>CM052899.1:79112823-79318067 GCA_028534135.1 Potos flavus | reverse complement strand
ATACAGTTTCTCAGCCCAAATATATTGTTCAAAGAAAATTATCTATAAGCTTCATTGCAGTTTGATCCACCAAAGATGAAATTTAGAAAAGAACTTTGGAAAGTAAAGTAATTTAGAAATACTCCAATTATAGGGGGCGCCTGGGTGGGTCAGTGGGTTAAAGCCTCTGCCTTCGGCTCAGGTCATGGTCTCGGGGTTCTGGGATCGAGCCCCGCATCAGGCTCTCTGCTCAGCGGGGAGACTGCTTCCCCCTCTCTCTCTGCCTGCCTCTGCCTACTTGTGATCTCTCTCCTCTCTGTCAAATAAATAAATAAAATCTTTAAAAAAAATTTAAAACAAAAAGAAATACTCCAATTATAAATCCCCAATGTATAAAAAACATGCTTTAGTCCTTTGTAAAAAAACACAAAAAACAAAAAACTAAGGAGTTTACATTAAGCATAATATTGACAAAAACTTATTCAGCTTGAAGAAAGAAAATATTAAGACAGTGACAGTCAAAAAGGCATTGCCCTAGGTGGATTTAATTTAGTGACAATAAAATCATTAGCAGTTACAAAGTTTTTTTTAGAAATTGTTGAATGTCAAATGTCTCTAGGCTCTTCAATTGCTCGGTTCATTCAAGGGTGAATGAGTCAAATACACAATAATATCTACGCTCCCTTGTTTTATTAGTTACTTAGAATTTATTTTTAGAAGGAGAAACTAAATGCTGGCTTAGTTAAATTCATGAGGCAAACATTCATACATGTGTGTTTCATCGTGTATCTGTGGCTGTGAGTCCTCGGCACATATAAAATTGGACAAAAAGAAATATGTGACTACATGTTTTGTTGAAAAAAATTTTTTTAAATATCCATTAATAAAATAAGTGTATAAAATACTAGTACTTTAGTTAACTTTCAGATTTGTGTAGTTTACTTTTGAATTTTATACACAGACAATTTTACAAATGAGAAAAGATAACCTATTGCTTTATCTAAACATTAAAGTATAATATTTATTTCTTACTGTGCTGTGTGGTTTTTTCCTTTTCTTTTTTCAGTATCACATAATGATTACAAGGTGTTTCTGCCAGAGCACAAGAATTGTAGGAATGCACTTCCCAGGCAGTGGACTCGTGTCCTTCTGCAGCTGCCACTCTCAGTGTCTATGCTGAACCTGATCTTCTCCCTGCTTCCTGCTCAGCCACTTTCCCTGTCCAGGGCAGCCTGGGATGGTGGTCTATCAAGGCAGCTCCAGGAAGGCTCTCTCCAGCATTGCCTACATTTGGTCTACAGAAAACGAACTTCCTTGCTCCTCCCTCCTCAGCCCCAACTTTTGTTTGGATTTGAAGCTTGCCCCTAGCTCAGCCTGTCTCCTCCTGTTCTTCTACCTCAGGCTGAGTCGGCTTCAGCTCCTCACATTATTGCTTATGCCACTCAGGTAGTCCTGGTGATATCCTGCTCTTTGACCTCAGTATGGAAGAAGCCCCTCCTTTGCTTTCTCCTGAACATGGTGAAAGATACCTTGGAACTGTTTCCGAAGGAAGTCTCTCTCCTGTTTTTCAAACAAGGTCATTTGAAAAGCTAATGATTAGTGTTCACTAAATCAGACTGAATTTCTCTTATAATTTTGTAGCACATCCTGCATAGATATCCTAACTCCCATAATAGGATATCAGGTAGTTGGCCCTATCTAACTGTTCTGACATTGAATCATTGACGAAATTCCTTACAATAAATTATTGACACACGTGTAAAATCCTGTGGCAAAGTTCTAAATATATATTTTTCCAAAATTAATTGATGACATCATCAGTTAAAGGAATCACTAAAATGAATAGTTTGTACTACGGGCATGAAAAACTATAATCAATGTGTCTTACAAAACATATTTTCCATTTACTTTTCCTAACATGAAACATTTTTAAATTTAAAGTTTATTATGTGTACAACCTGTAGTCAGGCTGAGATATTTAATCATTTAAAATTTCTTATGTTAGTATTTAATAGAAACACAATTGTATGACATCTAATCATATAATCTAAACAGCTTCCTGTTTTTAAATGTTTCAAGATGAATTTTTAATTAAGTGAGAGATATAACTCAAGACTGGTGGCATAGATTATAGTCACTGATTTTATTTTTTTAATTTTTTTTAAATTTAAATTCAATTAGTCAACATATAGTACATCATTAGTTTTTGATTTTGAAAATACTTCCTTCCTTCAAGAGCCCTATTTGGGAGAAAGTGACTGCTGCAGGGTCTGGATGGACAATTCTAATTAACAAATATAATAGTTTATTTTGAGAAAATGAGTATCAAATATTAGCCATGATAGTGTTAGTTTATTATATAGCTTCATCATTTTTATACTGTTTTGATTTACATTGAGTACAAGAAAATGACAGTGTAACAATCGTACAGAAATACACTCTCAAAATATTGATTTGTGAGAACTGCACTCTACAAAGAATTTAGGGAAATAATTCAAAGTAATCAAAAAATATTCTGTATACAAATTTGTTTTAATTTTTTCTGTTGCTCAAATGTGAAAACTAGAAACTCAAATTAATATCGTTCTGCAATTTCACTAATTTTTTTAAAGTAGTATGAAGATGTAGAGAATAAAATATTTGAGCAATCAAGAAATTATGGGCATGAATCTACCAATAATTTATTAGGACTTCAAGTGGGGCACCTGTGTGGCTCAGTTGGTTAATCAGTCTGCCTTGGGCTTAAACCCAGGACCCTAAGCCAGTCATGATCCCGGTGTCCTGGATTTGAACCTTGCATCAGGCTCCCTGCTTAGCGGGGAGCCTGCTTTTCCCTCTCCCTCTGTGCTCTCTCTCATGCTTTCTCTGTCAAATCAATAAATAAAATATTTTTAAAAAGTATATTGGGACATAAACATATTATATGTAATATATTATATACATAATATATATTAGTATATTAGGAAAGAAGTAGTTTATATAAACATTAAATTTTATTTTTATACTATCACATCTTTAGTATATATGATTATATATACACACTTATTTATATGTATATATATAAACATATTTTTGTTTTATGATTATTTAATCCTTAATATCCAAAGAAAGTAATCAAATATATTTCTTAAAATATTTTATAAATTAATGAAATGATAAATTCCAAATCTAGTTTATTCTTTCTCTTTCCAACATGCATATTTACAATCTTTTGTAAGAAAGATAAAGATAAGTCCCAGAGTGAAATGGGAACGCAACAGGAAGACTAACCTAGTCTGTGCCTGTTAGACAAAGGGATTTATATTTTGCAAATATATTGATTTTCACAACTGGTATCTCATGACAGGCATGTCTAATCGGTCAACTCCTATATTAATTGAGTCACTGAAGTATTCAAACATGCATTCAACTTTAAGTTCAAAAGAATGATTGGAAAATACATAAAAATTGTTATCATTGATATTGAACACATTATCCCACCTCATTTTCTTCAATCATAAAATTACACACAAAACTAGTTGGGGGGTAGAATACAAACAAAAATAGTGAGTAATACAGACTTAACCAATGATTTTACCAAACATATTCTAGACGATATTATAGTTGTCCGCTTGATTATTAATTTTAACATTTAATGTGAAATATCAATATATCTCAAAGTTGAGGATGACAATTCATGAAAATTTAATTATCATAACTTTTCTTATAATTATATAAAAACTTTGTGCAAATAGCTTATTATTGCTATTGATACTACATTCCAATGTACTTTTTCATCCAGTGTTTATATAATGCTATTGTTTTTCAAATCATGCTTAAGTTTATTAAGTTTTGGTCATTTGCGCTTCAGTGGACACCAGTCAGTGGGTTTGAGAATTCTTCATTTTGTGAAATGCGTTGGCTCTAGAAAGTTTTTCCCAGTGGCTTTTGTGAAGTCATATATCATTTTTCAAGTTTAACAGTCTGTTAATGTTTACTATGATAAACAGTTCATATCTGAGAGCAAAGTTAAAATAATAGAACTCACGTATCCATTAATCGATCTCATTTTTCTACACTTTTACTATTCTTAAACTTTGTCTCCATAACACATATTCCCTATTAATTCTCGTATCATTATTTTCTATCCTCAAACTGTTTTATTTCTGCTTCATAGCGGTTTATGAATATTCGTAGTAGTTTCTGGTACATACACCTAGAATGAAGCTGAATATTTGCTGACTGTTGGTGATTTCTTCAATTCAGAAAATTATGTCACACTTTGCCTTTAGGTATAAAATTAAGAGGTTAATTCTTATATTTAACAAATATTTGGCAGTGATATTCTGTGTACCAGCTATCATGGAGCTATAATTGAAAAAAAAGTATTGCTTGCCTTTAAGGAACCAAAAATTGGAAGATGAATTTTAATATGTACACTCGAGATTGTCAGATTGTTTGTGTATGGTTTGCTCTTGTGATTAATTGGTAATGACTAGATTAGTTAATATTAGTTAACTAGATTAGTTAATATTTGAATACTTTAATTCACTAGTTAGTCTTATCTGTTTCTATCGATAGTACTTCAAATTTTAAAATACTCACACTTTGTTGTTCAGAATCAATGATTTATTTTTCTTTAAATTTCCTTAAGGTTAAACTTTTTCAAATGTGTCTTCTAAAGATAAAAGCTTTAATTTTAAAATTTCCTTTATTAGTAGTCTCTCTTCTCATGTAAAGAAATATCATAATTGATGTAAGAGAAGTGGTATTTTGGGATTGTAAAAAATAAAATAAGTGAGTTTCCTTTTTTTTTAAAGATTTTATTTATTTATTTGACAGAGAGAGAAAGATCACAAACAGGCAGAGAGGCAGGCAGAGAGAGAGAAGGAAGCAGGCTTCCCTGCTGAGCAGAGAGCCTGATGCGGGGCTCAGTCCCAGGACCCTGAGATCATGATCTGAGCCAAAGGCAGAGGCTTTAACCCACTGAACCACCCAGGCGCCCCAATAAGTGAGTTTCCTGAATCATTATGTTGAATCATAGGCAAAGCAATTACTTCTCACCACATGAGTAGCAGCTCACAATAATAGCTAATAGCAGTTTATGCCTAATAGCTACTATACTCTTCATAAGTGGAGAAAAGTCGCTATGGCTATCTATTGCAGAATTAGAAAACTAACAAACATATCCCTGCCAATGTATTGCTGACCACTAGTTTTAATGTTTGGAAATGGTAAAGAGCTTTTTAAAAAAGGGGGGGATTATTGAAAAATAATGAAGTTTTGACAAGATATGCAAAAGTACTTTTATTTTTCTCAAAAATGTTCCTCATAGAATCACAAAGCTTAGAGTTTGTGAAAATTAAATGCTTATGACTTCCTGTTTTCAAAGAAGTAGGTTTTGGAGCACAGTAATACATCAAGTTGTCTTTACTATTGTTTGCCCACACCTCCTCCCTGGCCTTGCCTCTTCACTCCCAATTCAGGGGGAGAAAAAAAGTCCTTCCTTGTTAGATACATTAAATGTTCTTCTTATTGACAACAGAAGTAAACAGTTTTATTTTTTTTTCATTTTTAAGTGGACAAGAGGAAGAAACTTGCCAGTATTTTTCTCCAGTAATTCGCTGAGTGGAAAATAGGTAAATAGTAAATAAAATATATTTTATTTTTTACACTTATGCACAAATATAAAGTGAATAGAAACATATACTTATGCGTAAACAGCATGCATGCATCAGTTCAAAATAATGTATTTCAAATTTTTAGCTTAAGTGTTTCAATATAGAAATGCATAAGTAAGATAAGTCAAGGTCCTGAGTTGAGCTCTGAGCTAACAGAGTCCTTTCCCTCAGTTTGTTAGTCAGGAGCTACTCTCCAGATCCCGCTGAGTTCTCAACATAAATAAAAAGAAGCTTCATTTTAGTACCCACGTTCAAGGAATACTCCTTGAATGTTTAATGTTAATGATAACTAATGAATAATCTTTTTTAATTAATGAATAATCTTACAGTGATTGATTAAAATGTTAAGACAAATAAATATAATATTGTCCTGAATTAATTCTTTCTTGTTCTAAATACGTATTGACGTTAATTCTTTTGTCTCACCATTAGTATTTTCTCACCTGAAGAGTGAGCTATGCCTCTAGCTGCCATCAAACATAGTCCAATATAGAATTTTTCTTGCTTTGCATGAAGCATAGTGATAATCCCTAAAATATTAAAAAGGAGTACAGATAATGAAACCTTGAGCTAGGCATCATGTTGAGCTTCTGACACATCAGAATAATTTTTCCTGATTTAATTTAAATACAGAGCAAGGTAAACACATGTATTTTGTGAATAAACATTTTTCTTACAGATGATAGGAAAACTATTTAATCAATGAAGGTATTTAAATATTGAAAGAAATACAACGCACATGCACCTCCTAGATTGCAGAGACCCTGCAGAAATTCAGAGGCTCATACACAGTCTATTATAAAACAGTTGTTTTAAATACATCTATTATTGGAAAGATTTTGTTTAGTCTTTACTTTTTAAATCATCCAATACAAGTGAATTGAGGTTATAACCCTGAAGTGTTTTCTTGAAGAACTTTTAAACATTATCACTGTGAAATTAATTTCTCAGACTGAAAGGCAGGTAAAATATTTTGAGATGAATGAATTCATGAACTTTTAGATTGCTTTCCTTGGGGTCAGACATTTATTGAACAATTACACATTTTACCAATTGGTTTTAGAACAATGATTGATATTATGATGTTTCTCCAGAGAAACATTTATTCAAAAATAATAAGTAAAGCAGTTTATTAATATCTAATGCTAAAATTATAATAAAGTTGTTATAAATCTGATGCAAATATATACTATTATATACCATGTTAATTGTTGCAAGAATATAACTAATGTCATAAAAAATTCATTTAACAAAAAATTCAGTTAACAAATTTATAAAACAACCACTGCTGTATTCACTGGCTCCTAGGCCCTGTTTTCCACACCTCTTCATTTCTGATAAAGAAGGGATAGTTCAATTAGCAGTGTATTTTTCTTTTTCTTAGCAATGGTGTACCTCCTAGTTTTTTTATAGTACTTTTGGTGCTGTTGGACTTACTTTTTCAGTTTAAGGTGTTTATTATCAATTACATATAGGAAGATATTCAATATTCCATTAGCTATGGTGCCAACCAGTGTCCTATCCATTGCTAGAAATTTATTACCAATTACATATAGGAAGATATTCAATATTCCATTAGCTATGGTGCCAACCAGTGCCCTGTCCATTGACATTGTAAGATGATAGACAAAATCTCTATCTTTCAATCTAGAACATACAGAATTTTTTTTTCAAAATTAATTATAGTAAAGTTATAGCAAATAGTAAATGTTAGTAAAGTATGTGTATTTTGATAGAAGCAATATAAACTATGTGACATTCCATCAGGGATACTTAACTCCAAGAAGATTATACACCCACATTTATGCTGAATTCTTGCAGAGTTATAAGATCAGTATCAATATGTAATTAGCATTATAAAGGTTTGTTTTTAGTTGATCATTTACCAAAATACCTCTTGTCAGGTTTTAGGTACATTATAAGGTGAAAATTTAAAATCTTTGCTTTTTTTTCTTGATTTTACAAAACAGCAAAATTACAGTTAGAGGTTTTTAAATTTAGGACAAGCTGTTATAAAGAATGAGTAAGTTAACTAGTCTCATTGCTCTTGAAAGCAAAACTATAATTATGAATCCTAATTTGCAAAGAGAAAATATAGAATTCTAAGACACAGAACCGTCAAGTAGTGGAATAGAATTCATCATCATGAAATAGTTTCCACAGAGGCTCTGTGAGCACTGGCTAAATTTCATTAAGAGAATATTCTCACTAAGCACAGGGCTGGATGGACCATACTGGTCCCTTTCAATTAGGAGTCATTTTCAAGCCCACTAGGGTCTCATCATTTCTATAGCCTATATCAAATATGCACCCGACTTCTGAGCACGAATATGTGCAATCAATATTCTTAGGTGCCTATGTTTTTCAGGATTTTATTGGGCCATTCCCTGATTAATCAATACTTTCTTAGGTTGTAGCTCGGTTTCAATTTCCTGAATACTTTTTTTAATATGGGGAAATAATCCTTACGACAACAGACCTCCTCTTAGTTTTTTTTATAGTACTTTTGATGCTATTGGACTTACTTTGTCATTTTAAGGTGTTTATTACCAATTACATATAGGAAGAGGTTTGTGGCAACCTGTTTCACTGTAATCATTATGCTAGTCACTGGGGCTCTGAATTTTACACTTTATGCCACATTCGCAAGCACAGTGCCTTCAGATTCATCTTTCAAGGGTCTACCACATGCAATTTTATGTAGGACATGATGTAAAGTAAATGTGGTATTTTTTTTTTTTAAAGATTTTATTTATTTGTTTGTCAGAGAGAGAGAGCAAAGGCACCAGCAGAGGGAGCAGCAGAGGAAGAGGGAGAAGCAGACTCTCCATTGAGCAGGGAGCCCCATGCGGGCTCCATCCCAGGACTCAGGGACTCTGACCTGAGCCAAAGGCAGATGGTTAACTGACTGAGCCACCCAGGCACCCCAGTGTGATATTCTTGTTTGTTTTAAATAAAGCAAGAGAATAATATCAACAAAATGAGGAAGTGAGCAATAAAGAAAAAGAATCGGCAATAAAGAAGCGAAGGAAAAGAGGTATTTGTTAAAAATTTTAAAAACCTGTATTCTTGTTAAGACGTAAGTAATACTAAACTTTCATAGTAGCAACTTTCCAGAAATATACCTATCAACACATACCTAAACCAGTCTTAGTTCCATTCCTTTACTTGGTGGAAATACACGGGGAAATAGAAACACTTAGCTTAAGTTTCTCTTGATCAATTTCCTCTGGCTCTGTTCAAAGTGATTTATTTGATGCCACTATCTCAAGTATTTTAACTACAAATTTTCCTTAATGATTAATTCTTAAATACATATAGTTGTAAAAATATTTAGTTTATAAAATTACACAACCTAAAAACATTTCTTAAAATATTACTTTTGTTGACTTTTTTTCAAGAGATATAAAACAGACAGTGTGTCACCAATTATTTGAGATTTCAGCCAGGCATTTTGCCTGAAAATCCTGTAAGCATATATTTCTCCCCATCTTAATGGAATCCAGATGTAAAGTTATGTAAATAACAATCATTTATTGTATGCTTATTCTGTGTTGAATACAGAATAGAGAGATGAGTTAGCATGAAAGGGAATTATAATAAATATACAGACTCCGAGTTCGAAGAACTTGTGATCTGTTTAGTAAAATTACACGGATACACAAAATCACTAAAATTTAAATAT
This sequence comes from Potos flavus, assembly GCA_028534135.1. Taxonomy (NCBI): domain Eukaryota; kingdom Metazoa; phylum Chordata; class Mammalia; order Carnivora; family Procyonidae; genus Potos; species Potos flavus. The sequence goes on along the minus strand of CM052899.1, from coordinate 79,308,743 downwards.
CTTTTTTTTAAGATTTTATTTATTTATTTGACAGAGAGAGAGAGATCACAAGTAGGCAAAGAGGCAGGCAGAGCGGGGGGGTGGGGTGGGGGGGAAGCAGGCTCCCCGCTGAGCAGAGAGCCTGATGCAGGGCTGGATCCCAGGACCCTGAGATCACGACCTGAGCTGAAGGCAGAGGCTTTAACCCACTGAGCCACCCAGGCACCCCTAAATTTTAAATATCTTTATGAGAAAATAAAAATAACATTGTTTATCACACAAAATCACTGTTTTTCAAAGGAAAAGCCATTAAATGTCAAGCTCAAGGTTATGCTCTTTAGTTATAAAACAACTAAGGCCCTATTTATCAAGATTAATTCTCATCAGGAGATTTATTTTTTAAATTTATTAGACAGAGTACAATTACAATACAACAAATGAATAAACAACATGTACATAAATCTTTAATATTTTTCATCCTAATCAGGAGACAATAAATTTTACAAATATTTGCACAAATATTAGGAATAATACATATGAATAAAATGTAATTTTATTCCTTGTGGAAAGTCAGTATGTCTGACTTGACCTAGGAGGAATATCTGCTATATTAACCGAAACAGTGTCAATGCACAGTCCCTTCAATATAGGAAGCTATAAAAGAAAATATTTAAGTAATGTTTACCATGCCATTTCCAAGTTATGTGATAGGCATAAATTACCTTTTTCCCTTCAGATGTTACCATTCTTAGCACATTGGCCTAAAGGTGCACATGGACTAGATGCTATGTTTCAAGTATTGGCAAAGTTCTATTTATATAGGAATTAAGCTCTAAAGACATAAAGCCTATAAAATACTTATTTTGAACAAGGTTTTTTTAAAACATTTCCCCCTTAAATAAATTAAAATTTTAGTCACTTACCAAACACTTAAATAGCAACTACAGACCTGGGCTAGGTACTGGAGATGTAAATATACAGAGTATACATACAGGTGTACATGTACTATACAATTAATTACCTTCAAAGAGTAGTCTGTTGGAAGACAAAAGTATGAGGGAATGATTAGAAAAAAATAAATTTCCAAAACACTTACAAATAGTGTATTATGGGAGCATCTAAACCAGCTTTTGAAATATACAAAGAGCACCACTTGATGGAGATCAAGATGCTAATTGTAGGAATCATTTCTTCCAATTATTAGATGGAATCTTGAATGTGAATGACATTACCACTTACAGAGACAGATCGTAGCATAATATTTAAAAGCCTGGGCACTGGTGGGAGGCAGACATTGATTTGAATCCTCTTGTAAATTTGTTCTGCCTATAGCCTTAAGATTTTCTCTACCACGTAACCCCTTCATCATACTCACAGTGGATTATCAGGAGAAGTGACTTGACCAGTCAATCCATAGATTGATAAATGACTGATTTAGTGCTATGTCCCAAGATCCTTGCCCAGCAAGAACATGAAGACTTCAGAGGGAAGAAAGAGATCAATTCAAGTTTCTAACAGAGTGTCAACGCAAAACTTAAGAGAAAGTGAGCAGTTTTTTGTTGTTATACTTGTTCTGCTTTGATTCGTGGGGCAGGGTGGGTGAGTGGAAATTCAGAGAGAACTCTTTATAAAGATGAGGTTCTGTAGTAGAAATCTATGAATTACTATTTGTTGTTGTTATTATAGTTTATTGTAATTATTATTCTTAATGTTATTATATTTAACAGGAAGGCATATAGTTAAAATAATAATCTACGCCATGGATGTACTTTGGATCATGAATAAGTTTCCAGTTCCAATCTTTGTAAGAATCAGTGCATCCCAGCATCTCCTTTTCCCAGTAGGTCTATTTTTAGTACTTAGTGAAGCTTAGTCTTATGAGAGAAATTCTTGTTTTCCATTTTTCAATATTTCTCAGTAAAATAAATGCCCCTCTCAACTTTTATTTGTTGAGCAACTAAAAATAATTAATGAACACAAAAAAGGCTTTGTTGGAAAGAATGAGAATTAGAAATGGTTATTGAAAGTACAAAAATCGTTAGAAAGTGCTATTTTAGTCTGTGGATTTCTAGCAGTCCTAGAAAATTTGTCTTTAATTCTTAACAGAAACTCTGATTTTAATTATTAAATGGTAATTTATATACATATGCTTACAATTTCTAACAAAACTATCAATTTCATGAGAAGTGGGATTTAAATTTAAATCTCTGTAAAATTAGGTTTGTTTTCTGTTTGTTTTTGTAAGCCAATGAAGTCAGCGATTATTTAGAAAATATAAAAACAAACTGATATGTGAATCTCATTCAGGATAGATCCAGAATCTTCAGATTTTTAAAATTGAAAGAGTAGAAGCAAGAAAGTTTTTGTCAAGTATACATCATACATGTAACATCAAGGTGATTGTATGTAATGTTAATTTAACATGTATCTATGAAAAATGTAAAATATCTCAGGCAGCATTGTAGGTATATGTATTATCTACTAGTTTGTTAATCTTCAAATAATAAAAAGAAAATTCAGGCAATATGCATAGGAATTCCAATGGCAGGTGCTGATGTACCAATACTTATCTGAATACAAATATTCAGAAATTTTATATGCTCTAGATTCATAGTTTTAAAAATGTATTTTTCATGTTTAAACATCGCCCTTATGTAACAATTTTCCTTTTTTCTTTTTTTAATGTTTCTTCCCCTGGTGGGGGGAAAGGATCTGAGTCTCTAAACTTGTTTCATTGATTAGTTTTAGGAAAAATGAGTTTTCTGGTTTAGGGCAAGAAGAAGACTCATTTGTCAAATTAGGCATTTGCCTAATGGATAAAAGAGGCTCAGTAAGATTAAGGTCATGGATCTTTTCTTGTTGTCAGATAATGTGTTAAATAAAATCAAAGGGATGATAAACAAGGGTAATTGCAGAGAAAAGCATTCCTTTAGGGTTCAATCCAGAAATGTTCCAAAAAGTGAATTTTCAGGATGGACCCTCGAAATTGTCTTTAAAGTAGATAATGGGGCAAATAAAAGATTCATTTTCAAAAGATTAAAATTTCCTATTCACTATTTTTAAGAATATGATAAATTACTTATGTTAGTATTCTGACCTATGAATATATTTACAAGTGATTTGTGAATATATTTATAAGTTATTTTGGCAAATGCCACTATCTTTTTATGACAAAGATAGTAATATCAGTCTTATTAAGACGAATCAAAAGGTCATATTAAAATGTAGATATAAGCAAAGCTTAGTTAACAGATCATTATTAATTTAGAAAGGTAGAAGAATTTAATCATATAAGCCAAAGGGAAAACAAATATGTAGTATTTTGTCTTTAAAAATACAAGGTATGACATAAAATAAATCCTTAAAATTCTTCCCTAAGAAACAGAAAAGGCAATGAAAAACATAAAAATTTAAGAATGAGTAACACTATTAAAAAAAAATGTCAAAACAATGTTGCTATATTTATAGAAAATTAGATCATTTTGATGGTAGCACTACATCACAACATACAATATTATCTGGGGGGAAAAACTGTCATTTCACTAAAATATATCTAGGTCCAAAATCTAAAATTAAAATCGTAAATGATAAATCAAGACAGACTAAGATTACAAAAGAACCAACAAATATCAAAAATTTATGCCTACATTTATATTTCAATATCGACACGATGAAATAATTCATTATTGAGAACAGATAAATTAATTTTATCAATTGAACGACATTATATTGAAGTTGAATGGACATTTTATAAAGATTGAGAGAAAGATTTATCATTTTTTTTTATTTCTAACCCCAAGGAAGAAAGGTAAATAGTTACTGAACTTAAGCCTCTACCTAAAAGAGAAAGAAAGTTCCAGAAAACACTTGTTATTTATCATTTTTCAAATGATAAAAGTCTAACATGAGAAGACAGTGGCAGTGGTACCAGTATAAGTTATAATATTTTTATATTCTACAAAATTGTATTAATTCATCGACCAGAATTTTGAAGCTAAAACTGATTTAACAGTTTCTGCCATCATTTGTTTAAGATTCATGTCGTAAGGGGTGCCTGGGTGGCTCAGTGGGTTAAAGCCTCTGCCTTCAGCTCAGGTCATGATCTCAGGGTCCTGGGATTGAGTCCCGCATCTGGCTCTCTGCTCAACAGGAAGCCTGTTTGCTTCCCCCTCTCTCTCTGCCTGCCTCTCTACCTACTTGTGATCTCTCTCTGTCAAATAAATAAAATCTTAAAAAAAAAGCTTCATGTCTTAAATAAATGTAATTTGATGAAACAAAACATAATTGTGGGGGAATTTTTTTTTAAAGATTTTATTTATTTATTTGAGAGAGAGAGAGGATCCCAGGACCCTGAGATCATGACCTGAACTGAAGGCAGATGCTTTAATTCACTGAGCCACCCAGATGCCCTGAGGGGGGAATTTCTGAACAGATAAATGATGAAGTTATAATTTTATAATTTTAAAGTCTCATTGTAAAATACATCTAGTTAATTGTGCCATTTTATTTCTAGATTATAAAATCAAAGGAAAATCTAGAGCTGAGATCAAAGGTTAATACAGAAATAAAAATACATATTTAGAGTTGTTAATAGAAATGAAAAATGAAAAAGTTTGACCACTGTGTTTGAAATTCAAGGCTAATATGTTATTTTACTTGCCATTCAGTTTTTTTTTGGGGGGGGCAAGAGGGAGAGAGAGAAGCAGACTCCCCACTGGCAGGGAGTTGAAAGCAGGACTCTATCCCAGAACACCGGAATCATGACCTGAGACAGCCCAAGGCAGATGCTTAACCGACCGAACCATCCAGGCACCCCACTTGCCGTTCAGTTTATGCTCTATTGCTATACAGTTGTTTTCTATCTGCACTATATTTAGTTTTTCCTTTCCCAAATTGACATAAAATATTGAATTAGTAGGTTCTACATCAACAGGACACAAAAAGCTACATTGAATAATATATATCTGATAAAATCAGTATTATCTTAATGAGGCTTTTATAACATGATACTGTTATTGTGCTCTTACTTCTTTCATAGGATTAAGTAATTCATTAGTAAAATCTTCCCACCAGAGTGAGAAAACCTTGCCATCAAAAACTCAAAATGAATACAAAGAGATATTGGGGATTTTTAAAGTTCCTGCCACATGTAAATTCCTGTGAAAAGATAGGCAGGCTCAAGATTTTAGAGTAAAAGTTTTAGGAAACACAAGAAGAAAATCCAAAGCTAAATTATACCATAATTTATCTTAGATAGTGGAAATGATTTTAATTAATTTATTCATTTAGCTCTTACAATATTAAAAGCTATACCCTTGGTATATAATTTATACCATCACTGAAATATGTAATTCTTAATTTATAGCATATAATGAACTCAATTTATGATCAAAAAACCTAATTCACCAGGTAAACCTACGAGCAAATATAAGACCGATGTATAGATGGTTCGCAGAAATAATTTATAAATAACATTTATTGTAAGAACAGAATTATGTGCTAACACCTACCTCCAGTTTCAAGCAGAAGTATCTATTTCGGGAACCCTGAAATTTCATTCGGTTAGAGAATTGCTGAATATCTAAGTGCAGGACAAGCATGGTTGGGGCATATAAATATGATAAAGTATAAGTAGTATACAAAACCTAAAAGAGAGAAAGAAGAGTAATTTGGTCCTGGGGAGTGAGTAATCATTTATCAAACAAATAGTATTTTGAATAATGTTTTTAAGAAAATACAGTTTAAGAAATAGAGAAGGGACATATTCTTATAAACCATACTTTAACAGCATTCATGAAATGGTAGCTACCAAATATGTAAGAAGAGTTACATATTTTTGCTAAAGATCTTCAAGGATCCAGATATATTCAGAAGCAACTTGTAAAAATAGATTAAAAAGAAAAAAAAGAAAAAAAGAAAATCCTCACCTGCTATGGTGATGTCACAAATTCTAAACTATTAAACAAAAAATTTTTCAAAGCTGTTAAAACAAATATATAAGTTAGTTGTGCCATGCTCACTTAAGGGACTTCTCTATAAATTTCCTTACCAAGAAGTGAACTTCTTTAGAATTTTTTGTATAGAGAACTGAATGCTCTTTTTAACTTTATTGCAAGAATTTAAAATAACCACTAACATCTAACCTTTAAATTGTTTTATTGATTCAATAAAAAAGTATGTAAAATTTTATTGTCTCTCTATTATATATATATATATATATATATATATATATATATATATATAATTACAATTTTAAAATTCACAGCTAAATCCTAAGGCCAATAGTTTAATTTTCCTACAGAAACAAGTGCCTTCATCAGTTAATTTAGCTCTTAATTAAAGCTTACATTTTTAAAATGCATACCTCCTCCATATTTGGAAGACATAATTCTATGTCAGAATAATGACACACATTTTTGTACAATGCAATTGATATTTTAAATTCATGTTTTAGTGAATTAAAAAGGTTAAGTATCTGGGCACACATGAGTATCATTTTCCATATATTTTATAAAAATGCATTTGATATATTGTAAACACCCTTATAGCATATCGTCTTCCTTCTATTTCCTAATAGTTTTTAAATTACTCATTTTAAGATAAAATGTTGTTTAATATAGAAGTTATCTATAGTATTGCATATTTTGTTCCTTAATGTTTATAAGTAATACAATGAATTAGGAAAAAAAAAACATAAAGGGAAGAATACATTTCTTTATGTTTTTTTCCCCCAAATTACCATTATAGTGTGTTTTCTTCCTAAGCTATTTTTTTTTTTTAATTGCATCCTGAATGGCTTTGGGTTCCTGAAGGTCTTTAGCAATCACAGTCCATCATGGTGACAGCTATTATCTCATATTGATCATCAGATAATCTTGGCCTTGATGGCACATTAGCCTTCAGTAATGTTTACCCAAACATTTTTATAAATATTTTTAAAAACACAAAATGTGTGTATTTTGGGCCTTGATAGAAGTAGTAGACATCTCTCTAAAATTTTGATTCTCTTGAAAACCCAAGACCATTACATTAAACCTGTTCATATCCAAATATAATTTTGTTCACTCTCCAAGTTTTTTTTTTTTCCTTTTTTCCTTTAAGTGGATGAATTAAACTACTAAACTATCCTGGGTTTTAGACGTCTGTATTACTATAACAAAGTGATCAGAAATCCCATTCACTTGTCAATTTTCATCATAACTAAAAGAAGAGCTTCCAAAATTACAATTACTTCTCCTTTTAGTCTCTAAATTAGGGGAGCTTCTCTCCCAGACCTATCAACTAATTTCTTGTCCACTTATTTCCTCTCGCAGCTAAATTGGTCTTACATTAAAAAGTGTTACATTATAGGAAAAGAGTCTCAATAGCAATAATTTCCTAGCACATTAAAAAGACAAGAATATCAAGGATTCTATGTAAATCAAGCTTCCATATAGTAAGCAAGTGAGATAAATGATCACAGAATCCTTATTTTTTATTACAATTCATTCCCATCAAGCAAAATGTGGCTTCTGGTTAACTTTCATTCATCATGAAACAAAATAAAATAAATAAAATTCTATCTTTTTTTTGGTTTTAAGAGACCATGAAGTGTCCATTTCTTAAAGCAAATTTAATAAAAATGGCAGCTATAGGAAACTAATATAAACCATGATTTATAGTATCATTTGGGTCTAAAGATCAAGGATAGGAGTGAGGAATGAGATCATAATAAGAGTTTAAATGGTGTCTTGTAACTTCTTAAGTTTAGATTTTATCTTGAGTTTAAATGTTATCTTTTAACATTAAATATTTTTAAGCTGGGAGTTAGTATAATCATGTTAGAATAATCACTTGATGCAGTGGAGGAGAAGACATAATAGGTATGATTAGAGAATGTGAAATTGACAAAAGATTTGCAAGGTCCCAATCACAATATGATAAATATTTAGTCTATATTAAGAACATTGGACATAGAGGAATCAAAAAAGTTACAAATTATTAGGATGTGAATGGGATAAGATTTTGTAATTCAGTGAGTGTGAGGGAAATAAGAGAAGGAAAGACTATTTTTCTTCTTTGATTTTTCTCCCTCATAGATTTCTGGCTTATCAAATTGGTAGATAATATAGTTTCTGAGATATGGAACATGAGAGAACAAGATGGAAATGGACTAGAGATGGAGGGAAGATGATGAATTACTTTTTTTACATAGCTTAAAGTGACTGATCACATGAAAATGGCTAGTAAGAAGTACATATTTATGACTGAGCCATACATTTGGACAGATTATAGAGTTCGACATGTACAAGCTAACAAGTCAGATACATTGAGGCAAGTATTTTGATTTCAGTTTTGCTTGGAGATGTTAGGATATAAGTAGTATTTGAAGCCATGTTAATTCATAAAATTGTCCTGATAGAGAAGAAAGTACATGATTATTTTAGAAGTGGACAGAAGAAGGTCTTAAAAGAACTAATACGGTTTGGCCTGACTGGCTCATGGATAGCAAAAGAAGAAAGTTTCAATAAGGAAAGAATGGTCAGATATATCAAATTCCTCAGAGAGGTCAATGAAGAGACAGTGTGACTTCTGTCATATTTTGTTTCCTCCCAAGTAGAGTGTATAGGGATATCAGTCTATAGACTAAGGAAGGGTGCGTTATCTATTGCCTCTTATCACAGTTCATGGAAAGAATGAGCATAGATTGGAAACAATGACCTGGAAGTAAGCCAGTACTAAGTCCAGGACAAATGATCCATGTGAGGGTGCCATAACAAGGTTCTGATCTCTTAGTCAGTATGTGACTCAGGGATGTATACAGAACTTGAGTGAGATTTTATTTTTTAAACCTGACAAATCAAAAAGCAGTAAGTATAAAACTAAGCAAAACCTCTCTTTTAAAATCATGGGGTGATTCATAGGAAACAGCTGTTTTTAAATGAAATTCCAGATTGATCTGTGTCTTAATATTAGATGAATGGATAAGTAGTATGAACACTTGGGAGTGATTGTGGAGTACAATATGTGATACCTGGAGCAAGGCATTTGTGATCTTGTAAGTTAACAGAAGTAATATAAATAGCATAGCTTTCTAACAAGGCAGTTGAAGAACCTGAAGAAAAATGTTAGTTGAGTTTATCAGTGAGTGTTCTCCAGAGTAAAATAACGGATGACAGATAGATAGATAGATGATAGACGATAGACGATAGATGATAGATGATAGATAATAGATAGATAGATCAGAGAAAGGGAAGGAGAGAAGGAGGGAGACCGAGGAAGAGAGAGGGAGGGAGGGAGAGAGAAAGAGTGACTTTGGTTGCATTTGGTTATAGTTGCATAACTTTATGCAATTGGTTTATAGTTTATAACCATATTGGTTTATGCAATTGGTTTATGCAACTATAGAAGCTTGTAAGTATATAAGGCAAGGCAGCAAGCCGAAAACTCAGGCCAGGATTTCTGTTACAGTCTCAAGGAAAAATTGCTTCTTCTTTGTGAAACCTGCTTTTTTTCTTAAGGCCTTCAACTGACTCAATGACACCCATCCACTTTATTGAGGGTAATCTCCTTTAATTATGTGAACTGATTGCAAGCATTAATAACATCTACAAAGTACCTTCACGGTAATATCCAGATTAGTGTTGGACCACACAACCAGGCACCATAGCCTAGCCATGTTGATACATAAGACTAATCATCACACTGGGTACAAATGGTGGTTTTGCTGTTTTATAACTGGTTACCCTGGGCAAGGTATTGACGTGTCTATGCCTCAGTCATGTCACCAATACAGTAAGTTTAGAACAGTAACTGCCTTGTGGGGATACCCTAAATATTACAATTGCCTGTATATACAACACGCTGAAATACTTAAGCCAGGGTAAGCAATCAATACTACTATTTAACTTTTACTGTCATATAATACAACTTTAACCATTTAAGTTTTTTCATAAATTACAATATTCTCCCAAGTGGTATGAATTGTACATGTCTCGTTGAAACTGGCTGTGGCAAAAGGGGTAATCAGACATAGCGTAGTGTTTAAATACTTTTGTTATTAATCAGAAAAAAATGTGAATCACCATTTAATTCATGAAGTATGAAAAATTATAACAATACAAAGCAAAGGTAAGCAGAAGGAAAAAACAATAAAGAGAAAAGCAGAAGTTAATGAGTTTGAAAATAATGAAGACATAAATCTAGGATCTGCTTTTTCAAAAAAAGGGGTAAATAGTATTCAATCTTAATTATAAAAAGTAAGTTGGAGATAAAAACAATACACAAAAATAGAAATGATAAAGAAGTTGATAACACAGAGGAAAATGATAGTAATTAACCAAAGCTTTGCACAACTCCATGGTAATAAAATATCCACATATAATTCAAATGGTTGGTTTTTAAACAATGCCCAATTTATCATAGTTTTTTCCAGAAAGAGGAAGAAAACTAAGACTGTCCAATAACCATAAAAGAAACTAAAATACTTTCAACATAAATTAATATCTTAAAAATGATGAATTTAAGGCACTATCTTTTTTCAAGACTACTCATAATTACTTTAAAATGTGATCCCTTGTATTCTTTATGGTGAAAAAGAGAAATGCTTCATATGTAATCAGTAAGCTAGCTGGCCCTGACACCCAATGTGATTATGAATTTCAGTTAACAGAAAATGTTAAATCTTGAGTGGAATTACTGTTTAATTTGTTGGCTTTACTTTGTGGTGGTTGGTTTCCATAAGATGCCATGTAGTTGAAGCCCATACTCATTTTTTACCATATGTATAATTACTCCATTTTGGTAATTGATAAGTGTTCTCAATAATTTTATGGCTCATTTAGTTATGAACTCCAATATGATGCTTTTTAGACCGAATTACTCTAACAATGTTTTTAGTTGCTCAGTCATTATTTTTTATCCCCATTAAAGTTTCGAATTTTGTCAATAAAGTTATGTACACTCGACAATTTATATATAATCAATAAATTCAAATAGGTATTGGGTATGCCTTTTCTTTATAAAATATACATTTTTATAATGTTTCATTTGAAGATCTCTGTCTCTAGCTAAAATAGGCTTAAATGTTTGAATTTTAATCAATATTAACAATTATGCTAAAATAAACAAAAATTTCCATAAAATGTGCTCTTGAGAACATTTACAGAAAGAATTTATAGTACAGTTAAAAGCAATTTCTTGTGAGACAGTTTGCCTATATACAGAAAATTCTATAAATGCCATGAAATAAATCTTTCTGAACTTTCTAAAACAAAGTTGCTCAGTGTCAAATTTGGTCCACATTATTATAATGAAAATTGTGTCCCTACTATAGAGTTTTAAGTCAGCAACACATAGAATCTGCAAACTGGTAGTGTTATATCTTGGTAATTCCTTCTATGATGACAAATCAACAATTTTCTCCATTCTAATTGAAGCACATGTAAACAGTATGTATTTTTTATGTTTTAAGCTTTTGTTATACAATGCCCAGATTGAAACCACTGTAGTAATATTTGAATATACCCGTATTCCTTATGTACAGTTAAATATGACATTGTCTTTCTTTCGACAGAGCCCTCGGAACAAACCAACCATGCCAACCCCTTGATTTTGGACTTCCAAATCTTGAAAACTGTGAGAGAATAAATTTCCTTTGTCTTTTAAGCCATTCATTTAGTGGTGCTTTGTTATGACAGTCTTAGGAAACTAATACACTACTACAGATGCTAATTTTGAATGTTTCATGTGCAAGGATTATGGGGAGGTGTGGAATATAGCATCTTTGCAAGAATATCCATATGTACTCCTATAAAATTCTTTGAGGAAAAATTTATCTTTCTCATTTCTGCATTTCTGGATTTATATTCCTGAGAACTCAGGAGCCATCTTGAACTATACATTAACTGCACAAAAAGTGTTTATTAAACGAAACATTGTTTAAGAGTAGATTTAAGCATATAATGTATATGAACACGTAGCTGAGGTCACCCTTGGCTTCATAAGGCCTTCTGGGAACCTGAATCAAATATAAATATGTGACAAACATATATGTATTTACACATACATATATTTAGTTTAAATCTTCTAAATTATTAAGATATTATGTCAAAAATTATAAAATTTATTTGAAAATTGTTAAATTTAATAATCACAAATTCTCTAATTTAAGATTTTTTATTTTTATTTATTTGACAGAGAGAGAGAGATCACAAGTAGGCAGAGAGGCAGACAGAGGGAGAGGGGGAGGTAGGCTCCCTGCTGAGCAGAGAGCCCAATGTGGAGCTGGATCCCAGGACCCTGAGATCATGACCTGAGCCGAAAGCAGAGGCTTTAACCCACTGAGCCACCCAGGCACCCCACAAATTCTCTAACTGAAGAGAGATGCGATGATCTTCTTTGAATCTATGTAAGAAAGTCTTGCTTCAAAATATAGCCGACTTAATCTGTTTCACATTTTCATGGGGCCTGTGTTGTTTCCTTATATTTGTCATTGAATGGAGAAATCTCTCTTGGTTAGATATTTTTACATTAATTATGCATGTGTCTTATTGCTTCCTCCTATTATTAATCTGTAAAATCAAGCTCTTATTTTCAGCTGAAATGCTGAAGGATGTAAATACTAAAATTTATATGATTCAGCATATAAATTGATACAGGTGGTAACTTGATGAAGCTATCTTTCTGGGGCGCCTGGGTGCCTCAATCGGTTCAGCAGCCAACTCTTGATTTTGGCTCAGGTCATGATTGCATAGGTCGTAGGATTGAGCCCCATGTCAGGCTCTGCACTTAGTGGTGAGTCTGCTTCTTTCTCTCTCTCTTCCTCTTCCTCTGCCCCTCCCCCTGCTCATGCTCTCTCTCTCTCTAAAATCAGTAAATAAATCTTTAAAAAATATATAAAAGAAACTTTCTGCTAGATTACTTTTCTGTGTTCATGGAATCTACTGTGTTAAGGACTGTATTTCTAAATCAATGCTCTTTTGGGGTGTAGTCCATCATGTGACTATGTCTAGCCTCAATGCTGTGGTGTTCCTGTAACTTTACAGAGATATGCAACATATCAAGATCCTGCCAGATCATTGGAAATTGCTTCCAAGTCAGCAAAGTGCTCTATCAACTCAAAGTAAGTCCAGAAATTTAGGGACAATTTAGGTCAATGTGACTTTCCGGCGCTGACAGGGTTTTTCTGCCCATTGTGTCTCTACGTGGGCTTCGGTGCCAAATGACAGAGTCCATTTTGAAATCTATGATTTCGTCACATTAAAAGGACTTCCAGGGCACCCGGGTGGCTCAGTGGGTTAAGCCTCTGCCTTTGGCTCAGGTCATGATCTCAGGGTCCTGGGATCGAGCCCCGCATCGGGCTCTCTGCTCAGCAGGGAGCCTGCTTCCCCCTCTTTCTCTGCCTGCCTCTCTGCCTACTTGGGATCTCTCTCTCTGTCAAATAAATAAATAAAATCTTTAAAAAAATAAAAAATAAAAAAAAATAAAAGGACTTCCAAATGAAGTCGTTCTGCCTCTTCAATGTTCTAGCTTCATTAACTCTTGCACCTCTAAATTAGAGAGCTGCAGGTTTTCATTGTATACCTGTTTTCTTAATATATCGTAACTTTCTTCTCCGTATCTTCAGTATGTCTAAAAATAATTTTTTTACATTGTGGGAGACTATATTCAGGTTTTTTCTGTTGGATATCCCCAGTCCTGTTTTTAATTTCTCTTTGCTTACTTTTATTTGTGTGCATATGTGTGTGTGTATGTGAGTCTTTTCAAGATGAGTGGTATTAAACATCTGTATACGAACCACTCTTTTCAAATCATACAACTTGAATTTTGATCTCCCCATCTGAATAGATACTAGGGAACTATGAAAAATACAACTCTTGTGCAAGAATGGTAAATACTTACTGTATAAATTAAAATTTGAAACAGTTTACAAATTGTATATATAGCATATTTACAATTTAGTACTATATGTAGAGGAAAAAATAGAAGTACATGTTACCAGTGCTACCAGAATAATAAAATATGTTTTAATTTCTGTCAAACTTTCTGGGTATTATTTGCTGATTTTTCTATAAAAGCTAAAGAGTGCAAACAAGTAAAGTGTGCAGGCACCTGGGTGGCTCAGTCGGTTAAGTGTCTGCCTTTGATTCAGGTCTTGATCCCTGGATCCTGGGATCGAGTCCTGTATCGGGCTCTCTGCTCAAGGAGGAGTTTACTTCTCCCTCTACCTCTCTCCCCTGTTTGTGCTCTTTCTCTCTCTCATGTGTTCTTTCTCTCAAATAAATACTTAAAAAAATATGTAATACCATGTAACAATATTGAGTACTTACTCACTAAGTAATATATTAGATATGTTACCTAAATTTTGATAGTTAAACATGAAAATAATTCATCAAGGTAGACATGACATGCTTTTGTCAGATGAGGTCACTGGGATTTAAGGATAGTAGATGATATCCAAACTTCATGCAACTTGCAATTAACAGGACCAGTCCTCAAATTAGACTTCAGGACTTCATGTTTTCTTACCATTCTTTACAACAGTGCTACTGAAAAAGCTCAAGTCTCTACTCATCAGTATATATATCTGCAGACAAAGTGAAAAGAACTGGTTTTAAAGACACTTAATACAGTCACATATTTTAGCTTGGTTTTTAATGACAATGCTTCTTCGTGATATGTGGAACTAGAAACATGTGTTTGTTGGGGCACCTGGGTGGCTCAGTTGTTAAGTGGCTGCCTTTGGCTCAGGTCATGATCTCAGGGTCCTGGGATCCAGCCCCGCTTTGGGCTCCCTGCTCAGCGGGGAGCCGGCTTCTCTCTCTCACTGTGCCTGCTGTTCTGACTACTCGTGCTCTCTCTCTCTCTCTCTCTCTGCCAAATAAATAAATAAAATCTTTTTTAAAAAAAGAAACATATGCCAAATTTTTCGTTTTTAGTGCCAAAAAGAACACACTCACAGGAGGCAAAAGATCAATGGAGATGCTTTTCTAATATTGATATTTACATGAATATGTTGTTTCTTGTCATTTTATTAAGCTGATATTAATGAAATTGACATAATGACAATATGTCCTTATTAATAGTTCCTTGTATTTCAAGCACTTCGATAAAAAAACATTCTTTTCCTAGAAAAGAGAAACCAGAGATCACTTTCAAATTAAGTGAAAGTAACTGGAAATATATCAAATTAATTAATTAATTATGATAATTATTAAAAAATAAAAGATTATATATTTCCAAACAGAGTTAAGAAAAAAATTTGAACACATATCGTAGAATATGTTTCTCATCTATTGAGTATTAAAGTAAAATCTAAGTAACTCTATAACACAACCATGTGTATTTGCTTTTGAATTACTGTCTGATTAACTTGGTATTTTTTGATGCTAATGAGTTCGCACCAACATTTACCCTATCCGGCCTTAAACAAAACAGAAGACTCATGAGGATGAAACACAAATTTTGCAAATGTTAAAGGAATAAGGCATCTGCAAGATATTTTACATAAGCATCATAGAGTATATCCCAAAAGGCATTGTCTGAAACTACGAAAAGGTTTGTTAGTCACATCAAAATGAATATCATGTAGTACATTGGGGAGAACAAAACATATTGCTTTCTAATTCTTCCCGTAAGCCTTAGATTTTCATATGAAAAGCTTTCGTAGGTCAGTTGCTATTTTGGATCACCACAATATTTCTGTTTATAGCATACTATATTTTCTTCACAGATCAAAAGGTTAATTACCTTATGAAAGTTAACATAAGGTTATAAATGAGATAAAAAGCCAGGTAGGTCTATAAATACCAGAGCAAAATCCCTTTTATTAAATTGCATCTTCTTTCTAAATAGAGACTCTTCTATAGGTACATAAAAGGTAATCACCTCCTAAAATTGTTTTGAGCTTGCAATTGGTTAACTATAAATACATTGTTTTCACAAAAAAATGCACAAACTCAATGTAAAAATTATTTATGCTTTATTAAAATGTGGCTCAGGCTTTATTATTTTCAAACTAAAAACAAATTAAAAAGTAAATTTCATTAGCCAAAATTAAAATATTTTTTGTTTACACAGAAGTGATGTCAGTATAGTATTACTTGTTATTAATATTTGTATTAATTTAAAACAATGTTATAATATTAATATAGAATTTTAATGTTTATATTCATCCAGTTAAAAAATACACCTCTTAAGAGGTACCATTTTGTGCGGATATTCTATAATCATTTAAATGGCTATATTGCCAATTTTATTAAAAATGAGCTTTAAGTTATTTGTAACATAAAAACATAAATGAGTTTGGAGTTAACTCAATATGTTGGAATCTAAGACCTGTACTCTTATCTACTATCTCATAAGTAAAGCATTAAAGGATATCATTTACATGATGAGTAAAATCAGATTTAATAGACATTGACATTTTGACATAAAAATACATTTACAGAAATATATTGCTGTAAGATATACATTTACTATAAAATACAGCATCATAAATAATGCAATATAAATGAAAATATATGTAACAACATAAAATCCATTCAAAATAGAATTAATATTTGAAATAGCTCAATCAGCAACCCAACTCTGAGTACCTACTCACTATATTAAATAATCTAGATAGCAATCCATACTTCAGAGATAGCTACATAAATTATTTAAATAATATTACAAAGACTCTACAAAAGACTCATTAATTAGAATAAAACATTATAGATCTATTTACGGTTGATGAAATGAATGGCATTTAATGCACGTAAGTATGACTATATTATAAAGATTTTGGCCTGCCCAGCATCCTACCATCTTCAACGTAGTGCTATTCTCTTGAGTCTGGAGTTCTGCTTTCATATCTCCTCCACTCAACAAGGACCCATTTTTTGACACAACCAGAAGGTTGATCTAGCCCAGGTTTATTTTTATATGCACCTAAGAATTTAGGTAGTATGTTTGCATGCTTGAGAGTGGGTACCTTCCCTAATTAGGAGAACAGATGTGTACTTGCATTTTTCCTCCTCCTAACCTTTATTTCTTCTAAGAAGTATTGCATTTTATACATTTGGCAGATTTTAATCTAAAATTTACTTCTGTTATACCATTCTCACTACTTATAAGCAAAGTTGTAAAGGAAAGTCCTTTCTACTTCCATCTAATTCTGATTATTGGAGGCTATTGTTATTTACCCAATGAACTGGCAATTGTTAAAGTCCAAATCCAGAGGTACTTGCGTGGCTCAGTCAGTTAAGCATCTGCCTTCAGCCCAGGTCATGATCTCAGGGTCCTGCGATTGAGTCCCAGATCGGGCTCCCTGCTCAGCAGGGAGTCTGCTTCTCCCTCTTCCCCTGTGATCCCTCTCACTCTCACTCCCTCTCAAATAAATAAATAGAAATTTTTTTTTTTTTTTTTAAAGTCCAAATCCATTTAGGTCAATTTGCAGCAGAAGTCAAAAAGAAAGACAGAGGAAAAAAAAATATATTCCAGGGGAGCCTAAAGGAATGACTCTGGAGGCAACAGAAGATATGAGTCAACAGAAAACAGAGAGAAAACACCACAATAGCAGTAGAAGACAAATCTGGATGCTTTATTCTGGAAAGTCAAAGGGAAAGGAGTTAGACATTAGAATTTGACTCCGTGGGTCGAATACATACCTTCAGTATCTCTATTAGTGAACTTCCCCAAATTAATATTATTTACTTTGTCTCAACTAAGTCTCAAATGTATGAAGAGCAGAATTACAGTTTTTTGATACTTTATCTCTACCAACTAGAAACTGCCTAGTACATAATTGACAATTTAAATATTTACTATCTTAACAGATGAGTGAATACAGTAGGGAATCTTTGGTGATTTTTGATATATTGGTGGGAGATCCTAATCTATATTAGAAAACAAGGAGTGCCTGACTGCCTCAGTCAGTAGAGCTTATGACTCTTCATCTTCGGGTTGTGAGTTTGAGACCTATGTTGGGTGTACAGATTACTTAAAAATAAAGTCTTACAAAAAAAAAAAAAAAAGGAAAACAAGCTATTATGGAAAATGTGATAATAAAGAAATGCATGCTTTTTGTTTTGTTTTTAGGTCTGGTAGTGAAAAAATATGAGGAAATTAGCTTACAAATGGTGAAAAATCAGTGATGGAGAAAAAAAAAAGGTAAATCTGAAGAGAAAAGGAAACAGATGAATAGATGACAGAATATGAACTTCGTGAAAGCCTGAAAGGATTGGCCTTGGAAATGAAGAAAACTCGTATTCATATTTCTCAAAATGAGGGGAAGAAATGGAAAAATGGTTAACTACAAAAATTTTGAGGATGTTGGAACACAAAGGGAAGAAAAATATAAATTTTCTATTACATGATTCTATTTCTCCTTAAGGAGAAGATATAAAAGGTGGAGCACAAAATATTATGTGAATAATTGTGGTGGTGAATGTGGACAGAAATGGGAGAAGGAATAACTTGACTGGCAGTCAGTGTGAAAGTGTTGTTTTCTTGGATCATATGGGTCCTGAATAATATAAAATGAAGGAAGAATGAAAGGCAAATGTTAACATGGCAAGATCATTTTTCAATATTAACATTTGCTGCTTTGTTTTAGCAAGGCAGTCTAATGTATACTACATGCTTTCAGAGGAACAACAAGGTCAAAGCTATTTTCACAATAATGTTAAGACATTATTCACCTTTCTGACTCTTATTCTCTCATGAGCGTACAGTTCAGCTGTATGGAGGCTACATAGAATGTGATAGTGCAATAGATGGAATGCAGAAGTAGATAAGATAATCCAGCTGTCTTCTATGAAACTAGGATCAGAAAAATCTGCAATAATACTGAACAATGACACTCCCATTGTTTTTTGTTGTTTTAGAAAATAGAGTTAGTGTTTAATTTAAAAATATATAACATGTAATGGATTTATTATTGCAAGTTGAATTAATGATTAAATAATTTAAAATATTCTGTTTTAATATTAATATGGCAAGCATCAATCAATTTAAACCACATAAACAAAGTCCTCTGACAATTTTAAACATTTATGTGAATTCTGAGATCATCAAGTTTGAGAAATCTTGATATAGACCACAGGACAGCAAACTAACCCAAAGGCCAAATCTGACACATTACCGTTTTTGTATGGCCCATGCAGTTAGTGGTTTTTATGTTTTGAAATAGAAAAAAAATCAAAAGGAGAATATATCATGATATGTTAAAATTACATGAAATTCTATTTTTAATGCCCATAAGTAAATTGTATCAGAACATAGTTGTCTTCATTCGTTTGCTATTGTTTATGACTTCTCTTCACCACCCACTCTGTGAATCTCAGACTTGCCTAGCCATCGCCCCAGTCAGGAAAGCCAATTCCTTGCAACAAATCTCTAGACATATCTTTCATCCAGGTTCTGCTTTTTTGGTTGAACCCTGACTTATACAATTAAAGTCTCTGTGTTGTTAAAATCAGAGAAATAAACTTTACTTAAAATTTTTGCTGAAAAAGGCACCCCATTTTGCTATCAAAAGGACAGTGAGGGGCACCTGGGTGGCTCAGTTGGTTAAGCATCTGCCTTCAGCTCAGGCTATGATCCCAGGGTCCTGGGATCAAGTCCCACATCTGGCTCACTGCTCAATGAGGAGTTTGCTTCTCTCTCACCCCCTGATTATTCTCTCTCTCTCTCAAAAATAAATAAAATCTTAAAAAAAAAAAAAAAGGCAGTGAAAAGGAACACAGCTCCAACTGTTTACCTCCCAGAAAGAGATGCACCAGGGACAGAATTTTGCTAAGGATACTATGGATTTATGCTACAGTAAGATCACTGCTCAACGTCCAACTCCCTTCCTAACCCAAACCCCAACAATTTGATACTCTCCTACAGTACAAGCTTTGGAACTGCCAAGTATATGTGAGGTAAGCCATTTAGAACTGGGTGCTAGACCATGCCAATACAATGCCCAACTATGCAATGAGGAAGATACTTTAAAATGTTTGATTGTATTTAACATAAACAGAAAACTTGCATAAATACAAAAGATATTACCATTAAAATTATTTCATGTTATTAATCTTTATTAAAGTATTTGAACATGAAAACAACTGAACACTTAAGAAATAAATACTCAAAGAGCAATCAAGTTCTTGAGACAAAAACAGTCTGAGAAATATAACCCCCTTTAATCTTATGAAATTGCCTCATATCTTAGGCACTTTCTAAAAATTCTTTCACTATATTTCCTTCAAGTTATATGTTCAAGAATATATTTTAATAAGTAAATATATGAATAAAAGATAAACTAAATAAAAATAACTTACCTGATATAGTTCAATCCTTCAAATTACTATCAACTTCTCCCTACCTCTCAATTATTCACAGATTTCATAAATTTAAATTTTACCATTTTGATCACTATCTTGGGAAGCTCATCAGTTAACACCTAATTTTTACTGCCATAAACTAAGCAATTTTATAAATATACCAAAATTTATTTAATTCCTTTTCTTGTGGAAAGACATGTTGTTTTCCAGGTTTTCAGAATTAAAAATAATGCAACTCAAAAAAATATAATAATAAATAAAGAAATAAAGAAATAAAGAAAGAAAGAAAGAAAGAAAGAAAGAAACTTTGACCATCCTGCTTTTACATATCTCCTTATGTCATGTAGAAAAGTTTCTATAGATATCCGCTTTGGAGTAAAATTTTTAGGATCTGCATATATTTTGCTAATCTAGATAATTTTAAGTATTTCCCAAAGCAGCTGTAAAAATGAACATGCCTGCCAGTTTTGTGTTAGCATTTTAGTTGTTGCATATGCTCTTTTGATATTGTCAACATTTTTAATTTCTAGTAACTTGATGAATAGCAAATGGTGATTTAATTTACAGTTCCCTGAATATTGGTGTTATCGAGCAAGTTTTTTAACACATATTTATATATGTGAAGTGTCTCTTCAGGTATTTTGCCCATTTATTGGTTATCTTTTCTCTTTTTGGTTTTAGGCTTTCTTTGTAGATTCTAGCAGCTAATAACTAATTACTGTTATCTGTTTAAGTTATCTTCTCTAACTCTGTAGGTGAGTTTTCGTCGTATGTCTGGGATCCTTTGATGACTGGCAGGCTGTAATTTCAATGTAGATATATAGATTAATCTTTTCCCTTATATGTTCTGCCTTTCTATCTGTTAAAGAAGTACTTTCTATGCTAAGTTAGTATGTGATATTATATTAATAAGTCCTATAATTATCACAAACTATTACAAAGTTACATTATAATGATTGTATCTTATTTCTTTTACGTTTATTTTTTCTATTCACAGTAAAGCCTAATACAGTGTAGTTGATCTCACGTATCATGTTGATTTTCATGTATCCAGGAGGCAGCAACTTAGCACACATGTTTTAAAATGGAAAGCCTAGGGCGCCTGGATGGCTCAGGTTTTAAGTGCCTGCCTTCAGCTCAGGTCAAGATCTCAGGGTCCTGGGATCGAGCCCCGCATCGAGGCTCCCTGTCTGCTCATCCGGAAGCCTGCTTCTCCCTCTCCCACTCCCGCTGCTTGTGTTCCCTCTCTCACTGTGTCTCTCTGTCAAATAAATAAATAATAAATAAATTAAATAAATAAATAAATAAAATGGAGAGCCCGAGAAGTTTACATGCCAGTCGTTTTAAGATTCTTGGTTGCCAGATTCTGTTTACAAATATTTGCACATACTTAGAATTTTTGAACATATATTTTAAAGTGAGACTGCCCATAATTTTCACTTCTTACACTTGTCTTGCCTTGTTTGCTTTCAAAGTTTTGCTAGCATATTTAAAAAAAAATAGGCAGTGGTCTATCTCATTCCTTTCTGTAGAAGATTTTATATAAGTAAAGTTATATGTTCATTGAATGTTTTATAGAATTATCCAGGAAAACGGTCTAAGTCAGTTGTTTTCTCTGTAGGAAACAACATTGGTGGTTGTAGGTCATAAACGTTTTGTATTTATTTGTGTATTTTATTTGGAAAGTTGTATTTTTCTAGGAAATTATTACATACATTCTCAAATCTTCTAGAATAATATGTACATATCATGCTTATATATTTTGATATACTCACTTATAAACTCATGTCATCTCTTTGCCCCATATTTCAAACCAAGTCCTAGACATTATGCATCTCTGAACAACTTGGACATTTGTTACTCCTAAGCACAATGCCGTTGACATACCCAAATTAATAATTCTTAATATCTTTCATCTGGTTCATATTCATATTTCTTTTTGCTTGTTATGTCTTTTAAGTATCTCCTAAACAAAAATAGTCTCTGTTTGTATTTTTTTATGATCAGCTTACTGAAGAAACTGGATCATTTTTCCTGTTGAATGTCTCACATTCTGGATCCATCTGTTTCTTAACTTGTGCTGTCACTTAGCTGGTTCTCCTGCTTTTGTATTCCCAGTAAAGAAGATATTAACTCCAGAAACTTAATGAGATTTAATTGTGCTTCATTATTTTCCTAGAATATTCATACATGGTTTTGTGATTTTCATATCATGTCACATCCAAGAACACATAGAATATTTATTGTGACTAAATGAATGGTTCAGGGAATGTCACCCTCATGCCTGCACTGTTTCAACAATTGTACATTTAGTGGTTTAATCTTGTCTTGAATCAATAAATTATTTAGAGGTTTAAAAATGATGATTTTTCTAATACAATATCTACTTGCAAAATTATTAATTAAAATTATTCTGTAAGGAAGATTTTTTTTCTCTCTCATGATCTTCATGACTATATATTTACTTTGAAATACACTTTATACAGAAAACATAGGCTGAATTGCTAATTAATTTTCAAATTAATTACATCAAAGATGTCCTTTTTTTCATTATCTCTGTTTCTCTGTCTACTATAGCATTAAGAACTCATTTTTTTTAAAGATTTTATTTATTTATTTGTTGGAGAGAGATCACAAGTAGGCAGAGAGGCAGGCAGAGAGAGAGGAAGCAGGCTTCCCGCTGAGCAGAGAGCCCAATGCGGGGCTCGATACCAGGACCCTGAGATCATGACCTAAGCCCAAGGCAGAGGCTTTAACCCACTGAGCCACCCAGGCACCCCAAGAACTCGTTTTTATAAATATATTAAATGAAGTTTAGTGAGTTCAATCAGAGAGGCAGTTTTCTTTTTGAGATTCAGTGGTATCCTTTATATTATTTCCCGTGTCTTTCTGATAAAACCAAATTATTTTTAATGGATTTTATTTTTTTTTAATTTTCTGGCACAAGAAAATATCTTAGGCTCCTATTATATGTCTCCTGTACCTTATGGTACAGGTACCTTATGTACCTGACTTGGAATTAGCAATTTCTGTTTTATTTATTTAATATTTGCTTTTTAATGGACAATGATATTTAGTAATTACAAAGAATTAGGATAATCATTGTTACTTGAGTTCATTATTGCTTGTTTTTTAGTGGACGAGCAGCAGTTTATATGTATGTGTGTCTTCATGAATTTGTATTATTAATATTATAAAATCATGAATTTATTTCCAGTTAATTCTAACATTACAGTGTTTGTAATGTAACTTATTGATTTTTTTCTTTTTTTTTAATTTAAATTCAAGTTAGTTAACATACAGTGTAGTATCGGTTTTAGGAGTAAAATTTAGTGATTCATCACTTATGTATAATACCCGCTGCTCATCTGAACAAGTGCCCTTCTAAATGCCAATCACCCATTTAGCCTTTCCCTCTAGCAACCATTAGTTCGTTCTCTATAGTTAAGGGACTCTTGGTTTGCTTCCATCTCTGTTTTTATCTTATTTTATTTTTCCTTCCCTTCCCCTATGTTCATCTGTTTTGTTTCTTAAATTCCATTATGAATGAATCATGATATTTGTCTTTCTCTGACTGATTTACTTCATTTAACATAATACACTCTAGATCTATCCATGTTGTTGCAAATGTCAAGATTTCATTTTTTATGGCTGAATAATATTCCTATATATATATATATATATATACATATATATGTATATATATATATACCACATCTTCTTCATCCATTCATCAGTTAATGGACATTTGGGCTCTTTCTATAATTTGCCTATTGTTGATAGTGCTCCTATAAACATTGTTGGAAGCTTTTTGATTACTGCTTCAACTTCTTTGCTGGTTGTGTGCCTGTCCAGGTTTTCTATTTCTTCCTGTTTCAGTTTTGGTAAGTTACATGTTTCTTGGAATTTATCCATTTCTTCCAAATTGCCTAATTTATTGGCATATAATTGCTCATAATATTCTCTTATAATTGTTTTTCTTTGGTGTTTGGTTGCGATCTCTTCTCTTTCATTCATTTTATTTATTTGGGTCCTTTCTCTGTTCTTTTTGATAAGTCTGGCTAGGGGTTTATCAATTTTGTTAATTATTTCAAAGAACCAGGTCCTAGCTTCATTGATCTGTTCTATAGTTAGCTTGATTTCTATATAATTTATTTCTGCTCTAATCTTAATTATTTCCCTTCTTCTTCTGGTTTCAGGCTTTATTTCCTATTCTTTTTCCAGCTCCTTTAGGTGTAGAATTAGTTTGTATATTTTAAACTTTTTTTCTTCTTGAGGAAGGCCAGTATTGCTATATAGTTCCCTCTTATGACCACCTTTGCTGTTTCTCAAAGGTTTTGGGCTGTTGTATTTTCATTTTCATTTGTTTCCATGTATTTTTCTTTATTTTATTTCTTCTTCAATATCCTGGTTAACCCACTTATTCTTTAGTAGGGTGTTCTTTAATTTCCGTGTATGTGTAGTCGTTTCAATTTATTTCTTGTGGTTCACTTCAAGTTTCATAGATTGTGGTCTGAATATATGCATGGTATGATCTCTGTCTTTTTGTACTGGTCAAGGCCTGATTTGAGACTCAGTATGTGATCTATTCTAGAGAATATTCCATGTGCACTTGAAAAGAATGTGTATTCTGCTGTTTTATTATGAAATTCTCTGAATATATCTGTTAAGTCCATCTAGCCCAGTGTGTCATTCAAAGCCCTTATTTCCTTGTTCATCTTCTGCTTAGATGATTTTTCCAGTGCTGTGAGTGGAGTATTAAAGTCCCCTATTATTATTGTATTATTATCAATGAGCTTTTTATGTTTGTTATTAATTGATTTATATATTTGGGTGCTCCCAAATTGAGGGCATAAATATTCACACTTGTTAGATCTTCTTGTTGAATAGACCCCTTTATTGTGATATAGTGCCCTTCTTCATCTCTAAATACAGTCTTTGGCTTAAAATTAGTTTGTCTGATATAAATATGGCCATTCCAGGTTTCTTTTGATGTCCATTAGCAGGAGAGATGGTTATCCATCCCCTCACTTTCAATCTGGAGGTGTCCTTAGGTCTAAAATAAGTCTCTTGTAAGTAGCATATTGATGAGTCTTATTTTTTCATCCATTCTGGTATTCTGTGTTTTTTCATTGTAACATTTAGTCCATTTACATTCAGAATGAGTAATGGTAGATATGAATGTAGTGCCATTGTGTTACCTATAAAGTCACTGCTCCTGTAGATTGTCTCTGCTCTTTTCTAATTTTTGATGCTTTTGGTCTCTCTTTCCCACTCAATGGGTCCCCTTTAACATTTCTTGAAAAACTGGATTAGTGTTCATGAACTCCTTTAATTTTTGCTTGCCTGGGATACCCTTTATCTCTCCTATTCTGATGATAACCTTGCTGGATATAGTGTTCTTAGGTGCATATTTTTCCCATTCAGCACATTGAATATATCATACCACTCTCTTCTGGCTTGCTAAAGTTCTGTGGACAGATCTGCTGTTAACCTTATGAGTATATTTTATACATATTTATATATCAAAGAAGCAATTATACATACATCATTAACTACAAAGATTTTTCAGAAGAGATAACTATAAAAATCAAGAAGTTTGAGTGAGGCCAAGAAGCCAGTGAGTCTCATGCTCCGTCTTCTTGGCCTCCTGCCATTATGGAGTACCTCAAGTTCTATTGAAAATAGGACCAGGCTTTCTTTTGCCTTTCTTTCTTTCTTTTTTTTTTTTTTTTTAAGTATTTTATTTATTTATTTATTTTTAAGTTTTTAATTTTTTAGTTTTTCTTTGGAATCAGGCTAATAGTTTTTTGTTCCCTTGTTGGTTTGCTTGTTTTTATTCCTTTTTTCATTTTTTGGATAATCCTTCTTTTTTTTCTTTTCTTTTTTCCTTCTCTCTTTCTTTTTCTTTGGAATCAGGCTTATCATTTTTTGTTTGTCTGTTTATTTTCTTTTTTTTGTTCCTTTTCCTTTTCTTTTTTCTTGGATCAGAGTTTTTTTTGTTTGGTTTTTTTTTTTTTTTTTTTTTTTTAGGCTTAGCTTTCCAAACAAATCAAAGCACACCTAGTTAAAGATCCAAACACTCCCCACTGCAAGTAAGGAGGAACTCTGCAAAGGACTGACCTGTGGGAAAGAGTTGCCAAACCAAAACAGCAGAGTGCACACAGCATACACCAGAAATAGTTCCTGAAGCCCCAGGCCCTGGATAGTGTATAACCCCTTCTTAATATAACATTACTCTCAGGAGCAGGAAACACAATATGCTTTCATAATACGCAAAAAAAAACCCCAGAAAACTAGGCATAATGACAAGATAGAGGAATTATCCCCAAAAGAAAGGTCAAGAAGAAGTCACAGCCAAGGATTTGCTTAAAACAGATATAAGCAATATATCTGAAGAAGAATTTAGAACAACAGTCATAAGAATAGTTTGAATATAATGGTAGCAACATCATGACTAGTAATAGGAACAAAGATTGAAAATTAAGGTTTATTTATAGGTATTTGTTTTTGGAACATATTACACTAAGTAGAAATAAACAAAATGCTGTGTTCTCCAGTTTCCTGAATTACATTTTTTTGTGTTTTGTATTAGGCAAATAACTCTCCAGACATGTCTATGTTCTAATCCCAAGATCTGTGAATATGTTACCTTATATATCTTACCTACATATTAATGTAAGGGAATAAAGGTTGCATATGGAGTTAGGGTTGATAATCAGCTGAGTTTAAAACCTTAACATAGGGAAATGATGCTGTATTTTTAAGTGGACCCAATCTAATCTCATTCTTAGAAACAGAAATGGAAGAAAGAAAACTGAGTGAAAAGATGTGACACGGGAAGGACCTGAGAGAATTTCTGGTTTTTCAGATGGGTGAATGGGACCACTAACTAAAGATTCTTAGTATTTAATAATTCTTAATAGTTACATAGTCAAAGAGTTACTGAGAGACATCAATTTAAATTAACACATTAGAGTCTGTCCAGGTTGTTTTAACTGTTAAAATATCAAAGTTTTCTTTGTAGTTTTTAAAAATGCCTGACTTATATTAAACTAAGTAACCTCTAAATTCATAGAATTTATAAGAAATCTGTAAGTACATAATAGTTTCAAAATATGTAGTTACTACTTAACATTAACTTGGTGTTTCTAGATTTAAGTACCAATTTACTTTGAATAATATAGTAAAAAATGAATTTCTATGGTATTTTTCAATATATCAGTAAGAATCGTGCATTTACATTTGATAAGACTATTAACTAGCTAAAATATTTTTTTAAAAATATATATAATTCAGGGTGCCTGGGTGGCTCAATGGGCTAAAGTCTCTGCCTTCAGCTCAGGTCATGATCTCAGGGTCCTGGAATCGAGCCCCACATCAGGCTCCCTGCTCAGGAGCCTGCTTCCCCCTCTCTCTCTGCCTGCTTCTCTGCCTACTTGTGATAGATCTCTCTCTGTCAAATAAATAAATAAAATCTTTAAAAATATGTATATATAATTCAATGGAAATGCTCTATCTTATCTAACTTACAGCTGTCAAGATAAACTAAATCTCAATTTACCTAGTTTAATCAACATCAAACTATTAATTTGCATGACAAAAGGCTCATGGCCAACAGTTCTTGAGTTGGTGAATAAATACAATGAGTCGATGATATTATAAAGGACTCAGTCTCCTTCCATCTTTTGCTCTACTTTATTGATCAGTATGGGCCTTGATATTTGACTAGTTCTGCTCATGTTTGCAAGATGACTGCTGCAATTTTAAATATCCTATTTAGTAAAAAGAAGTACCTAGCAGAATGTCCAGCATATATCTAGATTATATGTATCTCATTTTTAAAAGAGGAAATTTTCTCAGAAACATGAGCCAAATTCCCTAACAACTCATTATTCAGAATGTTGTCAAATGCCCAAGAAAAAAAGCAATAATTGATGAGAGTAGTATGATCGCTATGTTTGGCTTAAAATAATTAGATTTATCCCTGACCAGAGTTTAATGACATCCTCTGAGAAGTGTTTATTCAATTAAATTGGCTTTTATTATTTTAATAAGGCACATAGGGGAGGGGAGGGATGGAATAGCAGTTAGGATTGGCTAAATTATGTCATAAAAACAAACAACCTAAAAATCTCAAAGATTTTGGGGCGCCTGGGTGGCTCAGTAGGTTAAAGCCTCTGCCTTCAGCTCAGGTCATGATCTCAGGGTCCTGGGATTGAGCCCCACATTGGGCTCTCTGCTCAGTGAGGAGCCTGCTTCCCCCTCTCTCTCTGCCTGCCTCTCTGCTTACTTGAGATCTGTCTCTCTCTCTATCAAATAAATAAACAAATAAAATCTTGAAAACTAAAAAAAAAAAAAAAAAAAAATCTCAAAGATTTCAACCAGCAAAGTACATGTCTCACTTATGCTACATGTCAAGACATGGGCTTCTGTTCATCTAGGACACTTATGGATGGGGGCTAAGAAGGCTATATTCCATTTAGTGCTTCCACAATCACAGAGGCAGAAGAGAGAGAGGGAAAGAGAGAAATAATATGGAAAACTATGTGTTAGAGCTAAAAGCTTCTGATTGGAAGTGACGTGTGTCACTTCCATGAATAATCTGAGTTTAACAAGATATAGATATTTGATATTCCAATAGGAAGGAAGATCAGATATTTTTGAAGAACATGAAGTTTATAAAAGTGCATATTTTTGGTCACCATATATTTTGTCCCTTCCTCCCACAGGCAGAATATCACCTCTACTTACCCATCCCCTGCAACCAGGGTTATACTGAGCCACTAAAATCTCTGGCCTGAAAGCAAAAATTAAGGATAGATCACAATAATTTCTTCAGGTTTGAAAGTGGAGAGTGCTAGCTTGATCCATAATTCTATGAGTTAAAAAGAAAAGTTATTAATCCCATCCTATATGTTCAATAAACAAAAGTAAGACAGGGATAAAATAATCACAATAAACAATTCATACAGGCTTAAGAAGAATGAGAGACATACAGTATTCTTTTACTTGTAGAAATTCTGAAATTCTTCACCTTAAATTAAGCACTTATTAGATATACTATTTACCTTCCAAGTTATATAGGACATCAGGGTTTTTTCCCCACATATAACCATGGTATATCATCAATTGTTCTCCTCCCACCACCTTCCATAACTGTTTGTTTCCTGATTACCTCCTACCCAGCTTCAAAACCAATTCCACATGCCTTAGGTTTATGTTAAGGCAAACAGGCTTTTGGTGTTATACAGTCAAAAAAATTCTCAGAGGCTGATAAAACAGAAATGTATTTCCTTCTCATATTAGTGATTCATTCCAGTTTGGTCCTGGTTCTGACCTATAGTGTATTTGGTTTGGGTTCCAAACTGGCAAAGTAACGTCCATCTGAAACATTGCCTGCTTTCTTTCAGGGATGAAGGAGAACATGCTGAAGTATGTTCTTGCTCTCCCAGCTTCTTCCAGAAATTGTATATTTCACTTTTACTCATATTTAAGTTGTGAAAGCAAATCATATGGACATTCCTGAATTCAACAAGGTGAAGAAGATATCTTATGCCAATGGAGTGGCAGCAAATAATGGACAGTGAAAAGCCACTCGATTTACCACCTTAGTGTTGTGAATTTTTTAAATAGATTTTATTTTCGAATAGTTTTTGGTTTAGAGCAAACTGCATTGAAGGTACACAGAGATTTACCATATGTCACCTAACCCCATTCACATAGCCTTTCCACTATCTACATCCTCCATCAGTGTGGTACATTTGTTATAATTGATGAGCCTACAATGATACCTCATTATCACTCGAAATCCATAGTTTACATTAAGGTTCACTTGTGTAATATGAATTTTGTTTAATATATTTTTTCAGTTTCCTTAGAAAACAAAACCTGAGCCAGAAATCGTATATGCTAGCACTTTATTGAGTGGTATAAGTTCAGGGAAACAGGAAAAGAGGATGAAAAAAGTGAGGTTGGGAAAGGTTAAACATAGTGCATAGCTTTTTAACAAGAGTATTTGGTTTCACTGGAGGTCTGCAGAGAGGGAGCATTATTCTTGTTTCTTGAAATAGTATTAGATTGTGGAGACGAGGAGAATGTATCCATGCCTCCGATTCACCATTGCTCAAAGATCACCCACTGAGTCCTCAATCCCTCTGCACTTTTAAGAGTTACTGTCTCCACTGCCTCCAAACAGCAGCTGAGTACAACCATGGAGGTCTCCTCAGTGGAAGCCAAAGGTATGTTCAGCCAAGCCAGATGAATGAATGTATGCCGACAGTCTACCACTACCTTTCTCCCTTCAGCACCAACAAGGCAACTCCAGGGTAGAAAGCAAGAAGCTTGGTATATGAGGCTTGTCACAAGGCGCTGTTAAAGCTTGTTCTCAAGAGGAATGAAGGATAGGGAAAATCTGGGTCAAAAGTTCATGAGAGCTGAGCAGGTAAACCTTTTAACCTGATGCAGTCCTTACCATAAGATGGCAACAGAGCTAAAAGAAAGTCTCTCCAATAAAGAGTAGAACCTCTCCCTCTGAGCTTACTAGGATGTGGTGAGTTTCAACCTCTTTATCCTCAATTTCATCTAACAGAAGACCAATGCTAGCGAAACTTGTGAGGTGCATAAATTGTTTTTAGCACAAATGTGTAACCAACGGTGTTTGCTATACCATTAGTCCATTCTTTAATTCATTAGTTACATAATGTTTATTAGCATCTACTAATTATCTGGCACTATGTTATGCAATGGGGATAAAGAAATGTTTAAGGTAAGTTATAATCCGACATCCATCACAAGTTTTCATTGACAATCAAAGGACAAAAATTCACTCAAATGTGCCCTATTAAAGAGGAATGGATATTATAACATACAAAGTAATCTCATAAATTCAAGTTCAGGAAGTTTAGCAAGACCAAATACCAAATGGAAAATCAGATAATTAAATCTTCTCTCTTAGTGGCTTTAGAGTTTATTATTTCTGCATACAGCTGATTCTTACTGTTATGAAGATCAATGCTCCCTGTTGCTATTTCCACAAAACTAAACCATTAAAATAGCTTTGGTGTTCAAACTTAAGTCATTTTGACTTACAAGTTACCATAGCAAGTCAGTCCAAATATCATTGATTCATTCACTCAGTGACCCAATTACAAATTCCAGAAATGAAACTCTAGCTAGGTTTCTACTCTTGGCTCTAAATGTATGCAAAGGAAAAAAAAAAAAAAAAAGGGAGGGGCCGGAAGTCACCTTTAATACAATATGCCAGCTTAGGTTTATCCTAAAAGCTCTGGGGGTCAGGTGAACCAGATTTTCTTAGAAGAGCCATATGTGAAACAAATTATCTTGGAAGGGAGAAAATCCTTACATCAAAATTATATTTATGTACACCGAAATTCACACAAAAAAATATTTTCATAAGCAAAAACATTTTGATAAGGAAGAGATTTCAAGGTATAAGAAAATATGGAGTGAGTGATAATAGCTATGGGTAAAGACTGGATTTTTGGAGACAATTATGTAGATTATTTAAGCAAAAAATTCCATCCACAACAAATATATATCTCTGTAAAAAAGAATAAGCATCAACATTCCTTATCAAATTAGCACTTTCCCTATTTACATTAAGATAATTGGA
The DNA here is from genome assembly GCA_028534135.1 of Potos flavus. NCBI lineage: Eukaryota > Metazoa > Chordata > Mammalia > Carnivora > Procyonidae > Potos > Potos flavus. Next base: position 79,276,838 of record CM052899.1, on the reverse strand, counting down.
CATAACTTCAACTTTACACTTTGTTGTATTTTGTTCATAAAGCTAAAGTTTACAAATATTTGAATTATTTTATTTGTTTAAAAAAAGATTTCTTTTAAATACTTTATGAACAAAATTAAATAAACATTCTATTTGTATACTTTATACAGTGAATGATGAAACTTTGAACACTTGCCAGACTTGTTTATCTCCAATTTTTTTAATCTGAATTTTCCATGTGTTAATTCTTTTCTTTCCCTTGTAAGTTAATTTTACTTTTAAAATCCATACAGCAATTATCAAAATTACACATTATTCATATTGAAATGTTTTAAACCTGTTTTCTCTAGAGTTCACCTATAGGTAAAAGAGTTTTTTTTTTCTTAAAGATCATAAAAATGAAAATGTATGCATTTTCCAACAACAAAAAATATATAGCCATGAAAATAATAAAGTAAATTGTTCATGGTGGATCTCACATGTTTATAATTATGAACTATGTGACAATTAAAAACAAGATTGTTGACCTGTAAAAAAAGTTATCATCCTTAGAAATGTATAAGTTCACTTAAAGATCTTACATTTGTTTCTCAATTCTAATTAAAAATGTGCTAACGTAAAGGTTATATTCTTACTTTTTTGTTGTTGTCTTAGTTAACCAGTCACCTCTTTCTTTCTATATAAATTGATTGCTTTTTATTCAAGAGAGAAAAAAATGGGAAATTATTTTCAAATAAATGCGTTCTGAGCATTTAAAACATTCTTCCATTCAATATATTTTAGTGCTCGCTGTCTACGTCAAGTATAGAAGTGAACAAATCATATTTCTGATTTCATGGAGCTTATATTTTAGTATAGGATAAAAATAATCAAGCATACACATAATATGTAATTCAGATAGTGATTAGTGCTATGGATAAAAACAGAGCAGTGAAAAGGAAAATAAAAGTGTGGGAATAAGCTAAAACTTAAACAAGATATCAGGGAGAGCATCTTTGAGAAGGTGATATTTGAGCAAATACTTAATAAGTTACAAGATATGAGTAATGCAGCTAACTGAAGGAATATGGTTCTAAGAAGAGAGAATAGCCAAGTCCCTCAGTAGAATGTCTGGCATGGTCAAGAAACAGTAAGGCATGGCCTACAGCAGTATAGCTTGACATATAGGGCTCACAGAAAAAATGGAAATGGAGTCAGATAATTGTGCAATTGTGAGGAGATTTGTAGGCCATTTTTAGGATTATGATTTTAATAGATAAAATTGGAATCCAGTGGAGGATTCTGACCCAAAAAAGTGAAAAAAAATCTGTATTATGCTTATAGAAAATTACACCAGTTGTGTTAGTAAGAATTAGCTCTAGAGAAACAAAGACAGAGAGCGAGAGAGACAGTAAGCAATAATTTCAGTTATCCAGTAAACCCAGATTGGTGTGGTCCAACATTAGGGACAAGAATATTAGAAACATAAGAAAAAAAAGTAGTTTAATTCTGGAAATATTTTGAAAACACTAAACAAGAAAATTTGCTTTTTTAAAAAAGATTTATTTATTTATTTTGGGAGGGGGCAGAGGGAGAGAAAATCTTAACCAGGCTCCAAACTCAGCACAATTCAACTTCAGTTCAGGGTTCAGTCCCACCATCCTGAGATCATGACCTGAGCTGAAATGAAGAATCAGATTCCCTATAAACTGGGCCACCAAATTTGCTTTTGAATTGTGTGTGTAATGTGAGAGAAAGAGAATTGTCAAAGATAACCCTTCATGACTCAGGGTTGAAAAACTGAAATAGTGGAGTTGCAACTTAAATGGATTAGAAAGAATGCAGGAGAACAGTGTCCATTACACATTCAAGGGTAGAGATCAATTGCAAATGTTGTATATATAAGTTTGTGATTCAAGAGAGTGATCCAGACTTGAAATATAAATTTGCAAATCATCAGTGTGGAGATTGTGTATTTGAAGCCATGAGATTAGGTAAAATAGCCAGTAAATGAATGTAATGAGGAAAGAGAAGAGGGTCAAAAACTGAATATCAGGATTTCCAATATTTAGAGGTTAGTGATATTAAGAAAAATAAGCTAGAAAGGAATGGCTAGTGAAGAAAGAGGAGTGCTGAGAATAACTATCTTGAAATCTAAGAGAAGACAGTGATTCAAGGAGGAAGTGAAGAAAAATATCAAATGTTGGTAAAAGTTTGAGAAAGATTAGAAATGAGAAATAGCCATGGATTTTTAAATGCAGAGATTATTCATAATCTTAACAAAAGTCTTGTGTGGTAGAGTGAGCATAGGGGTGAAACTGTCCCATATTGGTATGGATTAAAAGGTGTCATAAAAGAAAAGTGAGTATGTGCAGTGAGTATAAAAAAAAAATTAATAGTTTTTCTCTAATGGGGAGAAGAGAAATCTTCCAGGAGCTGAAATAGATTGTGGGGTAAGTAAAGAAGGTGAAAAAATCATAAAATCAGTGGATTGAAGGTGCCGTTGAAGTTTAAGGGTTCATAGTCTAGGACTGTTTGAGTGCCCTAGAAAAATGAAAAGACAAGATTTAAAGATCAAAAGATTTTCCTCATCACAGGAAAAAAGTTTGTAACAATGTATGGCAACAAATGTTAACTAGACTTATTGTGATGATCTTTTTGCAATACATACAAATACTGAATTATGCTGTACATTTAAAACTAATATAACATGGTAATTATAACCCAACAAAATTTTTAAAAAGATCAAAGAATTTAAAGCAAGATTTAACACACATGGATTCTTCAAATTGAAGTTGCATCAAAAATACAAATATAGATAATTCATTGGGATTTTACCACAGGATTGGCTAATTTTGCAGCATAAAATCTTGGAAGAGGCCATTTCTGATAATATCTAATAGTGACTGTGATAGACTGCTAGTACTTACAAATATCTGTCTTCTTCTTTCTGTCATATTTATCACTAGATAATATATTCCAGTTCCCATAAGTGAAAATGAAGCTATGTGACTGTATTCTCTTCAGTAAAATGTTGATGGAAGTGATGAACTTATTTTAAAGATTTTCGTCCAGATCTTCCCCTCCCATTCTCTCTTTTACTTTCTTTAATCTGCCGTTTGGACCAAACAATCAACCAAAGGGCTGTTAGGACTAGCATATGGTAGAGCAACTATCTGGAAGGAATCTGACTATCTGAATAATTGCATAAAGAAGAGCCACTTCTTAGGTGTTCAGCAACTCTCAAGCAACAGTGTACTGGCAGCTGCTAGGTTGGCTTGCCAACCTTTTAAAAATTTGGCCATTAAGGAAATAGGAGCCAAGATCAATTTAGGCAATATATTACTTATGGTACAAAAAATAGCATGAACTTCATGCTCTCATCATGTCCCTTGCCCCTCAAGTCTCAGAGGCGCAATGTGGAGGTGGATCCAGGACACTGCTGTATACAGTGTGTCTGTGTCACAGATGAGAAACACTGAGCTTAAAACAAAACAAAACTAGATTAAACAATCTTAAAAGGCTGCTGCTGGCAAACCAGCCCATCCTTCCCTCTAAAGAGAGACATTATCTTTACTATCCTTATTAAGTTCTCTATTTTCCCTCTGACCCTGAAGGAGACAATTGCTAGCTTCCAAGTTTTTGCCATATAAATATCTTTGATCCAGAATACATCATGGGGATGCAATATAGAGCATGGGAACTATAGTTAGTACTGAATTGTGTATTTCAAAATTTCTGAGGGAATAGATCTTAAAAGCTCTCATCACAAGAAAAAAAAATGTAATTGCATATGTTACAGAAAACAACCTACATGATGAATACTAGCTAGACCAGACTTTTCATGGTAATACTTTTGTAATATATACAAATACCGAATCACTATGTTGTATGCCTGAAACTAATATAATGTTTTATGTCAATTACATCTCAACTAAAAAAATATATTTAAAATGTTAATGCAGGAGAAAAATCTGTCACAAGACATGTAGAAACACCAGGTTGAATTGTCTTACAGCACCAGGCATCAAACTACTGATTCATTCACTGTGTTGTGAGAAATAAACTTTATATTGTTATGCTGGTTATTTTTTTCTAATTCTACTGAGATGTAATTGACATATAACACTGTATTAGTTTAAAGTTTACATGATTTGACACCTATATTTATTTCAAAATGATACTACAGTAAGTTTGGTTAACATCTATCAATTCTCATACTTCCTTTTTTTTCTTGTGATAAGAACTTTTAAGATTGACTCTTAGAAACTTTCAAATATACAGCACAATTTAGTTAACTGTAGTTAACATGCTGTAAATGGCATGCTGTAAGTTATACTCTCAGAATTTATCTTACAACTGGAATTTTGTAACTTTTAACCTTCTTTACTCATTTTCCCTATCCCCATTGCCCCGTCCCTGGCAACCACCAGTCTGTTCTCTGTTTCCATGAGTTTATTTTATTCTTTTTTTTTTTTTTAAGATTTCACATATAAGTGAGATCATACAGCATTTGTCTTTCTCTGTGTGACTTATTTTAGTTGGTATAATGCCTTCATGTTCCACCCATGTCATTGCAAATGGCAAGATTCTCTTCTTTTTTATGGCTAAACAATTTCTCAATATATATCACAACTTCTTTATCTATTCATCCACTGACGGACACTTAGGTTTTTTCCATGTCTCAGCTATTGTAAATAATGTTGCTATGAACTTGGAGGTTCAGATATCTTTTTGAAACAGTGATTTTGTTTCCTTTGGATATATATCTGGAAGTGGTGGCTCTATTTTTAACTTTTTGAGGAACCTCCATACTGTTTTTCATAGTAGCTGCACCAATTTACAGTCTCAGAAACAATTTGTATGAGGTTTCCCTCTCCATGTTCTCACCAAGACTTGTCATCTCTTGTTTTTTGGTAGCCATTCTACCATGATATTCCACAGAAGATGAAAAAAAAAAGAAAAGAAAGAAAAGAAAAAAGAGAGAGACCCAATAAATAAATAAATAAATAAATAAATAAATAAATAAATAAGACAAAAATAGTATAAGTAACTAGAATTCCAATTAGACCCTGTATTGTTAAAATTGTTAGACATGGTAACTAATATAGTTACTATAAGAATTATCTGGGTTGGGGTGCTTGGGTGGCTCAGTGGGTTAAAGCCTCTGCCTTCAGCTCAGGTCATGATCTCAGGATCCTGGGATCGAGCCCCACATAGGGCTCTCTGCTCAGCGGGAAGCCTGCTTCCCCCTCTCTCTCTGCCTGCATCTCTGCCTACTTGTGATCTCTCTCTCTGTCAAATAAATAAAATATTTAAAAAAAAAGAATTATCTGGGTTAAATTGAAAAAGTAGTGAGTTTAAAATATGACAGAAAAAAAGGACCTAAGAAGGAAAAAAAACCTGAAAAGGATCTTATTTTGTTAGGACAGAATTTCACACAGAGAAATATCATCTTGGTGAAAGCTTGGGGCAGAGGGTAATATAAAATTCTTTAGCATTTTCCTGTACTATAAATAGAGAAGATTAGACAAAAAGCTAGAAATGATACCTCTCAATCTCTGGCAATGCAGTAATTTGTGTAGAAAGAAATTGAAATACCCTCTTTCTGTTCCTTTTAAAAATGTGTTGTAGGTTCATTTCCATTTCAGTATTGCTAAAGGAGGTAAACACCTCCCTGTGTATTATCAAAGTGAAGACTGTTTAGTAAGTGATAGAGTACAGTGGGTTGAGTGGTGGTCCTCAGAAAGATATAGCCACACCCTAATCCCTGCAATATGTGAATGCTACTTTTTTTGGAAAAGGGGTTTTGTAAATATAGTTAAGAGTCTTGAGATAAAGAGATCACCCTGGATTATTCAGATTAGCCTTAAATTCGATGTCAAGTTTCCTTATAACGGACACAGAAAAAGAAAAGCAAAAATCATTGTGCTCACGGAGGCAAAGATTGGAGTGGAGTAGCTTCGGGTGAAGGAAAGCTGGCAACCACCAGAAGATATAAGAAACAAAAAACAAATATCCCCGGAACAATCTGGAGAAAATACACCCTGAAAATACCATGAGTTTAAACTTCTGGTCTCCAGATTCAAAAGAATAAAATTCTGTGTTTTAATGCACCAAGTCTGTGTCAATTTGTTAGGACAACCCTAGGAAACTAATGCACAGGAGCAAAGGTAGAACTTACTGACACTGCCTGAATGAACTTAGTCTGTACTCTGGGTAGGGTAATGCTGACTTCAGAAGACAGAGCATAGAAAATGGGTGCCTGTGACCCGAAAAACAAGCTTCGTATAATTAGTATATTTTATGCGGAGAAAACTGGGAACATTTAAAATATGACATTTTTCATGATTAATAAACAATCTCCTGCTTACTCTTTGCTAAATTGTTTTCTTTTTATTAAATTGATTTCATTCTAAATGTATGTCTTCAATTGCTGCCAAGGACCTAATGGTACTAATGAATGAAGAACAAAATAATAAACCAAGTAACCACCCTGAATATATACTGAAAAGGATGGATTTAAGTAAAGCAGAATTACTAATAAATTGAGTGGTATATGATTCAAGGTTTATATCTGTATTTGCACTTCAAGAGAGCAAATAAAGACTAAATATCTTGAAGGATGCACAGGAGATTAGTAGATATATACTGAGGAAAAGATTGTTGGGTTTACAAGAGAAACATTGTTCAACATAGTATTGACAATATCTGTATTTAACGCTTCCTAGGTCAGCAATGCGCCAAGCAAAATTTTGTATAATTGTGCATCTCTAATGTAATAAGAAGAACCATAAACCATTTATATCAACTGTGAGTAGGTATTTTTTATTACCTACATTTTGTTAGTCACTATATATCATAATGGATTTAGCAGAGGAAATTATAAAATAAGCACAGGAGTAAGATATTAGGAATGTCTCAAGGATCTTGTAATTCAGTTATGGAAGTAAAACTGTAGCTAGAATTTGAGATGTACACCCACATCTCTCCCCATAGACACAGAGACACAAATCCAATTTCATGACATTGATGTTAAGAGGTTAAAAGAAGCAAAGGTAAGCTGTACTTATCTGGAGTGACTTCAAGTAGCAAATAGGATTTGAATTAGATATTAGACATTTCAAAGGCATTGAAAGAAAATATGGAGAAAAAAATATCAAGAATATAATAGCAAAAAATATCCCAGACCTGAATGGAATAAGACTTAAAATTAAAAATAGTGTTTAACAAAATCAATGAAAAAATATTCATCTTTAAAGAAACCTTTTAGATATATCAAAAAATACATTGATACACTAAGTAAAAAGATACAAATCTAAATATTCCAAGAAGTTGAAAACAAAACAAATTAAAACACATAATAAGTCTAATGGAACAAGAACCAAACTGTTAAGAAATTTATTCAATTGATATTTAAAAGATGTTGGGGAAACATCTTCAAAATTTAAGAGAAAATAATTTTGAATGCATAACTTTATTCCCACTTAACTTTGTTTTGATGATAACTTCAGAATTTTTTTTTCCAGTGCAACTAGGGAATAAGAACAAAGATCAAAGGACAGAGTGGGCTCACCTCAAGACAGTGAAAAAGGAAGTTCAATCAAATAATTTACGTTGTAAATCTATTCACCAGGAAAGAGATCTCTAAGAAAAAGAAATTCCAAACTATTGCTAGAAACATTGTTTGAGTGGCACTGGGGTTGTGACATCAGACCCATGCACAAAAGAAAATCAAAGCTAGGGTAGTATTTTCCTTAAAAGTGAATGTATTGGGGCGCCTGGGTGGCTCAGTGTGTTAAAGCCTCTGCCTTCGGGTCAGGTCATGATCTCGGGGTCCTGGGATTGAGCCCCGCATGGGGCTCTCTGCTCAGCGGGGAGCCTGCTTCCCCTTCTCCCTCTGCCTGCCTCTCTGCCTACTTGTGATCTCTCTCTCTGTCAAATAAATAAATAAAATCTTTAAAATAAATAAATAAATAAATAATAAATAAAAGTGAAGGTACTTACATAGTTATAGAATTCTAAATTTTAATAACTAATCTCAACTCTTACAATAAATTAAAGTCACAAAATCGAAATCCAAATTGAAATAAAAGATTAAACTAATGTTACAAAGAAAATGAAATCATTATCATCATTGAAGATATAAAAGACATAATTTGTAGGTTTGAGAATTGAAATTTGGGAGGGAAGGTGAATAGCAGGCATGGAGGACTAATCTCTTTAGTTTACAAAATGGAGCAGAAATACTGTTGTGGGCAGTGGAATATGAAAAAGAAAAAGAAATGTGCTCTTTGAAATATAGAGTTAACCATTGAAGTGGTGGGAGGAATGAAAAATGTATGTCAATTATGTCATTATCTATCAAAGGAGGAAGGAAAGAGAATAAATCTCCAGATGATAAATTTTTAAAAAAATCTGTTTAAGCATAAAACTTAGAGAAGCATTTATGTATTAGTAAGAATGTATGCCAAGCTATCATAAAAATGCATACCTGCTCAGAGGAAATAGAGATTTATTTTGTCTCACTTTTCAGTTGAAAAAATAGGAACATATTTGAAACGAGGTGATTATTTTTCCTCAGCAAAATCTTCCAAGAACCCAAGTTCTTCATATCTCTATTTCTATAGTCATCATGGGATGTTATCCTGCTAATTTGCTTAATTAGGGCTGACTTGATAGTATACTAACATATGGGTGGGGAAAGAAAGGATGCAGAAGGCAGGTAACTTCCTTTTTAAATAATATGCCCTGAAAACTTAAGCTCCAGTGGACAAAATTTAATTTCACGGGCATATATGGATGTAAGAAGTTGGGCAATGTAGTTTCTACCTGGGGTGGCTTATATCTTCTAAAACACAAAGTGTTTCTATTACTTTAAAAGCAGGGGAAGGGAAAGGACATTAGGAACTGTCAGTGGTGTCCTCTACAATGCACTCTCCTACCATTCAGTGTCAAAACATATTCTTCTTATGAAGACACCATTTCCAACCTTTCGACAAGAGACATTTACAAGACTCCTCTTATTTCATAGATCAGGATCTCTGGTTTATGTCATCGCAGGCAACATTTTCTTTTTTTTTAATATGTGTTTCTTTTTTTAAGATTTTATTTATTTTTTTATTTGAGAAAGAGAGAGAGAGCACAAGTAGGGGAAGGGGTAGAGGGAGAGGGAGAAGTAGACTCCTTGCTGAGCAGGGAGCATGATGCAGGGCTGGATTCCAGGACCCTAGTATCATGACTGAGCTGAAAGGCAGACACTTACCGACTGAGCCCCGCAGACACCCCACAGGCACATTTTCACCAAATATGTTGCTACAGTCCACTATCTGGTTATTTAATCAATTCAGATTCTTTCTTTCTTCCTTCCTTTTTCCTTCCTTCCTTCCTTCCTTTCTTTCTTTCTTCTTTCTGTCTCTCTTTCTTTCTCTCTTCGTTCTTTTTTTTTTAATTCAAATTATTTGTTATGGCAATATCCCACTTGTTATACCACATAGTAAAACAATGTTGTGTTAGTTTTGTTTTATAATATTATCATTTATATTATCTTGGATCTCTTCTTTGTGCTATGGAATAAGTAAAATCCCTTAAAATAAAAAGAAATGAAATGCTAGTTTCTGCATTAATTAGGATATGTGCTAATTTGCTAAAACACTAAGACCTTAAAATTCATATACTTAAATAACATTTATATATGATAGAAATGCATTTCTCTCTCCCAGAACAGTCTAGTGCAGGCAGACAGCCAGGTCACATAAGTGGTTATTTTCAATGAGGATATTCAGGTTATTTTATTGCTTTGATCACCTACAGAGTATCTCCCTTACCTGCTGGCTCCCTAGCACCACATTTGCTTTCCTTGGGAATAAAGAAAGAAAAAAAATAGAGGACCATCATATTAATTTTTTAAAACTTATGACGAGAAGCTACTTCTATTCCTTTGGCTTGAATTTAGTCACGTGGCCACATATAGCAGTCAGAGAGGCTGGAAAAGGAAGTTTCTGGCTTTGCACAGAGTGCTCTGACACTAAATGGAAAAGGGGAGAATAGTGAATGGAAGACAATTAAATCTGCCCAGGAGAAAGCCAGTGAAGACTTAAACGCAGAAATAATTAAAGCAGTTTCTAGAAAGGTGAAGTTAGGGAGACGATGAATGGTGGAGGGAACTTTTGATTTTCATAGTGAAACTGTTCTACGATATTTGATATTTAAGAATCGTGTTGCATGGAGTACTATGGTTGTATTTTAAAAATTAAACCATAAAACAATTTATATCATTAAGAAATATGAGGGAAAATTTGAAGAAAAGTGAGCAAGGACATAAAGTCAAGGTAAAAACATGTACATTTGGAAATACATAGCATTGTAAGAGTTTATGACACAAAAATTGGCATTTAGAGCTTTAGATATTGTTTATACTATTTAAATATATGGAGAAGTATAGAGATTCTTAATTTGCCTGAGGTTAGTAAAACAAAAGTGCATGTTGCACTTGCAGCATGGTCACTTAACATTTTTAAATCTTAAAGAATCATTAAAGTAAAAACAAAAAGCAAATAAAAAAAAATACCTTTTAGCTTTTACACTTTGGAGTTCTTGCTCTAGTCACAAAGTAAAATTTACGGTGGGAAATAGTCTTAGAAGTGTGTATCATGTGAGGACACGTTTATATGCATGTGGTGTGTATGCTCATGTGCATATGGTTAGAGGAAGAGAAGAACCTTTTTTAAATAATATAATTTCATACTTGTATTTTTAAAAGTAAGTTAGTATTGTTAACTAGTTTCCTCATATTTGTTTTAGAAACAGTATTTATTTTGAGTGTTTAAATAGTAATGTGAAGTTTCAAAATAAAATGACAAACTTGACAAAATATGCTTTTAGTCTCATCATGTTTCTCATTTCTAATACAACATGAAATTTACAGATGTAAAGAATTACAGGCATATAGAACTGGGTGAGTATGCAGCGTCTATGTATTTCATATATTCCAACAATTTTGATTTAGAAATAAGAAAACTGAGACTCAGATTACATATCTTACTCAGGATCATTGGGCTAATTTTTGCTGGGTCTGTTAAGTAATACCCATAAGCCTAACCACAAGTCAGAATAATGAGAATCAGGTGATGGAATTTCAATCATATATGGATAGATGATGTAACTGTCAAATATATACTGACTCAATGAAAATAACCTTACAAACTTACTCATGGAAAAAGTTTTTTAAAAAGATGACAATGTCATTTAAAATAGAAAGGTATTTCAAGAAATATCATATTCTTCCTTCAACATGTGTTTGCAGATTATATAATTACTTTCAATGTATAATGTGAATTTACTATTTTTATTGCTGAAATAATATTTCCAAAATTTATTATGGTGACACTTTCATTGAAATAAAGTATTTTCTTAAGACCATAATTAAAAATTGTAGGTATGTTAATACATAAGTATATTATTGTATTTAACTATATTTTAAAGTTAAGACATCAGTGGTTTGTAAGAACTTGGCTTTTTTATTTAGTCAAAAAAATACATGATGTACAGTGAATATAATATTTACAAATCCATTTAAGATTATATACATAGATTTGATTCAATTTGTTTGTAATATTAACATGATTTATCTCCTTCATTTTGAAGATGTCTCTGGAAAAGTATGCCTCATGTTTTTCTGTAACAACAAAATATTTCTTTTTTTTCTTTAGTTTGTTATGTTAATCAACATACAGTACATCATTAGTTTCGGATATAGTGTTCCAAGATTCATTGTTTGTGTATAATGCACAACAAAATATTTCTTAATTTACTTATTAGATCTTAAACCAGAATATCAAATATATCTCTAAAAGTATGCACGATCATTTATATTTCAACATTAAATATTAAGATAATAACCACAAGTACTTCACTCTCCTAAAATGATCATTAAAATCTTTATTATACAGTTTACTGTTGTCTCCTGATGAGAAAACTGGCCACGCGCCAAAGAGAACTGTGCCCTGGAATTAGTGATAAATGCCAAGTGCACCCAGCAATGCTTCCACTTATGCAACTATTACTGCTCCGCCACCCAGCAAAAACCTTATGAAATTCTATGTTAGCTGCTTCACTGCCTTTTGATATCTGAAAAGCCATTCTTCCTTTAAGCCTATTATAAATAAGTGGGTTAAAGAAAAAAGTATATGAAATGCTAGTGGAGTGTAAGGAAAAGTTTATTCCCCACTGTGGTGCATATGGCCTTCTGAGTGTGGAGGGAATTGCTATTAAATGTAAGGAAATGTAGAATCTCTACAAATTAGAATGACTTCTCTTTAGCAAAGCGTAACATTTCAACCGTGCTTTCGTTTATTTTTCGGAACTAAAAGGTATGTCAGGAATAGTTTTTATTAATACAAAAGACATTACATAATATAGCCAAAAATGTGAAGTGAAATTTGGTTTCGTGGCTTTTAAGATACCCAAATTTCAAAATATCAGTTTGTTCTTATTATCTGCTTCAAGAAGGAAACCTAATTCTTCACCTCTGACAGCATGATAAATCATAGTTTTTGAAAATACTAGGCTAAAGTATTTTGACATTTCAGGACACGGTAAATATTTTATGAACCAAGAGGGACCAGTTCAATTTATTGCATTGACTAATTCTAAGCACATCAATTTTTTCAGGGGAAATAAAGTAGTCTGAAAAGAAAACTAAAAGAATATTTAAAGACATGATTAAAGTATATATACAATGACCATGACATTTAGAACATTTACTTACTCTTAGTAGATTTAGTATTGGAAAAAAGTCTCTGTGAAATTCTTATTTTCGACACACCTGAATGTAATTGATAGAAAAGGAAACTTTTTACTGCTCCCTGGTGAGGAAATCACTTGACGGTGATAATAAATCAATAATGAACTGCATCATGCATTTCACACCCAAGAAATGTCAAACTTCATACTAACAGAATCTAGACATGCCTGCATTCCATGAAAAAATAAAATTATAAAAACACTGATTTGGGGGCGCCTGGGTGGCTCAGTGGGTTAAAGCCTCTGCCTTCGGCTCGGGTCATGATCTCAGTGTCCTGGGATCGAGCCCCGCATCGGGCTCTCTGCTCAGTGGAGAGCCTGCTTCCCCCTCTCTCTGCCTGCCTCTCTGCCTACTTGTGATCTCTCTCAGTCAAATAAATAAATAAAATCTTAAAAAAAAAAAAAAAAACACACTGATTTTAAGATATCACTTTCTATTCCTCTTGAAGACAATTTCTCTGTGAATCGATGAGAATGGCTTGATCCTGTATCATAATTACATAATCAAAACTATATCTAATTTAGTGTATAATACTGCCTCCATACTCACACAATAAGAGATTACATTATAATTACTTCGTGTCCACTGCTAATGAATAAGTAGATAAATTTAAAAATTAGTATCCATAATATTTTAAGCTGCTAGCACAATTTTATCAACTTTGTTATTATTAAAAAAATATTGTTGGGACGCCTGGGTGGCTCAGTTGGCTAAGCAGCTGCCTTCGGCTCAGGTCATGATTCCAGGGTCCTGGGATCGAGTCCCGCATCGGGCTCCTTGTTCGGCGGGGAGCCTGTTTCTCTCTCTGCCTCTGCCTGCCACTCTGCCTGCTTGTGCTCTCTGTCTCTCTGACAAATAAATAAATAAAATCTTTAAAAAAAAAATATTGTTATAGAAATTGATGAAATGATGGGAAGAGAATTCAATTAAGAGCCGACAAGTTTTGAGAAAATGAGAGCCTTGGGGAGTATGCACATTTTAGACTCTGCTTTGACTCAATTCTTCTCCCATATCAGGTTTCAAACCCTACAAATTAGAGAAGAAAATGAACTCTTCCATATGAACTTGTTTACACAATTTTTCTTTCCTAAAACCATGCCTTAGACAACCAGTGTTCTATCACAGATGTCTATCAGGAAATGAGGCATGCAAATCTAGAGATGGCCATTTGATATTTCTGTAGAATTCAGAGGGAGACATATGAGAACATAGGCCATTTTTCTCCCCTTTGTCTATTTTCTACGTGAAACATGCTCGTGTGTTCAACTTCCACAGTGAATTGATTTGAGCACGTTTTTATTCCCTCACTATTGTTATAAATTTAGGGAAAAAGAAATTTATTTTTTAAATTTGAGTATAGTGACATTACATTAGTTTCAGTTGTACAATATAGTGATTGGAAAAGTCTATACATTATGTTATGTTCACCCCAAGTGTAGCTACCATTTGTCACCATGCAACACTATTACAATACCATTGACTATGTTCCCAGTGCTGCACCTTTTATTTCCATCATTTATTTTCATTCCATAATTAGAAGCCTGTGTCTCCCCCTCCCCTTTCCCCATTTTGCCCACCCCTCCAGTCCCCCCTCCGACAACAGTTTATTCTCTGTATTTATAAGTCTTATTTTACTTTTGTTTATTCATTTGTTTTGTTTTCTAGATCCCACATATAAATGAAATCATATGATATTTGTCTTTCTAATTCAATTTGACATATTGGTAGAAAGAATTGAAAAGTATACTTAGAATAAGTAAGAGAAAATGTATGGAAATAAAAACCTATAATTAATTTAAAATATTTGCTATGACTACATTTATTATGGTGAGTATCGAGTAATGTATAGAATTGTCAAATCACTATGTTGTACACTTAAAACTAATATAACATCTATGTCAACTATTCTTCAATTAAAAAAAAAAAGAACTGTCTACTGTAAGTTAAAAAGGATCATGTCCTATTTGTCTATGGAAAGGTTTGGTATTTAATGGTGCTGCAGGAAAGTGACATAACGTCTATACTTCCATTAACTAAATCTCTTCTACAAAAATAAACATAAATTAACCTCTCTGTTGAAGACATAAGAAAGGACATTGACTGTGAGAAGACACAAAAATTTTAGTAAAAAGATGGGATGAACAGCAACAGTACCTTGTAAAAAGAGAGAAAGTATATTTGTAAGTTAATAAATAAACAAGAAGGCAGTATTTTATAGTGCGCATTGGAAAGTAAAGCCTCTTTTGCTATTAATACAAGAGTCAAAGAAGGTATTGGCTTTAAAGGTAGCTTTTAGCAAGTATATAAGTTAAATTAAGCTTTACCTCAACCTATGACAAAGGTACCGATCTAAGTTGTTGCAAGATCAGTATGCATTGGCACAGGGCGACCAAAGCTTGATTAACACAGAATACTGCGGATCTGGCCATGTTAAGCAAAAATAGTTCTTGTTGAACCAGATAAACTTTCTTTGAGACTATATATTTAACTATAACACAGTAAGCCTTCATCTTACTTTAAGTGAAGAGGAACTGGAAGTTTATTTCAGAATCCTAAAGATTCTATCTATTTATCATCTATCATCAATCATCTATATTTTTGCTCTGTATTTATGGTAGGTAGCAACGGTTTTTAAAAACCATTGGAACTTTATAAACAAAAGTATCACTTTGGTAGATGGGGTTCTGGGACACATAATGCAGTGTTCTGGGGGGGCATCAGTTGATATTTTTCAGATTATCTACAATGAATATATCTTAAATTAAGATTACAGCACCTAGAATAATCTTGGCAAACAAAATATCTAAAGGAATGTTGCTTAGGTAGGCTTTGTTCATTCTATATATCAATTGAGATAACAGGGCTTAGTTTATTAAGATATTTTATTCTTAAGTTATTTCTTTTTTTCAATTTTACAATTGGAATTTTTACACTTAGTTGAATGACACTTGCTAGAATTTTTCAGTGGATTAAGGAAATGGAGCAATTTCTGTTTTAAGTGTTTTGTTTCTTACAGCTGACCTCTCTCCATCTCTCTCTCTATTTCTTTCTCTCTCTCTCTATATATATATATATAGGTAGATGATAGATAGGTAGGTAGATAGATAAATACATGCATACATACATACATATATCCTTGATAAGATATTTGAGCCAGTCAGTTCTATTGGATAGCTACAATGATCAATTTTTTTTCAACTTTGCTTCATAATCTTTTAATAGATTGAAATGTCATAAAATCAATAAATATATGCTGAGTCTTTTATTATATATAATTACATTTATAATTAAAATATCAAATTATTCTTTCATAAAAAGTCATGTTTCCCAATAACTATAATAAAGTTCTGATATTAATATTAGTGAATATTTCTTTATTGAGACAAAGTAATTGGATACTTAGAGATAAAAATGAGTGATTCTGAAAGTGGATAATTCATAAAATGACAGTTTATTTTGAATATAGAGATGGATTAAAAATCAAGATGATTGAATTACAACTTTTTAGTGCTAAATGGGAGAAACAACACTATGTTCTTTATTTCACTCTACTTATTAGAAAAATTGAGTCTCTCCCCAGAAATAACATGTATAAAGAATTAGCAAAAAAATACCATTACTAGCCCTACATTTATTGTTAAGCCTCAGGGTAGTATAATAGGTGATGTTATTGGCCATCAGCAATTATCATATATATACAATTTATTTACATATATATATCATATATACACATATATATGGCATATATATCATATGTATCACATATATACAATTTAATCTTTATTTTAAGCAAATAATTTCTTTTCTTGGTATGAAATATTGGTGGGAGTTAACTTTCATCCTCTTTTTATGTTTACACTTTTAATTATAACACATTTGAAAACTTCACATTTAATTCATTAAATTGAATGTTTGGAGGAAAAGAAGAGATAATAATTCAACATACATTAAGTGATCAGTTATTTATTCCAACTTATAACAAAGAGAATAACCAAACTCAGTATGATAGAATACATTTATGTGACATTTCTAGGTACAAACATCAAAGACTCACTCTGAAAATAATAAATGGAGATTATGTTTACGGGCAACAAATATTTGTCTTCTTACCACTGAAAACTTACACATTAAAATAAGACATACTTTATTTTCCATATGTATCACATGAAATGCACGTAGATTTCCTACCTGCAGTCTTAGAAAGCTTAAGTTACTTCAGTGTGCCAGGCATTAGGGATCAAACAAATATTACATCTCTCTAAATATATCCATCCTTTTTCATGGGTTTTATATTTTTGTAAAGGGGATTGGCATGGAAATAATTGAATTGAAAATAATCAAATTACAATGTAAAGTCATAGTGCATTAACAATGTCAGACTCCTACAGAAAAAAATATTAGGCTGTTATCCTCCTACAGAAGCTGAGAGATTGTAAGGTTACTATCTTCGTTGGCCTTCTGTATTCTTACTGATTTTCCAATTTCTTGTTTTATCAATTAGGAGTAGCATTGACATTTTCAGCTATAATTGTCCATTTCTTCTCAGTTTTCTTAGTTTGTGTTTTTTTTTTTTTTATGTTTCTAGCTCTGTTGTTAAGAATATGCACATTTTGGATTGTTATGAGGTTGGGGAAATTGACCCTTTTTCATTATGTAATATCTCTTTAATTTAATTAACAATAACCATTATTCTGAAGTGTTTTGATACTCCAGCTTACTTTTGGGTCATGTGTTCCCTCATTTCTATCCTTTCATTTTTCACCTGTCTATGTCTTCCTATTTAAGGTGTTTTTCTTGTAGAAAGCTTATTGATAATTCTTGCTTTCGTACCCAGTGTAACAGTCTCTGCCTTCCTTCTATTGTTGCTGCATTTAAGTCATTCACATTTAGTTTGGTTATTGGATATGTCTGAATTAAACTGTCATTTTGCATGCTGTTTTCTGTTTGTTCCATCTGTTCTTTCTTTTTTTCTCTTCATTTTCTGGATTCTCTGGAGCAAATTGGTCATTTTAATCATACCATTTCATTTCACTATTATGTTTTTAGTGATTGCCCCAAGGTTTCAATATTCATCTTTAATTAACCATAGTCAAATAATATTATATAGCTTCATGTATACTATAAGGAATTTACAACAATATATTCTGTTTCTCAATTCTTTCTCTTATAATACTGTTACCATGTATTTTATGTGCTGTGAACAATTAATACATTGTAATGATTTTGCCTTAGATAATTAAATAACTAAAAAAGAGAAAACTAACTTTATTTTATTATCTTCATTTATTACTTATTCCATTCCCCGTGCTCTTAATTCCTTTTTAAAAATTCATAATTTTGTCTGTTATATTCTTTTAGTCTGAAGAATTTTCTTTAACACTTCTTCAATGTCATTTTCTGATGGAAAATGCTCCTAGTTTTAGTTTAGCTGAGAAAGCTGAATTCAGAATTCAGGCCTTTGGACTCAGAATTATATAATTGGCATTCTTCATTCTACAACTTTCAGATGTAGAGCATGAGAATTTTCAGCCTTGATAACTGTGTGAACCAATTCCTATTATAAATCTCCTCATATAGCTCCCTATATACCTTATTTGTTCAGTTTCTCTGGAGAACCCTGACTAATGCAGTTTGTCTCTACCAAATCTCATGGCAGTATTCCACTGTTACTTTTATTCCATACTTGGTAGGCTAGGATTGGGAGACAGACAGGACAGGGGTATTCTCTGATGTTCTGATTAAGTCTCAGTCTGTCACTGTCTCCCTAGGTGTCTGGAAGTGTCCTTCAAAATTATACCCTTCCTGTACTAGCTGTAGTTCTGGTCCCAGGAGGTATTTATTCTTCTCCCTCAGAGGTAGGAATCACACATACCCCCACTTCCCATTTATAATGGTTGTTCCCAATACCTCAATGGTAACAGTTTTTGTTATTTTCCCATGGATTAAAGCATTTTTCCTCCATAGTTGATCCTGGAGAAGGATTCTTATGCAGTTTTTTGCCCCTCCCACAACAGCTATCATCCCCCCATCTCAAGCCATTTTTAAGAGGCAAATTTTCTCAGCATGCAGTCCCCATTTCTGTGAGATTTTGTGGGGGTTCATGGCAAAAAGGCCAGCTAGAAGGTGCTATCCCTCCCTATATCCGTGGCCACTAGGGGCTTCATAAACTTCTGCCAGTCTTTTATCGGCCACTGCCAATTCACCAACTATTCTAGCTATTCTTCTTACCCAGCATCTTACATCCTTTGCCTTTCTAATATAGTGTTTGACCCTATACCTCCCTGCAGAAGTCTGTGTCTTCTTAGATTTAAGATTATTCGCTGTTCTGAAATATCAGCTTTCTGATGATTTTAAGTAGTCAACAATCTGCACTTTGTCTGGATTTTTTTTCTTTGTGTAAGGGTGGAGTGATCCTCTTTCCAACTCTATATATTCCTGAGATGAAATCAAAGTGAATGTAAATCTTTTAAATCCAGCGCGCCTGGGTGGCTCAGTCAGTTAAGCACCTGCCTTCAGCTCAGGTCATGATCTCAAGTCCTGGGATCAAGCCCCACATTGGGCTCCCTCCCTGCTCAGCATGGAGTTTGCTTCTCCCTTCCCCTCTAACTCCCCACCCACTCATGTTCTCTCTCGTTCTGTTCTCAAATAAATAAATCTTTAAAAAATCATTTAAGGCCATGGATTCTGCCTTTTAAATCAGCATTTAAAATATTTACCATTGTTTAAACATGTAAGGTTGTTCTACATCACAACAGCGCTCATAAATGCTAGTCACATACTGGAAATAAGGATAAGCGCTAAAGAGAAAACTTTCTAAAAATGAGATGTTAGGAGTTATCGTATTGCACCAGAAGAACTCCCCAGTCAGATATGAAATAATTACATTTCATCATACTTCCTTTAAGTAAAGATTTTGCCAACTCTAAGAACTTCCATTATTCGGCACAGTTTCAAGAGTACAAACTTTGCATGATACATATAGCTGGACAAGTAGTGAAGAAATAGGCCTAATGACATAGGACTTATGGATACATGCTAACAAAACCCAGGAATGGGTTTTGATACTTCACACCTCTGATGTTGATGTTGATGTTGAAACTTCACACCTCTGAATGTTACTCAGAATGTGGATTATCCAACAAAATTTTAATAATGGGGTACAAAGAAAAATCAGCATAAGTAACATCAAAAGAAATAAGCGAACAATCATAAGTACTACAAACGAAACACTTGTATTCAAATAGAGCATTCTAAATGTCCAAATAATATTTTCTTCAAATAATATTGATTCCCCTTTCCACCTACCCATTTTTCTTTGGGTCTTGTGCCTAAAGGCAATTATCATTTAGATTGTTTTTAGTCTTTTGAGACCAAGGAGAAATATCTTAATGCAGAAATGTACATCTTACTTGTTCACAAATTGGTTTGTTTTACAGGCTTATCTTCACTGTGACTCATTATATAGATAACTTTAGGTTTATACTGCAATATTTTCCCAAAATTCTTTAACTCAAATTCATAGAGGCAGTATATATTTCAAAGACAGTTCTGTTCTTAAGAAAAGTAATTGTCTATTAGAAAAATTTGCTCGTTTGTTCATTACAATGCCGTATTTTCTTTAAATATCATATCTCTAGATTTTAGCAGAGGCAAGCACATCTATTTACTTTGGATCTTATAAGCCTAATTGTCATTTTTTATTTTTATAATTATATTATTTGTAACATATTGAGAAATATATCAAAATGTATATAATATAGCAAACAAATATAAAATTAGAGACGATATGAAAACTCAATGCTTATACTCAGGTTTTAAAGTCTTAGCTAACATAGTAAGCATTTAATTAAAATTAAATATACTGAATTACTTAATTTTAAAAATAATTTTATAAAGCTGTGCAGTTAATGCCATTCTTATTATACAGATGATGAAATTAAGGTTTGGATTTCAAGACCACCTAATTAACAAACATTAGGGTCATGGCTCAGTTCCAGCCCATTTATCTCCACTGTCTATATCTTTAATGACAAAGCTGTGAAAATTTTATGAATTTTTGTCAAAAATCAATGTAATGGATATTAATGCATATAGAATTTGTGCATGTGCGCATACACACGCATGCACAGAGGCACACATACAGAGGTTCAGAAGTAATTTAGAATCATAAAAATCATTTCTTAGTAAAGCTAGAAAGATTTCAGGTTAAATATCTTTTTTTATTTAAATATTGTCAAAAATATTCCTTTTGAGGACTCCATTTTACCACATTATACTTTCAGCTCACTTCATAATTTTAAATCAGATTTGGGTGGACTACAGAGTGTGATACAGATACATTTTATTAATCAATATCTTTTAATGGTTAGTCTTCAGTAAAAATTACATATCTTGTAGGACTTTTGGATCATGGAGAGATCCAGTGATTTAATCACTGACACTTTTTTCAAGTTGCCTTTAGTTAAGTAAATGGGCATATAAATTCCTACACAAAACATTCAGTTTCTAACCGGCTAGACTTTCTTTTTTTTAGAAGTAAAGATCTGAATTTCTTGTTATCACTTGAAACATATCCAGCCAACAAAATAATCATCTAAGTGAAGATTTCCGGGCTGAGTGAAAAACATCAATAATGAACAAGGCATTCACAATGTGTACCTTCAAGAATATTAAGTGTAGAGAAAGAAATGGATAATTACATTAGCAAATGAAACAGACTATAAAACAAGGATAGAAAAATACTATAGGAGTATACGTCTGAAGTAGCTAACAGATTTTAGAAAGGAAGGAGTATTCACTATTCTAGAAGAAACACGATGCAACATTGATGTTAAGAACATAATATGAAATATATAAATGACAAACAAAAAATCACAATCAAAAAATATATATTTTAAATTAAAGTTAGGAAGTCACTAAATCTATAAGGATTTTCTGGTAATTTGGGTCAACTGAAAATATTTATCACCTCAAAACTTCCCTTATCCTTTATTATCATATCCCCTTTCATTCCAGACCCTGATAACCTACGACCTGCTACTTGTCCCTGTAGTTTTGCCTTTTCCAAAAAAATCAAATGCATGTATAGAGAATGTAGTCTTTACTTACCATAACATTTTAAAATTATCTGTATCACTGCATGTATGAGTAACGTGTTCCTTTTATTACTGAGTGTTATATTGTACAGATGTGCCACATTTCTTTATCCATCCTCCAGATATGGACTTTTGGATCATTCCTAGTTTTGCAATTATAAATAAAGCTCTTATACACATGTACCAATCATTATGCAAATACATGTAATAATCATCTTTCTTGGGTAAAACACCTTGGGGTGAGATAGTTGGGTCTATATGGTACTGATTTAATTTTACAAAAAACTGCTTAATGGTTTTCCTCAGTATCAGTAGCATTTAAAAAATGATCAATTGTGTATGGGAGCTCCAGATGATCTAAAATCTTTCCGTGCCAGAACTTGCTACTTTCAGTGTTTTTGTTTGTTTGCTTGAAGTTTTGTCAGTCTGTTATGTTTGTAGTGGTATTCCTTTGTGATTTAAATTTGAATTTCCCAAATGAGTAATTATGTTAAGAACCTTTTCATGTGTTTATGTCATCTTTATATCTTTTAGGGTAAATTGTCTGTTCAAATTTTCTGTTGTATGTGTCCTAATTACTGCATTTTGAGAGTTCTTTAGAGTCTCTGGATAGTGGACATTTGTCATTTATGAATCTTGCAAACATTTTCTCCCAGCCCGTTGTTTGCCTTTTCTTATTTTGATAGAGTATCTTTCAAATAGCACACATTTTTTATTTCAATGAAGTTCAATGTATAAACTATTTTACCTAATGGATTGTGCATTTGATGTCCTATCTAAGAAAACTTTGCATAAACCTATATCACAAAATTTGTCTTCTATACTTTCTCACAGAAATTGTACAGTTTCAGTTTTCACATTTTGGTCTATAATTAACTTGGAGTTAATTTTTGGATATGGTGAGAAACCTGGGTAAAGGTTTTTGCTTTGCGTATGGCTATCCAATTATTTTCCCCCATACCATTTATCGCAGAGTATCCTTTCAACACTGGATGGTCTAAGCATCTTCCTTTAAAAAAAAAAAAAAAAAAAAAAAAAGACCATATATGTGTGCATCTATATTTGAACTCTCCATTCATTGTTTTTTTTTTCCTGTTTTCCAACTTTATTTAGAAAAACAAACTGAGGTCCCAGTGTTCCCACACCCTCCTCCACCCCATGAACTTTCTATTATGTCTCATAGATCTATATGTCTGTCCTTATGCTACTTGTTTTTACTGCAGTCTTTAACTGGATTGTAGCTTTGTTTCCCAGTCTTAGACCAGGTAGTGCAAATTCACCAAATACGTCCTCCTTTTTCAAAATTGCGTGGCTACTCAAGGTCTTACGCTCTTTCATAAATTTTAAGAATCACTTTGTCGATTTCTACAAACAAAAAAATAAAAAGGAGCATAATGTGATTTTATTTTTATAATGCTGTATATCTAGGTGAATTTTGGGATAATAACAAATTAATAGATAATGTTTCTTTAGAAAGTTCATGAATATTATATATGACTCTTTAGAATTTAAGCTGATTAGCATTCTCTGAGCTAATATGTGATTTGATTTTTTAAAATAATTTTTAAATAATTGGAATATTTTAAAGTATTTTGTCTTCAAATATTTTATCTGTATTATTCTTTCTTCTTTTAGATTTGAAATCCATGAATGTTTTACCAGAACTTTTAGATGCTGTTTATTTTATTTTTTGTTTTTTTTTACTTTCTTTTCATTTTAATAATCTGAACACTTTATATTGGCCTATCTTCATACATGGGAATCCCTTTATATGTCTTCCATCTCTCTGCTAAAATTATATACCCCTTTTTGTATGCCACCCCCTACCTTCACTACATCCCATAACATATTAATTATAGCCATTTTAAAGACCCTTTCTGATAATTCGAACGTATGCATCATTGTCATGTCTTGTTTTCATAATTGCTTTATCTTTGACAGTTTCTTTTTGTTTCTTTTCCTTTTTGGTGTATTTGATACTTTTCATTAAATGATAAAACATCATAAGTAAGGCAATAGTAACTGAGACAACTGCTATTTAATCCTGGAAATTCTTCCTCTATTTGGCCATTAATGTGAGGAAATTAATCAATCTATCCATGCTTTGGGTTTTGTTGTTGATATTGTTATCATCGATGTACCTCAGACTTCACATTTCTGCAGTGGTGGGGTGAAGCTAACTCATAATGAGGATCTGGGTTAAAGTCCCAAAAGGTGCTTTCCTCAGTAATTGTTCCACACTCTTAGTTTTCAAACAAGTTTAAATAGCTGCACTTCAGATGGGTCAATCTCCATGCTGTTTATCTTCCCTCTGGGTGTCCATCTTCTCTTTTTTATTACCTCATACATTACTTTATGTTAAGCATGTGTGGTGTGGTCTCAGTTGGGCAGCTCCTGCCTAAATGTTAGGTAGTGCTCTGCCCTTGAGCCTTAGGAGGGTGGGATTTCTCAGCCCTCTAAACATTGCCTTATATTTTAAATGTACTTGGAGAGGAATTTTCTGCCCATCTCTCATTAGTAGCTCATCTGCACTTGGGATCGATATAGGATCCAAGGCCAGCGTAGTAGTTTCCTAGCTGTCTCCCAGTGAAGGAGAGTTTCTCCTTCTACCTTTCCTCCACATTAAGTTTTTACCTATTGTTTAGAATGTTTTCTGTCTTCTCCAAGGATCTTAAGGATTTGATTTGTAAGAGAGTAGAAAAGTTGGCGATATTTATTTTCTGCTCATCCCAAATACCAACAATCATCTCCTGCATTTTTGTGGCACTGAGCAAGGCTTTCTCTGGCTCGCTCCTCTCCAGTCTTTCTTGTGAGCAAATGGTGGTGGCCACTGAAAAAAGTCTTATGTCTAGGGCAACTAACAACTACAGACTGATACAATACCCACACATGGTCTATAGTTTAAGATAATACTTTTACCATTGTATCCGATGACTAGTTCCTCTTACTCCTAAACTCTTTAATAAGGAAAACAGTTTGCATGTTCTGTTTCTTCTTGATGGGGCTGTTCTCTCTTCAGAATTCAGCTTATTTGGTTTTCTTGTCTTTTTTTGGTTTCAGAAATTCAGGTTACTTGTTTGTTCTCTGGTCTTTGATGGACATAAGTGAAGTTACAAATTTATAAATTATTTGGTTTATTCTTGTTAAAATTGGAGTGATCTCTGTAGATTTCTGCATCCGTAATGGAAGCAGAAAACTGGAGATCATTCTTGAGGGTTCTTTTTAATTTCTAGTTTTGAGTCCTTCACCAAGTTCTTTGGATTTCATCTCCTAATGATCTAAGAACAACATAATCAAGACAGATTTTTTTTTTTTTTGGAATCATCATTCCTATACTTTTTCATGATTTTCTTCACTACCATTCAAAACCCTTAATTATTTTTAAGGAAGAAAGTCAATCAAGAGCCACATGTTTGATGAAAATTTCGCAACAAAGATGAAAAATTTACTCTTACTTAAACTATAGGAAATTTACTTAGGCTGACATATTATAAATAAAATATGAGAAAATCATTTAGAAAACATGTAAGTTAAATTGCTAATTGTATTTTCCTTGACTTACATTTTCTAAATTAAAATTTCTCATGGAATAATCAGGTTTCCAAACTGTCTCCCTGTTGCTGAAATATCGGTAATCAAATATTAGCTATTTGTGGCACAGAGCTCCACAGCTGTTAATGAGATGTTATCCTAGAGTGGTAATGTACAGAAGTTCTGGTGTTTTACTGTCTGGGTTTAAATTAATAATTTAGCACATGTATAGCCCACAAATTTCTTAACTTCACTCTAACTTGTTCAGCTGTTAAGTAAGGGGATAACAATATCTTTTCTCAGGATATTTATGAGTGTTAATTGAGATAATAGAGGCAAAGTACTTAGAAAAGTACCTGGAACTTAATTTTTAATGTTTCTAATGTTAAAGAATACATGGAAAAAATAATTTCAAAGTATTCATTTTGAATACTTTGACAGATTGAAACTAATTGTGTTGGTGAGGAAAACTGCAAAGGAACATTCCAGATTCAGAGACCGAGTTGAGATTTTTGAAAAATCTTTCCTTGTGATAAATTGTGGGAGGTAGTAGGAAATAAGTATTAGGATCCTCTAGGTCCATTTTTTATACAAATACCAAATGAATTTGAACAGACTGTGTACTTGATAAGTGAATAAGAATAAATGCAAAAAATAAAAGTAATGTAGAATAGTATTTCCACTCAATATTTGCTTATTTTGGTGTTTCCTATAGGCCAAGTCTTCAAGTAGCTCATTTGTTAAGAGAGAGAAAGACAGAAAGACCAAGTTATTATTACCAACAATAAATACAGCAGAATGTGATCCATATTTGGTTGCTGCTGTGTCTGTTGGAAGAGAAGGTCAATTAAGGCATCATAGATGAAATCATTAATTCACGGTGGATATGCGGATAAAAAAACCCACATAAACATGTTTATTCAAAACTCACTTTCAAAACTACACCCAAAATGTTCTTCAGTTTGTGAAAGCAAGATAGGACCTGACATTATTCCAGCCTATTTTCTTTAGCTTTGGACATGATGCCTTTGGTGTTGGGAGACATCATATTTTTACCCTCTAAGCTATTCTTCTTGGGAAACTGCTTCTTCACATCAGAGAAACATGAGGTTATCTTTTAAATGCAGAGCATCACAAAAATGTATACTTTATCAGTTAAATTCAGTACAATAATACATGGCCATATTCATTCTTTCTGTAATCATATTTTATCCCTATTCTTTAATGCAGGCCAAAGCAAATCATCATACTCTTTTTATATCCTATGCTCATAGTGTTCTGTTCATTCTTACTCTTCCATTCCCACCACACTCAATAGAGCATGTTAGCCAAGTAATATGCACAGAATAGATGGCTCTTGGGTGGACCAGACAAAACAGAGAATTCTAGAAAGATAAAATATTAAAATAGGAATGATGCATCCTTAGAAAAGAGTTAATTCAGAGTTAATGGAGAGACTCTGTACATATGAAAAAGGGTAGCAGGTGAAGCTATAAACAAATGCAGGATGGGGTAAATGGTATTGTTGACAGTTTAGCCTCAGCTTCCTAGACAACAGATGGTGAAGCAAAATATTGTATATGCTCCTTTCTAGAAGGTGCAATCCCAGAGGTAAGAGTAAAAAGCGCATGAGTTGGGGGAAGCCGGTGAGCAAATAGGAGTAAATCATTTGGCTGATTACAGATTAACAAGCAGAAGCGTTGGCGAGGTCTCCTAGTAGTGGCTGTCAGTGATGGGAAGGGCATCCCTCTGCCCCATGTCCAAGTAGTAAGAATGGACTGCTTTTTAGTACCATCATTCTCCATCAATTCTGAACGATCACAGTGATAAAATATTACTTTCAGCACACCAGAACAGAGGTGTCTCAACATACCTCGCACAGGCAATATATAAGAAGTCATCATCCAACACCCTTTGTTTCTTAGTCTCCCATCATTCAAAGTATGTCCTGAGGGATTATGACTTCCCCAGATTTGTCACCCAGAAACCAGTGTAACCAGAACTCTCCCAGCTCCAACCTCATTATGGACCTGGCTGATGCACAGTCTTGGTAGTCTCTTTTTGCAAATAGGAAAACCACACAGAATTCCTCATATAGATGCAATCAGAATAGTAAAGTGACCCGTCCTCAAGGCCCTGAGGACAGGGGCACCCGAGTAGTTCAGTCAGTTAAGTGTCTGCCTTTGACTCAGGTCATGATCTTGGTGTTCTGGGATTGAAACCAGTGTCAGGCTCCCTGCTCAGCAGGGAGTTTGCTTCTCCCTCTTCCTCTGTTCCCCCACTAAGCTCCCCCCTCATAAATAAAAATAAAATATTAAAAGAAAAGGCCCTGAGGACAGCAGAAGCTTTTGCTATTATTTATCTACCTAGAAATAAGGCAAATATGTGAATCTGTGATATTATGAATTGTATTTGGTAAATGAACCATTCAGAGGGTTTCTAATTTTAGTTCTCTTGTCAAAATGAACAATTATGTATTTTAAGCAAGTAATTGATTTAGTTAGAATTTGGGATGACTGCATCTTAAACGGGATTCATTGAAAATCCATAGTTTTAGCAAGTGAAACATGGAAAATATAGAGCAGAGTTCCAGTGGGTATCACTTATAATGTGCAGAATGTGAATAGGTCTACATTCACAAGACAGCAACGATATATACAGCTTTCCTTCCAGGATATGTGTTCAGTCTTCCACTTTGAAACTTTGTGTCATGTTCCCAGTATTCAAAGACAAAGGGTTGGCATTTTTATGGCTAGATAACCGAATACAGTGAAATCTTTATGATCATTTGTGTGGAGAACAGGAAATCAAGTAAATACTGTCTTTTAAACAAACTCCTTAGTTCATTCTGGTTTTTATCTATGTTATTCAAGATATTGTGAATAATATTGTATGATTTTATCATATTATTTTATAAATAATTTGCAATTTCTGCCCTGAAAAAGCTTAGGGTATAGAAGAGTACACCCAAAATACAATTTATTATGAATAATGGTGAGTGTGGAAAAAATGTAATTTAAAAGGCATGGTTATAAACATTTCAAAACAGAAAATATTGGGGACAGAGAGAAATTTCAATACTAACAAAGAACAGGGTAAACATTAAGAAAGATCTCATATGTGGAATTTGACATATTTCTTAAAAACTAGTGGTATCTATTACAGGCAAACATACAAAAGGCAAGATATTTTTGAACAAGGAAAAATATTTTGATAAATAAAAAATGTATGAAATGTTTTGAAGTAAAAGTAATTAACTTAGTTTGCATGGAGTATAAAGTTTAGGTCGGGGGATATGATGGGATAGTTAGAATGGATTCAGGTTGGGGGAGCATGTAATATCCATCACGAATTAATGTGAGTATTTCAAGAAGCTACATAATACAAAACTTTGAAAGCTTCTGTGCCAATGATTCAAAAATATAGAGTTAAAAATTAACTTTAGCAATTGTGGAAAGTCTTGATACAGTTAACATCAGTATCAGTGAAAGTAGATGCTACAAATGAAGGAAGACATAATTTGTATGTGAGTTCATATTTTTTCATATAATTGAACAAGTCACAGATTTAAGATATTAACAAAGACTTTTCATATGTGGCAATATGCATGTGTGACTCAGATGTAAATCTCATTTATTTCTATATTTTAATGTTGATCTTTCATATTACAATGGTTTTACAGTAATTTAGATAGAATTTCTAAATCTTTGTCATATGAACTATGTAACAATTTAAGCTACTTAACTGCAGGTTGATAAATATGATTTAAATATATTTTTATCACAAGGATTCTACTACTGTTATGCATTTATTTGACTTAAAATGTAGTCCATTATTTCATACCTCATATATTTAGTCAGAATATCATGCTTCATTCCTTCTAAATGAACCACAGGGGAGAAGGGCAGAAAAGAAAAATAACTTTTTAAAACACTGCTACTAAATATAATAGTACTTTTTTCATTTTTAACTTTTTTTTTAAATTAATTGGAACAAGGATATAGAGCCAACTACAATTCTATCTGATAGTGGTAGCATCTCAACATATTTTAGTATGTCACTTGTCATGGATTTTCTATTTAATTTTATAAACAGCACCATTAGCATCACACTTGGGTTACATCAATCAGTCCAAAACCAATACAGGTTCATATGTTAACATTTGAATAGAGAATACTAACATTTTAAGATTTTCTTTAAATGATGAATTAAATCTATAAATTCTGCAAAAAATTATAAGTATTGAATTCTATAACATATTCTAAGACAAATATTCCAAAAATAGTTTTACATAATAAGAAAAAGACAAAGTGCATTGAAAATAACTTCCTTCTCAAAGATCAATTATGTAAGCATAGACTACGATTTTCACTTCAGTTTATACTTTGTGTTTTTTTTAATATTAATATATAATTTATTTTTTAGTAATAATATATAATTTGTTTTTGGTTATTCCTTTAATCTTAAGTAGAGAACTGGGGTATCCAAAAAATAAATTCTGTGTGGATTAATGACATAATCCTATCTATACAAATATATTATACTATTGCTATATATTACTAAGGATATAGGACCAATATATTAGTGATCTACATATTATAATAATACATTAAGATAGTCTGCTTTCCCACTATAGCAAATTACAGTTGGAATAACTAGTAAAGATTAATCTGATACTTTCTAGCTATATATTTACTGGACTATTATTAAATTTTTCTAAATGATGTATTGAAATAATTATTATCAAACTGGAAATCCATAAAAACAAATGAAATACAATGTCAAAAATAATGTAGAATCATGAGCTTATATGTATTTGGGGGATGATATGGGTAATTCCATTGGGAAAATTGTAGATCTCAAAATTTCAGGCTCGATTTATCTTAAGACACAATTTTTTATGATCTGAAAAATTATTCAAAACTCTCTCTCCTACTGCTGTAAGCAATGTTCTATAGTTTAGATTTATATTAACAATTGACCGTAATCTATTAACATGCTCTCATTTTCAGTGGATTTTTTTTTACCGTGAAAAATATCAGCTGGGGACCTTCTCCAATATAGGCATACTAGATGCCTTAATCTTGGCAAACACTAGTTTGGTATAATAGTAAGTATAATTTTGATTTAATAGCTTTAAATTTGTATTATTATCAAGCTTCACTTGTGGAGAAAATCTCATAAAACAGCATAAGCACAAAAAAATTTCTAGAAAAAATACAAATATTTTGAACACAGTTTCACTCTCACATGCTTCTGAATCTTTAAAATATGTTCATACTTATTTTGTACACATTATTTTAAAGGTATACAGCATTTCCTTAAGTTAGTAAAGTAGGATAACCTAAATTGCTATGGACTAGCATATTATCCCAAACGTTTTTTGGTAATGTATACATTAAAACTGCCAGTTCTATAATAAATTACTACTTTATTAGAATTGAGCCCAAGTTGCATTGTTTGTGTTATATCTCTCAAATATGTCTCAAAAGAAAATACTTCCCACTTTCCTAATAGTAATTTTGGCCACACTCCCTGCTCAGAATATAGCTAGCAAATAGTCCATTAGCCCAGAACCTACAATTCCTGACAACTTTACCAAGTGGATTTGGGAGAGTTTGCCTATTTTGACATGGTAGTTTAGCAAAATTCTTAACATTGGATCATTCTGTTATTTGAGATGAAGAAGAAAAAGAAACACTCAAGGTTTTTTACCTTTTCTCTCTTTTGAGAAGTGTACATTCGTTTCCCTCTTGAGACAATGCATAATTCAATTCAACAAGATTACTTGTTTCTAACTAAATATTTTTATATTATAGAGGGCAGTCCTTGATATGGATTTAATCATTTCTACAAACTATATGGAAAACGTGCATATCTTGTTTTATATAGTGCTTAATAAAGTACAACTATAGGTTATTTGCCTTATTACGTTATAGAGATAGAAAGGAAATGTCTTAAAGTAAACATTTTATTTTGCATGTCAGCCACGAACAAGGACCTTGATATTAAAATTATTCTGTGTGATATTTATGAGATGTCTGAAGAAATTTAGTCATAAAAAGGTAAAATATGAATCAAAATTTACTTTGGCTAAAGAATACATTCAATGCAATTATTTGCTTTCTTTTTTGCTGGTTCTTTAGGCATCATTTTTACACATTTACAAACCTAACTCTTCTCTTTTATTTTTATACCAAATCAAAATCTCAAAACATCTACTTTTGTGTTCATGAGGCCATATTGAAAAATCACTTTTAAATTTTATATATCTAAAGCATTGACTATTTTGGTGGTTTTTGTTGTGTTATATGAGTACATTTGCTATATCTTTTGAGTTAAAAAATAAATTTGAAATTTGTACTTGTGAAAATAATGAGTGTTTCGTCATGATAAAACATAATTTTAACAATTCTTATATTTCTTTAGCTGAGATGTTATAAAAATAGATTCTAAAGGAAACCCCAAGACAAAAATAATAAAAAGAGTGAAATATATGTGGACTACAACAACATTAACCTTTTGTTCAAAACTTTCTTCTTATCATCCCAAGACTAGTATTCAAATTCTTCACTGTGTTCTGCCTCTCTAACTTACTCCCCCTCCCAGTGTCCTTGTTCGTTTGCTTTATCCACGCTTGCCCTTTGCCTCTTCCTTGAGTAAATCAAACTTCTTCATGCCATCACCCTTGCTTATTCTGTTATTTCCTTCTGGAATTCTCTTTCCCCAGATTTTGATTGATTCATTTCCTAAATTATACTCTTGGTCCCACCTCAATATCTACTTTCTTATCTGTGTTTTAAATGTATTCATTAAAACTGACATAATCTTAGATTATAATAAATAATTATGGATTGTTTTCTTTACTAGATTGTAAACTCCATGAATGCAGGGAAATAATTTGTCATCCTTATCTCTAATCCTGTTGCTTGGAATAGGGCCCAATGCTTATTGAATAAATCAATAAGAGTTCAGGGTATCACACTGAGGTAGACCCCAAAATATGATTTGCACCCTTTCAGAAAAGATCAAGAGAAATGAAAATATTTACTGTAATGAACACATCACAAAGCTGTTGAGTGCTATCACCTCATTTTAACTATGTTGAAATGAATAGATAATGCCCACCTCTCCCACCTTCCCATTTCTCTGCCACAGGTGTCCATGTTCTTATCTCTAGAACCTGACAATATGTTATATTACACTGCAAAAGGGACTCTCCAGATAGAGTCAAAGTTACACAAACCTTAATATAGGGGACTTATCCTGAATTATCTGTGTGGGCCCAATATAATCACATGGGCCCTTAAAAGTGGAAGAAAGAGGCAGAAGTATCAGTCAGAGATGCAGAGGAAGAAACGCAGGAAATATTTTAAGAAGAGGAACTTATTTCACCCTTAATTATTTTGAAAATGAAGGCAGCCATGAGCCAGGGAATTCATGCAGTCTCTAAAAGTAAACAATGACCATTAGCCAAAAGCCAGTAAACAAATGAGGACCTCCATTTTACCAACTAAATTCAGCCAACAATCCGATTGAGTCTGGAAGCGGATTCATGCTCAGAGGCCAGCCCTTCTGGAAACTTCATTTCAAACTTGTGAAATCTGAAGCAGAAATACCAGCTAAACCCACCAAACTTCAGAACTATAGAACTCTAAGATAGTAAATTCTTCCTGTATTAAGCCCCTAAGTTTGTGGTAAATTGTTATGGCAGCAATTAACAATTAATACATGTATGAAAATCTTATCATTCCTTTGTCCTTGGCTATTGTTATTATTCTAAAATTGATATTGTTTATCTTATTTCTATTTAATATTTTAAAGTACGCTTTTAGGCAGAAAATTTCTTACATTTTTGCAGTTTATTCATTAACTTTTTTAACTGAACTTTCAACACATATGTAACACTTTTCTTATCTGTTGTAAATTACTTGTCTTTGGTAAATTTAATATAAATAACCATTTGCTTTAGATTTTATAATCTTGATCTGCCTTCCTAGGTAGTAAAAAAACATATTTTGAAAGAAATGAATGTAAAGATGAATATTAATTAAATGAAGGGGTGGAAGATTGGCAGTTGGTAAGTGGGAGGTTATAGAATATTAAATTTTAAATATAGGTGGATAGGAAAAATACATAATAAGTGATAAAAACAAACAGCCTACGTTAAAAATTTTTATTGCCTTCAGTAATTGAAGCCATGAAAAAGAGAACATTTATTGAAAGGCATATCTTTGGACTAGGAGTTAAGAGACTTGGGTTGTAATACCAACTTATCCAGGTCTAAGTCTTTAAACAGGTCACTTCGTTTCATAGGGAAAAGACATGTTAATCATCATCTACTGTAACAAAACTCTGTTATTATTTTTTGTCTAAAGGTCTTCACACTTTTAAGCAAGTTGTGTGCCAAATTAAAACTTACTTTTGGCAATGAATTTTTTATATAGTAGCTGAAAATAAAAGATAGAAGTGTTGTTCTATTCATGCATATGTCTCATTGGGAAAACAATGTGTGATCAAGGAAAGACATGTTTTTTTTGTTGTTGCTGTTCTGTTTTGTTGTGTTTTTGCTTTTGTATGAACTAACCAGAATGTCTATTACTTATTCCAACCAGGATAACTTGCTCTTGTTTTTTTATATGATGATATATTGACACTACTTTTACAAAGCAGGGTTTTAAATATGCCAAAGAATTATCATTCTGCTTCCAGAGGAATTTTCTGGGTTATTGAGTATGCTTTTCAATGCCAACATTGACATGATAATAACTGTAATAATTAAAATAAACATAGTAAAGTTAAAAAATGAACTATATATACCATGCATTATTCTAAATATTGTAAGATGTACTGACCTGTTAATCCTCACCCCAACTCATAGATATCATTATAATTTTTACTTTATTGATAAAGAAAATGAGGCTAAAGGAGGATAAGTAGCTTATTTAAACTCATGGTTAGCCTGAAATGGAGTCTGTGTTGCAACCTAAGCACTCTAATTGTGGGTGAAGTTCATCCTGGAGAAAAGTAGTCATGAATCCTACATATAAAATCTGCTTCGGCAATTTTCCTTTCAGCAATCTGGCCATTTATCCACTCCAGTGGGGTAGAATAAAAGAGACTACCCAGGGGTAAAATCTGATATCAAGTAAAACTAGGAAATTTCTTTTTCTTTTCCAAATGGTGGTTCTGTACCTTAAGTGATCATCAGATTTAACAAGGATCAAGAATCTTGCTAAAAATAAGAGGTTAAATAAAGTCAATAATTGATGAAAGAAAAAATAAGACCTTCTCACCCTACTCTGAAGTTCCAGAATCAAATTTCAGCCCTGCAAAAACAAGGTATCCATATTTTTAACAAATACTTTAAGAGTCAAGAGCAGAGATAAAATTTGCTGGTAGCTCTCTTTATAATTTCCATTAAGATTATATCCTAAATAAACATATGTTGGGCAATCTTATGAAATTAGCATAGAAATTAGAATTTTTCTCAATGAAATTATATTTCCATACTGATTTAAATGTTGTACCACTGGAAGTTTTATCAATATTTTTTGGAATTAATATGTTGGGAATTATCTTGTAGATCTAATGTATCATGTTTCACAATTCTAACAAACAGAATTACAGTATTTGGCCTTGAAACTGAAGCCTACTAAATGCTGGTAGAAAATATATCATAAGGTTAAAAAAAAATACATATTTCTTTTCTTGAAGCAACAAAAAAGCAGATACAATTCTACATTCTTGTAAATACTCTTTCTTTTTTTTTAAGATTTATTTATTTATTTTAGAGAGCAAGAGACAGAGAGAGAGAGAGAGAGAGAGCATGCATGCGCGTGAGCAGGGAGAGGGGCTAAGGGAGAGAAAGAATTCCAAATAGACTCCCCACTGAGCATGGAGCCAGACCTGGGGCTCAATCCCACAACCCTGAGATCATGACCAGAGCCAAAATCAAGCATTGGACACTTAACTGAGTGAGCCACCCAGGTGCCCTTTATAAATGCTATTTCTAATAAGAGTTTTGTAGGATACCTGGATTTTAGATAACATAAAATAGTATTTAATCTCTAAAATTCTTGTAATTTCCTTCAATGGTTTATTTAAATTATGTATGACCTGTGATAATATATAAAATGACATCTCTGTTTTCTCTAGGATTTGCATATTTTCTTGCTTTCTTATTGAATCATAGAAGCATTATTGTCATTTCCTCTTTAACAACATGCTTGAAGTCAATAAACCTATGCTAGATCGCTTATTGAAACAAAGAACTTTGATAATGTGAAGCTTTGTGATGATCGTTAATGATAACATGCTGCATATTTGAAAGTTACGAAGAGAGCGGATCTTGGAAGTTCTCATGATGAGAAAGAGAACTCTGTAACTCTATACTGATCAATGATAAACAGACTTAGTGCAGTGATCATTTCACAATATATACAAATATTGAATCACCATTATGCCATACATCTGAAACTAATATAATGCCATATGTCAATTATACTTCAATAAAAAAAGAAAAACAAAACCAAACAAAAATGTTGAGGGTGATAGCTCTTGTAAATAAGCATTTCCAATAACTTTATGTTAGGGGTTCCATTTATAAAATATCCTTTGATGTAATACAAGAATTTCATATTTTATAAATATATTTTAATAAACCAATAAGTTGTTCTGATTACATTTTCTAAAACCTGGAGATTAAGTTGCAGGACCTACTCTTGAATAAAGCACAACAGAAGGAAACACAAAAAACAAAAAGGGGGTGTGCTTACTTGCGTGTCCATAGTAGTTTTATTAAACATTTCATGTCTTCACAATTTTTGACATACGAAAGGCAAGTATAACTGAGATTTGCACCATTATAAATGTGAAACCATAAAATGCTTATTTCTGACAGGCTCTCCAGTGAGGGAAAGACAGATTGACAGATACATAGAGATTTAACTATAGCACTGAGCAAGTCCCAATGAATAAGTGATACCATTTTTGGTTCTGTGTTAAAAGAGGAGTACTATGGAAACTGAATTACCTATAATAAGCTAAATTCTATTAAGCAAAATATTAAATAAACTTAAAATTAGTATATACTTGAAGTACTTTTGATATAGATTTTACAATGCTACGAAATTGCCCTATATTTTAATCATATCTTTTAAAATTAATAAAAATATAAAATCTCCACAGGCCCCAACCTTTATTTAATTTTACATTAATAGTGATAATGATAGATGAAACAGTCCAACTCACCTCAGGCTGAAGAAATTAGAAATTGACAATATAAGGTAGATCAATATAAAATTATAAATATATATTTTATTGTCATTTCTGTTAATGTGATCTTTATTTTTTTCTGAATTTGCTTAATAGCTTTGAAAATATGAGTGACCTAGGAAAAAGTATCTCTCATAATGAATGTTTTATTGAGAAATATGTTTTAAAAATAAATATGCTATTTTTACTGGATAACCATAAAGTAGTAATTGCTGGCCTCATGTGTGTGTTTGTGTGTGTGTGTGTGTGTCCGTCTGTATGTAGCAATAATTCCTGAATTTACTCTTCATAAGGTAAGTCTTATCTAGACAAGGTAAGAGAGCTCTTCAAACCACATTACATTTCTTAGCAACCATATATATATTCTCACAAACATGAAACCAGAAGAAATTCAATCTGTAGATGCCACATATTTTACACAGAAAGAAAAAGATTGAATGTCTTGTCAGTTTATTAGTTTTAACATTGGAAAGTTTAATATAGCAAACAAATAATTACTCTTTTAAGGCTTTATTAATCATAAGATGTCTTCTGTAATCATATTACTACCAGCAACTCACTAGCCAGAAACTTAAATATTATAGCTAGTTCCTTCTATATTCTCGATTCTGTCAATAAATCAATATGTTCTATCAAGTCTACATGTTAAACCCCATGAAATCATTAGTATTCAACCTACTTTATCTAACACAGAGCAACTTCACTGGGTTCAAATCTCTCCGGTTCTCTTCCTCCCATCACTGCTGTTCTGGTGACTGGTAACCAAAACCATTTCTTCCCTTTATTATTGAAGTAGCTTCCATTCTAATGGTCTCAATACAACTGCTCCGGTATTACAATATAGATTGGTGTAATACAATACAATGTCTCCAAATGCTCTGTATTGCAGCCAGGTTTTTCATGGGTGAAAATCAAGTTCATTATATCATGGCCATAGCATTATCAAGTAATCTAGCCTTAGATTGTTTCAGCCTCAAGTCTTTTCACTCTTTTCCTCTATGTTAACTTTAGCAACAGAAAACTTTCCTTTAGCCAACTACTATTCATCTTTCAAGTCTTAGTTTAAAAGTGATTTCTTCCAAGGAATCCCTGATCTTCAACTCTGGTTTAGGTAAACCATCCTCCTTGTGTTCTCTAGTTCTTT
Source organism: Potos flavus (assembly GCA_028534135.1). NCBI lineage: Eukaryota > Metazoa > Chordata > Mammalia > Carnivora > Procyonidae > Potos > Potos flavus. The sequence goes on along the minus strand of CM052899.1, from coordinate 79,239,028 downwards.
TTGTAGCAAGTATCCCACTGTCTTTAATGATTATTAGATTCATCAGTATTTCCCCAATAATAATTTTATAAGGGCTATGGCTTAAAAAAATGTATTCACCATTATAGCCTCTCACATGTTGTTGACAGGAATTTGGCAGCTAGGGAACATTAATCTATTGTAATTAATGCTTTCATTTCTAATACAACCTTTTAAGGGAAGTATAAGAATGTCTACACAAAACAAATTCAAATATTTTTAAAAATCCCAAAGAAATATATATATACACACACACAGTACATACATATTGCTATGTGTACTGTCATTCTGTCATTAAACAAATATTGTTTGTTTGTTGATCATTTGCCATGTGAAAGACTATTTTTCTCTGCACTCGGGATACAGAATTGAATTTGTGTCCTTCTTTCATGGAATTTATATTTTAATGAGGTTGAATGGGGAAGGGAATTTGAAGTATGTTGGATTTGGGCTCTATAGAATTTTTTTAGTATGTTTGCTTATATAATATTAAATTTTGCAATACTGATTATATATTCACACTTCTACCTAGTTATAGAAACTTTTTGTTGAGAGATAGGACGGAAGGGTTCAGGAAAGGATTGGGCAGGTCTAAAATGAGAGAGGAGATGGAAAAAACTAATATGGCTCCCTGGTCTATGTTTCTGGTATGCACTTGTAGTGAACTTCTCATACTTTCAGTCTCTAATCTTAGTCATTCCTGATCTGATATTACAGATCTGATATTACTATTGACAATGAGCTTGGTCCTTCAGTTAGAAAAATTGCATCCTAACAGTTTTTTACTCCTAGGTCAGACTTTTTGGTCATCACACAATCAGAGCTCAAAGCCTCTGTTTATTAGAACTATAATTTTCAGGGGCACCCGGTTGGCTCAGTGGGTTAAGCCTCTGCCTTCAGCTCAGGTCATGATCTCAGGGTCCTGGGATCAAGCCCCGCATAGGGCTCTCTGCTCAGCGGGGAGCCTGCTTCCCCCTCTCTCTCTGCCTGCCTCTCTGCCTACTTGTGATCTCTCTCTCTGTCAAATAAGTAAATAAAATCTTATTAAAAAAAAACTACAGTTTTCTCCTCTAATCATAGAGTGCTGCTTATAAATAATTTGGAGAATTATTTATGTACACGTATATTTATGTACACATTTATTAAAATGCTACTTCTCAAGGGGAAAAAGTGAGAGTTGATGTATTCTTACTTTTCATCCTACAAAGGATAAAAAATAAAAAATCCATTTCATTATACAATTAGCATCTTACTCACCACATGGGAATGGCAAGATGTAAGCTATTGAAAATTGTCAGCCTGCTAGATAGAGGCAGCTCACAAATTGGTATATTTGGCTTCCATGTTGATGCCCATCAATGTGTAAAAAGAAGTGATTGCCTAGATTTAAGTCAAGAGACTTCAAATTTAAAAATGTCTATTTTCATCATTCCTTGAAAAATCAGATCTGGCATCACTAAGATCAATTTCTTATATGGCTACCACCAGCTGGCAACACATTATTCTCTTTTGATGGGGCATTTTCTCTTCAGTTTGCCCCATGTCCACAAATTCCCAATTGTATTATAACCAGTCTATTTACTTTACTTATGCCATCACTCTATGTTCAATGAGCAATTTTAACTGTGCCATGTTCTATACTCTAATGGCATTTTATACAATTATTCTTTTTTTAGAATAAACAATGCAAAATAATCATGCTAACAATAGTTTCTTAGGTAGTTAATCTAAAATGTATGTATTCATCAAAATCCCTGGGAATACATGCAGATTTTCTGGCATAGTCTCTGAGAGAGAGATTAGTGAATATGTTTAAATCACAGGAAACCTGAAATTTTTTAGCCCCCCCTCATAAAAGCCCCCATAAGATAATACATTTAGTCAGATTTCTAGATTTTGTCAAAGAAATAGCAAAGAGTTTTTCAAAATCATCCAAAAATATTGAAATATAACAAATACTAAAAAAGAGACTTACTTGATTGCTTCTCTCTAGTTATACCCTTATAATAAACTGAATTTATGCTAAATTAGTGCTGAAGCATTCACTGTTTATTAACATTAGAGAAAATTTTGCAAGGGAATACCTTATTTTTATAAAGTTTATTTATTCATAGACTGAGCTTGGTTTATAACTAAAGACAAGGAACACTAACCAAGACAACAATGCAACTGATTTGAATCACTGAAGCAAGACACCAATTTCATTCCTAGGATGTGATACTTTAAATACTTCTGGAGTTAGTCTTTATAGCAAAATATAATCTCTTTCTTCAGTAAATATGACTTTCCTTAAATCAGATTTAAATTAGAGAAAAATTAGAGAAGATATTTCAGCAAGGAGAAATTTAATATACCTATTTTATAAGTTCCATTTTTTTAACCTGTAATTGTTCTCTTGTATTGGTGTATGCCTGGGATCTCCTTTCATCCTTACGCTGGTGAGTTCTTCACAGCTTTGTTTTTTCCATTAGATCTGTTTAAAGGATCTCATATTTTTTCTTGAGCTTACTATCTTCTTTTGGTGGCTAAATCCTTCATTAGTTTGTTGAAAAGAATATATGTAGTGATTTTTGTCATTGTTAAACACTTGTATAACTTATGTATAAAGTTTTCCCTCACATTTGATTGACAGTTGTGTTAAGTGTAGAATTCTAGGTTGCAAACCATTTCTCCCCAGAACTGTAAAGGCGTATTTTCAGCTTCTGATGTTGTGAAGTTTAATGCTGATATTACTACTGATCCTCTGTGTGCTGCTTTTATTTTCTCTGAAACCTCACAGTGATTTTGTTTCCATAGTTATGAAATTAAACAACACTCAATGGGGGCATGTTTTTTTTCATTGGCTGTATTGGAAATTAAGTGAACTCTTTCAGTTTGTAAAGTCAATGTCTTAATTTTTCACAGTTTTCTTGAATTTTTTCAATAATGATATCTTTTATCAATTTCCTCTTCTCTTTTTCTAGAACTCCTCAAAACTCCATATTGAATCTTCTAGAAATATTTCTGATTTTATTTTTTTCCTCCTATTTTCCAAATCTTGTCTTTTAATTCAATTTTTGGTTAGATATTTATCTTTATTTTCAGCCTTTTCTTTTGATTTTTTGGTCATTTTTGTTACACATTTGTGTTTTCTGAAAACACTCATTTGTTACTTAGGGTTTTTTAAGTTTTTTCTTTAAATTTCAGTTACAATAGTGTAATATTAGTTTCAGGTATACAATATAGTGATTCAACACTTACATACAACATCCACTGCTCATCACAGCAAGTTCATTCCTTAATCCCCATCACCTATTTTACCCATCCCCCCTCCCAACTCCTTTTTGGTAAACATCAGTTTATTCTCTCTAGTTAAGAGTCTGTTTCTTGGTTTGTCTCTCCCTCTCTCTCTTTTTTCCCTTTGTTTTGTTTTGTTTCTTAAATTCCATATATGAGTACAAGGTTCCTCAAAACATTAAAAATAGAACTATCCTATGATCCAGCAATTGCACTACTATGTATTTACCCAATAAATTTAAAAAAATACTAATTCAAAGGGATACATGTACTCTAATGCTTATAACAGCATTATCTGTAATAGCCAAGATATGGAAGCAGCCCAAATGTCCATCAATTGATGAATGGATAAAGAAGAGGTGGGGTGTGTGTGAGTTTGTGCATAATGGAATATTACTCAGCCACAAAAAAGAATGAAATCTTGCTATTTGCAATGTGGATAGAGCTAGAGAGTATTATGTTAAGTGAAATAAGTCAGTCAGAGAAAGACAAATACCATATCTTTTGTTACTTTCATATTCCTTTTAATGGTGGTGTATTATTTCTTCATGGCTGCATTGCCTTCTCTCTGAAAATATTATCCCTCAGAAAAAAACCTCATCATTTACTACCTGATTCCAATGAACCCTTTTAATGCTTTACACGTTTAAAATAATTAAATGATTTTAATTTGCAAGTATAAGAATAAAGGAACAATATACTATAGTAAGTAAAAAAGGGTTAATTTATAAAGAGATACTAAATTTTTAAAAAATATTTTTTTAAAGATTTTATTTATTTATTGGACAGATAGAGAGATCACAAGTAGGCAGAGGCAGGCAGAGAGAGGGGGAAGCAGGCTCCCTGCTGAACAGAAAGCCCGATGTGGGGCTCCATCCCAGGACCCTGAGATCATGACCTGGGCCGAAGGCAGAGGCTTTAACCCACTGAGCCACCCAGGCGCCCCTAAAAAATTTTAAGAATAAATTAAACAAAAAAACAGAATAACTTAAAACATTGTAAATCTTTTTACATCAATAACTTTCGTTATGCGAATGTTTTTTTATTTTTTCATTTTTTTTAAAGATTTTATTTATTTATTTATTTGGCAGAGAGAGATCACAAGTAGGCAGAAAGGCAGGCAGAGAGAGAGAGGGAAGCAGGCTCCCCACTGAGCAGAGAGCCCGACACGGGGCTCAATCCCAGGACCCTGAGATCATGACCTGAGCTGAAGGCAGAGGCTTAACCCACTGAGCCACACAGGTGCCCCTCGTTATGCAAATGTTATAAAAGATAATAACTGCTATCACATCTTCTTTCAGAAAACTGGCTGAGACTAGGTGTTTACCAAAAATATTGTATCATTAAGTTCTTCCTATTGAGTTACTAACTACATGAGAATATATTTTTCTTTTTTGTCTTTAGAAATATACTGTTCACTAATTAATTTGTGAAGTTGAGAAAAACCAGGTAGGATATCATCATCTAAAGACTACTATAATAGTCTGAGACTTCACTTTTATGATCAATTTTAGGATCATAATCAAAGTCTAGGGTATAATCAGTCTCATTGAATTCATCTTCTGATTTATCTAATAATTGTGAAATATAATCATCTGTCAGTTTTCTCCTCCTTTCTATCATGCGCCAAACATGAAAAATCTTAATTCTCAGTTGAAGAAATCTAAAAGCACGCTACAGAGAAGGATTCCCCACTTTTCTGTTAGTACTTAGTGAGAGATAATGCAATACCTTCCTTACACATGTAAAAAATAAAGGGTAATTATTTGTGTCTCCAGAATTCTTCCCTCTTATTATTTGATCCTTTATTTGGGAATAATTGATGACTAAAAATATAATTCCTGGATTAAAACAGTAAAATATTTTTGTAGGAAAAATATTTTTAAGATTCTATAATGTATCTTAGATTTATGAAAGTATCCAATGTCCATATGGTAATTGAAAAACTGGATGAGTATTATTTTATTTTTTTAAATAAGTATATTTGTTTCTCTTTCCAGGAAGACCTCTAAAAGAGAATAAAATCTGAATATATTAATTTTTCCATACAATTAGAAATACTCAAAATACTAATTTTTTATAATGTAATTAACTGCCCAATAAAAAATAGTTATAACTATTCCAAATGGTATGAAAGGGACAAGGATACACATTAATATTTCCCTTGCAGTGAATATTCACTGTAATCTCCAAGTTGAGTTTTCCTGTCTGCTAGTTTTTGTCTCTATTTTTCGGGTTATAGAGTTTCCATAGATATCTTTGGTTGCCTGATCATAATTAAGGGTTAGGGGTTAAAAAGCTACTTGGAAGATCCATTAGGAGATATGCTTTACCAAGCATATCCAGATAGGTGTTCTTTGGAGAATATATGTTGATATTGTCTCATTTTCAATCTTATCAGGATGGTTGGATTTTCTAATTTAAGAGTTCCCACATCTCACTTGGATGTTGATGTCTTATAATTCTGAATACTAGGATTTGAATAGCAAAAGAGGTCTGTATGTTCAGCATCTAGGCCATCTAGGCCATTAACTCTCTGTTTTAGGCTCAGGAAAAGAAAAAAAAAAAAAAAACACTTTGTGCAGTTTTGTGCTGCCATGGAAGAAGGATGATTTTTTGCCTACATAATGTTAGAAAAAGCATCTACAGAATCCATTTGCTTTACAAATTTTATCTGCCTTATTTTAGCGACACTCCTTTAAGCCCTTACTTCCAGGTGCAATTTGACTCAAAATTCTCAGTCCTCAAAGAGTTGAGGATTCTAAGGTGTGAATACCAGGAGTTTTTAATTCTTTACTGTCTGCTTAGAATTCATCATTCTCTGGTCTGCAACTCAGTTACCATTCACCAATTTACTCAAGCTCACCAAAATTTCCGTTTGTTTTTTTGTTTGTTTGCCTCGTTTTTATGGGCTTGTGATTTTAAAATCTACTCAGTGTATAGAGTTCAAAAGAAAGCAAAATAGGTGTGTTTAGTATGTCATTTATACTAAAAAATTTTTTTTTCTAATGTTCTTTAAACCAAAAAAATACTTTGGGTTGTATATATTACCGGGCTTGTGATTGCCTATAAACTGTTATTAATTTAAAAGTGAATATGGATCCCTCTAATATTTCTCTAATTTTTGTGAACTTATGATTATAGCAAGAATATAATACCACAAATGTATTAAAGTTAATTACAGCTATATTGAAGTAATACTATTAGGCAGAATAGGAATTCAGATTCATTTTCACTGCATTTATACTTCTCAAGGCCTAAAGAATGTGTTTGATAATTAGAAATATAAATATATATTTTCAATTAATTTTATTTTATTTATTCAGTGTTCTAAGATTCATTGTTCATGTACCACACCCAGTGCTCTATGCAATATGTGCCCTCCTCAATACCCACCACCAGGCTCACCCAACTCCCCACTCCCCTCCCCTCCAAAACCCTCAGTTTGTTGCTCAGAGTCCACAGTCTCTCATGGTTCATCTTCCCCTCCGGATTAACTTGGTTTTATACATGTTTATTTTAAATTTTCATTTCCATTTTATGTAAAGTCAGTATACATATTTATGTTTCAAATCAACATAAAATTGTAAGATTAATAGTTTATTGATAGCTTCATAAAGGAAAACTTCTCTGAACTTTGCATTAATTTACTTTTGTTTAAATACAAAGTTATTTCACAAACTAATTCAAGATTTTCTAGAAAGGTACTAAAAAAAGAGAAGCCTTAACCCAATTAGCATACTTTTTTTTTTCTAGAAAGTAATGTCTCCTTTGGTTTGCATAAGTGTTCTACTCCAATTGCTATTCAAACACTAGACTGGTTGGATTTGAGTTTAAAGACAACAGGATTAACCTCCAAGTATTTAAAGTTTAAGGCTTGTTTTTTTTAAATTTTTTTAATTTCTTAAATTTTTTTGTAAGCTGAGTGGGTTTTACTATCGAAAGGGAATTAAGTGGCTTTTGAAAGTGATTTTTATATCAACATGCTTCAAAGCTTCTCTTGGTTTCAGGCAAGCATTTTAAAGATATTTTGTTCAAATAATGGATTTGTTTTATTCTCAGATAAATCACCCAGTAATCCCTTGCTTTGCAGCTTATAGTAGCTGTAGCCAAGGTTAATTAATTAGAAATATTAAAGCTTGGATTAACACTTGGACCTGATTCACAAATCATTTGGTTGAAAATATCTAAGTTGCCCAGTAAATTTATTTTTTAGAACTTAACGCCACACTAGAGAAAAGTAGGTTTAAAAAAAAACAAACAGGGGCACCTGGGTGACTTAGTGGGTTAAAGCCTCTGCCTCATGTCAGGATCTCAGGGTCCTAGGATCAAGCCCCGCATCAGGTTCTCTGCTCATCAGGGAGCCTGCTTCCCACTCTCTCTCTGCCTGCCTATCTGCCTACTTGTGATCTCTCTCTTTCTCTGTCAAATAAATAAATAAAAAATCTTAAAAAAAAAAAAAAAACCCAAACATTTGTCTTACACTAGGTAAACTATAAGAAATAAAAAAGAGTTTTTATAGTTTTCCACCAGCCAAAGTATCTTAAGTTATACTCATGTGCAGCTATTTCTGGAAGTTGCTATCAAGGCATTTTTTCCATGGCTTATTGTTTTTAAAAAATAAAAAAATCAGTTTCTAAATAACTGAGAAACAAGTATACATGTCCAAATGGGTGTGGCATTTTATATTGAAAAGTAACACATATAATTCTTATTGTATTTTAAAAGATCTGTTATATATCCTTGCAAAATAAGATTAATATATTTTACAAACCCAAGAGAATCAATGAGCTGGAGTTGGCATGTCAACACAGTATTTGAAGATAATGTTTTCTATGATTAGAAACTCTAGATTTGTTAAAGGTGAACCTTAAAGGATATTATTTACACAATGGTAATATGTAAAGGCCCATTGCCAAAGTCTAACCAAAGAAGATGAAAATGAAGATATGCTTTCTGAGTTTTTGTTGGTAAGAGAAAATCAAAATATAGAATACTTTCTCATAAAGATTTGTAAAATAAAGATTATGTTTTTGTATGTTAAACAAGAAAATTGAGTTCTAAAATATAGTCCATGTTGTTTGGGTCAAAAAACAAAATCAATAGCTCAATAAAGAATTAGCAGATATTTTCTGTAATGGGCCAGACTCTGTAAATATTTTAGGCTTTCAACGTACGATGATTTCTGTCACTCAAATCTGCCACTGTACTGTAAAGTCCACCATAGAAAAATGTGGGAACAAATGAGTGTGGCTATATTCCAATAAAATTTTATTTATAGTCACTGAAACTTGAATTCAATGTAATTTTTCATAAGCCACAATCCTTTTTTATTATGTTTTCAAATATTTAAAAATGTTGAAACAATTTTTAGCTCATATCCAATACTAAAACAGGTGGCAGGCTAAATATGTCCTGAGGTGTGTGATCTGCTTACACCTACTCTAGTACTGTGAACAGTATGATGTTTAGTTCTGAGCTAAGAGAGTACAGAGAGAGTGAACATTGCACAAAAGGCTAGCTCATTGCAATTGCCCAATAAATATTTGCTAAATAAATTCATGATTTAAAGTCAATCAGAGAATGACAATTACATGATCTCTCTGGTATGAAGTATTTGAGAGGCAGAGTGGGGGGCTTGTGGGGGGAAAGGAGGGGAAAAAAATGAAACAAGATGAGACCTGGGAGGGAGACAAACCATAAGAGACTCTTAATCTCAGGAAACAAACTGAGAGTTGCTGGACCGGAGGAGGGTGAGGGGAAGGATAGGGTGGCTGGGTTATGGACATTGGGGAGGATATGTGCTATGATGAGTGCTGTGAATTGTTTAAGACTGATGATTCACAGACCTGTACCCCTGAAGCAAATAATACATTATATGCTAATTAAAAATAAATAAATATGTTTTCTCTTAAAAAATAAATTTGTGATTTAAATTTCTTCTTTTTTTTTTTAAAGACATTTTATTTTATTTGACAGAGAGAGAGATCACAAGTAGGCAGAAAGGCAGGCAGAGAGAGAGGGGGAAGTAGGCTCCCCGCTGAGCAGAGAGCCTGACGTGGGACTCGATCCCAGGACCCTGAGATCATGACCTGAGCCGAAGGCAGAGGCTTTAACCCACTGAGCCACCCAGGTGCCCCTAAATTTCTTACTTCTTAAGGTCTTTTTCTAGAATATGCATCATTTACAGAGGAAAAAAAATTATTGAAATTCATAGATTCTTAATATTTATTCTTTTATGACATTTATCTTGAAAAGCTTAAATTTTACATGATTTACAATTGTAGAGTTGAAACGTTTATGCTTAGAAGAATACATTTTCATTTCCTTTTCCAGTGATGGAAGGCTCTTTTATTGTTAATTTACCTGCAAAGAAGAATTTAGCATGTTTATTTTTTTTCTCTCTCTCCCACTCTAATGATATTGATGTCTGGAGATTAGTTTGATGAAATTGAAAAGCTATCAAGGTACCAATATCTTGAGAAAACAAAATCATACAGAGAAGAGAAGGTAGAAAGTGAGTCTGAAATTTGGTATTAGTTTCTCTTTAAATCATGTGCTAATTCAAGAAAAGAAAGTATGTGGAAAGCTTAAACCTGAGTAAAAACTGCTTCTGAGATACTGAGGAATTAAATAGAACTTATGTCAGTATGTTAGGCTTGAGTATAAATATTGGAGTTTAGAGCTCCCCAAAGAATGGAACACTACTACGCACTAGATTTCTACTTGAAACATCAGAAAAGTTGCTAATATGGAAATAAGAGTGAGCTAGAAAAATACAGCCATCATTAAAATCAAAGCCTAGTTTTAAATATATTAACAATTTAATGTGCTCTCTTCTTCTTCTAGTTCCCTTCCCAGAGGCAAATTTAAATTATATCTAAGAAAAAAAAATAACACTATTAATAGTCTCAAATTTTCTCTATTTTTTCTGCACACAGTAACTTGTATTTTATTGTAAAATAAAATAAAATGATCAGACATATCAATAAACAAGTGATATAACTGGAAACCAAACAAAAAAAGTAATATAAATAGATTAAAACCAATTATTAGAAATTTTAGAGTAGAGATTTTTAAATAGTTGTGATCAGTAACATGAGAAAATGGGAAAACACAGAGATTTTCAGGAGATAAATATAAAAATAAATAAAATTTCCTATTTGACAGAAACAACTAAAATTATAAAACCAAAATATTTGTTTAATAATAGGTCACACCTAAACAGAGGTATAAACTATTCCATAAGAAAGCACAGAGATGAAAACAAATAGAAACTACATAAAAGAGCATTACACACACGACAGACAACATAGAACCCAAAGTTCTGTTATATGGGTAAATGTAATCTTATAAAAATACAAAATAGAATGACGTAAGGCAAAATATGTAGTATTAATGACTGAGAATTTTCAATGTTAAAAAATGACATCAGTATACATTATTAAGAAGCACTACAGATGTGTCATTGTAATAAAACACATTTGGGTACAATAAAACCTGTGGCTTTAAACCACAGCACACTAAAGAGAAAGAGAAAATTTTTAAAGTAGTCAGAGGAAGAAAACACATTGTCTTCAAAGAAAAAACTAGATGAGGTTTACAGATGACTTCTTAACAGAAATAGTGGGAACCAGAAAATAAATGGAGCAATGTCTTGAAGATACACAAAGAATATAACTGATAGGGCTGCCTGGGTTGGTTGGTTAAGTGTCTGCCTTCAGCTCAGGTCATGATCCCATGGTGTTGGGATAGAGCCCCACATCACGCTCCTTGCTTAGTGGGGAACCTGCTTCTCCCTCTGCTTGCTTCTCTCTCTGCTTGCCACTCCTCTTGTTTATCCATATAGTCTCTCTTCCTCTCTCTTTCTCTCTCTCTGACAAAAAAATAAAATCTTAAAAAAAAAGAATGTAACGGACAAACCAGATTTTGATACCCAATAAAAATACTGCTCGAGAACCAAGAAGAAATTAAGATATTTTCTGAAAATAGTAATTGAAAGAATTTATTCACAGAAGTCTTGTGCTAAGGTAAAATTCATAACAAAGGAAAACTACACGTAGATGAAATCATGGCATTGCAGGAAGTGATAAAGAGCAAAGAGAGTGCTAAAATGAGACAACAAATCAACAGCCACTTGTGAGTCTAAATATATAGAAGTGAATTATGTATGCACATAATTAATACATATGACAATATCACACCAACTATTATACATATATATTAAATAATACATATGACAATATCACCAAGTAATACATTGGTATTACATTACCAATACCAAGTATTGGTGACAATATCACCAAGTATTATACCAAGTATATATTTTGTATACACAAAATTACTTTGTGATTACCAAGTAATTACATTACAATATCACCAAGTATTACATTAATGTGTTCTATTAAAATAGAATTAATGTGTTAATTAATTAATTTCTCTCAATTAATTAATTAATTAACATTTTAATGTGTTCTAACACATTACTACCAACTTAGTGGTAACATCTACGGAAATTTATTTTCTTATAATCCTAGAGAACAGAAATCCAAAATCAGTATCACTGGGCTGAAATAAAGGTATTAGCATGGCCACACTCCTTCCAGAGCTCTAGGGGAAAATCCATGTCTTGTTTCTTCCAGTTTCTGGTGGCTGCCAGCATTTTTTGGCAGTGGCTGCATCACTCTGCCTCTGTGGTCACATCAAAAATGAATGTGAGGAAAAAAAATGAATGTGAAATCTTATAAAATATTATTTTAGTGTATGTTAAAATAGAACATTTCTAAGGGATTAACTACACCTGAGATATTTGCTGATAAATTGTAAAACATTCTGTTATCCAGAGATCTCTGCCAGGTCAACAATTCAGATCGAATTCATATGAATAATACAAAAAGCAATAAACTATGAAATGATACGCATAAAATCTATGCATTCAAAGTAACATCAGGCCAACCTCAAGGTATTTCCATTGACTTAGAATTTCAGATGAAATTTACGCAATATACAGAAGAACAAGTGGAAAATAAGAGAAGCTTGACACGGCTTGAGGAATAATTGGTATTAAGAAATTGATAGCAGACATCAAGGTGGATGACACTAAAGAAGAAAAGAAGAAATTCCAAAAGTGAAATTTATTTGTATATAGACAGCACAGAGAAAAATACCACATATTTTAACATTTTCTGAGATTACCACAGAATTATAATGATGATTATTTCTTGGTAGAGTGTATTATTGATGAGTCCGGAGTATAAACACAAATTTGCTTCAAGACACATGTCTTTTTACCTCCAAAGAGGTACTATTAACTGTTTTCTTATCTGTAAAACAAGGATGATATTGGTAACTACCTCAATGTGTAATCCAAATTACATAAAATAGTAAGTGTAAGTGCACTTAAAGTGATCTTCATGTATGTGATCAATGTGACCATGTTTATTACTGTATAATATTTTAAACAGTAATGCTGTGGTATCAAATAAGAATCAGCATAATATACTTCCCTTTTAAGAAAGTGAGTAAGTTAGCAGGACACACATCTATAATATATAAAAGAATTTAGAAATTTTTGATCTTTTTTAAGTTTTGAAAAGATGTATTAATTTTTTTGAGAGAGAGAAAGAGACTGTGCAAGCAAGGGTAGGGGCAGAGGGAGAGAGAGAGACAATCCTCAAGCAGACTCCCCACTGAGTGCGGAGCCTGACATCAGGCCCCATCCCAGGACCCTGAGATCATGACCTGAGCTGAAATCAAGAGCCAGTTGCCTAACTTACTGAGTCACCCAGGTGCCCTCAAACGTTTAATCTTTTAAGAGCTAAATTTCAATTATTTGGTAATACCACATGTCAAAAAATTCCTCAATATACTTCAATAAAATATGAACGCTTAAAAATATTTTTGCATAATAGTAACCTACAAGAGTTAAATCATAATGTCTCTTTCTGTTTTTAAGCAGCAGAGAAAATATCATTCAACAATGCAAAACTAGTTATATGAATAATATACAAAATCAATGTGGACTTTAAGTTTGAAAGACAACAATATACCTTGATCCTTAAGAAGGAAATTTGAATTTTCAATATTTAATACCTATTTCTATGTTATTTAGGTACAGGTTGGGTTTGGACTCAACAAATTTGGGACTCATGTATTATTCTCTTAATTTTTAAATTAAAATAATATGAGCCATCTGACTATAGGCCTAAAAATTATAAATTTACAATGCAATATAAATTGTAACATATAAAATACTTCTAAAAATCATAAAATGTAAAACATTTTCTATTTTGTTTTAACTTTTCTATTCTATTATGATAAAGAAGTATAAGCAGTATCTTTAAAATTACAAATTTTTCAGGCATTACATCAACCTACTATTTAAATGTGCATATATCCGTCCTTGAGAAAAAAATGCATGAATTGCCATGAGAAAATGCCTCAAGATACCACTCACTTTGCCACTATATTCTAGATAAGCAGCATAGAAGAAAGAGTGGTAAATTTTTGGTATTACAATTCCCTACATTTATCAATTTTGCCTTATTTTCATGCGTCAGGTTTATATCCTTGCAGCATAAATTATTTTTTCATATTAATGAAAAGAAGATAATTTGGAAGTTTTTCCTCCCTGGAGCTTCCACTCAATTTATATGTAATTCCAGTCAGGACACTGCTGCACCTCCCTTCTCTTTTGGATGGAGGATCAAATTGAATGAATCGAAAATTAGAGAAAGTAAGACAAGGACTTCCTGCTTCTGAATGAATACTTCTTCAACATGGGAGGGATGGAAAAGAAGGTTTTTTAGAGTTGCCACATTGGCACTCATTGAAAATGGTGAAAAGGTAAAACTGTGATTTGTTATCTATATTGAGACTATATAGATGTTTAGACAATAATTTAATTGTATATTTGGTTATCAATTATATTTTTCACTATGAATAGGAAAATAGGAAATTATATATATATACATAAATATATAAAAATGTATTTATTTATTTGTTTGTTTACTTATTAATTTATTTCCTGAAGACCAGGCAACATGGCTTTCTTCCTTTTGTATGGAACAAGAAACTATTTTCTCTGCATCCCAGAGATATGTATTAAAAGATTTGAGGTAAACTAGGTACAAAAAATGGAATGGTGACTTACTTAGTTAACCCTTTCCATAACCTCCAGTGGTATTCTTGTGATTAGGGTTTACATTAGGCCACTTAAATGGGCCTTAATAAAAATGGTCACACGGTCAGGAAGATAAGGAAAAGAAAAAACATTATCAAGCCTAAAAATATGAACTAGAGCTCTTCCTAATAAGAAGTATAATCTTTATCTAGCAGATAGAACTTTTGCCATTAGTATCCACCAATTATTTTGAGTATTCTCTAAATATAGGCTTCAATAATTTCCATAAAATTTCTCTGAAATGCATGTGTACTTTACATATTATCATAAACTGGGCATTGCAGGTTGCAGATTTGCCTATCAAAATAATATATTTTCTTCTGTGTATGCCGTAGTAAAAATACACAATTTTAATTAAAATGTTTAGATATTATAGAGTCTATATTTCCTCTTTCTGCCATTAGTAATTCTCATTAGTAGATTAATCTTTATAACCTCTTGCAACTTCCCATAGAAAAGAACATTTTTTTCTCGTTTTAAATTGGCAGAAACAAAGAATAAAAGTATTCTTATATAACCCTTATTCTACACTAGTTGAGAGTCAAAAGTGGACTTGAAAAGAATAAAATTCATAACCCTCCCTTGTGAGCTTTTCCCACTTGAGACTCTTCGGGGATAGAATCATTAATTCAGGATTGGCTCTTTCAATTTCTGTTTCCATCAGGAGGACATAAGGTTATATTCTCTCGTAAAGCAATTTACATAATAATTCAAAATAAAGTTTTCAGGCTAAATTTTGAAAATCAGAAAAAAGTTCTAAAGGGATTAAGTAGGTACCTGAATAGCTAAGTTGCTGATGACATCAGGAAATTAAAAATTATAATAAGGGAACTGACTTCTTACCCTGTCTAGGCCTCCCACTTCCATTCAAGTTTTAAAATCCACACTTACTCCAAGAAGAAAATTGACTTTTTAATACTGCATCATGTTAAAAGTGATGTGAAGTTTTAAAAGCCATTTATCTAAATTGGTAAGTGTAAAAATGAATTATTCATTTAGAACAGTCAAATTCTAGCCACATAGTAGGTCTGTAATATATACATATATTCAATGAACAAATTACCTTTCATTTTACATTAGATAACAGACAATATAATACAAAATTTATTTTGATTGTATTATTAAAAGCATTACGTTAAACTGCAAAATATTGTGTCCACTAACGTCAACTTTGAATGTATTCAACATTTACCTCAAGTACTCATGTATTTCACCTGATTGCTTGCTAATATTATGGTTTTAAACTTTCAGTAACTATCAAGTGTCCAAAATTTAAGTACATATAATTTGGCTCCTAGTTCTTGGCTATATGTTCTTAATCTTTATTTATATTGTCCTACATTCGTTCAGGACATTTTTTAAAAGTATATGTCTAAAAATTCCATTAACTGGATTGCTCTTGTGTCTCTTTACTTTGTCCAATACTTCTTTTGCTTTTTAGTGATATTTTCTTGACTTATAATATCAAAAATTATATTTTTTGGTTTTTTTGTTTTGTTGTTTTTTTAAGTTATGTAGTTGGCATTGTGTGTGAAAAAAAACCGTAGTAAAATTTGGGGAATAATCCCAGGTAAACACAGTATATTTTTCTGAGAATGAGATCATTTGAACTGGGCTTCCATTCCTTCTAATTCCGTTTGAATTGGACTCTTTTCTGTTCAACTTTATTCCTGGATGGTAAACTCAAAATATGCCGATTTATCAAAGGTTCATCTTATCTGACAATATTTACACTATCATCAAATCTCTCTTTTAAAAAAAAAAAGTTTTATTTGTGGGTTTGCCTCCCTGGGTTTTCTTTATCTTCTATACATTTGCTCTCTAATATTATAAAACAGAAGTGACAAAAGTTGACCCCCGTCATCCAATTTAATAGTTTTCTCAAGGAGAGTTTTGTTTCATATTATGGTCTCCATTAGAAGGTCCCTCAGTGTTCCAGTCCTTTTGGTAAAAACATTTTAATTTTTTTAATTAAGTGATGAAAAAATCAAATTCTTTGATAAGTGCTTTAAATTTTTAGATTAATTTGGAGAAGATGGATTGTTTTACATTGCTCCATTTCCCATTTGGAATGTAATAGTATAACAGGTAAGTTGTATCCCTGTATTTGCCATATTGGAAGGCATATTTTTAAAACAGTGGCATATATATATATATTAGGTAGTCTGGCATAAGGATTGCCAGAAACTCAAACCTAGGAGAACAGTTAAAATATTTTGACTGTAATCCAAATATTTAAGATACTTATCTGATAAGGAAAGAAAAGTGAACTTCTGAGACATTTTTGAATATGCCAACAATTACTTTGTTGCACGATAGTACATTTTAAATCATTCTTTGAAATGCCATTTTTTTTAAAATGCAAAATGTTTGGGGTGCTCTAATCACAAGCCACAGCTATGATTTGTTATGTAGTGGCAGTATATTAAGTTACTAACATGGTTTTTATTCTCATGCCATAATAGTTTCTTTTGTCAAAGAAATATATAAAATATAAATCTGGATTGCAATTTGTGGTATGATTTCCTAAGACAACCTGGCAAACGGTGAAATTCAGCTGATGTCAGTAATGGAATAAAACTTCTGCTTGAATCGTATTCCAGTAACATGATGAGTTCATTATTATTTATGTTTTAGGACTTATACATAAAGATAATTATTCTGCTTCAAATCCAAAAACTTAAATGGACTAAATATGATGAATATCTACTTAAATATCATTGGAGATATACATACAATCATTTATGCCCTTAATAATCCTCATAGGTAGGATTTATGAAAGATACTAAGAGATGTTTAAAGTCCCCATTAGTGTCCATGCATTTAAAGTGATAATTACTTGGTTGTGCTGTTTATAATTTAATAATACAGATTTCGGCATTTTCTTCTTCCAAAGCCCAAAAGTAAGACAAATTTTTTATATCCACCAAACTGAATAAACATATAAGTCTTCGAGCTAGAAGTTTTATTACGATCATTCATATGTCTGCTTTAATAGAAAACTTCCCCTTGACACTAAAGAGAGTGAAGAGTATAATCTCCTGACAGCTTAATGTCAGGGAAACTTACACAATTAAAAAAAAAAAAAAAAAGAACCAAGCCACTGAAGCCGTTAACAAGTTGCCAGTGGCCACAGGGCACTATAGACAATGCCAGCCAAGCTGCTTCCACCACAGAAAGATGGGCTTTGCAATGAGCTTCTCAGGGGGCATGGCATCCGGGGCGCTCTTCCGCTTCTTTTCCTGTCTCCGGATCAGAAGACAAGGTCAGGAACTGATGGGTGGCATTGGGAAATTGTGATGCAGAGTAATGGCACCTTTGGCATATTCTGGCCATCAGGCTGGGCATCTGATGCTACCAGGACAATAGTTGCCCACTACAGTTACTCCTTCCCATCAGTCCCAGCTCATGTATTATAATAAAACAAAAGTCTGTGACTTTAAAAAAAAAGAAAGAAAAATAAATTTAGACAGTTGCTTGTTATGACATTTTAAAATATAACTACCTTAAAAAGTAGACTAAGAAAAGTAATCTGTGCCTAAGTTAAGCAGAAATTAGTAAATAATAAAATGAGAGCAGAAATCATGAAATGGAAAAAAGGAAAACAATTTTAAAAATCAGTAAGCAAAAAGTTGGTTCCTTGAAAAAAATTAATATAATTGATAAAAAAATAGCCAAACCAACCGAGAAAAATAGAGAAGACAAAATTTATCAATATCAGAAATGAAAGATGGGTCATAATTGTTGATCCCACAAGGATTAAAATGAATGAATTATCTCAATAAGCCTAAAAGTATTAAAGAAATTATATCAATAATTTATAATCTTTAAGAAAAGATAGCCTAGATGGTTTCACTAGTGCATTCTACAAAACTTTGAAGAAAAAAATCATACCAATTGTCTCTAATTCCTTCCAGGAAATAAAATCAGAATGAATACTTCCTCTTTCTATGAAGCCAGCCTAGGCATTTACACAATCTTTTTGAAAATGTATGGCCTTTAAAAACTTTCACATAAATGTTTATAGCATTTTTCTTCATAATTAACAACAACGAGAAGCAACCAAGAAGTCCTTCAGTAGGTGAATGGATAAACAAACTGTGGTATATGCACACAGTGAAATACTAATCAACAATTTTTTAAAAAAATCTATCAAGCAACAGAAAGATATGAATGTATATGTATAGTATGATACATTTTTTGCTGTCAGCTAAGATGTTTTTGTGACAATGATGCCCCAGCAGCAATAACCACATCTATTGCTTAGCTGGTTTCTAACACAATTCTCAAGTTAAAAAAAAAGAGAGAGAATTCCCTTGGAGAAATTATTGATTCTAGAACTCAAGCTAGGAACAAGAAATATACAAGATGAGATTGGAGTAAAAGTGCCAGAAAGCAAAGTACTTAAAACCAACTTCCAATGAACAAACTTACGTGGAAGTATGTCAAAGTGGTAAGAGCCAAATGAAAGTGGCCCCAAATCCTAAAGTTGAAATTTAAGCAAGAAAATAAAAAAAAAAAAAAAAAATGAACCACTGGATTGTAACCCAAGGCATGAAATATATGTCCTTTATTACATGCTGTTATAAATAAATGACCGAATGAATCAATAAATGAGGGAAAGGAAACAAATATCCTATACAAAGTTCTAAATTAGTTATGTGAAGATCATTCTAATTGCAGGAGAGCATAAGAGCCCATTTTTTTTTTTTAAGATCTTATTTATTTATTTGAGAGAGATAAAGCACAAGCGGAGGAGCAGAGGGAGAAAGAGAAGCAGACTCCTCACCGAGTAGGGAACCAAAGGCAGGGTCGATCCCAGGACCCCAAGATCATGATCCAAGCCAAAGGCAAATGCCTAACTGACTGAGCCACCCAAGTGCCTCAAGAACCTCTTGGCTTCCTTCCAAAAAGTACAGTACAAAAAAGGAAAAAAATAATAGATAGTAACCAGGAGAGCCAATGTTATTCCATTTGAAACTGTCTTTATATAAATTAAGTTCAAAGCAAGAAATACACTAATTTACCGCAGATAAAGGATAGGATATGCAATCAGGAATTTGAAAACTTCAGCGACAGAATGTCTTAGTCTTTCTGATAGTCTTTGTAAATACACAGTGACACAGCCTAGTATGTATTTAACTGACAAATTAGTTTTCATTACATAAACAATAATTATTTGAAATAAGTCATAAAAACTTATATTTCAGAACTAAAATTATTTGAAATTTGCAAAGCCTCTCATTAAAAAAAAAGAACTTGGAGAAGGGATTAGAAAATGGAAAACAAATCTTGCAAGAATCAGGTTTTCTGCATATTAAATTAAATTTGAAAGTTTTAGCAATTACAATTCAAATTAGAAACCCTATGGTGCTGACAAGACGAAGTCCTTGAGCAAACTTTAATCAGGTTTCTCTGAGTGACCTTCTCAACTAGGTTTCTACCTTTGAACTTCTGTGTTCATCTTTGCATCACCCAATTTTAGTAAAAATTCTGCTAAACAATTCAGCAAGAATCCCCACTGTTGGTATCTGATCAAAATATCGGATATTTTGATGTTCTCCACTCTTAGTAGCTGATTAACTTGGCCAGCTTCCAGCATAAATCCTTTCAAGTCAGAGTCACTCCTTACTTACCCTGATATTCCCCCTTAGTAATTTTCTGAACACTTACACTAGGGTGAGGCCCCACTTAGCCCCACTTGGCCTTGCTGTATGTGAAATTGAGTGTGGTCCTCTACCGAAGTCTCTTTTATTCTTATAGCAATAGTTCTAAATAAATAGTCCTGGTTTTACTGCTTTAACTACTGTCTAGACACGGTTTTCCCTTGGTATTGCCAACAAAGAGAAAATCGATGTATTTTGGACTAAAAATATATAATACAAAAGTTCTAACTACACCTAGAATAGATAACCTAAAACTATAGACAATCTGAGAAAGCAAAAAGGCACCATGTGGTTCGTTTTGTTGTTGTTGTTGTTGTTGTATTTTTAAAATATATATCCAGAGAAACTTGCTTCACTAACGCAAAATATGAGAGTCTGAAAAATGAAATCTAGGTGTTAAAAACAATTTCATACCAAACTTGAAGACTTACCTTATAAGAAGTCATTGAAACCCCGCCTCCCTCCAAAAAAATGAAGCCAGTAATTCTTCTAGAACAGTGTTTCTCAAGGAATGGACATAAACATCTCTGTGTTTGACTCATCCAGAGTAGCCATTTGAAAGAAGAATTTCTGGACTCCACGCTAAACAAATGATTCAGAACAGTTGAAGGCATTTCTTTTGAACCTGGGTTAAGAACCACCTTTCAAGGGCCACCAAACTATGAACCTAAATAAATACTCCATGAATTCCATGACTATTATTATAACACAGAGATGGCCTTGAAATAGGGATTTTTGTGACGAGTAACATGTTTGACTGATTATACTGATTAAATTCATACACTATTCAGCTTTTTATTAAAAATTTTTTGTAGAAGTACACAATTTAAGTGGAAATTTCCTAAATCTGATAGAATGATCTATCCTTCATTTTGATACTTCCTTGCTCTTTTTATCTTTTTTTCTATATTAACTAGTCAACTTTCATGCACTAATAATAGCAATTGAAGACATTTAGGTTTTGAAGCAGTAGCTGTAATTATATTACTTTTCCTATAAATAACATAAGGATTGATGCTTTTATGATGAAAATGAACCCAAGTGATTGAATATTTATGAATTAGAATCTTTTTGGAAGAGAATATGACAGCATTGAAAACATGCAATTACCAGAAATACCTACGGTGATTAAAATGTTAATTAATGACAGTTTCTTTTATTAGCATAAACAAAATCATACTACATATAAGAAAAATGAAATTCTCTTATTATTTTTAAAACTCAAATTTATTCAATCATTGAAGAAAATGTACTTTCAAATCAGCTATGTCAAGTGAAATAATCTGTTTTAATTTCCTTCTAGACATCAAGTAGCATAAAACTCACCATCTAATGCTCATGTACCAGGCTTACCTAAACACACACAAATTATTAAAAACATTTTAAAGCTATTGAAAAGGTGACTCTTGTTATTCCTTTCCATTAAAATCAAAATACTTTGGAATAATTTAACAGCATCATGCAATACCAATACTAAATTTATTCTAAGAATTTGCATGAAAATCAATCTTCTAAACTAGAAAATATTTTTGTTCCAATTATTTCAATACACTAACTCAATATAATTCCCTATATATTTTCATTGTTTCTTGAGTAATGCTTTTCTGTCTCATTCTGCTTATTCAATCACAACTGAAGGTTTTAATGTTTTGACTACTCAAGTACTTCTTTAATTTATCTCAAAATCAGGGGAGTTGATATTTGAGAGTATAGGTTTCATTATTCTAATATTCTATTATATGTGTGTTTCTCTTTGGGATAGAGTAATTTTGATATAATGGTGTTCTATTTGAATCTTATAAACCCAATCTCCTATGGGCATATCTGGTACAAAACATTCATGGTTCAGGGGCACCTGGGTGGCTCAGTGGGTTAAAGCCTCTGCCTTCAGCTCAGGTCACGATCTCAGGATCCTGGGATCAAGCCCCACATCAGGCTCTCTGCTCAGCAGGGAGCCTGCTTCCCCCTGTCTCTCTGCCTGCCTCTCTGCCTACTTGTGATCTCTCTCTCTCTCTGTCAAATAAATAAAATCTTTAAAAGATAATAAAATAAAATAAAACATTCATGGTTCAATAATGATGATAAATTTGACAAGGTGCTTGTTTGTTTAGTAGAAGAGATTTTTTGATATTTTTCTTCTGGAATCTCATCTTATTACAGTATAGTTACTTCATGGATTGAGAATCATCATATATATGTCTATATATCACTGTCCCTCATATTAAAATGTCAGATTCTGATATATAATTAGTCTATTTTAAAATCTAACATGTCTTCACATCTATTCTTTTTCAGTTTATATTCCAGGGCCCATCAGAAATAATTCCTAACACACATCCTCAAACTCTTTACTCTTTACTCTTTACTTTTACCAAAGCCTACAGCTTTTACCAAAGCTGAGTGGAGAGCCCCATGCAGGGCTAGATCCCAGGACCCTGAGATCCTGACCTGAGCCGAAGGCAGAAGCTTTAACCCACTGAGCCACCCAGGTGCCCCGGTGGTACTTTTTTTGTAAGACAAATTTGTTGAGTAAAATGCATGAAAATCTTGATATTCACTAATATCAGCTTAGATTCCACTTCTCCCATGGACTTGTCCTCAGTCTCAAAGCTTTATTTTCTATGACAATCTTATGTATCCTCCAAGCAATTTTCAGTTTACTTTTATCTCTCTTTAGATATCAGTATTTTTTTGAGCAAGAGGCATCAATTATGTTAGCTATTTAATCAATAGCACCTTTCACAAAGCATTCAATAAGTATGCCTTAATAACAGCTAACATTTACTAAGCCTTTTCTGTTGGGCAGGCACTATTCTAATTGTGTTACATATACGAATTCATTTAACAATCATAAAACCCTAGAAGTTTGCTGTTGGATTGGCAAGGGATTTGATAAACTTTTGAATTCATGAAATAGGTTGAGAATAATATTATTAAATGGAGAAAATGGAAAATTTAAGGTTGAGAGATGAACAGAGTAGACCACAGAGCAAGAGAGGCTTTGAAACTCACTGTTAAAATAGGAAATTTAACTTAAAGAAAAAGAATAATAAGTTAAGAAGACTTTGTTGTGGTCGAATGGAGATACAGAATTAGCTAAAGAAAAAGCAGTTTCTGCATGAGGAGAACTGAAAGAAGTTCATTACAATTATAATGGTTTCCAATAATTAAATATATATGAAAATTCTTCATTATCACTCTAGAGTTAAATAAATAAAACTTGAACTATTTCACAATTGTTCTATATTAACACCACAGTGAAATTCCTGATAGTTTTATAATCACTTGAAATTCACCACACCTAGTAAAAATGTGTAACTATAATCTATTGCACAACTGGTGGGTATTTTGATTTTTATAATCTTTACATCTAGTTTCTAGAAAGGTCAGATTTCTTAACTGAAGTTATATGATTTTACACAGCTGGGACTTGAAATCTTTTTTTTTTTTTTTTAAGATTTTATTTATTTATTTAACAGAGAGAGAGATCACAAGTAGGCAGAGAGGCAGTCAGAGAGAAAGGGGGAAGCAGCCTCCCCGCTGAGCAGAGAGCCCAATGTGGGGCTTGATCCCAGGGTCCTGGGATCATCATCTGAGCCAAAGGCAGAGGCTTTAACCCACTGAGCCACCCAGGCACCCTGGGACTTGAAATTTTGAATCTGATTGCCAATTCTGTGGTCTCTTAACATTATGCAAGGTCTTATCCACTTTCTTTTTTTTTTTTTTTTTTTGAGGGACATTGTGGGTATCAGTCAGAGACATTCCGGAGCAGGCCTCACACTGGGATGGATGCAGGGCTGGACTGGGGACTCCATCTCGCAACCCTGAGATAATGACCTGAGACAAAATTTAGAGTTGGTCACTTCACTCAATGAGCCACCCAGGCGTCCCAGGTCTTATCCATTTTAAACAACAGATTCTATATTGATTGATTGATTAATTGATTGGTTTTTGTGTTTTGTGCTTTTTTGCTTTTTATGTGTTTTGAGGGATTTTTTTTGTTTATTTTTGTTTTTATTTTGTCTGAGAAAAATCTTAAAAGGAAACCAAGTAAGTGAGAGAGCTAAAAGCTCATTTACTACTTTTGGAGCACCTCATAGAATCCCTAAGCAGGGATGCCTGGGTGGCACAGTTGGTTAAGCAACCAACTCTTGGTTTCAGTTCAGGACCTGATCTCAGGGCCATGATATCCAGGTCATTATATCAGAGTCCTGAGATTGAGCCCTGCTTTGGTCTCTGGGCTCAGTGCAAAGTCTACTTGAGATTCTCTCTCCCTCTCCTGCCCACCCCCTGCTGTGTGCCCTCTTTCTAAAATAAATAAATAAATCTTTAAAAAAAAAAAAAAAGAACAAGAAGAAGAAAAAGAAGAAGAAGCCCATGGGACACCTGACTGGTTCAGTTGGTTAAGTATCTGCCTTCTCAACTGGGGTCATGATCCCAGTGTCCTGGGATCAAGTCCCAGATCGGGCTACTTACTCAGCAGGAAGCCTGTTCTCCCTCTGCCTACCACTCCCTCCTGCCTGTGCTCTCTCTCTCTCTCTCACTGGCAAATAAATAAATAAAATCTTAAAAAAAAAAAGAAAAGAATCCCTAAGCAACACTCTATTAGCTATTATCCTTCCTTTCTTATAAGAGCTCATCTTACTAAAAGACTCAATCCAAAAATAATTCTTAAAAACTGAGAAGTGTCATGTGAATCTAAATAAAAATTCTGTGATTAATTAAACAAAAACTTGATATTCAATAAACTAAATATCTTTTATGCAGAGCATATACAGAATCAGCTAAACAATAGCTTTACTACTTCTAGACTTTCATTCTGACACTTTGCAGAAAAGCATTCTCTGAAAACCACTGTAATGAAAGTGATTACTGAATATTCCCGAGCTGTGGTGTGCGTGAGTTGGCTCCTCTCTGTCCACTGCACGCAAGAGGCACTGTGCACATATCTTCTCTGCTCTGCATTTAGCCGCATCACATTGGTAGGAAGAAACCAGCCTTGGTAGGAATTTCTCCATGGGAGAAATTACATCGTGAAAATGGCAGATCCTACAAACCATCACTGTTTTCACGGAGTACTAGTCAACAGCTGCCAGCACACCAGTGCACTCTCATATGTTCTTAAAAAATAAAAAAGTCAAGAAACAGTGGTATACTGTTACTTTATCTTACTTTAGAATATTTCATATTTTTTTTTTTACTTTTAAACATTTTAATTCGAGTATAGTTAACATACAATGTATATTAGTTTCAGGGGCACAATATAGTAATTCAACAATTCTAGAATATCTTACTTTGGAAATACCTCTCTGACATGTGAAAAAAGTCCTGATGTTGGACATTGCCCTTTCATACAGGTTTGTGACAGTGGACTAACTGGATTCAGCATTTATTTATATAAATCGAAAAGATTTTTGGTTCTAAGAGCATAATATACTTTATGAACTGATGTGAAATGAGTGTTACATTTCATTTTCACTAACTTTTCAAAGTGATTGATGTAGAATTTTAATGTGTTAATTTACAGAATGAATTCATATTCAAATAGGTATGCTTGTTAAAAAAGTGAAATGGTATCAAGGCAATTTAAATGAATGCCTGAAGTAACACTAAACAATCTGAATTATTGGTCTGAATAATATTTGATTTTTCATTGATTTTTGCATTTGTTAAGAAGCCGAAATACTCAAGAGCAAAAATAATCAGACACAATTCAAAGAGCAATTGGTAAAAATAGGTATATGTTTGTGATTAAGAGTCATGGAATACGAACCCATATGTTAAATCCTCACTTTCTGTTATTTCAGTAAGCACCATTCAAATATCAAGCTATCTAACTTTCAGCAATACAATAAATTAAAACCCTATATTTAAGTCTTGAATCCAGCAAATCTTGTAGAAATGTGTCAACATTCTATTCATACTTCTAGGCTAAGATTTAGGTGTCGGGGTGAGAGTTTAAAATAAGTATTATTTCATTGTCTTCACTCAACTTAGTAAAGTATGATAAATTTTTACCTTCAGTAAAAGCTAACAAATTTGAACTTTTAGTGTATGTCAGGTATTCTAAGCGTTTTCATATATTATGACATTTAATACAAAAAAAATAAGGATAGTTTCTCAGCTTTTTGGTGGAAAGACTGTGACACAGAGTTTATGTAACTTGCCCGTTTACATTGCTAGTAGCTGAGAGAACTAAAGTTTTAACTGAAGTAATAGGATTATAATATGTTTTGTTTTAACTACTACACCATACTGCTCATCAAATCATGTGCCACTGTTTGAAAGATGACAATGAATGGCATGTGTATAATATAAAGATATATATTTATTATCAAATTAATTAGGATAAAATAAAATGCCTGTTTTTAACATTAATGAATTTATTAGGAATAAATTTGTCTGGTAATTAATATTAAAGAATTTATTTTTACGTAGTTTTGAAACTTCAACTTTTTATTTGCAATTTTTGAAAGTTAGCTTTTTCGGGGTGCTTTTGTGGCTCAATCGGTGAAGAGTCCTCCTTCGGCTCAGGTCATGATCCTGGGGTCTTCTGATTGAGCCACATGTCTGGCTCCCTTCTCCGCAGGGAGTCTGCTTCTTTCTCTTTCTTCCACTCCCCCTGCTTGTGTTCCCTTTCTTGCTGTCTCTCTCTCTGTCAAATAAATAAATAAAATCTTAAAAAAAAAGTTAGTTTTTTAGAACAGGGATTATACACCGTGATCCCAAGCTGAATGGAGTATTCCTTGCTGTGAAGAACATTGCTCAGGCACAATAAAGAGGACAGTATGTTACCCAGAAGTATTGCTCTTGAACCAACTGGCTGGGGCTTAGGATTTCCACATGTTAGAAAGTATGAAAGCAAGTTTCATATAGAAAGAGGTATATTACAAGTTTTCATTTAAGAGGGAAAAATGTAAATCAATGGCTTATTGGCCAAAGGATCTAAGGTAAGACTGTTTCCACTTCCCCCCCTTTCTTGTTTATTGGGTATCTACGTGTGAATAAGTTGTTACAATTCAGAATGTTTGTTTTCTGACATTTAGTTGGAATTTCTCTCTCTGATTGCTTCTGAGAAAGGATGCCCTTAGCCAAGCATACGGTCTTCTAGTTAGCCAGGGAAATTTGTGATTTTATATTTAAACATGTTTTTTTTAAAGGTGCCCCTGGATCACTGTAGCTTATTGTTCAGCCAGTATTTGGTCAGAGGTTTTTTGCTTAAATCTCTTGTGCCAGCAAGGTTTTATGTTTTGTAGGTAGATGTATGCGCAGCTTGGATAATGCTTTCAAGTTGGCCCCATCATTCTCTCATTGCTCCTGAATAGGTTCAGTCTAGAGCAAACAGAGGACTTCCAAACTCAAGGTTGAATGTAATCCCAGAAGGGTTCTCCATGGATGTCTCTTCCCCTGGTTGTCTCTGTTAAACTTCTAGATGTAATGCTTTTTTTTGTTCTCCACAAGTGTCTCCATTCTTTTCAACAATGCTCTTAGGCATGGAATTCTTTGAGCTGTGGTCCATATAAAGGCAATCTCCTCTAATATAGCTGTGAAGCTTCTTGTCCTTATGGTCAGCCTGCCACACTAGGTAGACTTTCTGCGCCATTTCACTTAAAGTGGAAGCATTGCCTTACGAACATCAGGCTAAGGTACTGGACCATGATTGTCCCTGCCTCGGCCCCAGCCCATTTGCAGAGCAGAATTTCAATACTAAAAGGGGCAAGCTGACAAGACCAAAAAACTTATGCACCATTTCTCTTTCCCTTTGCCCCTAGGTATACAGGTTTGGGCTGGGAAAGAGAGCCTGGTCTTTTCAGTTACACCTGCGTGGAATAGAATTTCTCCAACACAAGTCTTGCTTGGGATTGGAAACTTTTTGCCTGCCCTTATTGAGTGAAACTATAGTCCTAGAAGAGCTACTGGTGGTGGGGAGAGAGAGCACTGTTTTTCTTATCACACCCACCTGTAGTATAGCACAGTAGTTTCCATAATATGGAATTGAAAGTGTGACTAAAGAGAGTAGTTTATCTTCAATTTCACACTTGCACATTGATTAAAAAAAAAATTGGATTTCAATTTTGATGGTTTAAATTCCTGTTTTCACTGTGATCATAACACATCATTTAAATCTCCAAGCTTCAATTGTTAATATGGAAAAAGAAAAAAACTAGATATGAATAACTTAATATTACAGATCTAACTACAGATTCTATCATTTTTAGGTACCAACTAAATATAATTCATAATCCTCTATTCAATTTCAGTTTCACTCATTTACTCATTTACTCATTCATTTATCCAACAGATTTTGACTAAGTTTCCGCTATGACCTGAGCACAGCTACAAACACATTTCAACAACCATAAAAGAAATTACCTTTAGTTTCTGGACTATAATTTTAAATTATAATTATAATTTTAAATGGATTATAACTTTAAATAATATTTAAATTTATTATTTAAATAAATTTAAATAAATTTAAATTAAAATTTTAAACTTTAAGCATACGCTTAAACTCAAATTATACTATTTAGGTGGTCAAACACATCTCAAAATAAAGGACACTAACAGAATAAAATGGAGTTAAGAGGGGGAAAGAATCAGGCAATTTAAATACTAAGAGTTCCATACATCTCACTAAAACCCTGCAAACTGAACATGTTAATTTATCAATTATTTATTCATTTGATTGAACTGCTGAATTATATTAAACTATAATTTACATATTGAAAGTCTTTTCACAGTAACCAATCCTTAAAGATTATGAAATCCATTATTGTGTATAAATGCATATTGAGAAGATTTCAATTACACTAAAAATAAAAACTGTTTGACCCTTAAAAATTCACACTGTTCTTATGATATTTTGCAGGTTAAGTCTCCATATAGGGGCGCCTGGGTTGCTCAGTGGGTTAAGCCTCTGCCTTCGGCTCAGATCATGATCTCAAGGTCCTGGGATCTAGCCCCGCATCGGGCTCTCTGCTCGGCAGGGAGCCTGCTTCCCCCTCTCTCTCTCTGCCTGCCTCTCTGCCTACTTGTGATCTCTCTCTCTCTGTCAAATAAATAAATAATCTTTAAAAAAAAAAAAGTCCCCATATAAAATTCAGTAGTTTTTATCTGAGTTTTTTTTTTTATTTTTTTAAAGATTTTATTTATTTATTTGACAGAGAGAGAGTTAGCACAAGCAAGGGGAGAGGCAGAGAGAGAGGGAGAAATAGACTCCATGATGAACAGAGAGCCTGATGCGGGTCTCAATCCCAGGACTCCAGGATCATTACATGAGCCTAAGGTAGACACTTAACCAACTGAGCCACCCAGGTGCCCCATTTATCTGAGTTTTAATATGCAGCTTCAGATACATAGTATATTTTTTCCAATATTTCCACTGTGTGTTGCTACTGAATACTAGAGCCACTTTTGACCCAGTGGGCTGGTCTTACATATCTGCTATTGTTTTGAAAGTTTCAAAATGTTTTAAGATTAATTTATATTTACATTTTTATTTTAGGAAAATTTTTATAACTCAAATATCTAAGTTGCCTTAGTTAGAAGAACAAATGGTTTATGATTAAAAAATAAACTGAAAAACTATAAACTTCTACAATAGATTCAGTTAGTATGTATGTTAGATGCTAGAGACATAAAGTCAAGACTCTGTCCACACCCATGAGGTGCTTTCAAAAATAAAGACAGTCATATGAGTATAAATATATGTCAAAAGAAAAGAGCCCAAATGGGGATTTTTTTTAATGGAAATACCAAGATTTGAGGAAAATAATTCTTGCTGGTTAATAGTTATATACTCATTCAATTCAACAAATAATGGAGAGCCCATTTCATGCCAGGCATTTTACTCAGGAGCTGAAGATGACCTTAAAATTGTTAGTTTATTGTGAAACATAAAATTTTTTAAAACTATCTTAAAGAGTAATATCTAATATTGCATTAATATAAAATGTGCTCATGCAACTTAGAAGATGTTACATTAAAATCTATTTGGATGAATTAGAAGATCTCAACTAGTGAACAAATTGGGGTGTGTATTCAAAGCAAAAGGAATGGTACTAACATTTGCAAAGGTTTGCATAAGCTATTTGAAGGCAATTAAAAGAAAACTTGGCTTTATTCTATAGAATATTATAGGTCATTATAAATAATTATCAGACAAATCATTTAAATTGGCTAACAATAGGCTCAGACAGTTTTCTTTCTTCCTTTTTTAAAGATAGCAAGCAAGAAATGATTTTAAATTTACTTTAGCCACTGATGGATTAAGTTGTTGTATGCAAATATTCTTTGTTTTATTTGGCAAAACCAAAATAAAATATCATTTTAATAACTCTTTAAAATAGCAAAACAACCTGTTTTATTTTCTATTTATTAACAGAATGAAGAAAAGCACATCATCATTTTAATTAATGTAAAAAGGGCATTTGACAAAATTTAACCCCTTTAATGATAAAATACTCAACAAACTAGACGGAAATAATCTCAACATAATAAAAGCTATATAGGAAAAAACACATGGTCAATGGTAAAAAGTGAAAAATTTTCCTCTCATATCAGAAACAAAACAATAAGGGTGCCTGGGTTGCTCTGTTGGTTAAGTGTCCGACACTTTGTTTCAGCTCAGGTCATGATCTCAGGGTTGTGAGATCAAGCTCCATGTTGTGCTCCACATTCAGTATGGAGTCTGCTTGAGATTTTTCCCCCTCCATCCCCTCTCCTCCCCTCCCCTCTCCCCTTTATTCCTCCTTCTCTAACCCCCTACTCACATGCTCTCTCTCTCTAAAATAAAATAAATAAATAAAATCTTTAAAATAAATTTTAAAAAAAGAAACAAGACAAGGATGCCCACTTTCTCATTTGTATTTAACATAGTACTAGAATCCTATGCACTAAACGCTATGCATAAGAATTTAAAGGCAACCCATAGAATCGGAGAGAACACTTATAAATCATACATCTGATAAGTCTTCATAACCAGAATATATAAAGTACCTCTACAACTCAACAAAAACAAATTAACCTGATTTAAAAATAAAAGAAAAACAAATAAAATTTAAAAAATAAAAGTAAGCAAAGAACTTGAATAGTTCTCTCTCAAAGAAAGATACATGAATAACCAATAAGCATATGAAAAGGTACTCAACATTACTAATCATTAGGGAAATGCAAATAAAAATCACAAGGAGATATCATTTCACACCCATTGGCATGGTTATTATAAAACAAAAAAAGGGGTTCCTGGATGGCTCAGTCAGTTAAGTGTTTGCCTTCGGCCCTGGTCATGGTCCCAGGGTCCTGGAATATTATTCAGCATTGAAAAGGAAGAAAATCCTGACACATGCTGCATCATGGATAGATCTTGAAGACATCATGCTAAGTTAAATGAGCCTGTCACAAAAGGACAAACACTGCATTAATTTCACTTATGTGAAATACTTAGAGTAGTCAAACGACAGTCAGAATGGTGGTTGTCAGGCACCAGGGAGAGGAAGCTATGGGGAATTAGTGTTCAAAGGGCACACAGTTTCAATTTGGGAAAATGAAAACATTCTGGAGATTGATGGTAGTGATATTTGCAGGACAATGTGAATGTACTTAATTCCACAAAATTGTACACTTAAAATGTTAATATGACATATTTTATGTTATGTATATTTTACCACATTGAAAAATAGCTATTAATCTATGTAGTTCTCTATATACCTAAAAGATAAGGGCACTCGGGTGGCTCCTTCAGTTAAGCATCAGATTCTTAGTTTTGACTCAGGTTATGATCTAAGGGTCATGGCATCGAGCCTGAGGTTGGGCTCTGTACTGGGCATGGAGCCTTGCTTAAGATTCTCTCTCCCTTTGCCCCAGCTCACTCTTTCTCTCTCTCTCTGTCTCACACATACATACATACACACACACACACACACACACACACACACACAAATATGAATAAATCAGTAAAAGATCTCCACAGTTTCATTTTCTGCAGTTTCTATTACTTTTGGTCAACTGCAATCTAGAAGCAGATGGTTCTCCTTCTGTCATACTGTCAGGTCAATAGTAACCTAATCTATGTCATAACCTATGCTTACATCATTCACATCACTTTATCTCATCATGTAGACATTTTATCATCTCACATCATCACAAGAAGGGTGAGTGTAGTACAATATTTTTAGAGAGAGAGAGCGCAGTCACAAAATTTTATTACAGTATATTGTAATTATTTTATTATTAGTTATTGTTAATTTCTTACTGTGCTTAATTTATAAGTTAAACTTTATCACAGATATGTACATATAGAAAAAAACATAGTATATATATGACTTGGTACTATTTGTGATTTCAGGCATCCATCCCCTGGGGATCTTGGAATGTATCCACCATTGATAAGGGAGGAGGGGTCTATTCCATCTCTAGTTTATTAGCCAATCTCCATGACTATATTCAATTTTAAAAGATCACATTTTATAGTTTCTGTTTTCTAAGTAGTAAGGAAATTCTTTTTAGTTGAATTTGTAGCAAACTGATAAAAATGTAACCCCAAGCATTGCCTGGGTTAAGCAACTGCCTTCACTTCAGGCCATGATCCTAGGGTCCTGGGATCGAGGCCCACATCGGGCTCCCTACTCAGAGGGAAGTCTGCTTCTCCCTCTTCCTCTGCCTGACGCTCCAGCTGCTGTGCTCGTGCATGCTCTCTCCCTCTGTGTCAAATAAATAAATAAAATCTTTATATATATATATATATATATATATATAAAATCTCCCCAGTATTTTGTTGAACATTCTAAAATCCATTCCAGGTAGTATTAGGTCTACATTTGAACTTGCTCAGTTATAAATGTATTTTCAACTGTATGCAAATATTTCCTGGTAGCAAATCACAGTATTTATCAGTAACTTCTACTCACAAATACCAAAATTAAAGGCTCTTAAATATTTTGAGATTCTATAAAAATTCTTTTTGTCTGAATTCTAAGTGCAAATACATTATGCCATGATTTGTGTTCAGGGGTTCATCTAAGTGCAACTTAATAAAACTAATAGAGTATCTATTCTTTTACCACTCAAATATGGAACACATTGTGCCAGAAAAATATCCCAAAGGAGTGATTATCATATGATAACCATATCCTCTCATCTGGCTTACTGCTAATTAAATTAATTAATTAAGTGGTCTTTCCCCAGGTGGACTTGATTTAATGTGCTGCATGTAATTAGCAACTCAGGAAATGGAAATGAGAGGATTTGTTCATGGTTATACAAAGCCATGATCCAAAGGACTTTCTGATAATATTAGTGGAGAGAGATTTTGATTTTTTTTTAAATAAAAGTGTTCTTTGTTAGAAAAAGATAGCACCAGAAGATAATTATTTTTGGCCAGAGTCTACTAAACAGATATAATTAATATTTGTATAAGGCCGCTTGATGCAATAAAAGCTGTTTGGGAATATAAGATGAAATTTATACATTAATATCAATGAAATACATTTTACCTATTAACAGGTAGTATAACTTGATGTTTAAGAGAGCTAATTTTGGAGTCATACCTCCTAGGCTAGAATTTCAGCTCTGCCACACAATGGCTGGATGATCTTTGGAAATGTATATCATCCCCACAAGACTAAGTCTCTGCAAATATGGATAATAATAATGCCTTAATACTACTAGGGTTATGAAAGATTAAATTAGTTATTACAAATAAAACAGTAAGAACAGTGCCTGGCACATAGTAAATATTAATGATACTTATTATTATTTATACCATTCTATTTATTGAATTACATATGTGTATATAGAAAATAAGTAATGGATGTTTACATCAGACTGTTGATTCATAACAAGATGAATACATTTCAGGAAAGATAGAAAACAGAAAATAGAAAATTGTCATCCAATAGCTAGAGAAAACTAACCACGGTACTTATCTAGTGTTATTAAACACCTTGAAATTAATTCTTTAAAATGGACAGAATAGGACTACCTGGGTGGCTCAGTTGGTTTAGCATCTCTCCGGTCAATGAGCTCAGGGTCCTGGGTTCAAGTCCTGTTTTTTTGCTAGGGGGGGTCCCTGCTCAGCGAGGAGTCTCCTTCTCCCCCTGCCCCCACTTGTGCGCACACACACACACACAGACACACACACTCTCTCTTTCTCTCAAATAAATAAAATTTTTAAAAATAGAAAATAAAATAGAATATGTAAAAAATAATAAAAGAAACTGTAGATTTCCTTACTATTCTTACTACTCATATTAACTAAATTTGGACATGTATATACAAGATAAAATCAATGTTGTAAATAAAGCCTAACCATACTGTAATCAATCTCTAATAAACACATTTTCACATTTTAATGTATCCATTAGTTTAAGAAGGCACTGTGGGGTGCCTGGGTGCCTCATTCAGTTAAGTATCTGGCTTTCAATTTAGGTTCAGGTCATGATCTCAGTTTCCCCAGATCAGGTCCTGCAGCAGGCTCCATGCTGGGAGTGGAGCCTGCTTAAGATTCTCTCTCTTCCTCTCCCTTTGCCCCTCTCCCTGCTTGCTCACTCTCTCTCTCTCAAAAACAAACAAAAAAAAGCATTTAAAGATAATTAAGTTTAAATGTTTTAGTCTATATTCTTTTCTTGTCCACATGGATGGATATACTCAATACAAAAATACAATTATCTCAGCTTATTCTCAAGCGTAGCTATGTTTCTGACCTTTGTAACTTTGGACAATTTTTTCTTCTTTATATTTTGAACTTATCTGCAACATATCTCTCTTTCTACCATCAGCACAGTCTACCATCTCCATTTCTTATCTGATCGTCTTTGCAGTTGGTCCTTTGTTGCCCTATTCCTACAACATGTCTGACTATTTCTAGTTCGTGGAAATTCTATTTGCTGGTCAACCTATTATCTTATCGTCATCCATTCTAGTCCATTCTAATGATATCTTTGCCTCACATTAGGGAAACTTTATTATTGTACTATGTATTGGACTGTAATTTGCATTTGTGAATTACGGTGTTTTGTTTCTAATGTATCTTTTCCTTTAATTACCCAAATTTATGTTTTAAAGGTTTATTTATTTATTTTAGAGAGAGAAAGAAGGAGACAGAACATGAGCAGAGGGAGAGGGACCGAGAATCTCAAGCAGACTCTGTGCTGAGTTGGGACCCCACTGCAGGGCTCTATTTCATGGATCCTGAGGTCACGACCTGAGCCAAAACCGAGACTCCAATGCATGACCAACTGCACAGCCCAGGGGCCCCTGGCCCAGATTTATTTTACTCATGTTTTTTAAACTTCTACACTTTTAAATGTGTTATTTCCTTTAATTATGAAATCACTAAATGCATAAACAAGTGAAATCACTAAATGCATAAACAAGTGAAAATTTTAGAAAAACACAGATGAAGCTTACACATATTTCTAGCATTGAATCCAAAGATATTTTTATTAACATTGGTATATGTAAATACCTACATATATAATATACAGTGATATTATATTTATATATAATTTATATTATTATATTCATACTTGTATATTAAGTACATATATAAAATTGGCATATACATAACATTGGCATTTTATACATATGTGTGTTATATATATATACCTAGTGGCATACATACATTGTCACAGTATATGTATATATGTATAGTGACTACATATTTGTGTATGTATACTCACACACACACATTTAGCCAATAAAGCATGCCTACATATAGTACATATCTAAAGAGGTATCACATTGCATACATAGTTTTAAAACTGCTTTTTAATATACAATCAAATTTACATAATTCTCTATGCCGTCAGTTAACAACATATAGTTACACAGTGTACAAATATGTAGTAATTACATGCTGTTAATGTTAATGATGTCATATTATTTTAGTTTCATGATTTTATGAGTTTTAATAATTTTACTTTTAATGAGTGGCATGATACATATCATTACTCAATTTCCAACCATGCTTTCTTTATTTCTGAAATAACACTTCATATTTTATTATGTATTATTCAAATACTTCACTGTTGTTATTGTTTGGGTAGTACTTATTTAAACTACATTAATCCTCAGTATTTTCTAGTAACTTTCATTTTTAAATAGCTTTTCATAATGTCCAATATTCATCATAGATAGATTAAAATATTTTAATTAATTTTCCTTAGGATTTTTTTCCTTAGGATTTTAAAACTCCAAAAGAAACATGCAAGCCCATGAGGACTTTTCTTTTTTAAAATTTTTTGGCAACATCAAAACTTTAATTAATGGAGACTCTTTTATTTTTTTTTTTTTAAAGATTTTATTTATTTATTTGACAGAGAGGAGAGGGATCACAAGTAGGCAGAGAGGCAGGCAGAGAGAGAGGGGGAAGCAGGCTCCCTGCCGAGCAGAGAGCCTGATGCGGGGCTCGATCCCAGGACCCTGAGATCATGACCTGAGCCGAAGGCAGAGGCTTTAACCCACTGAGCCACCCAGGCACCCCAAGGAAGACTCTTTTATATAAATTTTCTATATCCTTGAATCAGATTTGTTTATGTATGTTGTTTTGGAAATTACATATTTAATAACATCTTCAAATGTGTTGACATGTAGAAGTACATATATGTATTAAACAAGAAGTTCTCACTTTTTCCAATGGTTATACCAGCTGCTATTTTATTCATTTTGATGATTTGTTTAAAGAACATTCTAGGAGATATTTACCAACTAAATTGTTTTATTCTACTATTTCTTCGTTTTGATTTTCTTAGATTCTGTTGATGTTCTTCTAACAATTGTATTGCACTTTCATACTATTTATGTTTCATGTTGAAAGATAAACCATTTAATCATTGTATGAATATAGTTTTGGCTGTATCCCTTATATTTTAATGCAACTATTATTTTAATAAAATTTGTGCTTGTAATACTTAATTTCAAAATGGCCTGAACTGGAATTTTAGCACTTTCTTTAACTCAAGCTGTATTAATATGTTTTCTTTAATTCTAAGCAGTCAGAATCTATTTATTTTCAGTTTAATATCCAGCTTTATTGAATCGTTGCCCAGCAACATTACCTATAATCTCTATGATGTTTTTGAACTCTGTTCAAAATTTTTTTTAGAATTATAATAGGTGGCCATTAAAGAAAGGACCTTGTTTAATTGAAAAGCTAAAGGATTATATTCTCTGCATTTATGAAAGATAAGATACAAAGTAAAGGAAACATTATCATAAGCATTCATAAATCCAGTAATTTACCACCCAGTTATACACACAAAAGAAAAATTGACTGTACACATTAGCATTGGAATATTTAATCTGTCTCTCTCATTTCCTCACAGATCAATTTAGTAAAACATTAAAATAATACAGAGAAGGGGATAATACAATTACTATAATTTACTTCATCTATATCAATGCTCTATATCAAAATTACTTGCTAGCTAACTTCTTATCTTTCACCTCTTATTTCTCAAATCTTTGCTTTCAATAATTTGAAACCATTTACTAACAATAATGTTTAAAGTTTATAAATCTAATGTCTGTTTTAGACTATGACCTTATAAATGCTGTGTTTTTCTTCTTAGTTGAGTTATAGAATCTTTCCAAAGATCTCATTTTCTTTTTTGTTCCTGGTATTGTTTTTGTACCATTTACTAATGTTTGAGTCATCTTTCTTATTTGGTTACTACCAATACTGTGAAATAATATTCTTGTATGTCTTCTCTGTTCTTTGTAAGACTTTTCACATTTTTCTTATAGCTCTATAGCTGAGATAATTATCTACATAGGTCTGGTTTTTCTGTGCATGTTTTTGTTTGTTTGCTTACTTATTTTGTGGGTTTGTTGTTGTTGTTGTTGTTAATTATTTAGCACCCTGGGGAATTTGGGAGAGATCTGGGATTTTCAGTAATTCCGAAAAGAGAGATTTGTTTTTAACATTTTTTTTTTTTTTTTGTCTTTTATTTGATTGTTAAAGCACCATACTCTGGCCACCTTTCAAAATCTATTACTTGACCATTTTCTAAGACTAGTGCACTGTGGAACTCGGTCTGAAATGTTTTCTGGGCCCACTCTTAAATCTCTCCAGACACTCCCAAGTCATGTAATATAGAAACAAATTTTTTTGTATCCCCCAAACTACTTTATCAAGAAGCAATTCTGACCCATTATTGTATTATTTATCTGTGGTCCTGCACTGTATCTGACAAAGTCTATGACAACAAATGATAGTCTTCTCTAATCCTGCACAGTCAATGCAAGATTCCCCTGGTTTATTATTTCTCTCTATTGTTGAAAGCAGAGGTTAGGTGCTGTTCTCAAAATAGGATCCTCAAAGGTTCTGTTTCCCTCAAATTCATGCTAAAAATATGCAAGCCCTTTTTTTTGAACAGTTGCTATGAAGCAGCATTATTGATGATTTTCTTGCCAGAGTTTAGAGTTTTATTTTGTATCATTTGAC
Source organism: Potos flavus (assembly GCA_028534135.1). Lineage (NCBI taxonomy): Eukaryota > Metazoa > Chordata > Mammalia > Carnivora > Procyonidae > Potos > Potos flavus. The sequence goes on along the minus strand of CM052899.1, from coordinate 79,200,441 downwards.
ATAACATCTAGTATTACTAACTTTACTTTTGAAATACTTTTCTGTGTAAAGATCAGAATTATATCAAAGGGTAGATGACATATTTCCGGCGCTCATTCTACTGATGGAATATTTCTCCTTTCCTGCAGGATTCTAAATAAATCTGTTTTTAATTCATGTCTGCGCTCTTTGTGTGACACAGGCTGGACGTCTCACTCAGATTTATTTCTGGTATTTTACTATTTTATCTAAATGAGCATCAGTGCCTTTTGCAATTCTGATTACCCAGGGGATTACTTGTCTCGCAACCAAACTGCCTGCCTGCTAGGAAATTACACTGTGGCCGCACCAATTGTTAAGATCTATTTTCTTAGAGCCTTTACTACGGTAAAATATGTCCTTATGATCTCAACCATTATATTAGTAAAATACATGTGGAAAAATTGAAATATTGTTTATGTAATATCTTAATCCCAACAGCACATTCTTATGTCAGCTGTGTATTTAATCCTATAAACCAACATGCAATCCTGGTGAAGGCTTCTACGAGAACCTAAATGTGTGCATATCTTAAGTGTTGAAACAGAAATATTATAGTTAAAATCCTAAATAAAATATTGGATTTTAACAACAATTGTAGCCAACCCACCTTCTCAAGACATAATAGCTATTTTCTTTTCTTTTTCTTTTTCATAATAGCTATTTTCTTCCAGAATATTATAAGAACTATATTTCTGATCATGAAGAAGAAAAGTTTTGGTGGATTTCTTACTGCTCAACAACATAAAAGCACTGATAAAAACTTTGAAAGCTTTAACATAAAAAGTTCATACTCTATAATCCATAATTATAAGATTTAGGTGAAACTTCATAGAATTTAAAATATTTCAAGGCAATTCATAGAAATAGTTTTCTCTTCGTTTTCCCTAATATTAATCTATTCCATTCTCTTTAAGGAAATATATGTGAATATTCCTTAAAACATATAATGGAATATAAGTATGTTAATTTTATATGTTATATATTTAATGAATACGTACTGAATGTATTTTCATATTTCTTAAGGGAATATATACATTTAGTTATTACTATTATTCCTTTTATGTTTCCTAAGGGAACATAATAAAGTATTAACTTTCTATCCTATTTTACCTTTTCCAATCCAGTAATAATACCAATAAAAATATGATAACTATATGCATCAGCTGGAAATTCTTTTCTAAAAATTTTCTTGTTGATAGAAGAATATATGCAAATGGAATTCTATTTCCCATCTGGTAAAAGTACATTGAAGCAAGCACGGAGGTTTAATAATGTCGTCATCATGCCCGACATTTTTCATCTATCTACTCTGTTTTTCGGGAATATGCTTATTGTTCTCACTGTGTCTCTATAAGACAAGAACCAGAGGGACCAAAACTTTGCAAATGATAGCATGTCTATATCTTCTTCTGCAGTTTGAGTCTTTCGTTTAACTATATATCTTGGTGGGTTTTTTTTGTTTTTGTTTTGAAGATTTTATTTTATTTATTGATTTAGAGCACGAAACCGTCAGGAGGGGCAGAGGGAGAGAGAGAGAATCTCCAGCAAACTCTGTGCTGAACACAGAGCCTAGCACAAGGCTCCATCTCATGACCCTGAGATCATGACCTGAACCAAAAGCAAGAGTCAGATACTTCACTAACTAAGCCACCCTGGCGTCCCTGTCTTGGAGTTTTTGATAAGCACTCCTAGGCCTGTCCTATTCTTTAAAATGATTGCAATAAATAAATAAATAAATAAATAAATAAATAAATAAATAAAATGACTGCATACTGTGAAATGAATGCACATTACTTAACATGTTTTATGCTCTTCAACATTTGTATTTTTTCAATCTTTAACTAATACAAACAATTTTTAATGATTACATTTGCACTTGTGTTTTACTGCATATATGTAAAGACATTTGTGAGAAAATTTCCTAGGAGAAATTTTCCTAGGATTGAGTACATTTTAAATTGTCGACAGGCATTTAAGTTGTCATTCATGGTGTTTAAAATTTACATTTCCACCAATAATGTATTAAACTGTCATCCTACTAACACTAGTCGATTCTGTTTACAACATATTTTGACTTTTACCAATCTGGTAAGTGACAAACAGTGCAATGTGTATGGCTTTGTTATTGGCCCCAGAAATAGATTCCTGTTTTTTGTTTTGTTTTGTTTTGTTTTTTAATAAAACCTGAGTACCTAGATCTAAATTCATTAAAATCTCTCTTTAGGGAGCTGGGTGGCTCAGTTGGTTAAGCGTCTGCCTTCAGTTCAGGTCTTTATCTCAGAGACCTGGGATAGAGCCCCATATCAGACTCCCTGTTCAGTGGGGAGTCTGCTTCTCCCTCTCCCTCTGCCTCATGCTCTCTCTCTCTCTCATGCTGTCTCTTTCTCTCAAATAAGTAAAATCTTAAAAAAAAAAAATATTTCTCTTTAACTAAGCTTCCCCTTAATCACCTGTTTTATCTCAAGTCTTTTCTGTTATCAAATGTTCAACCTCCACAACCTAAGGCCTAGATCACTTGTTGTTGCTGCCATTCTGAATCTTTCTAACAGGTCACTCCTAACTTTGGCAGTGAAAAAGTTATGTCAACATTACTTCTTATTTTATTCATTGGAAACATTTTTTGACATTCTTTCATCTTAATATATCATTTGGAAATTATAAAATCTCTAAAACCTCAGGCTGCAGTTACATAAAATGTCTAATCAAACAAAATAATCTTACCAACTCTGCCTGCAAGTACGTATGATACTATTCCCTCTTTCTACTGCTCTCTTGTTCATTGTCCTGAGTGCTTTCTCCCTCTACTACTTCTGTACTCATAGCCAAGAATATAACAAATCTGTCCCATCTGAAACAGACACAGGGAAGGGACCTCAGTCAACAACCAATAAGAAGTCAATTTAAAGTCATTTTTGAGCTACTTTTGAGAATTTCACCAATTCCTTTTCCCCTGCTCTCAGGCAAGCCAATTGTGAGGTATCTATGTCTTAACAGTCTGGTGCAGAAATTCCATCACTCAGCCAGATAATACTACTAAAGTAGCAGTAAAAATTGACTCTAGTATTTTATCTATTGTTCTCAACTGTGCTTGCTCAAATTTTAATTTTGTTCTTGGTCAGATAATCAACCTATGTTACCATCTCTGCCTCATTAGTTTCACATTTAATATATAATCTTACAACATCTATTTCCTAATATTTTTGAGATGTTGTCATTTTTATGAGGAAAGAAACTAATAAGAATCTAGAAGTGTTACTACGTGAAAGCAAATGGCAATAATTGCTGTAAGCTAAAAAGGTGCCCTGTCTGAAACCACTTGTCCAAGTTTCTTTTCCTCAGAGTGCAACAACAGCACAACTCTACAGTAGCAGGCAAAACGATTAATTGATTCAAAATAAGCAACACGTTGCTACTTCCCCTGAAATGGAAGTCTGAGTCACAGGAGAAAACCAGACCAGTGGCACCTTTCTTTGATCCAAATGATTGTGGAAGTAGATAGATATAAGAAGACACCTTTTACTGCATCATGCCAGGAAGGTTAACGACTTTTTATGCTTCAAAGTCACTCTCACTGTCTAGAGAACATCATGCCTAAATTGGAAAGGGCACATCTTTTTGGTTTAGCTGTTGTTGTCTGATTAATAGAGGAAGTCAAGCTAGTTGTTTTTATTGTTACTTTTAACCATTTATGGTCTATCATTCTACATTCTGAATACACAAAGAAGCAGCTATATCCATTTGGTTCACGTAGGTCCTGTAAATTAATTGAAAGAATGAAAATTATCAAAAATTATAATATAATAGACATGCATTTGCTATGCTACATATAGAATTGTAAAATATTTATGTGCTTCTTTAGTGTCCCTTTTAAGGGAGAGGGGAGAGATAGATTGCCAGTCTTTATTTGGGCTTATGTTACGGTCAAGGAAAAACTGAAACATTTGTTGGCATTTAGAGATAGGGTTACTCACATGTGTGGATGGCAACTGGAGAAGTCCTTTTGCTTCTGTGTTACTCTCTGAATTCAATCCTTTCCCTCCTCTATCCCTAGATATCAAACTCTCTTCTTCGGATTGAGTGAACTGGGAGCTAGTAGGTTTATCTGTTGGAGGTATTGCTGGTAATTACTTTAGTGATCGCTGCCACCAGCAGATGAGCTTTAAAAAGTAGATATTCTGCTTCACTAAATGCACAGTCCTTAAGTCCTGGACATTTGTATTCACTCTATTTAATTTTCCTGGTGCCAGTATTCAGATGTCAGCCAAGACCCTGCTGGCATTTTAATATGGTCATTGTATGTAAAGATCAAAGAAACCTCACAGTGGAAAATCCACAGATGTCCAGTGAGGGAGAGTCCATGGTCTTCAATAGGCCCTGGATTCATTTATAAAATTGTATTAATTTGCTATTCCAGCATAAATATTACCACAGGCTTTTCACCTTCAAACAGTATCTATTTAGGGGCACCTGGGTAGCTCAGTGGGTTAAGTGGCTGCCTTTGGCTCAGGTCATGATCTCAGGATCCTGAGATTAAGCCCAGAATCCAGCTCCCTGCTCAGCAGGGAGCCTGCTTCTCCCTCTCCCTCTGCTGCTCCCCCCCTGCTTATTCTCTCTTGCCCACGCATGCTGTCTAAAATAAATAAAGTCTTTAAGAAAGAAAAAATATATATCTATGCCCTAAATTCAACTCTCAGACAGTCTGGGCACTTCCCTGGAAGCTCTGACAAAGAATTCCTCCATTCAGTTTGTTGGTGGAATTTATCCCTGGTGGTTGTCAACTGAGATCCAGGTTCCTTGTTAATTGTCAGCCAGTGGTCTGCTCCCAGCTCAAGTCTGCCCTTATTTCTTGGCATATGGCTTGTTCTCTCTTCAAAGCCAGCAACAACACCTTAAATACTTCAAACCTTGTGCTTTGAATCTAACCTCATCATTACCTCTCTTCTTTAATACCAGAATATATTAGAATCACCTCATTTCTTCCTTTTATGTCTAGAAAAATCCTAGAAATGGAGTTTGTTTTATATTAGGCTAGAGAATAAACGTACCTCAGTCTGTCTCCTTTTGAAAATTAAAACATGGTAATTTTCACAGCCCACTTGTTATGTGGAAAGTAATGTACCAATGTTCTTCCTCAAGAGCCAAACGATTCCTAGAAGACTCTGAGAGACCCTTGAGGTTCTAAGGCTGTTGCCAACAAATGTCCTGCAATATTCTGGGTGAATTTCATTTCAAACTTCCACGGAAGAGATCTCCCTGAGCCATTACAACTTTACAGTGATAAAAAAAAAAAAAAAGTAGAAATTTAAAAAAAATAATAAGGTTTAGGATGTTACATGAATCCCCTAGGAACAAATAAATCGACCTTTGGGATAGGAGTGCAGATATTTGTTATTTTTTACCAAGCATTCAGTATTAGTAACATTTTCAGAGATTACATTTTCAGGACCGTTGTCCCAAATACTGTAGAAACTGTTGACCTGTATTAAGGGGAATTTCTTTTTAATTCTAATTTACAGATAATTGTCAAGCGTGTTTTTTCACAATCACAATATTTGGCCAAAATACATATTACCTTTCATATGGAAAAAAGTGCCATATTTTTAAAATAGTGATTTAAAAAAAAACACAGAAAAAAAGAGACCAAAATATTTGCCTTTACAAACTATACATCATAGCAAATCATCCTATGATCTTAGCATTGACTCTTAAAGTATTTGCATACATCCTTGAAAATTTCAGTTTATATTTAGCTATTTAATAAATAGCTGTTTCCTTTCGATGTCTGATTTTCTTTCAAAGATGCAATATTTGATTTCACTTATCTTTCTGTTCTGTTTGTAAATTTAAAAAAGTTTAGGGCATCTGGGTGGCTCAGTAGGTTAAGCACCCAACTCTTGGTTTTGGTTCAGGTCATGATCTCAGGATCAAGAGATGGAGCCTGCCTCAGGGTCTGCACTCAGCAGGGAGTTTGCCTCTCTCTCTCTCTTTGTGTCTCCTTCCTTCTGCACTTCCTCCCCTGCTCACGCTCTCTCTCTCTCTAAAATAAATACATAAGTCTTTAAAAAAATACAAAATTCACTAAAAATGTGACTTTTATCAACCTTTCACAAAATTATTTAAAACCCAAATTTATTTGTTTACTTTGGTTTCTCATTCAGTTTCAGTCAATATAAGACAATTTAACATTGTGTAGTTTGACATTTCTCTCAGTAATATTTGAGAAGTGATGTCTGACTCTACACTTCCTAACAGGATAGACAACTTCATTTTAGGAGCTTCATGCGTATCATAATTCTCCTGCTGAGCTATCTATTACCCTGTGGGATCATAAGTTATTTCTATATTATGTAAAATGCAGCATACATCAAAGGTGACATATGCCATTTGGGGGCTTTATTATAGTTCACCTAACAAATTGTAAGGACAGTGAAGTCAAAATGAGATTTCAGAATGCAAAATAGCCCTCATGCTAGTGGTTCACCTGATGTGCTCTTCTATTATATGCTTGTCCTGTCCCATTGCGGGGATGCCTCCTTAGAGGGAAATATGAAAAGTATCACTCAGTTTTTCTCTCACTAGGTAATACTTGTACATTTGTGATTCTGTAGTCTCATTTTAAGTGTCTCTTGCAAATTGAATCATGTCCTATGAGGACAGATACTGTCATCTGCAAGAAAAATACATAGTTAACCACAAACTATACTCCTCACATATGGCGAAATATATTTTCTAATACATTCAGGTGAAAATAGATGTTTCTTCTCTATGACGCTGCATTATTTTTTAACGTATTTTAGGCATATGGCTGAGAGTAAAATACTTCCTTCTTATCTTAGCAAGGTAACATTAAATTTGAAATGGTGTTTTCATGCAAACCCTTAAATATGACAATATATTTGCTGGTGACAACCTTAAAGAAAAGCTTTCTCTTTTATTCTTTAAAACAGTTACTCATATCTTGACCATCTTATTATGTTTCTTTAATTAAATATTCTATATTATATAATGAATATATTATATACAATATTCATAAACACTAAATTACATATAAATATCATATGTATAATATATATAATATCAGTGCATATAGAATGCTACCTTGTACTTGTGGAAGTACAGAGTGAATAGAGAATGAGAGAATATGGTTCTTGTTCTTATGAATCTTGTACCTAAAGGGGGAAAAACACAAACACATACTGCATTTAAAACAACAAAACTGAAACAATTTCCAAACAAAATGAAAATTTTAATCAGCTATTTACTGAAGTAGTAGAAAATTCAGAGGCTGAAGAATAAATGATAGAGTGTAAGTAAGCATAGCCACGGAAGGATTTCTAGTGAATTTTGAGCTCCTTGTAAGAGAAATATATTAAAATCAGCTCATGAAAAAAACAAGTAGAATTACATCTCATGAAACTGGATTACATACAACCATTCCTTTTGCACTATTTTTCTTTTGATTCACGTGATTCATTTCCCATTATCTCTGCTCCACCTATTGAAGACCGTTATTCTGGATTGCATAGGAATCAGCACGAATCTATACTCACTGGGTCTCTCTAATATCAAAGCTTAAGCCCCCAGTGTTATTTAATGGACTTAGTTTTCATGTCCAAATCAAATTTTCAGGTAAAATGATATGTTTGGTATTAGGCCCACTTTTTGGTGGCATGTCACACTCTTGGACCAATCATTTGTGGTTGGGGGGATGGATAACTCAGAAAAATCGTGTCCTATTTGGTCAACTCCTTCCTTAGGTTGTATGGGCAATTTCTCTCAATGAGACTGTGTATAAGAAAGTGATGTCTGGCTTTGATATCACAAATAGTCCCCTGGAAGAAATACGGAATGAGCTTATTTAAATGAGTCTTGGGGTGAGCTGGGAGAGACAGTTTGCTTTCTTATGTAGGAAGAATGTCCATTGTTTGATGATTTGTAAGTTGGTACATTTAAAAATGCATGTGTATGGTACCAAGTAGGTTAAACTAATGAATTCACGAGAATAAAATATGGTGCTCTGAAAAAAGAAAGTGAAATTATCTTGGAAGTAAAGCTCCTGTATCTCAGGGATTTGACTTATACTGTGGCTTTGGAAGTCAATGATAAAAGGAAAAAAAAAAAGTGTATACAGATAATGCATTGCTGAAGGGTAGGTTTCGATTGTTTTGATTTTGTGTTTGATTTACAGTGGTTTCAATAAAAGATAAAGGAGAAGGAAGCAAAACTAGAAGACAATTTCCAATAAGAGAATTGGGGCAAGGACAATATGCTAAGACATTTCCTCATCTATGGCACAATTTCATATTTTAGTGCCTGAATCATCAAATTATTTTGATGGATTCCAGTTGTTCAGATATAGTAACTCAAATCATGATATATTTCATTAAAATGTTTAATTTTATTATTATTTTTGTTTCATAATCTCAGTTAACTGAAGTAGTTTTGACCATGAGTAGATCACATTTGAATTAAACATGGCTGGAGCACTCCAAGTATCAGTTCTAGAGTATAATAGCTTTTTCTAAGAAGATTATGTCACAGAATAACTATTCTCACCTGTCGATAACCTCCTGCCCTCATCTATCACTTTATTTATGCAATAGACATTTGCCACAGCCTGAAGTACTCTACATTTACAAAAGGCAAGCAGAGCAGAATCTCAAAGAACTTCATGTCAATCTGTTGTAATCACCAGACTAAACACTTGACAACTACATGTTTGTTCAAATGCACTCTTACCCTTATGCCTTTGCTAATATCTTGCAGTTCAAAAGGAGCTTTGATTCATCAGAGGTCTGTAACTAATTCACCATGTATGGAAGGGCAGAAGAACACCCAACTTTGCTTTAATACAACACTTCTTCAGATAACTGTGTCCTAAATTCATTCTCATCCCTCATCTTCAAAAAGATCCAAATAATAAAATGCAATTATATATATATATATATATATATACACATATATATATATTTAAGTTCAATACCCTCAAAGCTTTGTATGTTATGATACAATTGATTTATGCTACAATGTGAGCATAATTTAATCATTTATATCTTCCCACTCAAGTTCCAATGACGAAAATAAAAACAAGGAAATTTTCTAAATACAAAAACTATTAACAACACTGGCCCGTCTGTAATAATAACTTTGGCGCCAATTTTCTAATCATAGACAAAAACAAAAACAGTCTTCTCAAGCTAAAATCTTGGGCTATTTGTCCAATATGGTATTCTTTTTGAAGTAGGATATCATCGACTGCCTCCTGTCTCACCCAGAAAAGAAGAAGAAGCATAAATATCCCATTAATACATAGATGCATTTGTTTAGAATAGAAGTCCATGAAGTTCTTATAAATCCTCTATATTTTATATCCATCTGGGAAAAAAAAAAGATTTCAGTGAATATTAAGATAAGTAATTTTCAATCTATCTTGAATTAAGAATAGGAAGCAAGTAGAGGACTACAAAAACATCTAATTCTTAAATTCAAAAAATCACAGTGGAATTCTTGCTACAATTTGAAAATTTGACTATGAGCTGAAATTGAAACTAGACATATAACCTGTTCATTTGTAAGCACTTTCTCCCTATAGAGCTCTTATAATACCAGAAGACCTAAAGAAATAAGCAAAAGGAAGCTCCCTATGAACTCCAAAAGAAAAGATCATAAAAATGATTAATGACTGCATTCACAAAATCATTTTAAAAAGATGTTGGACTCCCATATGTAGCATTGTGACAGATTAAAGCACTAAAAGAACCACTCCATTGAGGGGAAAATGAACTTAAGAACTGGAAATAAGTAATAAAAATGGTTTAAGTTAATCACTGACCTAGGAATATGGAGTCCCAGAGGCCAAAAAAGTGAAAGTAATAACTCTTTTGAGTAAGCACATATCCTAAACTTCTTCACTCTCAGGAAAACAGGGAAAAACTTATTAACATGAGTCATTTTTTTGATGATTGGATAGGAAGAGGCATGAGCTAAAGTTTAAGTCCCTTCTCCAGCAATAAGTAGTCTAATGAAACACTTTTCCATTAATCTAACAATAAATGAGAACACTTACAGTGCAAAGGTGAAGAAGATATGATTCTGCTCCCCAGAAGTGCTCAGCAAGGAAATTTGTTTGTTTTGAATTTGTGGCTAATGTACAACACACACACATACACACAATCCTTGAATATTCATAAGCACTATCCTGGCATCATGTGAAATTAAATATAATATTCACACTACCTGTACAGTTTAAGTCAGAGTATTCAAACTATAGTGACCTGAGATAAACAGTTACTCCAGTGATTGGGAGAAGTAAATGCAAATCTTGTTACAGCTTCTCTCCAGGCCTTAAGTGTTTGCCAAAGAAAAATACCTGGGACAGGGGTTGATAGTCACAATTCTTAAAACAATGAACCATGAAAGAGAGACTGCAGAAGAAAGTGGGTACATGAATCAGGTCAGCATTTATTTGAGATATTAGATTTATCAGGAACAGAATATAAAATATTTACTATATATACTATATATTAAGAAATAAAATATAAGCTAGAAACAAAAATTAATCAAAATGGCAAACATGAAAAAATATAATATCTGGAAATAAAATATTTAATTCTGCAATCAGAAAGAATTAGTGGACTATTTACACAGAATTAGTGGATTATCTCATTTAATTCACTTTAGTGGAAGACTTACAAAGGGTTTCTAATAACAATAAGAAGCTGTGAGGAATTTAACAGCAGCCACCCACCTATGCATTTACAACTACTGGCTCTTTTTATTCTAGAGGACACAAAAAGAATAAGAGGAAAGAGAATATTTGCATGCATTTTAAATTATCGATTACAGGGGTGCCTGGGTGGCTCACTCCTTAAGCGTCTGCCTTCCGCCCAGGTCATGATCCCAGGGTCCTGGGATCAAGCCCTGCATTGGGCTCCCTGCTCTGTGGGAAGCCTGCTTCTCCCTCTCCCACTCCCTCTGGTTGTGTACCCTCTCACACTCTCTCTGTCAAATAAATAAATAAAATCTTTTTTAAAAAGTAAAATATAGATTATAAGAGAAAATGATTAATTAATGGAAACACAACATTAATTTAAAGTAGATCTGAAGAAAATGCATACCATACAGTACACATAAAGAAAGGAATATGTCACATACGACTTAAGAAACATGAAGATAACGGGAAAAGAGCTGACGTTATGTTCATTTAGAGTTCTAGAAGACGATAATTACATTAAAGAAAGAATAAAGAAGGGGTACTATTTGAAAAGAAAATGCTTGTGAACTTTCTGAAAAACACCAAATTTCACATTCAGGAGACCTAAAATTTCAATAAAATAAAGAAAATAGAAATACAGTCATAATAATTTTGACAAAGCTTGAGAACACCAAAAAGAGCAAGAACAAAACAACATAGCAGCTAAAATGGAATGATCCTAAGACTGGAGGTTGGCTTCTCAATGGCATCAATATCAGCCAGAAGACCCTGAAATAAGATTTTTAAATTAGTGATAGAAATAGTCAAGCATTTTAAATTATAAACTCAAGTAAGTTATCTTTTAAGATAAGGGTAAAATAAGATATAATCAGACAAATTAAAACTCAAAGAAATTACCAGCTACCAACATCTGTTAAAAGGAATTCTTTCCAAAGGATGTATTTTAATAAGATAAACAATCACAGTAAAAAGGTTAATCTTGCAACGTTATTATAATTAATGCTAAACAAAGAGGCAAATACAAGAAAAACTTGAATACAATTTTTATTATTGGCAAAAAATTGTTAGAACATAAAGTAAGAGTCTATACTGACAATAACTATGAAATATATATTTTCTAGACATGTACAATAATTCTGCATGTAATTTTAACAAGACACTGACAGAAAAACTTCCTGAGAGATATGTAAGAAAATTTGAATGAGAAACAAACATTGTTATCTAGAAATTAAATAAGCAGTATCAAAATGATATACATTGTTACATTAATTTTGTTTAATATTACAGGACTTGAACTGATAAAATGATTCCATTTATCCAGATAAAAACCTGGAATATTCTAAGACCTTTTTTGAATCAGCATTATAATGGTGGAAGATCTTCTCAATAGAAAATTAAAGCATATTAAAATATACAAGAATGAAAAGATTTTATTGTAACATCAAAAAAAGTCTACATAAATACACATTTTGTGTATATATATGCATAAATAGCTACACATGTATGTTTTGTAATAATGATATGTAATATTAATTATATATGTCATATATGTCTATGTTATAAAATATATGTAATATATCTATGATAGTAACTATAAAACATTTGATATAGCATGTAAATACACCAGAGAAAATATCTAAATATATGCAAATAGTACAGCTTTTTATCTATTATGTATTGTACAGCATATATTCTATAATGCACTTTGAGTGGTTAATATATTATGTGCTATAAATTGAATATCATATTACAGTAATGTTTTTTACATATCTTATTATATCAATTTTGTATAAGTACATACAATACACAGCATGTAATAGCTAGAAATAATTATTAATTTATAAAATAAATTCAAGACTTAGGATAAAAGGGCATAAATCTCCACTTCCTAAATTATACTTTAAAAAAGTACAACAAAAAACAAAAACTATAAAACTAAACATAAATAAATAGATACATGAATAAAACTCATGCCCTGAACAAAACAAGAAGACAGAAAATCCAAATTTAAGATTACTGTAAATTAGAAAAATAACCACCAAATTCCAGAGAGCAGTATTCTATTTCACACCCAAACTCCAAGGCTCTTCAAACAGCAAGTGCCGTTTGTGAAAGAAAACAACACAAAAACAAACAAACAAACCTTGCAGGAAAGAGAAAAAAGGAGTTATAGGAAATCTTACAATTAATCTACAATCATAGCCAGAAAGAGAAAAAATCTACCCTAAGTGTGCTGGGAAAGAAGGTACAGTTGTAGCTCAGAGCACTGACCGAGGGGAAAAACTTAGACATGAGACTGGGACCTGAGATAGTAGCTGTGGAAACGCAATGCTTCTGGGATGGCAGTGAAGGGGAGAGGTTCACAGGAAGGAAGAGGCAACTGCTAAAAACCAATGAAACACAAAAGATAGGGGCTTTTAAATGCTTGAAGACAAAGTATATCAAAAGCATAAACACATAAAGTATCTCTTCCCCTAAAAAAGGCATTCAGTAAATGAATTATTCTTTCTACCCTGAAAAAAAAAAAAAAAAAGACGCATTTCTGAATTTGAAATCCTGTGCTTCACTCCACACCGCCAGCCTTGTCCTCAGAAGCACAGTCAGCGTGTATACAAAACATTTATAAAACAAAGAAAATGAGAGTCCACAGAATTCAGCTGATGAAAACACTGAAGCTGAAGAAAGCTGTAACAACACTTCAAACTTAAATTCCCTGAAACAAGTATTTGGAGCAAAAACAAACAAACAAACAAAAAACCCTGAATCACAAATTCAACCAGAATAGGCAAAAATGATAAATGAAACCAGGATTGACTGACATTCTAAAAAGAAACGGGAAAGAAAAATAATAGTAGTAAAGACTAAATAACAAGTTGGCAGAGGGCTTATATGTTCAAATAAAAATATAATGAGAAGAATTGAAGAAAAAAAGGAAAACAACTAAGCTAACAAAAATGTGATAGAGAAATAAAGAGTACTTAGTTGAAGTGAAAGACAAACTAAGATATTCCAGGTGACTTATAATTAGACTTCTTGAAGAATAAAAATAAAACAATGGGACTTTCTGAAAATAGAAAAAGATTTGAATATACATACAGATAGATTCAAATACATCTACTCCTATGTAGATTCAAATACACTCATACTTGCTCCACAGGGAATAAATAAAAAAATTGCCCTGCAGTGATCAACCTCATGATAAATCCTGATAGAACAACTATACTTTAAAAATAAAGAATAAATATTTAGGGCCTCTAGCCAGACAGATCGAGTAATTTACATGTGTAATTAAAATTAGGCTGGCATCAGGATTCTCAAAATCAACACATAAATCAAGTAAAAACTGGAGCTACATTTTCAAAACTATTGGAAACAAAAGGAAAGAACCTTTTAACCCAGGATTTTATACCCAGCAAAGCTGTCCTTCCTTTAGCAAAACTACAAAACAAGTTTTAAATATCAAGAGTGTGGTATATAAAAGTGAACCATTCATTAACATCTACCACAAAAAGAATCTCTTCCAAACAAGTGATGACTGGAGAAACAAAAACATGAATAATGAAAATAAGTAAGATCCACATGTGGGGGGAAATGCTAAAATCAAATGACTTGCAATATTCGAGAGTAAAACAATCACACTGAAGAAGAACAGAAAGAAAGAAATCAATGAACTCAGGAATATGGTAATTAGACTCTATATCTTATTGGCTAGAGAAGAAAAGGTCTTTAAGCAAATAATGAAGCATGGTCAAAATGCTTTTTTTTTTTTTTTTTTTTTGCAAAAGCATAGATTAGCAATTCTTAAAATAATTTCTCTGTGTTTTAAAATTGAGCACCTAAGTAAACATGCTGTAGATGATGAAAGCAAGAATCTATTGTCAGTTGCAAATGTGAAAAGAGGAAAAAGAGAATAACCCTGTGATGTTGAATTGGAATTTAAAGTGTCTGAATTCATGCTTGTTTTTTTGGTATTTTTGGCGAGGGTAGAGGAGTGTGAGGTATTTAATTCTACCTTGAATTTCAATGTGTAAATTCTAAAAGAAGTAAGTAATTGGCAAAAAACAAAGTATACTCTATATAAAATGTTTATATTTTATAAAGAGAAATACTGAAGTGAATTACAGCCTCAGGTTAATGACATAAAACTAGTACATATGCATTCACATAATAAATACAGCTGCTAAAGTCTAAAAAGGATTTCCAATTTCTATGACTATCACATTCTCCTTTATTAGAATCTTGCAAGTTGTCACTACCAATTTTCACAGCCGTTTTTTAAAAGAACTGTCAATACTTGAGAAATCCTTAATGGAACTTTGTTGCTTGCAAGCCAAGAGACTATTAAGAAATTTTTCAAATATTGGTAATCAGTATACTGCTCATCTTACAAATATTCCACATATATTTCTATCTAAATGTATTGTAGCAACCGATATGTTAATTAGTAGAGTTTAGACTAAGTTTATGTCGAAACGCTTTATTAAAACATCTTTTGAAAACACTGCTTGAGGGCGCCTGGGTGGCTTAGTGGGTTAAAGTCTCTGCCTTCGGCTCAGGTCATGATCTCAGGGTCTTGGGATCGAGCCCTGCCTCCAGCTCTCTGCTCAGCGGGGAGCCTGCTTCCCCCTCTCTCTCTGCCTGCCTCTCTGCCTACTTGTGATCTCTCTCTCTCTCTGTCAAATAAATAAATAAAATCTTTAAAAAAAAAAAAACACTGCTTGATGTGACAGCACAAGATAATAAACAAAATACAACCCAATGTAATACATCACATATGATATATCACTGAGTCACCTAGGCAGCAACAAAACTGTAATTTAAACAAAAAATCATCTATGCACATTACTAAGATAAACACTTCAAAGAGATTTTCTTTAGATTATTTTGCTTTCACAAATTGTCTCTAACTATGCATACTTTCTTTTTTTTAAAGCTAGACAAAAGCATGAGTTTGGTTCAATGTGACTTGGAAACAATATTCACTGGTCAGTTAAAAACTGTGAACAGGGTTTAAAATGAAAAAATGGCAAGACTATCTCATTAGTCATCAAAAATAAGTTAATATTAATTTTGTCTTTAAATAGATTATATGGAATGAGTACAAAAACAGTCTGAAAAATGTGTGTGTGTGTGTGTGTAAGCATTCCCTTTGAAAAAATGATTTTATTTAATATTATTTAGCAGGATAGTTCCAAAATGTACACAATAAATGCATCAGAATGCATCCCAGGTTTACATGTTTTGTTTCAGCAGTAAATAGTGCTATAATTGAATTATCAGTTGATTGAATTCACCTGAACTTTAAAATAAAGGATAGGACTTTTAACTGTTATTCACAATTTTTCACAGTTCCAGATAATATCTATCTGGATAATTTAAGGTGAAAAATTGAACAAATATATAGTGATTGGATCAATAAATATAACTACTCCAGAAATTTTGTTCCTCATTTACCCTTCAATCTTCTCCTTATTCAATATAAGTAAAATTATTTTCCTGTACTATTTTCTTTGCTTAAATTTGCATTTTCTCACCTAAACATTCAACATACCATGAATATAACTTTGGAAAATTTAACATTGGAGAAATTAACATTCATTTATTATTGAGATATAATAAATGACATTCTACACAATATCTGGTTTGAGAAAAATACTTTCTATTGTCAAGTCAAATTTACATTGATTGCCCCAAATGCGTGCCATCCGGTTATTTGCCTATAAAAATTTGCCATTTACAATTTGCTGTGATCTTACCAATGAAACTATGTAAATGCAGAACATAATAAATATTAAATCTTCTTTGAAACATTAATTGCAAAATAATAAGAAAATACCAGGCAGATGTAAATGAAAGCAAATATATAGTATTTCAACATATTACTGAATTTTCCATATCTCATTTATTTCAGTCTTACAAGACAAGAGTCATAGGTTTCAGGGTGGGACTTTAAACTATGAACCTACTCAGACACACATACACACTCATACACACACCCACAGAGTACAATTTTGGATTATTAAAAAATTATATTATTAGGGTAAGGGTAAACCCCAATGAACTTTCCTACTATCCTACTGTCCCCCAAATCTCAGGGATGACAAGAAGAATTGCCTGGTGTTGGGATAAAGCCATCAGGCCATAAATGTTAGAGTACAGGAGTCACAGCATAACAGAATTTCCATGTCCCTGGCACAAACAAATTCACTTCTGTGGAGAAAAGCCCATTCACCCTAGGATTTAAAAACATTCTACAGAAATATTTTCAAGGACAATTGAACATGAGAGAATTAAATGTAAGTAATGCAAGAGGATTAGGCTCCAAGTTAGTAACCATTAGATATAGACCTGCAAACATTTCAGATAATAACATTCTCAGTTATGAATCACTTTAATCATACTGACAATACCAAATGTTGTTACTAATTAGATATATTTAAATTCTAGACATTTTGAGACTGATTACTATGTTTGAAGAAATTAATGTCTAGCTTAAACATATCTGCAGTCAGAACAAAAGCAAAATTACTTAGTGGAACAGAAAAAAAAAAAACAAGCAAATGTATAAGAGCAGAATGGGAACAAAATGTAACTAAAATTTCAATGAGTGACTTAAAACAGATTATACAAAAATGGAGAAAGGATTAGTGAAGTGAATATGGCAGAAGAAACTTTTCTTTTCTATTCAGAATGCAGTGCTGAGAGGCAAAGAGATGGACATGAAGTCTGAAATAAGTTCTGAAATACATTTAACCACATTTCCAGAAGGAAAGGAGCACAAAACTTAGTTTGAAGTAATATTTGGAAAATGATGGCTGGGAATTTTTCAAATATGATGAAAGATACCAGTACAAAATTTCACATGACCAACAACCTCCCCGCCTCCAGGCAGTTTAAATACAGGATAACCTATCCTTTAGAAAAAGGAGAATGTAAAATAAAAAAAAAAAAAAAGAAAGAAAGAAAAGAAAAGAAAAATATAGAAAATGTGAAAAGCAGGCAGTAGCAATGGTGAAAAAAACAAATTACCTTCAAATGAGAGGAGGTTAGACCAGTGGAATGGTCTCTGGGAGGTTGAAAGAACTAACTGCCACCAGCTTCATAAAATGCAGTACCTAGGGATACTGTCCTTTTTGAGGGAGTACAAGATAAGCATATGTCTACTTTTATTTACTATTGTGGCTACTACTATATATTTAAAATCTAGGCATTTTGAAACTATAAGAGATAAACCTTGTCAATTCATTGAAGTTACACTTGATTATAAACTTAATGATTTTTTTGATACAAACTAATATTCAAGTAGTTTTTTTTAACTTTTCTTCCACACAGAAATATATCTGTATATCTATTTTCTATCTATCATCTATCATCTAGTTAGCTATCTGTGACAGTGTGTGCACATATGACCCAAATTCATAGCAGAATAATGAAGAAATATTTTTAACTACTATAGCCTTCTGGTTCTCATTTCTAAATTGGTCACATAGACACAGTACCTTCTTTTCATCACCTGTCTCATTCCCTTTGTCATCAGAAAGAAACTCAGGCAATTGTGGTTCTTTCCTAGGTGAGGTGATCCAAATCATAATTCCTTAAAGTTTTGGGCTATTAGCAGTCCTGTCTGAAGTGGATTACTGTAGTTTTCCATTGATTTTAACCGCAGTATATGGTAGTACTGAGAGAGTACCTTAAGGGATCTGCTATATTCCAGACATATTCATTCTTACCTTCACTCTGTTATAGCAGTGAAATGTCCATTAGTAATCAGAATCAATCATTCCAGACAGTACACCAACCTACTTCTTTGCCTATTGACTCAGATGCATGAGGAGCCCAAAGAGGCCAGGTGGCACTTTCAGTTTTCAGTTTAATAGAATTTTTGTGATTCCTGATGATTACTAATTCTTGGTGGAAGCTTTCCTCCTTTTTGAAATAAAACCCTACGCCAACATAGTCTAAAATTAGAGACAAGGAAACAAAAATTTTGATAGTGGATTATCTAGGGTTGATAGTGAGGAGAGTCTCTGCTCTTTCCACTATTTGATTCCTGAACCAGTAAAACATTTTATGGAAGAAATTGCATCATTTAGTGGGCACTGATATAGAGCATATACAGCAACCCAGAGGAGAGTGCTCCAGCTTTGAAAAATATTACTAATGATTGAGCGTGGTAATACCAGTAAACTCCATATTCATGGGCCCATTGCCATGTTGCATTTAATGTGAAGCAAATTACTCAATTAAAAGCAATGTAGAATATCAAGATGATGAATAAAGCATTCTCTAAGCCCATGGATGGTAGTTTTGGCAGAAGGCAATATCCAGTGTATCTATTCCAGTAGAACAAAGTACTGTCTTTTCCAAGATAGAAGCAGCCCAATATAATCAGCCAGCAAACAAGTAGCTGGCTGTTCACCCCTGGAAATGGCTCTAAATCAAGGACTCATCATTAGTCTCTGCTGTTGGCAGATTGGACGAATAGCAGGGCTATAGCCAAGCTGACCTTGTTCTGGAGTCCACACAAAGCCTCCATTCCTGTCACCATGGCCACTTTGTTCATAAGGCCATTGAGCAATGTTAGCAGTGACTGGAGAAGGCAGGCTGACTGGTATCCATAGAATGGGTTATACAGTCTTATATTATTAAAAATCACTCTGTTAAACTCACCTTCTGATGAACATTTAGATGATATGCAAATATCTTCATATTCTTTGCCCATTCAGAAAAGTCTATCTATAAATTTCCTCCCCATATTTGCTTATCATCAATTTTATAATTATTCTTCTCAAGTCCTTGACCTTTCAGCCAAATCATTGGCCATAGTCCATGAATCAATATGAACCTTTATGTTACACATTTTTTCATCCAGGTAAAATGAAAAGCCATGTGCATTGCTTGAAGCTCTGTGCGCTAAGAAGATTATCTTCATCATAGTCCTTTAGGAATGTCCCAGATAGAGGTTATCATCGACTTTTTGGTGATGCATGCATATCATGCAGAAGCATCTGTAAACAAGGCCTATTTTTTTTTCTTCAGTTAGCTGGTCATAGAGAACTCCCCATGAAGCCAGAGGTGTGGACTTGGAGAGAGAAGATATTGTAGCAGGAGTAGGGGTCATGTGCGTTGGGCTACTTTTCATGCAACTTTCTTGTACCCTCAGGACCTGTTCAAGCCCAATGTCATATAGGACCAATTAGAAGTGCACACCCAACTTTGTGGTTTGATAGGTCAGATAGAACCCAGTTTATGTTGGCAGTTCAGGTTCCATGGCAACTTAGTGATCCATGGTTAAGCACTCAGTCTCTACTAAGGCCTTAAAGTCAGCCTGAAGTTGGTCCTCCAAAGGTGTGTGGTCATATGCAGAGGATGGAAGTCTTTGATAAAAAATCCTAAGGGTCTACACAGTTTCATCTATAGTAGCTGACCAAAGACTCTAAACATGTTTATATCAGCCACCAACACTTTAAGAATTGTCAGATATGTGGGATCATACGGTCCAAGTGGCTAAGCAAGGTAATGCGGAGACTTAATTATTCTGGGCCTCACTGAAAACAAGAGGATCACAGAAAGCAAGAGTACCCAAATGAGGAATATGTTGCTTCCAAAACCTAAAGAGGGCCATTAGGCATCATGCTTATTTTATAGTGGTAGAAGGACAAGATGCAACAATCAATCTTTCACCTTAAAATATATATATATATATATATATATATATATATATATATATATGTATATACATATATGTATGTATCCCATATATATGGGATATATATATATATCCCATACCACTGAACACCTAGTAATTTCACTGAGGTGGAAAGTTCCTGAAATAGAATTGTGGGATTTCTTTCCCATTCTCTGACATGCAAATGTCTTACACCACTATGTCTAGAGTAGATGCTACTTTTTGAATCAAATACAATCAGCATCGTATCATCAAAGTAATAGATCAGCATGATATCTGGTGTCAAAGTGGTCTTTACTAACAAGTATATAGAGAAAAACATTTGCCAAATCAATAGTTCCATATCAAGTATCAGAGGATGTGTTAATTAGTTCAAGCAAGGGAACTATATCTGGAGCAGCAGCTGCAATAGGAGTCAACACTTGCATGAGTTATCAATAATACACACTCACTCTCTAAGATCTGCCTGTTTTGTGCATGAGCTAGAGAGAATAGCTGAATGAGGATGTGGTGGAAACCACTATCCTTGCATCTTTCAAATCCTTGACAGTAACACTAATCTCTGCCACCCCTTCAGGAATGCAATTTTGCTTTTGGTTTACTATTTTTTGTGGATAGAGTCAGTTTTCATGGACTTTCCTACCATGACAACTCTCACTCTAATGTCAGGGAAGCAATAGGGGGATTCTACCAATTGCTGGTCTGTTCCAATTAAGCATTCTGAACCTGGCCAAGTAACCACAGGTTGGTTAGGAGACCCCACTGGGCCCACTGCAAGATAGACCTGAGCTGAAACTCCACTTATCACCTGACCGCCACTGACTCTATTCAGACTGGTGGGTAACAGTAATATTTGGAAAAAAAAAAAAAAAAGCAGTAATATTTGGTGTCTTCAGGAATGACTGTTGGTTCAGAGTCATTTGTACAGTAATTCCAAAAATTTCTGACTATTTCCCTTTTCTCTATGCACAGTCACACTAGTAAATGGGCATAAATCTCTTTGGAGAAATCTAAGAGTAAGATTAACAGAATATATTTTTTATAGTGTACGAGAGTCCTTTCTCAAAGGGAAATGGCCTCTCCTTCATTCAAAGGGTTCTACATTTATAAACTGGTTCAAATCTTGGAATTGAATGAGGGCTGTGACTCCCTGTTTTGGTTATTAAAATTAGAATTCTGTTTCCTAGACCTAGAAATCTTATGCTTATGAAGAAGAAATTATGGGGGGGGGGAGAAGAAGAAGAAATTGTGTAGATCATACATCTTTTTCTTTTCTAAGGATACCATGACCATGATCAAATAGTTAATGTCATAGGTCTCTACAAGTCAGATAATCCATATTAGATCTTTGACTCCCTTGTATAATATAATAACCACACATTCCTTCTCTTTGGCATTAAGTGCCACCATTTGGCCCTCATCACCCTCTATTCCTATTGCCTTTAGGAATCCCAGTGCAATGGTAGCAGTACCTACTGTAATTTCTGACCTATAAGACAGCAAACACACCATTCTTTAAAGATGATGGAGCTCACCTCACCAATTTATTTCCAAAAACCATGTTAGAAAATGTGTTCCCTGGACATTTACAGGGCATGACAGTAAGTCTTATATAATGATTTTGTTCCAATATTCCAATATCCGTAAGTCTCTGTATATCTTTCATTACAGTAAACAAAGGCAGCACTCGCATTTCAACTTCATTTACTGTAGGCTAACTTGAGTGTATGTTTCAGTCCACAAAATTATTAGAGCCCTTCTTAACCCCTTGAATTGAAAGAATGCATCCAGAATTTCTGTTTGAGAAGACTATATCCATAAATTCAGCCTGATCCAACCTTATGTTCTTTCTACCATAATTCCGCATTCTTAAGATTCATTCTCACACATATTTCAAGATTTCTGTCTGTATAAATTTGAAAAGTCATACAACTCATCATGAAATCACACTTTGTGCCTCAGCCTTTTGGGCATGCTGAAACATGAATCTAGTTAAATGTATAAAAGCAAAGAAAGTATTAGGGTAGGTCCTGAGGGGAATCAGCAATGCCTTTCAAGGCAACTATTTCAGAGGAGGCTATTATAAGTTCTTTAGTTAAAGGAAGACTAAACTCCTCAAGGATGGGTGATAGAGCAAAGAACACTCAACAGAATTCAGAGGATCAATGCCTCCAATTTCATCAGGATTGCCCCATATATCCCTATTTCAATTTTCAAGTTCACATTTCTTCCCAATCATGTCTTCATATTAACAGAAATCTGTACTGTAATTTAGCTACTCAAAGAACTAAACTTTGAGCTTGGTTTTCAAAAATAATAGCCTGCACCTACAGGAGATAACAGGTATGTTAAGGCAGATATAGAAATTTTCAAGTAATTTATGTGGAGATTAAACTTGGAATTTATTAATTTTTTTAAAGATTTTATTTATTTATTTGACAGAGATCACAAGTAGGCAGAGAGGCAGGCAGAGAGACAGGGGGAAGCAGGCTTCCCGCTGAGCAGAGAGCCTGATGTGGGGCTCGATCCCAGGACCCTCAGATCGTGACCTGAGCTAAAGGCAGAGGCTTTAACCCACTGAGCCATCCAGGCACCCCTGAACTTGGAATTTAGAACCCTGAGTTCATTCTTTTCTTTGCCCACTTTCTCATTGTTGTTTGAGGCAACCACTAATTATACTTCCTATTTAACTAAAAGATTTTAGAGTAGCAAACATGTTGACCCATAATTTTGCTGTTTATAAGTATTTGATTAGAATTATTCAATGGCAATTTCTATTGCCACACCATGATGTGGACTTCAAGTTTTTTTCTTTACTGCTAGAAATAGGCAGAGTGTGATGGGATTATCCAAATTATCTAGAATAATATTCCTTACTTCTAGTTGACATTCTTAAAATCATTGGCAATAGATTTTAATCACATCTAGAAAATATCTTCACAGAAACACCTAGGTTGAATTGAATAACTGGGGATTGTCATCTAGCTAAATTTGCATATCAGATACACTATCACAATATCTATGAAGAAAAAAACTGTCACATTTAAAAGAACTTCAGAAAAATTAAAATATTTAAATAAGTGTGTTTGTGTTCTACATAATTAGTGTCCTTTCTTGGGCATTGAGAACCTCAAATATTTATACCCAAATTCAATACTTATTTTCTATATTTTGAATGTTTAACCAAGTAGCACAATAGAAAATGTTGTCAAGTTTTGTTTATAATGCGTTTTACTGTGATGACAAAATGTAAGTAAAATATAGTGAGGTTTATCAGGATTAACATCTTAGCTTCAATATGATTTGGGGTAAATCTCTTTACCTGTTTACCTAAAACTTCCTTGTTTATTGCTTCTTTTGTAATTTGGATCCCTTCATAATTGTCTCACTGCCTGCACTGCCTTTTTTAGTCACTCAACAAATAAGCCTGCAGTTACATGTCAGTATCATACTCATTCTTGGGTTTGCACTTTTTTTTTTTTTTTTTTTTTTTTGCTGCTCTTTTCTGGTGTTTCTTCTCCTTATCTATTCTTATCATTCTATGCAACTGTTATCTATGTCCATTTCATACTATCCCCCTGTGTTCTCAAATGTTTTTTAAAATAAACTAATCTCTCTCATGAGAGTAAATCTTGATTGATAGGTTAATACTTTCTTGTATACTAAGTACTTTCTATATATTATTCTTATCCAATAGTTACATTTTCCTTTTCTAGATCTTATACTACAGAGTATTCAGAAAAATCACTCCCTCTTGCAGATATACCACAACACTCAAGACCAAAGCAATATCAGGTACTAGCGAAGGCAGATTGAGCAGAACCATCTTACTTTCATATGACTAGTATGCCTACCTTGTAACTCCAGAAAATATATAACTGGAATTTTCCTTTGCAAGAGGGTTTTGCCCATTTTAGCTAAAGCCTGTATTAGCAACTTCCATGAGGCTAAAAATTCATCTATCTGCTGAATTTGCCTTATAGAACAATTTCCAAATAGACTTGTCTATTTATTAACTAGGTTGAGGAATTATAAACTATTTTTTTTTTTAAGATTTTATTTATTTATTTGACAGAGAGAGAGCACAGCAGGGGGAGCAGCAGGCAGAGGGAGAAGGAGAAGCAGGTTTTTTGCTGAACAGGGAGCTTGACACGGGGCTCATCAGAGAACCCTGGGATCATGACCTGAGCCAAAGGCAGACCCTTACTGACTGAGCCACCCAGATGCCCCAAGGAATTATAAACTATTAACATTCACTGATCTTAAAGCATGCTAATTTATAAAAGTTTTCTATTCTGAAAATTGCTTAAAATTTTTATCATTCTTAGTTTTTCATTTGTGAATTTAAGTAATACTAGTTTTAGATTAGAAATTATTCATGAGTAAGTCAATGACTAAACTATTACTGGAGTGATTATTTCTACTGTGTATACAAGAGTGTTCCTTCTATAAAAATGTATAGATAAAAATGAATATTCAACAGAATTTTAGTTATATCTATTTTATTTCTCCACAAATTGATCTATTTTACAATTCAGAAGATCTAATGAAAATATTTAAAATACAGAAATTAAACCTAATTATTATGATCTCACTGATTTTTTTTCTGTCACTAATTTTATCCTTCTCTCTGCTTTGATAAAGCTCTTTGGACAATAAGCAAAATTAATTTGCAAATATTTAACAGCTCTTTTGGATATTTTCAAGCTTTTTTTTTTAGCTTTTGGTTACACTTTTATGTGCTTTTGTATTATAGTGTCTTATCCTTAATATGTGTAATCCATGTCTGTATTAAAAGAATACTTGACCAAATTTGGTATGAATTCTATTATCATTCAGCTACATGAAGACAAGTGCTAAATCAGCTTACAATTACTGTTTTTTTTTCTTTCATCTGAAAAATGGCACTAATCCTGAGAGTGCTAAGGATCATAATAGTAGTAGCTTTAATTAAATTTAATATATTGATCCTGCCAGAGTTAGTTCTTGAATTTTGATTCATCGTTATTAAGCAGAAATATACAGAATTATAAAAGCATTTGATCTAGCTTTCTGTGATGTTATTTTTTAAAAAAGAAGAAATAAATCAGAATGTAGCCCTCTTGGAACAAATATCTGGATTCCAATATCCAATGAATAAAATCTTTTTTACAAATTTCTAAGTATTTTAACTCAGGTGTCTACATGGAATCCAATTTTAGCATTTACTAACACAGAAAATGAAAATAAGAAAAGTCTTTTTTTTATTTATTCAGTAATTTTCTATTCAGTCCTATCAATTTAACCTTATACACTACATTTGCACATAGCATCTTATTGAATTCTCTCTCTTTCTCATCTCTACTTCTGTCTCAGTCTATTACACATATATACATATATTCAGTCTCCACTGAATCTCTCTCCCGACCTTTGGCAACTACTAATCTGCTACATTATTAAGGCATGAGTAAATACCCAACTTAATTATAATTATGTTAAGATTTTTAACATAGCCCATTTAGTTAATTTGATGTGGATAAAACATACATCACTTAAGTACATATGTAGAAATACTCAGAAACACACAAATACACATGTAACAACTGTCATGTAAAATACATACCTTTTCATTTCCTCTTAATTTTCCATTCTAATTATTTTCAATATTCACAAACTAACTGTAGTCTCATACAATTCAGAAATTTGACCTTGGTCTGTCTTTATTTTCCCATCTCTTTCAAACTTCTCACTGTACATTACCTATCCATCATATATGGATCTTTCGGAGTGTAGATAATGTCACTTATTCAGAAATGTCTTCCTAAACTTTTCTAGGTACATGATTTTGTAAAATCCTCCAGACCTCTATGTAGCCCAATACAAACATATTTAGATGTTTTTGGTTTTGTTGTTGTTGTTGTTGTTGTTTTTAAGATTTTATTTTATTTATTTATTTTAGAGAGAGAGCACACAAGCAGGGGGAAGGGAGAGGGAGAGAATCTCAAGCAGATTCCACACTGAGTGTTCAGTACCATGGAGGGCTTGATATCATGACCCTGAGATCGTGACCTGAGCTGAAATCAAGGGTCGGATGCCCAACTAACTGAGCCACCCAGATCCCTATATTTAGGTGTTTATTATTATTGTCTTCTCTGTTACAAATCAAGCTTCATTAAGAAAAAACATTGACTAATACATTATCAGATCTAGTACAATGCCTTGCACATTATAACTGCTCAAAAATATGCTGCATGATGGGGTACATGCATAATTTTTAAAATGTATTTTTTTAATCTTTTGGCATCTTAAAATATCTATCTGGATATTCTTCAAGTCTAAAATACACAATATGACTGTTTTTTGCAATCTTGTTTGCCCCTTAACATTCTCTCCTGCCAGTTAGCTAAGTGTTTTTCTTTTAATTGAGGTGAAATTTACATAGCATAAAATTAACCATTTTAATTTGTAAACTTCAATGGTATTTAGTACATTCACAATGTTATGTAACCACTGAGTGTATTAAGGTCCAAAAATTTCCATATCCCAAAAGGAAACTTCATACCCATTAAGTAGTGACTCTCATTCTTCACTACCTTCTCCAACCTCAGTGTAACCACCAATCTGTTTTTAGTCTCCGTGTATTTACCTGTTTTGAATATTTCATATAAATGGATTCATGTGATATGTGAATTTCTATTTCTGTTTTTTCTTTACTTAGCATAATGTTTACAAGGACTGTCCACCTTACAGTCTGTATCAGTACACTGTTCCTTTTTATGGGTGAATAATATTCTATTGCATGTATGTAACACATTTTCTTCATTCATTTATTCATTGATAGGCATTTGGATTTTTTCCACCTTTCGGATATTGTGAAAAATGCTGCTATGAACATTTGTGCATACATATTTTTAGAATACCTATAAGTATATACTTCAGAGTGGAATTATTCAGCCATATGCTAGTTCTATGTTTAACTTTGAAGAACCATCAACCTATTTTTCCACAGTGGCTACATCATTTTACATTTCTACCAGCAATGGGAAAAGGTTTCAATTTCTCCACGTCTCATCTAACACGTGTCATTTCCTCTTATTTTCTTTTATCCTGTGGGTTGTCTTTCACTTTCTTGATATGTCCTTGGATAACAAAAGTTTTTAAATTTGATAAGGTCCATTGAACTAATTTTTAAAACTTTGTTACTTGTAATTTTGGTGTCATATCGAATATTCATTGCAAAACCCAGTCCTGATGATTCACATCTATGTATAGTAGTCCCTCCTTATGCATGAGGGATATATTCCAGGGCCCCAGTGGATGCTTGAAACCACAGATAATACCAAATCTTACATATACTATGTTTGCTACTATACATATATACGTATGAGAGAGTTTAATTCATAAATTAGGCACAGTAAGAGAGTAACAACAATAACTAATAATAAAATAGAACAATTATAATAGTATACTATAATTAAAGTTATGTGAATGTGATCTCCTTTTGTTCCAAAATATCTTATTGTACTATATTCACCCTTCTTGTGATGATGTGGGATGATAAAATAACTTCATGATGAAAAAAGTGAGATAAATGGCATAGGCATTGTAACATAGTCACAATGATACATCAGAAGGGTCACAAACTAACTGACCTTCTAATGATACATCAGAAGGGTCATTTTTTTCTTGGCCACTGTTGGTTGGTCATGGGTAACTAAAAAAGATGAAGGTGGAATATTTATTTATTAAGCTAATATTTGTTTATCTTTTCCCAAAGGCCAGTGTTGGAGATAGGTACAATGTATGGTTTAGTGTTACCAGAAAGCTGTAAACACCACATAAAACACTGGATATGACATTGAAAAAGAATACTTGTATTGGAACTGTCAATAAAATAGACACACAGAGAAATCATATGCATACAGCCATGAGGTCCTATGCTAAGAATGTTTTTTAAACTATCAGCCTTTGTGTGATACTAAATATATTTTCCATAAAGTGATTCTCTGCCAAATATTTTCAAGTGCTTTGGCAGGTGAGCATGTAAGGAGGGATTGACAATACATTAAACACATTATCATAAAATACATTAAAGGGCATCATTAATTAATTAGTTATTGTAAAACCATTTTAATTTGAATGGTTTTCCATAACATTATTTCCTTAAAATCATCTCTCTTTTTAAAGTATATTTATTTATTTATTTAGTTGAGAGAGAGACAGAGACAGAGAGAGCATGAGAAGGAGCGGCACAGGGAGAGGAAGAGAGAATCCAAAGCAAACTCCATCCTCAGCGTGGAGTCTGATATAGGGCTCGATCTCAGGACCCTGAGATCATGACTTGAGCCAAAACCAAAAGTTGGGTAGTTAACCAACTGCACCACTATGGAACCCCTACTTAAGATCCTCTTAATGTGAGATTGATTTTCCAAACCCTGTATACCTAACTTTGTTTACCTGTTTCACCAATTTTTTCCATTTTAGGTAAAGACACTTCTGATTAGGGTAACGGCAGTCTCTGACTTTACAGACCTTGATAAATTAGTGCATTAGATACACCCCAGAGCTAATGAAATTCCACACCTCAGTTTAGATGACATCCAATGTGCCACAGATTGTTTATTTTCCTAAGTATAATTACTAAGAGAAAAAAAATCCCTCATATATCATTATGGTGTTAAATAATGCATATCTTCATTGATTTTTAATAGATAACTGACTTAAAACAACACTTTGGAAGCTTATCTTTTTTGATGCAACAGATGTTGAGTTTACACAAAACAGAAATAAACCCAGGATTCTATACTTGGAATACCCATCTAATTTTAAGGATAAGACTTTCCAGTAGCAGATGGTATTCCACACAGTCTTATAAAGTAGGGGAAAAAAATGTTTGCTTTGACACTGTAAATTAACAGATTGGTTACAACTATGCACATATGGATTAATACATTTTAAATCTGTTTCTTGTAGAGGTAGAAAATTCCCACATGCGGCTATGTGAGTTTTATTAGGCATATCTTTACAATTCTCATATTGAAACATCAATATAAATTCACATGCCTTGCTAAACATATATTTATATATTTGGATTGAGCTGAAATTAATTAATAATAAATCTGACATTTTCTAGGGGGAAATTTATCATTTGGCAATATGCCAATTCTGCATCTGATTCTGATAAGAACATGTATGGTGTCATGTTGTGCAGTTATTTTATCACAATTTTGGAAAAACTATATAAAAATGTCTTTTGACCACAGAATTGCATTGAGTTGGTAAATCAGCTACTCAAACATTTTTGTAGCAATTTTAGGTAAAGCCCTCTGTGTAAAGCCAATGTCCTTTCCTACTATACTGCATACCTCATTTTTCCATTAGAAAAGAATTTGCTTTTAATAAAAATGTAAGCATAAAATTGTATTTCTATTACCCTGTCACCATTAAAGAGGTTTAACCTGTTATTTTTCAATAGTCTATTGTATTTCCTTAGATTATCAAAGCTGTATTATAAAAACATGCATTCCAATAGAAAAAATTGGTCCAATAGCTAAAGTTTTATATCCCCAGAAAGAAAGAAAGTTATTTTTTCCTAAATTGCAATAGTAAGAGTTTTATCATTGCTATGAAGTTTTCCTTTTGTGTAAACATGTTTTATTGAGCTTAAACTTCAGCATAGTAGGATTGAGTCCATCTAACATACAAACAACGACTTTTTTCCTATATTCACTTGCAATAACTATAGTATAATGCATTTAATACTTTCTTTTCACACTTACTTCCATTAAGGAAAACTTGAAATCACTCAAATATATGATCTCTCTTGTATCTTTCTAATTATTTGAGATTATCACACAAAGTGATTGTGCTACAAAGATCACTGTATATATTACAAATAGTGTTTCAAATTGATTGTCAAATTAGGTTCATCTTACGTTATGAACGTTCATCCTTCTACTCAGCTAGAATGGTGGTATCTACTCAGCTAGAGACTTTAATCCAAGGTGACAAGACAAATAAGGTGGACTTGAAGGTACAGGAGGGAGCTGACAAAGCCATAAGAGTTGACATACAATTGGGGAAGCCAAGCTAAATGGGTATAATAGATCTGGACTTGATTCCCCTTTGGGGTTTAACTGAAATATTGAGACAGCTTTACTCAGAGGACATAAAGTACAACCTAGTTTATCTCTTATCTTCCCTTTATATTTAATCAGTGAAAGCTTTCCTCTGCCCAGGGTGAAAAATGGAGCAATTATGACTTCTTTAGTTACTCTTAGTTAATAAATAGTCCCAAGCATAGACTTAGTGGTCTGATTGGTTATTCGAGGAATAAGTTTCAAAGTCTTTCTCACTCACTTCTAACATATGCCAAATATACCTTCTGTGACACCTATGTTAGAGTACGGGGACTGAAAAAAGGGAAAGGGGAACAAAGAAATTTTATGTTTAATAAAATTTATGTTTAATTACTAATCCAAGTACATAAAAAATCTCCCTTTTCCTGTCCTGATTCTGGGATTTGTTTAGTCACAAGTCCACTAACCTCCGGGGGAGACAGACATCATATATATGCAGAAAAATACAGTGTGACTACAGGTCATGTCAAGGGTCTTCACAACAGGGCAAAACTTATCTAAGAATTTCCTCTGTAAACCCTCTTTCCATTTACCTTCGCCACATTTTTGTAGTTTTGATCCTTAGCAAGGGTGCCTAGGCTTGGGGCCCAAGCACTGTGAAACCAATTCCAGCAGCTATTCTGAAATTTATGTTTTCTTTTGCCACCTCTCTTTTATAACATCTTAATACAAAGGTTATTAATCAAGTGAGCATTTAGGCAATTTCCACAATCTGATTCTATTTTTCCTTCCTGCTAATTACTAGTCAATCATGCAATTCAGAATCCCAGATTCATCATTAGGTCTGGAATATATATTGCTCATCATATTGTGGCTTTTCTCACAATGTTCTATGGTCTAGAATGTCCTTCTGTTTTCTTTCCACCACCTAAAATGTTAGAAGCTTCCTTAGACATTATGACATACATCATCTAAACAAATGAGGAGTTTGGACTTAGGGTGATAACAGCTAAGTGAAAATTGAGTCTGAATAAAAAATACCTAATTTAATATATTTTTATCTTATTTTCATTACTATTTATGCTGTCTATTTCACCAGTAAATTGGCTAGCTGAGTAGGAAACTAATGACTTTAGATTAGTTAACAAACCAAGGGAACTTTCAAGTACATTATCCTGCCAATAATCAATTTTAAAAAGTGATATAATGCAGACAATTTTCACTATTTAAAATTTGTATTTCATGGGGCACCTGGATGGCTCAGTCATTAAGCATCTGCCTTTGGCTCAGGTCGTGATCCCAGAGTCCTGGGATCCCAGGGTCCTGGGATCCAGCCCCGCATCAGGCTCCCTGCTCAAGGGAAGTCCTGCCTACTCCTCTGCTTGTGTTCCCTTTCTCACTGTCTCTCTGTCTGTCAAATAAATAAATAAAATCTTAAAAAATAAAATAAAATAAAATAAAATTCATATTTCACACATGCTGGCCAGTTAGCTCAGCTGGTTAAAGCATGGTGCTAATAAAATTTGCATTTCATAAAAATTATATAAAGCTTAAAAACATGAATTAGGAATCAAAAGAGAGTTTCGATATCTATTACCACCAAAATAATATAAAAGATAAGAATCATTTGCAGCATGGAAGGAAAAATAAAAAACAGTCTACTCAGGAAACCATAGACATGTATCCATTAGCAAGTTCATTTATCCACTTATTTATTATCCACATTGAATTAATATTAAAATTCACTAAAATACAATACAAAATAATCCAATAAATATTATTAACTAATACTTATTGAGCACTTTTCAATATTATGGGTATATTTCTTAATGCTTTACAGGCATCATTATATTTAATCTTTACGACTATCTTATGTCGCAGTTATTCTAATATGTAATTACATAATAATATAATTGAAAAATATGCCTGGAGACATTAAATGATTTTCTGAACCTCATACTATTATTTAGCAGCAAATTCAATTATCAAATGAAAGTCCATCTGATTTAAAAATCTCTGCAACAATCTTAACAGACATCTCACAGAAGAAGATACAGAAACAGCAAATAACCTATGAAAAGATGTTCCACAGCAAATGTCATCAGGAAAATGTAAATCAAAGCAATTATGAGATACTATTACACACCTATTATAATGGGAAAAAAAAATATGAAGTACTGATAACACCAAATGCTAGTGAGGACATGGAGCAAAAGAAACTCTCATTCATTGCTGGTGGAAATGCCACTTTGGAAGACAGTTCTACAATTTCTTACAAAACTAAACATGTTCTTACCATATGATTCAGCAATTGGTATCACTTGATATTTACCCAAAGGAGTGAAATTTATGTTTTCCCAAAACTTGCACGTGGATGTTTATGGAAACTTTATTCATAATTGTCAACATTCGGAAGCAATCAAGATGTCCTTCAGTAGGTGAGTGGCTAAATAAGCTGTGGTACATTCAGACAATGTTCACTAAAAATAAGTGAGCTATCAAGACATGAAAAGACATGGGACGGTACTTAATGTGTATTAGTAAGTGGAAGAAGCTAGTCTGAAAAGGCAGTGATTCCAACTACATGACACTCTGGAAAAGGCAAAACTATGGATATCATAAAAAGATCAGTGGTTTCCACCAGAAGTTGGGCATGGGGAAGAGAAATGAATGGGTGGAACACAGAAAATTTTTAGGGCAATGAATATATTCTGCATGATACTATAAAAATGAATATATATAATTATACATTTCTCAAAACCCATAGAATGTACAGAGTGACTCATAATGTAAACTAGGGACTTCAGATGATTATTATATGTTAATGTAGGCTTATCAATCATAACAATTATATCAATGATAGGAAATGTCGATCATGGCAAAGGCTCTATATTTATGCAGGCATAGTGTACATGGGATATCTCTACTTTTCACTCAATTTGCTCTGAGCCTATAACTACTCAAAAAATTCTTAAAATACTATAATAGCTTTCATTTTTAACAATTATTATCCATAAACTGTATCTGAATCACCATCCAAGAAAAGGAATTTCTGTAATTAAACGAACCTTGATGGAATAGCTTTGGAATGGAAATCTCAATACTTGAGCAATAGAAAATGTAGCCTTTGGTCTTCTCCAAAGAGTGAAGAAAAGTGATTTCTTTACCTTTCTCTGTTCAACACCATAAAAGATTATATTTAGAAAAAAGTACAAAAGTCTACTTTTTCCTTTTGTCGTGTATAATTTTCTTAACAAATAAGTAATGCAAAATAATCAGCAAATAGTAAAGTGTAAGTATTTTCCAGATAGGCTTATATGTTATTACATTTTGTAGAAAATTCACAAAATGTTCTTGCTCCTTTAAATAACTCTAAAGTATAACAACAAATATCAGATGTTTTGTATCAGCATAGATACATGAGATGCCTGTATGATATTTTGATTTTTTAAAAGAAAATTAGATTATGTGGAAAATCAAAGGAAACACACAGTGGGTTCTGTCTTTCTCATCCAAATAAAATGTTAATAAAGGTCTATGACTTAGAAAGAGGCAGTCATCTCAGCTTCTAGTATACAGTTACATAATATCAATCTAAATTAATTTCATTTATTTTATTTGCCTATAGTTACACCCACAGACATTTCTGTAAATCATGTGGAATCAGGTAAAAGATTAAATGGCTTCGATTCATTTAATGTGGAATCACTCAGACCCCAGGATACAATTTGCCAAAAGAGAAGGTGCTTATATAATATTTCTAAGGTATTTGAATAAATTTTGCTTTAATAAATTAGAAAATGATAAGGCAGGCTCAATTTCTATCAAATAGAAAAATAAAATGCCAGTAATTGAGTTTTTTATCATATTCATTTTTCTGATAATAATCTTTAACTCAGACTATCCAGACTGATTATGAGAAGTGGAAAAATAAAAAGTGATCATTGAAACTTGGTGACTGAAGCATCACGTGGCACATGTTGTGAAGAATCCTTACAGAGGGAAATCTTAGAAAAGGCTACACACACACATTTATTACCAATGTAGTAAAGAGCATCTTAGGAAAATGTGGCGAGACAAAAACAGAAATAGTAAGTGTAAGTAACTAAGTAATTGTTCTGTCTTATTTCAATCACATTTCTTTAGTGTTAAATCAGATGTAATTTCCCCCTTTCCACCATTTCAATGTGTCTGTGCCAACAACTCAAGTGGAATGTGACCAACAGAAAAACTTCAATTATTTCTCCATCTTGTGCCAAATTCTAATGTGTAGTGTCATTTTTATTTACCACCTCTCTTACTCTAAACAAATTACCTTTTCACTGTCTTTTGTTTTCAGGATATGGCAATATGTTTAATGGAAAGTCAAACTACCATCCTCTTTTTCTTCTTAGATTAAAATAGAGAAAGTAGGAGCTCCATTTCCAGCTCCATTTGCATATTTTTCTAATCTGAAGAGAAAAAAATTTTCTTTTTTTTTTTTAAGATTTTATTTATTTATTTGACAGAGAGAGACACAGCGAGAGAGGGAACACAACAAGTAGGGGAAGTGGGAGAGGGAGATGCAGGCTTCCTGCTGAGCAGGGAGCCTGATGTGGGACTCAATCCCAGGATCCAGGATCATAACCTGAGCCAAAGGCAGATCCTTAACAACTGAGCCACCCAGGCACCCAAGAAAAACATTTTCAAGAGAAGCAGTGAAGTATGTTCCTTTACCACTGGGCAAATTATGAAGGAGTAGGATAATAATTCTCCAGCTGGGCACTGCTAGAGTCAGGAGAAGGCCCCTGGAGAGGATTTTTCCAGCCCACCTCAATTGTAAATGGACAGTTTGTTGATACTATAACTGGACTAGAAGTTGAGCCAGTCACGAGGGATGATGTAGTTGTCAGGGTCTGTCAGTATCTCTTCTCCATGTAGAAGATAAAAGTATTTTTCTGGAACATTCTACCAACTGTGAATTGTCTGGAAAATTTATTTGAATTTGGACTAAATTGTATTATAAATAAAATGGAAATAATATTAACACTTACCTTTGTAGTATGTGCTCAATACAAGGTTTCATTATTCTAACCTACTAACAATACAAAATAGTAATAAAACATTTCAAAATAAAAATAAAATTTGTTATTATTATTATCATCTTTTCATTTAAGAGCACAAACTTGGATAATATATTTTCAATGCATAAAATTCAAAGCATAATTATTATGCCATGGGATCCATGATTCAATAAATATCAATTGGACATCAGATTGCAACTTAAAAAAAAGCTCACTTGCATTTACTAACTTTGTAAAAACCAAAAGAGAAAAAAACAGCAGTTTCAGGAGAAAGCCTCACAAAACCTTGAAGTAAATCATTGTATTCCTTTAGAATTTGGAATAAAATTCTTCTTTCTTCTGCAGGTATTTTCCTTTTGAGTAAAAGTATATGGATTGCTGTAGGTTCCTAAAAGAAATTGAATCAAATTCCATGGACCCAAAGTGTTAAGTAGTGGTTAATCTTATTTCTCAGGGTTTAACTTAGGGAGTAACAAAAGGGAATGTGACTCAGCTAAAAAAGCAAGAATATCACCTAAAGATGTGACATATCCTCTTTGAAGGGAGAGTTAATATGTGTTTGTATGTAGGGGGGATAATTACATCATGTTTGAGGAAAGCATTATTTTACTAATTTCTTATTTAAACTTAAATATATTCAAAAATAAATGTCTCAGAATGCTAAATATAGTTAAAATATTGTTATGAATGAGAAGTAGGGTTAAAAATGGTGTGTCTAAATGCTAAGCTGACAAGGCATAGACTGTACTCTGTCATTCTGGCCCAACTGAGAACTAAATTTTGCAGAATACCCTTCTCTGTCTTTTTCTAAGTAGAGCTGGCCATCATGGAAAGTTATGCAAGATTTGAAGGTCTTTAATCAGTCCAGTAATGTGACAGATACAACAAGGCTTAGTTGGTTCTAGCTTATCCTCTCCTCCTATATACATGTGCAGATATTTTAGATAAATGGAAC
The DNA here is from genome assembly GCA_028534135.1 of Potos flavus. Taxonomy (NCBI): domain Eukaryota; kingdom Metazoa; phylum Chordata; class Mammalia; order Carnivora; family Procyonidae; genus Potos; species Potos flavus. Next base: position 79,163,942 of record CM052899.1, on the reverse strand, counting down.
TGAAGCAACTAGCAGAGATCCCAGCCCCACTGTCTTGGGACCAGAAGGTCAGCAGCTAAGTGGAGGAAATGGCTCCCCATATTATACCTCTCCACAAACTCCACACAAATAATTTGTCCTCCTCCTAATCCTCTTCCTCTTCCTCCTGCTTCTCCTGCTCCTCCCCCTTCTTTTTCCACTTCTCCTTCTTTCTTCTTTCTCTTCCTCCTCTTTCTCCTTTCCCTTTTCCTTCTCCTCTCTTTTCCTTCCATTTTTATAATGTCGATGATGTTCAGTTACTCTCGAGAAGTTCCTCAGTATTATTCAAGGTGGCATTTCTTTCAAGGATGAATTTCAGGCATTCTAGAAAAACACAACCCTAGAAATATGCAAAAAAACCTTTGATATCAGGAGAGCTTTGGGTATGAGAACTCTTGAGGAATATACACCCTCCCCATACCATACCTAAGGCTTTGCAGTCTCTGAAGAGAGTTGCAGACAGGCACTCAGACCCCTCTGACTGGTCACGCTCTTAAACACCTTCACATTTGTAGGCCAGACACTTTTCAGCCAAGGTCTTCCTAGTGCCTCTGCAGAGGACTCCTTGTGTGTATGTGTTTGGGGTGGGAGCAGTGGGGACAGACAGAAAGGGGAAACTTTGAGGATACTTTTCTTAGTACTTTTCCACTTCTATTCCTCCCCCTTACTAAGTTTTGACTATCTGGCATTCAACTACAAGACACATAATAAGCAAAACAAATAAAGAACACTGTCAAGGCATCAAATATTCAACAGAACAAGAAACACAAACTAGTAAGATATTGAAACTATCAGATAAGGATTTTAATGTAACTATGATTCATATAAAACAATGTCTGATAGAAAAGGTGAACGTGTATGAACAAATGGGAATTTCCACTAGAGATAAGGAAAATACATAAAGAGGCAAACAATGTTTGAGATAAAAAGACATGGTGTCAGAGATGAAGCAGCTGTTCAGTGAGTTTATCAACAGGTAGAACAGCAGGAAAAGAATCAATAACCTTGAATATCATTCAATATAAATTTTCTATGTTAAAATAAAGAATTAAGATATAATAAATTTAAAAGAAAGTAGCATTAAAGAGCTTTGAGACAAAATCAAATGGCCTAATATACGTATGTGGAGTCCTACAAAAAGAAGAGAGAGAGGATGAGTGTAAGATATGTTTGAAGAGATTTTAGTTGAAATTTTCAAAAACAATAATGAGAAACAACAAACAGTCTATGGTCATATCACCCTGAACATGCCCAATCTCCTCTGATCTCAGAAGCTAAGCAGGGTCAGGCCTGGTTAGTACTTGGATGGGAGAAACTACAAACAATTGATCCAAAAAGGTAGAGAACTCCAAGCACTCTCAATAGATGCAGAAAGCAGTGAACTTTATCCATTGATGATAAACGCAACAAAACCCAAAACCCTCAGCAAACTAGTAGAAAAAACCTCCCCGAGATGCTAAAAGTATGTGTAAAAACCTATACCCAATATTATACACAATGTGAAAAACTCTATGTTTTCCTACTAAGATCTGAAGCAAGGCAGTCAGGTCTGTTTTCACCAGTTCTGTTCAACACATATGGATGATCTGTTGCAACAAGGCCATAACGAAAAATAAAGGACATGCAGTTTTGAAAAGGAGAAATAAATGTCTTTATTTGCAGATGATGTGGCTGTGAATTCTAGAAAATCTACAAAAAATAATTCTTAATAAATCTATAAAATAAGCTACTAAAATCAATAAATAAGTAGGGCTGCAACATACAAAGTCAAAATACTAAAATTAATTTTACTTCTATATATTATCACCACATAATTGGAAACTAAAATTAAATGAAAGTTAATACTTATACAAAAGCTCTAAAACCTACAAAATACTCAAGAATACATCTAGGAAAAGATGTGTAATATTTGTGTGCTGAAATCTGCAAAACACTGCTGCAATAAATCAAATAAACCTATACGAATGGAGATATAAACTGTGTATATGGATTGAAATATTCAATGTTTTTAAGATGCCAGTTTTTCCTAGATTGATTTATAGTTTCACTGCAATTCCTATCAAAATCATGTTACTTCAGTTCTTTCAATGAAGTGGTGAAATTGAAAACGAGGTCATCACCTGAGAATGAAAGTAGGACAGAAAATTTCGAAGGTTAGAGGAAAGAGGAGAGGTTATAGGTGAGTTATTTAAATGGACAAGTGAAGGGAATAGAAATACAGGGCACACCTGAGGTTAGGGACTACAAGTTTACTATCAACTAAAGAAAAGAAAAAGAAAAGTTTAATAAAGAGAAAAGGGGAAAGTATTTCCATAAGAATCCAACACTAATAATTAGACAATTTAAACAGGGTGACAAGTTTAAATAGGAGAGATGTTAGAGTCATATACTGAAGTCTTTGTCTTCTATGGGGAAATAATAAATACTAATAAAATCAAGTGTTTCATAAAGGTAAAGAAGCATCATTATGGCCTCAAACTTAAAGGAATACCAAAATAACAAAAGTAAAATATAACAGAAATAATGATCTATCCAAAAGAAAACATGAAAGACAGAAAGAAAAGTACAATAAATAAAATAAGTGTCATAATTAAAAAAAATTAACGTTTTAAAGTCAACTATAAGTCTGTGAGGTATGATAAAAATAATAGTTCTAACAATATATTGCATATAAAGGATACATATATCAAAAATATATGAAGAATACCTAAATAAATGAATTAAAAAGTATTTGTCATACAGAAATGAACTCTAAGGATGAAGGGTGATATTGTCAACATCTGACAAAATAAAATACAGGGAAAATATTCAAAATGTCATTAAAGGACATCATATGCTAGTTAATGGAACAATAGAGCAAAATTACATAAACATTTTAAATATAGAAATTCATCAATGGGGCGCCTGGGTGGCTCAGTGGGTTAAGCCTCTGCCTTCAGCTCAGGTCGTGATCTCAGGGTCCTGGGATCGAGCCCCGCATCAGGCTCTCTGCTCAGCAGGGAGCCTGCTTCCTGAACCCTCTCTCTCTGCCTGCCTTTCTGCCTACTTGTGATCTCTCTCTCTGTCAAATAAATACATATTTAAAAAAAAAAAGAAATTCATCAATGAAGATTAAATAAGGTAAAGCAAAACCTAGTAGAACTTCAGGGAAAAATGAATCAACACTTAGCTATTGACACTAACACAAAGTTTATAAAACACTAAGTCAAGTAGATAAAAAATAAATTTACGACATAATGAATTCAATTTACATCATATGAATTCACCTTTAATACCCTGAAAAACAAAGATATATATTCAATTTTAGAACTGAAATAAACTATGAAAGTCTTCTGGAATTGCAGAGAATGGCTATTACACAATGTCTTCTAATATAATCAATTTAAAAAGCTTACTAACAAAATGATAGCTAAAAGAATTCTTTGTTTGGAAAATAAATTATATACTAAATAACATTTATATTATGAAAGAAAAATAAAAAATCCTCAGAAATTGCAGCAATGAATTTGTGAATCTAGCACATCTTTAACTTACAGAGATATTTAAGTATTCAATTACATTGAATAGGAAAAAAAAAGTAAAATATTCAAAACAAGATCCTTAGACATTCAACTTGAGATGTCAAAAAAAGAAGAAAGATATCAAGAAGATTCAAATACTGAAATGCTGAACTAAAGTTAAAGGAGACCTACATCATTGTTCTGAAGTATCAGCCAGTTCCAAATACAACAGATCCTTAACAGGCAATGCTTGTCACACTGTTTAATACCAACAATGCCCAGAAAGTGTTTTCTAATGGTATTTGGCTTACTTGAGAATAGTTCTCCAACCTAATGCAATATATGGTAAGAAATTATCTGAGATAGCAATAATTTTAATTTCATTATAGAGGTCATGTAGCCTTATTTTTCAAAGAAAAAATTAATATGAATATTAAACAAAATTAATTGTTGCTTGTTTTTGTTTAAACTATTAGCTATTAAAGAACTCTTCTAGAACAACATTATGATAACAGTGATGGGTTTCAGCTACGATTCACGTACATATTAATTTATTATGTTCGAAAAATGGAGCGAAGAATTTTAAGTTACTTGCAAAGATCACTTAGTTAATAACTAATGGCCATGATTCAAACACATACTGTTTGGTTTCAGAATTTTCAGTTTAAGTCGTTTTGCTACATTGACTTTCAGACTTGAATAAAGGCTTTCAGGTGAAACAGATTGACATTTAAGAAATGTTAATTTTTAATATTTTAATGTTGCATATCAGTAAACACTGGATAGATCCATAATAGTTATGAAACAAAATGAAATGCATGTAACAAAGTTTATGTATTTATGTAACAAAGTTTATGTAACAAAGTTGCATATATGGTTTGTAAACATATGAGTAGTGTAATTCAGGATACCAGTCCAGTATAAATTTTAGTTTTATTACCTAATTCTAAAACAATGATTACTATCATCCCTATGGTCATAGTGCCAGAGAGCTGGGGAACCATAGGACAGTCACATTTCTACATAAAATGTTGTAATATTATTTTTACTTAACAAAATGAGTTTTTTACAAAGGCTGCAACATTGAATATAATGGGATTGAAATTAAGACATTTACTTTTCAAATTTAAAAAAAAATATTTAGTAATCTATCTACCCAATATGGGCTCAAACCCACGACCCCAAGATCAAGAGTCTCATGCTTTTCTGACTGAGCCAACCAGGAGCCTCGGAGCTATGACATCTTTTGACAAATCTTTGTCCCTCCCTCTTCCGTATCCAATCACTAAGAACATTATGATTTTTTCTTATCTCTCAGGTTCAAGTCAAGTGCCATTTTCCAAATTCAATTCATAGCTATCTCTTTTTTAACTCTTCTTTTGATCTAATCCTATTCATCCTCTAAATTTAGCTGAAGTCATCTTCTTTCAAGCATTCAAGCTGTTAGAGTAACTCCTGTAAAATATTTCAGCAGTTTCTCGTTGTTCTTATTTTGGAGACAATATTTCCAAAGTGCCTTAGACAGACACCAAAATTACACAATACTATCACATTCTCTTCCTTGAGTCCTTGAATGTGTAATTGTGTCTTATTCCATAGAGACATTCACCCGTTTGGTCCTTCTGATAATATTTTTATATTTATGTAAATATCATTAAAATTGCATGAAATTATGTTTAAACTTTAGATTTATAATTTATATACATATGTACTTACACATATGTTTATATTTAAAGTGCTATTTGCCAAGTAGTTTTCTATTTAAGATATTTGAGAATTCAAAAGGTTGTTTTATATGGTTATAATGGCAGAACATAAGGAAAGAGAGAGGTATGCGTTTGTTATATTTAGTACATATTACATATTATGTGCTGTTATGGCTTGACTGTTTGTGTCCCCCTGAAATTCATATGTTGAAACCTTAATTCCAATGTGATAGCAAGGTGAAGTTGGGGTCTTTGTGTGGTAATTATTTCAAGAGAATGAATGCCTCATTAATGGAATCAGTGTCCTTACAAGAAGAGGCCAGAGAGCTAGCTAATTCTCCTTCTGCCATGTGAGGACATAGCAAGACAGCTGACAATAAACCAGGAAAGGGTCCTCAGCAAGAACCCAGTCATACAAGCATTCTAACCTTGGACTTCTAGTCTCCAGAACTGTGAGAAATTGTTTAATTCCCCCAGTCTATGATAATTTGTTATAGCAGCCTGAACTAAGACATGTGCAGATAGCTTGATCTTCATCATATACTTAAAAGTATGGAATTAACATTTAAATGTGAATTAAGTGTAATTTAAATTTAAATCTTTTCTATTATATTGTGTGTATAAACATGTGTGTGTATCTTGTGTTTATTCAAATTCTTTTTTTTATTTAAATTCTTATTAACTCTTCCTTTCTTAGATCAAATCTGTCCAGCCTCTTTATCATATAACCGTTTTCCATAGCAATCAATTATTACCCTATTGAGTTGTAATTTTACATTTGTAATGCATTCATTTTATGGTTTGTCCCACTATATTATAAATTCCATAACTGCAACCGATATCTGTTTGTGCTTGCCATCGAAGCCAATGCCTGACAACTCATGGTCAATAAATATTTGGATAGATAAATGGTTGAATAAATACATGAATGAATGCCATATCTTTCACTAGATCAAAAAGTATGCATGTGTTAAATATTAAGTATTTGACAGTAATTGATCTTTGCACTTTGAGTATAGAGAAAAATTATTATGATAGACTCATTATTTATGTACTCTAATCAATTAAACTAACTTAGAAACCATAAAACACCATTCTTTCTGCTATTAAATCTGTTAAGCTATCGTATCTCTTAATTGCACAACAGACAATTCTTGGTTTGGTGCTTATTTTATGTTTGTCGTTCTCTTTTTAGACATTTCTTAAATATTGATGCCACAGAAAAGTAAAATTATATTAGTATACAAATAAGAGAATATTGTCAAGAATATTCCTGTTAAAATAAGTTGATTTCAAGTCCTCCAGTGAAATGTGAATGCAAAGAGTTGCATACAAGTCAGATAAGTTAATATTATTTTGTATTTGAAATGTTATTTGCAGCTTCTATTACAAAAGAGATAATTTATTTCTATAATTAATGATTAAAATCTTCCCAAAGGATTTATTTTTTATAGAAAGAAACCTTTTGTGGATTGCAAGTAATGAATTCGTTTCATCAAGTCTCTGTCGTGATTGATTATCTTAGTTCAGGAGATTTTCCTTATTCCTTGTCTAAACAATTCATTGATTTCTTTCATTTACTTTTGTAATGTCTCAAGCATAGTTTTTCGTTATTTACTAGTAACAAGTGTTTCCTCTGTGGCATACTGTTGTTTCCATAATATTAAAAATATATATACTTATGCACACATGCATACAAATGTTAGCCTTTAATATGTTATTTTCATGCTCTAAAGAGTAAGCATGTACAAGAATGTACATCTTAAAAAACGCTTTGTCAAATAGTTCTTTACAGAGAATTCAGAATTTCAAATGTTACCTTTTATGGTTTTAAAGGGAGAACACAGAGAGAGGTATATGTTTATTGTGTTCAATAAATATTTTGCATTATATCCAGATTGTATTGTTTTCATGATTTCTTAATTTTGTATCCTGAGGTCAGTTCATCAGAAAACGAATAGTCATTTTTTTTTTTTAAAGATTTTATTTGTTTATTTAACAGAGAGAGATCACAAGTAGGCAGAGAGGTAGGCAGAGAGAGAGAGAGGGAAGCAGGCTCCCTGCCGAGCCGAGAGCCTGACGCGGGGCTCGACCCCAGGACCCTGAGATCATGACCTGAGCCGAAGGCAGAGGCTTAACCCACTGAGCCACCCAGGTGCCCCAGAAAATGAATATTCTTTATTATGAGGAAAATCTAGCTATTATACATAGCTTTTTTCCAGAAAAAAAGAAATAAAATCCAGGTTTTTCTATAAAAAAGAAATAACTGCAACACAAGACAGTGTTTTTGTTTTTGTTTTTTAACACAAGACAGTATTAGCAGAAAAAATGTAATATCTTACTTGATACATACATATATACAGTAGCATTGCAAATTACTAGTATATAAATCATAGGTAGCTGGATACATCCTAAACTCTGAAAAGATAATATGGTTATTAAGGAAATTGAGAAAATAAATTCATTATCATTATAATAATATTATATATTTATTTAGAAATGTTTTTGTAATACTACACAAAGAAAAAATAGCTTAGTCATACACTTTGTCTAAATTATCTAAAATTTCATATTAGTTAAATATTAATTAAGAAAAAAACTATCAGGGTAACTATTCATTTTATTACAGACCATTTATCTGGCAATATTAGCCATAAGACATGTGTTACCAAACTTTGAAGGAAATTTGACCAACAACAATTTTTAAAAGTTTAGAAATGTAGAGGACTGGGAATATACATGTGCAGCACTCATTCAATATTGATACAGCACTTTATTTTTTTATTTTATTTATTTATTTTTTTATTAACATATAATGTGTTATTTGCCCCAGGGTTACAGGTCTGTGAATCATCAGGCTTACACATTTCATAGCACTCACTATAGCACATACCCTACCCATTGTCCATAACCCAGCCACCCTATCCCTCCCCTTCCACCTCCCAGCAACCCTCAGTTTGTTTCCTGAGATCAAGAGTATCTTATGATTTGTCTCCCTCCCGATCCTACCTTGTTTCATTTTTTCCTTCCCTAACCCCTACGACCCACCTGCCTGCCTCTCAAATTTCTCATATCAGAGAGATCATATGATAATTGTCTTTCTCTGACTGACTTATTTCACTTAGCATGATACCCTCTAGTTCCATCCACGTCATTGCAAATGGCAAGATTTCCTTTCTTTTGATGGCTGCATAGTATTCCATTGTATATATATACCACATCTTCTTTATCCATTCATTTGTTGATGGACATCTAGGCTCTTTCCATAGTTTGGCTATTGTGGGTATCGCTGCTATAAACATTTGGGTGCACGTGCCCCTTTGGATCACTACATTTTGATATGGCACTTTAATAAATAATCATGATATTCTAGAAATATTTAAGAAAAAATAGATTGTTTGCATAGTTATTTAACGAAGGGACTATTTTCTAAGCAGCAATGTTTGAGACTTAAAATCACTTAAAAAAAGGAAAAATTTTCTGAAAACCTCTTTTCTGAAAAAGATGGTGACTGATTAACAGATACTGATTTATGTCACTTTCCTCAGTGTAAATGGAGAAAATCTGCAAGAATATCAGAGGTTAGGTTGCAAAATATCAGAAGAATCCTCAGTAACATTTTTGTGGATGAGCCCTTGAAACAGCAGAATCTAAAAAAAATAATGTGAAGAAGTTTCTGCCCAATCCCATGCTTGGGTAGAAGTTCTACCTTTGCCCATGCTTGCCTGCACAAAAGCCCTTCATTCAAGGCACAACAGAATCTAATACAGATGGGAATTAGGATTTTGCATATCCTCATTATATATCTTTTTATCAAATATATCCTCACTCAGCAATCTCAAATTTATTTATAGAACATGTATTTATAGAATCACTTTCTTCAAATTGTCTCTTGATATTTTGCATATCAATAGTTTAGAACAAGTAGACAATAATAGTATTTTCCTCGAAATATTCTGAAATTATTCCATATTTTAAAAATTCACTTTCTTTATAAAAACAAAAACAAAACAAGAACAAAAAAGCAAAAAACAAAACAAAACAAAAACCCTACCCACAGTTCTCCCCCACCTGTATTTCTTCTTTACGTTACAGGATACTTCATTTCCGACACTTCCGGTCACCAAATGTGTGTGTGTGTTTGTTCTCCCCACATCAAGCACTTATCCGCACACCAAATGGATGCCCTACAATTCAACTCAATTCTGACAATGATCTACCTGGAGATAGCCTCAGATCCCACAGATTAAGGGTTTGGTTCCACCGAACTGCTCCCACACACAACTTTAGGCGCCAGTTGCAAGTCTACCTTGTCACCTGTGGTTTTGATCTAATGGCTATAGATCAGCGGTCCCAATGAACCCATCTTGAGTTCTATTAATTTCCTAGTGTGGCTCACAGTTTTCAGAGAAATATTTTATTTATCAGATTACAGGGTTGTTACAAAAGGATGTAACTCAGGAACAGCCAGATGGAATAGATGCCTATAGCAAGGTAGGAGGAAAGGGTGCAGAGCTTCCATGTCCTCTGTGAACACACTATTCTCTGATATTTCCACATGCTTACCAACTTGGAAATACTCTGAACTCCATTCTTGTTTTTGGGGGGAGCTTTTTTATTACATAGGCATGATTAATTAAGTCATGTATATAAATTGATGACTCAAATGTTCAAACTAAGTGGGAAATTGAGTTGTAACACAAGTCTGAACATCCCTGATCTTGAACATCACAGGTCTGAGAGTCTGTCAACATAGAATTGTTATAGATTATGTGGTTCTTAGATTCTTAGATTCAATGATGCTTGAGTGTTGTCTACCATGATACAAAAGTGCATTACTAAGGGCTGGATAGCATTTCTTAATAATGGTCTCAGAATGAAGCTTCCTCGATAATAAGGAAAAATCAGTTCTCTGTGTTTGATCTAGGAATGGATCCATTTTTTAGGCTAATTCGGAGCAGGTCTCTTTCATAAAAATGGGCAGATCAACCAGGCTCAGGTCATCTTGACTAATAAGTAAAGCCATCTTTTAAGATTCACCTTAGAGTGAAGATGAACTTGTGACTTACCTCCCAATTATTACATTCATCATCAAAGTCTCCAAGGGACATTATTAATAATCATAGAAGAGCAACTATCTTGCTCTTACACCTGATTTCACACTGTATATGCTTCTAAAGTTTCTAATTCTCTAATTTTAAGAATGTCTCCAATGTACTCCCTACCAATCATAATAGGTAAGAATCTCCATCAATATTTCTAACATTCTAATCTCCATCTCAAATTATGCTTAGGTAGTTATAAAGATAATTTTAAACCTATGGCAATGGCAACACATACACTGCACCTAGATATACTAAACACCAATACTGCATACAGTGTCCAAAATATAATACTGGCAGTGAGTTCACCACTAGCTCTTAGAAAAAATCCCATCTAGCTGTGTTCAGTCCCACTTCCGTTAGGAGTAAGCATTTCTCTTTGTATTCTTTGAAGCCTTAAACTCATCCAAACTCCCTGTTCTGCCCCAGTAAATATATTATATAGTGTGTTTTTACAACAAAGTAAGCTAGAGAGAAGAAAATATATTAAGTAAATTGTGAGGAAAATACATTTATACCACTGTATTGTACTTACTGAAAAAATCTGCATATAAGTGGACCTTTGCAGTTCAAACTTGTGTTGTTTGAGGGTCAACTATGCTGAGAGAGAAAGTATTCAAATAAAAATTTTTGAGTCATTGATGACATTATTAAGCCATTGAACCAACCCTGGGTGGGGCCTCTACTCTGGGGCTTCAATTATGTAATCATTAAAAGTTCTTATTGCTTGCAACTGAAAGTGAAATTAACTGAATTGTACGCTAAATGTCTCTTTATCTGATTTATGAGAGAGACCAGATGATATATATCATCTTTTGGTACTGCCCTGAAAAAATCACTGCCTGAGATTTTCCTTCATATTTGCTGATTATTACAACATTTTCCTGACAATGTTAGCCCAGACAATACAAAAAAAATGATGTGAAAAAAATACGTATTTCAAGCCTAATCTTTTTGTTTTTGCATGGGAACTTGGAATTGTGTTGCAATTCAAGGAGATTTAGGTTTAATTCTCAATCTGTGACAGAATGGATGAAAAAGAGTGGGTTGACACTAGAAGTGGGTGATGTTTTCCTTTGGGTAAGAGCAGTGTTTGGGGAAAACCCTTACCTTTCAACAGCTGCTACCTTTTAATGAGCAATTCACTGTGTGTGTGTGTGTGTGTGTGTGTGTGTGTGTAAGGTGGGCAGTTTGGGGTACAGTAGTGTCAGTTCTAATTCAGAAGCAGTATTCCAATGAATTCTGCATAACAGTAAAATATCAAGTTTGCAAAAATCTAAAACACTCATTCATATGAAGCATAAACATTGATTTAACCTAAGGAAGTAGATACTACCAAACTGAATGCTGGAATATCAGGGACAAATTCGAACAGATTCTTTGTTAGTGATGGACTACCATTGGGATGAAGGAATTTCATGAATATTTGAGGAGGAAAATCCAGTACAAAATGAGGTAATAAGAATGAAAGATGAGAAACGGGATGAAATCAAAGTTTCTGTGCTGGGCCATAATGGAGAAGTTGAGAAAGGCAGTAGATGATACTGTAAGTGGTGGGTTAACTTGGTATTCAGACTCATTCTTGGAATTTCTGTTTCTAGGTGGAAGCGACCTCATGCAGTTCATAAACCCAACAAGAGTGTCTGATCCCATGACTTCTAATAAAAACTTACCTACAAATTGCAGTGGGTAGAAAAGAATCTGAGGGCCTCGTTCAGGGACTTAGGAATCTTTTGTGTATAGCTGTAGAAGTCCATAACTGGGCTCTTCTCTATGTGGCACGACAGACAGATAAAGCATGCATCGACTGATTTTCTAACTCAAATTTACAAGTTCTCTTGTTCCATTTTTTCTCAGAGCATTCCTTCATAAGAAAGTGAAAGCATTCTTTCATTAATATGATCACTATCTCTATTAGGAGATTCACATTCTGTTATTAAAGCATGCATTTAAGAACAGTTCAAAATCAACAATTAAGCATTCTAAACATAGAAACCTAGGGGTAGCTATGAAAGAAAAATTGAACTTAAAAGGAAGACATATAAATTGTCATCTAAGTGAATCCATAAATAGAGCAAAGTGTATTTATACTCTATACCTATTATTGAGGAAAAAATATACTTGTATGATTTCTCTTCCCATTCAAACAGACTTCTATTTGAAATCTCAAAAATTCTTTTGTATTCCTAGGCTAAATGGTAAATGCTTTGTATGAGAGAATTCTTTTATTCAAAATGTATGGTATTATTCGATATTTCTGAAATTTCCCTATGCTTTTAGGCAGATACCAGACATACTAAAACACTTGAGTTTTAAAATAACTGGTATTATAAGAAATAGGCACAAATTGAGTATCTAAAATACTTCATCATTATTTTTTGCTGTGAACAGAATCCACTTTATAAACTCGAAGCCAGGTTTTGGGGGGGGCAATTATCATGAATACACATGAATTGTGTTCATTTTCCATTTATGTTGCAAATAGTCAACATTAGAACTGCAGTATAACAACTTAATCAGCAAACTGTAATGCTCCTCATTCTCATATGTCTGGATTTTCCTAGGCCAAAATCATTTATATGCTTTATATCAAAATTAAAGGTGCAATAATGGGAAACTCTTTTTGGTGCTTTCTTTTATTGTAAGCACAAAACTAAATATTTGAATTCTTTAACTTACAAACAGGTCATAATCCAAACAACCACTTTAAAATCAGGTGGGAGGAAATACGAATGCATTTTCTTACAAAAATAGCAGTTAAGCATCGTAGCTGATTTGAGGAAACTAAAAGTGAATTTTTTGTCTGGCCAGGATTTATGATCAGAAATGTGTACTCTCTCAGTGGAACAACCTTTCCTCTGTCTCCCCACTCCCCTTTATCTCTCAGAAGGGTACTCCTGCTTCTTCTAATCTTCAAGGTGATTGAACAAGGTTGGAAGGTGGGCTGATGGGTAGGCTGTCACTTTCAAGTAGATTAAGGATATTGATTCTTTCAACTGATTATGTTGAATTCCCACACAGCTCAAATGGGTCCAAGCATTAATCGGTACCATTAACTCTCTTAGAGTTCAAATTCTGCTCAAATGAGACAGACAATAAATATATACAAATATAAATTAACAGATCTTGATGGAAATAGGTCAGAGTGATGAGGCACAGAGATATTAGGTGAATTTTTTAAATTGAATGGTGAGGAAAGACCATTTTCAGGAAATGGCATTTAACCTTGAGCCAGGAAGTCAAGAAGGACTTGACTAAAAGGCTGTGGAACTAAAAGGCTGCTGGCTTAAGCCTAGTGTCAAGTGCTGAAATGATAGTGTATCAGGAGGAGGCACTTTCTGTATAAATTTGCAAACCCAGGATATGGGGTTTGAGTTTTAATCTACATGTGCTGGTATGTAAATGAAGATTTTCAGGTTTAGTGATGTTGTATTTAATATTTGAAAAGAATACACTTACTGAAGTTAGCCCAACAGTGAAGGCCTACTCTCTTTTCCTTTTTTTTTTTTTTTACTTTGTGTTTTCTCCCTTTTATTTTTCCTTTCTGTTTTTTGAGTGTGTGTGTGTATTTCTCTTTCCCTTATATTTAGAAGGAGAACCAATTTTAGAATTGAATTCGATAATGTGACAGAAGAACAAGCTGTATAATTGCATTCTCAAACTCAAAATATTTCCTAAAATCTATAGTCATCCATTTATTTAACAAATATATATTAAGTGTGTTCTCTATGGGAAGGCTAATCTAGATATCAGGTATAGGGCAGCAAATGTGAGAGACAGGGATGTCTGCCCTTTGCAAAGTGGTAGCTTAGAAGAAAGAAGTAGCAGATTCTAGATATGTTTGCATCATGTTCCTATAGAATTGTAGAGAAATTGGATGTTGGATGTGAGAAAAAGAAAAGAAAACAAAAGAGTGATGATTCCAATTCTTGGCCTAAGCAATAGGAAGGAAAATGATGACTTTATCAAGGAGGAGGAATATAAGAGAAGCAAAATTTTATTTATTCAGAGTAAGGACTAGCAGTGGACCAAGGGCCTTGTTTTAAAACCTTTTAAGTTTGGAATGGCTATTAGAATATAAGTGGAGATTAAATTTAGGCCATTAAATGAATGACCAAAGAGAAGTCTATAAGGATATTTTTTGAAGTTATGATAGAGGTCGAGGTCAATAAGAAAGCAAATGTAGAGTAAAAAGAAATCAGGAATAGATCCTTAGGACACTAAAATTTCAAGGTCTGGAGATAAATTGCTAGTTACAAAAGAGATTGACAATGAGATCAATCCAAAGCAAACAGTATGAATGTTGTACTTTATAGTTAAAGGAAGGAACACATAACCAACTGTGTTATTTGCTATAATAAGAGTGATTTAGTTTAATAATTGAAAGCCAGATTTTGCAGCACTGGAAAGGACACTGGGAGGGATCATCAGGAATGCTTAGAGATGACTCAACAGAAAATCAGATGAGAGCAATTGAAAACATTGACTGTAGGCATCTCTTTGAGGTATTTGGCTTTATCTAAAAGGAAAGAGGAGAATCTGTGAAAGAGTTTAAAAGAGAGCTTTTGTGATTTTAGTTTTTAATGGAAAATAAAAATATTCTTATGATGGAGAACAATCTATGAGATAAAGAATCATAGGGAATGCAGGAACAGAAGAGGAGCTGAAATAATATCTATTGAGCCGATGAGTGAGGGTGTAAGCTGTCATATGGGATAGCACAGAAAATTCTATCATTACAGTAACAGAACGGACTAAATACGTGAAGCTAGATGCAAGTTGTGGGAATTCTCTTTTGTTCAAATCCATTTTTTTTTTCCTCAGTTCAATATGAAGCAAGGCCATTCACCTGAAAGTGAGGGTGGGAAAGAGAATTGCAAACATTGGAGAGGTGTAAAATCATTATCTAAGACAGTGGGAGGGTCACAGATTCAGGGAAATGGAGAATGACTCCTGGGAGACAACTTAGAGTTAGCAATCATTAATTTTAAAATCTGCTTTGCTCTAGCCATTTTCAACTATAGAAGTGAAGCTTTGATACTTTCGTGTTCTACTTTATTTATTTCTCCACTAAGAAAATTGCTGTTATGCTTTCTTTGTTCTATCTGTATTCTCTCTTGTCTTATACAATATATAGCTAATATTCTGTTTTAACAACACTTGTTTCTTATACCTCAAACGTGCTACGTTCCATTGACGCAACGCTGTTACAGCATGTCTGTAGCCATAGAGACTAACTATAATTTAGCTCATCACATTTAAAGAAAGATAAATCTCACCTGAAGAATGTGCTCATAACACCCCCAAGATCAATAGAATAAATGAAATTTTAGAATTAATGACTTCTTTGTTGCAAGAAAATTTCTAAATGAACATATGGTCAAAATATACAGATAAATGGTGGATGTATGTTTAGTAAATTCTAATAATACACATTTTCAAAATATTATATGATAGTTATATGTTGTCTAGCATAGGGGCAGAAATCAATGTTACCAAATAGTAGTAGTATCTGTGTTATTACTATTGTTATTAATATGTTTATTCCCAAATCTATTTACTTAAGATTTCTACATTATACAAAATTGCTCTGCATTTTATCATCATCAACTCTTTCATTTCCTCACCAAAAGTTTGTCACTTTCATTACCTATTGGTTAGTCCACTTTCAGCATGCTGGTTTTGGATTACAACTATAACACAGCCCGTCACTGCCATCTCCCATTTCAGCTTTTTCAACTGATTAACCAGAATTACATTACTAACATATAGCACTGATTAACCAGTGTTATCACTGGTTAGTTAACGCTGATTAACCGGAATTATATCAGTAAAATCGTGAATCTTAACAAAATTTACTTACTGAATGTTTTTGGGTAGCTGCCGGTCACCTCCCAAATATCTTATGGGAACCTGTGTGTCTTTTTGCTATGCTCTTAAAATAATTTCACTTGCATCCCATGCCCAGCAATGTCAAATTGTACAAAATGATCAGAAAATGCTGTTTTTGCTCTCTTTCTAGGCTCAACTAACTCTAAATCATCTCTTCAGATTAAGATCAGGTATTAACTCTATAAGGCAATCTTCCTTAATCACAGCCAGTTATTACTCCTTTAAAATCGTAAAATAACTCATATCTACTTTTATTTAGCACTTAACTGGTTCTGAGTTCTGTGGTGTTTATTTCTAATTTTCTGTACTTAAAATAATGCTGGTAGTTTTAGAAAGGTACAATAAACAATTGTTAAGTGAGTGAATTAATTAATGAATTAATTAATAGACAATGTAATCTTCTTCTGAATATTAAAATGAATATTAAAATAAGCAAGAGCAGAAATAATGAAAGGAAACACTACTCTCAAAAAGTAATACTAACTACAATTATTTTCTTAAAAAGACTCAAAATATTTCAAATCAAATCTATAAATAATTATATTCAACTTTTGGAAAACACTTTAATTTTATTAATTGGAAAACTTTTTGTTTAAGAAGCAGAAACAATAGAGCAACACATTTTCATAGACATTTTAATTAGGGTATAACAATTAGCAAGTTGAAAAAGTAGCCGACATAGTTAATGACATTAGTGGCATGTAATTCAGCATATGAATAAGGTAAATAGTCCCCAAAGTATAAATATGATGGATCATGAAATGGCCTGATTAGGTTAAGCAAATACTGTAATTTTGACCTACCACTGAACTTCCAGAGCTAGTCAACAGATCCTTAATTATCAGTTTAAATACTTCCAAAATTATGCAGAGTTAATTGCTATTTTAATAAGCATTTTCAGACCAACGGGTCGTGGCACCCACTTTGGATGATTAGTTTAAGGACATAACAGCTTTGAGAACAACAACATAGTGATTTTATAAATAAATAAATGTAAATGTCTTTCAAAAATATGATGAGAAATAAGTTTTTATGGTATTTTTTTCCTAGATGTTGTACTAATTTTAAAGACAAGGGCTAAGGTTATACTACTACCCTGTGTTTTTGCAGAATCAGTTAGGCTTCTAGTGATATAGTCTATGACAATGTTAGTGTGGCCTGGCCTCTTACTTTTTTGCCTGGAGCACCATTTTTAGAAAGTCCTCCAAAAGAATCTCAGAAAGAAGTTATCTCTTTTTTTTTTCTTTTACACGATGTTACCAAAGTGCTTGTGATTTAATCAGCTGTGGTTAAAACATAAGTGATGCATTCTGCAATAAACACCTGACTTTCAAGACTTTTGTCATTCTAGAAATACTGTACAGGATCTTAGGTGAAACCTTTCTCCTGTCTTTACATTTCAATAAGCACCTTCTCTTTAATGCCTCAAGAAGAAATACTTCACTGAGTATAACCCATCTTTCTTCTTTCCTGTCTCATTTTCTCAAGACTAAAGTATAATTTAGCTGATTTTAAATATTCATATATGTCTATTGTTCTGTATTTTCTGCTTTTAATTCATTGAGATAATCTCTTTTAAGCATATTTTAGAAAACAGATATGTATAATTAATATTAATTAGCAATTGCTAATTCTTTAAAATACATTTTTACAATTATTTTCTCATTTTGCACACACAAAATATTATGCATAGGTCCTGTAGGAGTCTAGGGCTGCTATAACAAAGTACCACAAACTGAGTAGCTAAGGAAACTGCAGAACTTTTTTGTCTTAGGTTGCCTGGGTGACTTGGTTAAATACTCTGCCTTAGGCTCAGGTCATAATCCTGGGGTCCTGGGATCAAAGCCCTTCTCAGGCTTCCTGCTCAGTGGAGAGCTTACTTCTCCCTCTCCCTCTCCCTGCCGCTCTGCCTATTTGTGCACTCACTCTCTCTCTCTGGCAAATAAATAAAATCTTTAAAAAAAAAAAGAAAGAAATTTATTTTCTCACAATTCTGAGGTTAGAAGTCCAAAAAAGTGTCAAAGGGGCTACACTCTGTCTGAAAACTGTAGGGAAGAATACTTCACTGCTCCTTTTTTTTTTTTTTTTAAGATTTTATTTATTTATTTGAGATTGCAAGAGAGAGTGAGAGAGCACAAGCCAGGGCTCGGGGGAAGGGTAGAGGAGGGAGTCCAACACAGGACTCAATCCCAGGATCCTAGGATCATGACCTGACCTGAAGGCAATCGCTTAACTGACTGAGCCATGCAGGCAACCTGCCTTCCCTGCTTCCATGAAGTTATTGGTGGTAGTCACTAATCGTTGGCATTCTTTGGCTCACAGCCGTGGTACTTTCATCGCTGGTCCATTGTCACAGGATGTTTTCCCCTGGTGTGTCTCTGTGTCTTCATATGTCATTTTCCTCTTTGGAGGATACCAGTCATATTGGATTAAGACCCATGCTAACCCAGTTCAACCTCATCATAACTAAGTGTATCCGAATGGTCCCATCTCCCAACAGAATCACCTTCTGACATCCTAAAGGTTAGGAGTTGAACGTATCTATTTGGGGAACACATTGAACTCAATAGGCACCATGCATCTCCTTTGTAGTTATTACATCTTGTTTTACTGTGGTCAGCTTTTTGATGAAAAATTGTGTGAACAGAATGCTTTTGGAGGGGAATAGGAAATTTATTTATTTATAATTTAGTAACTTCAATTCAGATTTTTTGTTTGTGTTTTACTTTCAGTTTTTTATTTTAATCTTGAGCACATTTTAGACAAAACTACACATTTTAAGTGCCATGGGTGGGCCTGTTTTCCCTTCGTTTTCAACAACATTCAAAATGATGTCATGGCCAACAGCAAGCCCATTCAGTCACCAGTGCTTTATGTTGACACTTCCTCCTGCTTCATTCCACTTCTCATCCCACAGTTCTCCTTAGGTAGGAAGTTCGGTGAAAATAATAAAATAGCAGCTTAATCTCCCAGCCACTCCAACTTGTTGAATATGGTCTCTACAAGAGCATTCTTGGTTTCATCCATGGTTTTATTTCCTCTGGATATTATTGCTCTAATCAAAAGGTCATTTGAAAAGAGTTTTCAGTATTATAAAAATGTATATTTAGAAAAATCTCTGTTCTTGGGTTATGAAGAATTAGATGCCAATTTTCATCATCCTTACTTTATTGTACATTTTAAAATATTTATCAATTATGTTTCAAGTTTGTTGGTAATGGTGATGTCACTAAAGATTAAGATTATTTTATATCTTTATTTTTTTGGACAAAAAATTCAGGGGGGGTAAAAGTCACATTTACTTAATCCAAATGCTATTAATGGTAATATGGAATTAATAGTAAAGACCTGTGAGTCATATAATATTTCTCAAAACATATAAATAGACTAAGTGCATATTATTGAAGCACAAGTATACTATAATCAATCATAAAAACAACAAGCATAGCATATTTTCTTAAGAAAAAGTAAGTACTAAACTGCTTCTTAAATTTTATAGTAATCACTCTTACTATAAATATAATGGCATATGTATTCCCAGAAGATATCCACTGCTAGATCTCAGCATTGTTTAAAACAGCAAGAAATTTTAGTCAAGTTAAATGTCCATCAATAAGAGATTTTAGTACAGAAATATAATAAAAAACTATGAAATAATTAAGTTTGTATTTTATGAGAATATTTAATGACGTGGGAATTTTATAATTATATAGTAAGTATAAAAAACAACTGAAAAATGGGGCACCTGGGTGGCTCAGTGGGTTAAGCATCAAATTTTTTATTTCCACTCAGGTCATGATTTCAGGGTTGTGATCTCAGTCAATGTTGTCAGATCAAGCCCCACATCAGGCTCCATGCTGGCTATGGAGCCTACCTAGCATTCTCTCTCTCCTTCTCCCTCTTGACCATCCTCCCCCACCCTCTAAAAAAAAAAAAAGCAATTGAAAAATATTATATATGTTTGCTGAATTTAATATTTATAAACCTCAATAAATCTGTTATATGAACACAGTGCATAAAACAAAAATACAAAAATATTAATAAATTAATAGTATGGTTGTTTTCTTTGTTCAACTTTCTTAGTAGACTTTATTTTTTTAGAGCAGTTTCAAGTTCACAGCAAGACTGGGTGGAAGGTACACATATTGTTCAGATACCCACTCTCCCTATGCATGCCTAGTCTTCCCCATCATCAACATCCCACACCTGAGAGGCACACTTGTTACAATTGATGAGCCAACATTGATACATTATTATCACCCAGTGTCAATGCTTTTTTGTTAAATATAAAAAATGCTCTTAGCTGTTTTTTTATTCCATCTAGGGAATATATGTGGGCTACATGCTGTGCGAATTAAGTAGGCTAGTTTATGCTCTGATAAATAGCTAAACCTTATATCTCTGTTACTTAACACAAGAAAAGTTTATTTCTTGCTCACTCCATAGATTTTATCCCAGTTGATGAGTGGAATTGCAGGGGGTGGCATTCTATTCCACGTGGTCACTCAAAAATACAGGATATTGTAGAATTCTCTGACATTTCAAATCATGGTCTGTGGTCACTTTTACAGAGAACAGAGATCTGTAGGAATCATCCCTTTGTTCAATTTTGATCATACAGGCATGTGAGGTTTTACTGCATTTCAGTATATTGCACTTCCCAGATACTGTGTTTTTTACAAATTGAAGGTTGTGGTAACACTGCATCAAGTAAGCCTACTGGTGGGGTGTCATTTTTTTCTGATAGCATTTTCTCACTTCCTTTTTTTTTTTTCCTCACTTCCTATCTCTGTATCACATTTGGGTAATTCTCACAATATTTCAAACTTTTCATTATTATTATATTTGTCATGGTGATCTATGATCAGTGAGCTTTGATGTTGCTGTTGTAATTGTTTTGGGGTGCCACAAATCATGCCCACGTAAGACAGCAAACTTAATAAATGTTATGTGTGTTCTGACTGCTCTACTGACCAGCTATGCCTCTGTTTCTCTCCTTCCTCTTCTCCCTACTTCCTGAGACACAAAAATATTGAAATTAGGCCAGTTAATAGCCATATACAGACCTCTAAGTGTCCAAGTGAAGGGAAAGTTGTATGTCTTTCAATAATTAAGCTTAGTGAAGAAAGCATATTGGAAACCAAGATAGGGTGAAAAATAGGCCTCTTTCGCCAAACAGCCAAGTTGTGAATGCAAAGTTAAAGTTCTTGTAGGAAATTAAAAGTGTTACTCCAGTGAACACACAAATGATAAGAAAGTGAAACAGCCTTATTGCCCATATGGAGAAAGTTTCAGTGATCTGGATAGATCAAACAAGACACAATATTCCCTTAAGCCAAAACCTCATCCAGATGAAGGCCCTAACGCTTCAATGCCATGAAAGCTGAGACAGATAAGGAACCTACAGAGGAAAGCTTAAAGCTAACAGAGATTGACTCATGAGGTTTAAAGAACCATACTATCTCCAGAATACAAAAGTATAAGATGAAGGAGCAAGTGCTAATGTCGAAACTGCAGCAAGTTCTCCAGAAGATCTAGTGAAAATCGTTAATGCAGGTGGCCACACTAAACAGTAGATATTCAATTTAGACAAAAAAGACTTCCATTGGGAAAAGATGTCATCAAGGACTTTCATAGCTAGAGAAGAAAAGTTAATGCTGGGCTTCAAAGCTTTAAAGGACAGGCTGACTCTTTTGGTAGGAGCTACTGCAGGCTGGTGACTTTCAGTTGAAGCCAATTGTTCGTTGACCATTCCAAACATCTTAGGGCCCTGGAGAATTATGCTAGATCTACTCTGCCAGTGCTCCATCAATGGAACAACAAAAGTTGGATGATGGCACATCTGTTTACAACATTGTTTCAGAAATATTTTAAGCCCATTATTGAGAACTACTTCTCAGAAAAAAGGATTCCTTCCAAAATACGACTGCTCATTGACAATACACCTAGTCACCCAAGAGCTCTGAGGAAGATAGACAACAAGATTACTGTTGTTTTCAAACCTGCTAACACCACATCCATTCTGCAGCCCCTGGATCAAGGAGTCATTTCAACTTTCAAGTTTTCTTATTTAAAAAATACATGTTGTAAGGCTATCAACATAACAACCATAGATAGTAATTCCTATGATGGCTCTGGGTAAAATAAATTGAAAACCTTCTGGAAAGGATTCACAATTATAGTTGCCATTAAGAACATTTGCGATTCATGGGAAGTAGTCGAAATATCAACCTCAAGAGGAGTTTGAAAGAGGTTGATTCCAACCCTCATGGATGACTCTGAGGGGTTCAAGACTTCCGTGGAGGAAGTAACTGTGGATGTGGTGGAAATAGCAAGAGAACTAGAATTTGAAATGGAGCCTAAGATGTGATTGAATTGCTACAATCTCATGATAACCCTTTAATGAATGAAGAATTGCTTCTTATGGATTGTGGGAATTCACAGTGCCTGGCTAGATAAGATTTAATAAACACATGTCTTCCTGGATGACACTCGTTGAAAAGCAAAGAAGGAGTGTCCAAAAAACTGGGCTCCCTTTAGGGTTTCTGGGCTGAAAACAGCCAGATCCTCATTGCGGCTCAATGCACTCACCTGGGGAGTACATTCTTGACTTAGGAGAAACATTTATCTTTGGAGGTCACACACTCCATGCACTCCCTGTCTGCACACCCGTCACAAGCACAACTTGTTCTAGTCACATGGTACTCCCTATGCCACTGTCTTGATTATTACAGCTTCACATTCCTTCTTATTTTTCTTATTCGTTTGTTGTATTGATAACATTCACAATAAAGGTGGGGGCAGAGTCCGGCTTGGGACCTTTCACCACTAGAGCATCTGGTCCCCAGTTCCTCTCCTTTTTCCTACAGAGTTGTCTTGAGTAATCTTTTCATTCACCGTCTCAGGGTTTGCTGGCCAAACCCGGCAATGGATGAGCACAGAAAGTGGTCTCTTGCAATGGAATCGACTCCTGGTGAAGATGCTGTGAAGACTGTTGAAATGACAATGAAAGCTTTAGATTCTTACATACACTTAGTTAATAAACCAGCAGCAGGGTCTGAATGGATCAACTCCAATTTTAAAAGTTCTACTATCAAACAGCATCACATAGTACAGAGAAATTGTTTGTGAAAAACAGTCAATCAATGTAATAAGCCTCACTGTTGTCTTATTTTTTTTTTCTACTGTTGTCTTATTTTAAGAAATTGCCACAGCCAGCCTGACCTTTAGCAAGCACCACCCTGATCAGTCAACAGCCATCAACATCGAGGCCTCCACCAGCAAAAAGTTGATGACTTTCTAAAAGTTCAGCTGATAGCATTTTTTAGCAATAAAAACAATTTTCAATTAAGGTATGTGCATTGCTTTGTGAAATCATTATGCTATCGTACATCTTATAGACTACAGTGCAGTGCAATAACTTTTATACGCACTACAACAACCAAAAAAAATTTTGACTCACTTTATTGTAATATTTGCTTTATTTCAGTGGCCTGGAACCAAACCCACAATATCTCTGAGGTATGCCAGATTAATCACATGAAAGACTATGCCCAGGAAGAGAGATGTAGTGAACACATATTATTGTCTCTGTGACACACTGAATATTTATTTATTTATTTATTTATTTTTAAAGATTTTATTTATTTATTTATTTGTCCGAGAGAGAGAGAGAGAGAGAGAGAGAGAGAGAGAACACAAGCACGGGAAGCAGCAAACAGAGGAAGAAGTAGGCTCCCCACTGAGCAAGGAGCCTGATGTGGGACTGGATCCCAGGACCCTGGGATCATGACCTGAGCCGAAGGCAGATGCTCAAGAGAACTGGGCCACCCAGGTGTCCCGACACATAGAATATTTAAAAATCACATTGGTGATACACTTAAGGGACAGATAATATTTTAGGAGTAATAATCCAAGGCATGAGATTCCTTAGTGAGAGCTGACATTATGAGGCAGGCTATATATTTTTACATGACATTAAGGAATAATCAAATACCAGTGAATAATATGACTACTACATTTAAAATTATATAAGCAATTGCTTTTTATACTTGAGGCATAATTGACACATAACATTATATTAGTTTCAGGTATACAGTGTAATGATTTGATATTCGTATATATTGCAAAACGATCACCACAATAAATCTAATTACCACTGTCACCACAGACAGTTACAAATTTCTTTTTTCTTATGATGAGAACTTTTAAGATCTGATTAGCAACTTTCAAAACCACAGTACAGGATTTTTTACTGTAGTCACCATGCTATACATTACATACTCACTTTATTGCTCTATTTGTTTTATTGCAGTGGTCTGGAACCAAACCCAAAATATCTCTGAGGTATGCCTGTATCCCATTTGCCAGATTAATCATGTGGAATGCTAGAAAATGACTTATTTTCTCTGAGTTATTTATTTTATAACTGGAAATTTGTACATTTAACCCCCTTTACCCATCTCACCCACCCGCTTTTGGCAACTATTAATCTGTTCTATTTAGGAACTCTTTTTCTGTTTGCTTTTAGATTCCACATATAAGTGAAATCATACGGTATTTGTCTTTCTCTGACTTACTAAAAGCAATTGCTTTTAGTTGCATCCTTTTCTATCTAATCTAGTTTCTTCTTACATAAACATTATTTAGCTGTTTATGATTCAGCAACAGGAATTCACTTAAGCTTTGCTAGATGGCTTTTTGTTTATGTCTCATGCACATGTGTTTGCTTTCTCACTTTCTGTCTTCCTCTATGTCTGTCTTTTTCTCTCATGCTGCCATGTACCTATATATTTAAGACTAAAAAATGAGACACCAAAATAATAACAGTGAACTCAGGATAGTAAGATAGCCAAAAAAAAAAAAAAAGATTCTGGATGCTTTTCTGTATTTTGCAAATAAAACACAAACTAATTATATTATGTGTAACTTAGAGAAAAATCATTAAAATGAATTTAGACATGCCTGTTTAATTTATATCATATTACAACCATATATGGTTTTCAGAAAATCAATAACAATAGTGAAAGCAGAAGGGGAAGGTAAACAAGTATTATCTATGTTACTCTAATTTAAAAAGGAGCCCATTAGACTGAGGTGGCTTTGATGCCATGGTAGCTTATGTAAGCAAACCAAAACTTAAGCCTATAAATGTTTTAAGGTTATGAAATTGAAACCTAAGGACAATCAATTACGAACAACCAACTAGGCTTTAAACGTGGTCAATCAATAATTTCCTTATTTTGCTTCTGCCTTTTTTCTATAAAAATCTCTCCTCCAAGCTCCTGTGGTGGAGCTCCTAAGAGATTCCAGTTTGGCAATACCTTATTCGAATTGGCTTTTGTTCAAATAAACTCTTAAAATGTTTACTATGCCTCAGTTTATCTTTTAACACATGTTCTTTTGAATGCCTCCCCAGTGCGATTTCATTTACACTAAATGTGGCAGAGAGAATGATAGTGCACTCAAATATTTCCTCTACCTTTCCCAGCCTTCCAAGCAACTGCTTTGATAAATGGGCAAAGTTATAATCTGAAGTTTTGTTTTATTTTGTTTTGTTTAAAACTGGAAGAAATGTTAGGATATTTTTAGAATTAAGACAATAGCCTCAAGATTTGGTTTTGAGATTTGATAAAAATAAATGAGTTGAATTACATAAACTTTTGGCCTAAAAATATTAATATATTTGACAACACAAAAATACACAATAAAGTAAACAAAACATCTTTCCTTCTTAAAACAGACATTATATGGAAATAAACTAACTATTAGGATGACAGAATCATCAATGATATACAGTCATCCCCCTTTATCCCTAAGGGATACATTCTAAGACCCCAGGAGGTGTTTGAAACTGGATAGTACCAATCCTATATAATATTATCTCCCCTATACATACATACTTGTATAAAGTTTAATTTATAAATGAGACAAAGAGGTTAACAGTAACAACCAATAATAACATAGACTAATAATAACAATATACTGTAATAAAAATTATGTGAATATGGTCTCTTTCTCTCAAAATATCTTATTGTACCGTGATCACCCTTCTTCTTGTGATGATGTGATATGATGAAATGCCTACGCAGTGAGATGAAGTGAGGGGGATGACATGGACATTGAAACATAGCATTAGGCTACTATTGACCGTCTGATGACATGTCCAAAGGAGGATCATCTGCTCTGGACTCCCAGTTGACCATGGGTAACTGAAACTGTGGAGAAGGGGAAACTACTGTACTTCCTACTTAAAATCAATATGAATACATATATATATTCATATCAGTATTATATTGATAATCATATTATTATTTATATTCATATTTATTAATTGAATTTAATTCAATTGCTAGATATTGATTACTTAAGCAGAGCCATGAAATTGCACATTTGTCTTTATTTGAAGAGTATAAAAGCATGGGAAGATTTACAAAGTCATTTAAAGATGAAAATTAGCAAAAAGAGCAAAGCTTTCCTTCTATTACATAGTATATTTTATTGCCAAAGCAATAAAAATACATACATACATACATAAATACAAGTAAACATATTATAATGCATTCTATTCTCATATACTTTCTTACAGTGTCCCAGAGAGCATTAAAATATCTTTGTGTTGCTTTACGAAGACTTCTTATAACATTTTTAAACCCACTAACACTAGTTGCTTTTTAGAAAGTTTCTGCTTTCCTTTATGAAGAAAACTAAACTTATGTTTAAAATATGAGTAGGAAAATAAATTTTATTAGATCACGATTTATAAGTCCTGACAGTTTTTGCTTTTTTTTTTTTTTTTGCTAACTTTTGAAGTAATTTACACACATTCACAGTGGTGTTTGTTTTTTTAGTGAATCAGTAAGCCCCACTACTATTTGTGTTATTCCATGATGACTATACTTGTGTTTCTGTTAGAAAATTGGCATTAATACATTCAGAATTTTATTTTAAACTAGTCTCCTTTTCAAAGGTAACACCTACTACCTGGAAAATTTCAGTCCTCAAATTAATAAAATATAACATACAGCAATCAATATAACATTAGCTTTTCAGATTCTAGGACCAAAAATTTTAAGAATTAGTCTTCTCTAAAGGAAGATTGGGTTGGGAAAAGTGACGTATTAGGAACAGGGGGAGGAGCAGAAAGGGTGTCAGGGAACCAAGAGACAAATAAAATAAGTTACTTAATGCCCTATCATATACACAAACCTGAGTTTTGACACCTTAGAAAAAACTGTCTCATTTTATTACCTATATGAGTCTTTGCTATTTTGCCTTTTGACTTGAAAGCATCTGCTAGAAATCCTTAAATACAAAATATTCAATCTTAGCTACACCATGGTTATTTAACTCTTGGAAGCAATATTTGTATAACTCTACATATTCTAAAAAGTCATAATCTTTTAAAGTTGACTCTTCTTATCCATGGCAGAGATTTAGAAAATTGAATTATAAATTTAAAGTTGAGCTAAGGAAAATCTAGTAAAAAACGTAGACGAATATACTTGATTCGCATGAGAAATAAAGAAAAAAAGTAACCAAAATTACTTGCTGTTTTCTCTTCCCTTTAGTACTTTAGGTACTTTAGGAAATATTTGAATTCTCAGTATAAACAGTATGTGCTACTTAATAAAAGACTACAAAAGTTTTAAAAAATATATAATTTTAAAGCCAAGCAATACTTTAGAGACTCTATAATTATTCTATATATGAACATTTAAATCTTTGTCGAAATAGTGATAAAATCATTTCAACACACACACACAGAGTTCTTTAATGAAAAACATGTGAAAATAAAGTACAACGAAAAACCTTTGTCCTAGGAAAAAGAATTGCAGTAATCTTCTAGAAGATGCTACTCCTCCCTCTTCCACTTCAGTGTTAATACCTTTCAGACTGCAGAATCAGTTATATTCTATTGTGTTAAACCATTCAGCCTAACTGAAAAGAAATACAAGTCATCTAAAGCACAACCAAAAAATTCAGTGAAAATGTAATCTGTCATTCTCTTTTCTAATGCCACTTTAAAGAGGTATTAAAGTCAATGTGGGAAGCATCTTATTTCTCTTGTGGTGTCATTTTTTTCTTTTTTTTTTTCCCCTCAGAGAAATCCCTAGCTACCAAATGACAAATTTGGTCTTACTCCTAGAAAAAACACTCAAAGCTCAGTTTCACCTCTCTTTGAAGAGTAATTTTCCTATCATAAATTAATCTCATTTGAAAATGATTTTTAAAATATGATTTATGCAAAACAAATCCCAGTTCCCAGAATAGCCTGTATTTGTGGTTGTTATGCCACAGCTAGAAGAGAAATTACTGATCAGCGAGCTGTTTCAGAATGGCAATATGAACTGCAGCTCGGATTAAGGAATCTGATGAAGCATAACATACCATGAAAGAAATAAAAACATTTTATAGGGCTCATGGGCGTTATTGACAGGTTTCTACTGCTTTTTCGATACGATTCTATTCAGCAGGAGATCTCATTTGTAAAGAACCCTTTATTTAAACATAATAAAATGCCCCATTAAATTAGGGAAGCCCCAAATGCTTTCCCATTAGTATGGTTCTGTGTAGGGAATTGTTGCTATGAAATATTTGGAAACCCTTTCTGGCTTATTACATTAAATTAAAACTTGAAATAAAGAAAAAAATAGATATGTTTTTACACTATGTAGGGTTTATTTATGTTTGAAATTCAATAACGATTTGCACAAACCTAGTTTTAGGATGACACATTTCTTCAATTATGAAAACAACAGTACTTATTTTGTTAAATCTACACCACTCTAGCTAAGTTACTATTTCTGTAAATAAATACCTTCTTAAGAGCCCAATTCTTTAAAAAAAAAATCAAATGCTGTAGTCTTTCGAAATACAAGTTTACTATATAATCTGGTCATAGTAGCATGATCAAGTCACACATATTTTCCAAAATACTTGGCAAGTCTCTTTGTAAATGAGGAACTCACACACAGGGTAAACATGGAAAGCTTGATTTCAAATATGAATTTGAAAGAATTCAAATATGAATTTGAATTTTCAAATATAAATTTCAAATATGAATTCATCCTTTTAAGGATGAATGCATTTAACTTCTTTTGTCTCCAGTTTTCAATCTCCATCACACATCAAGAGTTAGTAGACACCAACAGAAGAGTCCCCAGAATCAATATCCACAGATTTTGATTCTGGTTATCTGGGATCAAGCTGGATATCGGATACTTTTTAAGAGTATGCCTGGGATTCTAACACACATTGGGTATTAATAACAACTGCTCGAAACAAAGGGAGAAAACCAAGTGGATATAAGCATGTGGATAAGCAAGTGGATAAGACCATGTATGACAGTGCTCAGTTCTATAATGATACTCTCTATATTGAGAATTTTTTTCTTTTCAGGTGAAGTTAAGATTCTATTAGTCGCCCGGGGATAAACTATCTTAATATCGACAATTTTTTAACAGTCACGTCATATAACAGTCACCAAACAAAAATAGAATGTTAGCATCAATTGTAAGTCTGGAGGATATTTTTAAATCTTTGCTAATATGTGGAAGTCAACATGTAAAAAGCATTCTCAGTTAATACAAAAAGATAACATTTTTGGTACAAAGTGATAAAGGAATCAGTTTCACAAGCTGACTTGAAAATTACCTCAGTTGTTCTTTTTAGAAAATTTTCTAAACATTTATATCTCTTACCTACAATTCTGATACATTTCACACCTGCTATATGAAGTAGTTCACAGAACCCAATGTCTACAGTAGTGAATGAATGTACGTTAGCTGCTTTTCTGCATCCTATATATCTCATACAAAATTGTACTATAAACCTCTAAATCCAACGAATTTATTTTTAAAATATGTATAAACCATTTGGTTTCAAAAATCTAGCAAATTAAACAATCTAAAACTGTAAGTTATTAATATTTGTTGTCTAGGCCTTCACTCCGCAGATTATTTTCTAAACTATATAAAGCCAGAGTCACTATAGTTTGTAATCTGCCAGATATTGATGCTGTTAACAATGGTCTGCTATATTCTCATCTTCTTCCACACCTGTTTCTTCCACTTCTTCATCATTGTCACCTTGAATCTCTTTACTATAGTTAGAGTCATCTTATGAAATGCTTTCTTTCGTGAAGTAGAATATGAGTCGTTAAACTCTATATTCATTGAAAAAAATATTCCAACCGTTAATCATCAACCATTTTGACAATGAAAGAAACATCCTCAGAAGTTAGCATTCCATCCTCAGGAGTTACAGGAACACAAAACAGTTATAATGTTCAACTTGCCACTTCTACTACCTAATGATTTTCAGAAAATCAATTTGTCTTTGCTGTCAATTTACCTGCTAACCCTCTACCACATGCTGTGTATTATTTCTATCCGTGAGAAAAATAGAGATTAGAATTATCCGAATCAGCCTTATAGACTCTGGTTTTACTAGCACCTCATTTGAGAAATAACTCAAGTTCAAAGTGAAATTCTATTGTAAAACACAAAAGCTTGGCAACATTTGAGAAACTTGACATCTTACAAGAGCTTTGGAATAAGTTTCTGAATCACTTATTTGAGCAAACATTCTTATAAGAGTCAACAAACAATAAAGGAACAACACATTCACATTTGGGGCTGCCTTTTCCTTCACATTTTTTGTTCTCCTCAACCTTGTGTTTTCTCGTAAATTGCCCTCTAACCAATTTGTTTCATTCACCTTCATCCTTTCTAGACTCGTAAATTGCATAGATCATAGAATATCTCTCCAAACAAAGCTGGACAGAGCCGGATGCCTCCTTTTAGGATTATTAACTCTCTTACAGTGTTTGGTTTCTATTCGTACAATTTCTACTTGAAGGTTATTAGGACAATAACTTATTGCTTAACAACTTCCAGCAAGTGCTAAACATAGCCTGCAGATACTTCAGTGGATTAACATGTCTTTATAAAGAAGTTTCATGAACAGAAGAATTGTTTTCCTTTTAACAGTTGTTTCTTTCTCAATCCCTCGACTTCTTCCCTAAGTCAGCCTCCTCATTTTCTGCAGCATTTTCCATCTGTATCACTGGCATGGTACACAGATACCTGGTCTAGAAGTTTGTTGGCATTTGTACAATTATGACTATCTTCCTCTTCATTGTCTTTGAAGCCAAACTAAAATGGTACCTTGTATATATGGTCTGTGAGTTGTTTTGGAACAGGGTATACCAGCCTGTCAGCTTTGCTTGGTATTGTTTTCTATTTGGATTTATGTTTGCACTTGAATTTGGAGGAGTCTAGGGGTTGGTGGGAAGGGGGGAGTTCCAGAATTAAGGCTATCCATGTTGCTAGAATGCACCTGCACATCAGCTCATGGTGAAAACTCTACCACAAGCTAACTTTGAGATTCCCTGTGGCACGGTGCTTAGTCCTAATGCTGACAGTGAATAAAGACTTGAGACAAAGAATGTGCAGTGGTAGAAACACAAAGAAGTTTATTCCTGAGTTCTCAGGTTTCCTTCCAATACATATTCTTCCACTGTTAACGTCTGTGCTTTGTAATAACACTGCTCCAGGTGTATAAACTAGTAGAGTTCCAGAGTCCATTCAGCATCTGAACACCTAAGTTGATCCAAGTCTAATTAACAATTAATGCACTTCTTCATAAAAGACTATTTGTACACTACAACCAGTAGTTTTCTTTTGAATGTATGCCTATAATACCATAAATGTTTATTAGCACCTTGTACAAACATAATTTGCAAATTTTTAATTAATTAATTTAATTAATCTTAGTGTCTAATCAACCACTGCATGGCAAATTCCATGAGGATAAGAACCATATCTTTTTTACTTATATGTGTGTCTGTGAAACCTAACACAAAGATCAAAAAATATTTGCTGCCTGGCTAAAGAATTATGAAGTTGAAACAGAACCTTACAGATGTGAGGTAACAATACATTTAAATATCACTGTGGAATAACCAGTGAGGAAAGGTAAAATTATGTTGGGGTTATGGTTAAACTGAAGAATACAGTTCCTGACATGATGGAAGAAATGCTATCAATAGTACCAAAAAAAAAAAAAAAGAGGAGGGAGAATTTTTCTTATTAAATTTTCTAATCAAACAGAAGGGAGAAGAGGAATAGTTTAAGAAATTCATATTTAATAAATTTATTTTTATTCAGAAGTAGATGAGATTTTTCTGCTGGAGTGAGGAGTGAGTATTAAAGTAGGAAGTTAGAAGTTGATGGAAAAAATCTGAAATAAAAGCCATAAAAAATAGGCAGAAAGTGTTGTATATGGCAGCAAATACTAAAGTTATTACCCAGCCCTTTGAAGTGGGAATTGTTATACAAGGTGTAGTGTATAGAGGGCTCCTTACATTTATAAAAATATGATTTAAAAAAATAACTAAAAAATGAATATATAAAAGAAAGCCAGTCATGAATCAATGACAATATTGCTATGAAACAAAGATTAAGAATTATTCAAATGTGCAATATATATCATAATAAATAAAATAAAAATAATAAAAACAAAAATAATCATAATAAAACAATAAAATAAAATAAAGTAAGAAAACACAATATTATTTCCAGAAAGAATTATATGAATCACTGTAAGCAATTTCAAAATATTTTGTTCGTGTGTCATCTTTTTCTTCTGGCAATTCTAATTTACTCGTTGATGGATTTGCCCTACTTCTTTCTACCTACTGGGTCATTTATGTGTGTCATTATTATTATTATTATTATTATTATTATTATTGCTGTTGTTATTGTTATTATTTATGTTTCATTGAAGCTTAGTATTGGCAATTGGTCCACACTCTGTACTATAGGCCTAGCATTTAGCCGAGAGCAAATATTTCTACCGTAATGGATTGTTGATAGAGCAGTCATCAAACTATGCATTGCCTTTCTAGTGGACCATAATGAAGACACTCTTTATCTGCTTTTTTTTATACTCACCTTCCTTCAGACTTTTGGAAAACATATCAAGCTCCTTTTCAGATATTTACAGCAGAAGAAAGACAAGAACTATCCCATAGGTCTGATGTGAACTTCACAAACAGGAGTTTACAGATTTGTCCCTGTAGAAATCTTCCTGGGGATAGGCATAGAGTATGACCCTGATGCTTTCTGGTGCTGATCTCTAAGCTTCTGCATATCTTACAGGGGAGAAAAGTCTTAACAGCCATCCTCACTGTGCTCACCATGAGCCTTATTTCAATCTACTGTCTGCCAGGCACAAAGCAACATGCCTTAGGAAAGGTGGAAGAATGAGGGAGATGAGTCTGACACTCACAGAAAAACACTACTCACATATCCTGCCTGAGGGAGCATAGGTGACTGAGTCCAGTTACTGACGTTGTGAATCCACCGTCATCTTTCTGCAGGCCACACTTCCCATTTTACCCCACCTCCCAGCCTGCTCCTATTAATGGATGTGCATTGCTTGGGAATCTAGTGTAAGCCCACTCCTTCAGGGAACTGGTCTCTAATCTCCACATTTGGCTTAATACTCAAGTCTGCTGCTCCAAAGTTTTCTTAGAACTATATTTTTGTCAGAGATTCTTCCTACGTGTTCACAAGTGCCAAACCCACTTAGTAGTCTGAAGGCTTTCCTGCCTACTCTTACCACCTCCCCTTTATCCTTCACAGAGCATTTCTTGCAATAAATCTTGTATATCTATAAGCATATCTTGGTGACTTCCTCTCAGATGTCCCAAACTGACACAATGAGAATGCAAGATTTATATAGAATACCATTTTTCTTAGAATCTTTGCTATTTCTATAATGTCACAATGATAAAAAATCAAAATATATTATGTCAAATTAGGGTTTATTCCAAGAAGGCAAGAAATTTACCAGTGTAATCCATTTCACCGACAAAGTGAGTTACCATATAGTCACATCAAGTTAGATGCTAAAATGCATTTGATGACGTTTCAAAGCCATTTCTAATCAAGACACAGAATAGAAAGAGGTTAGTTACATCACATATAATAAAATACATTTAGTAGAAGACAATAGCAACTATTATTCTAAATGGCAAAGCCCTGAAAGGAATCCAATTAAAAGTAAAAACTTGTCATGGATACCTATTAAAACTATTAATATCTGTGTGTGCCTCAGAAGTGATTGAGAGAAATATCTATAGGCAGAGCTAAGTGATATGATATACACAGATCTTCCTCAATGTATGATGGAATTACATCCTGATAAGCCTATCGTAAGTTGAAAATATTGTAAGTTGAAAATGCATTTCCTATACCCAACCTACTGAACATCCTAACTTAGCCTATGCTACCTTAAACATGCTCAGAACATTTACATTAACCTACAGTTGAGCACAATTATTTCACACAAAGCCTGCTTTATAATAAGTGCTGACTATCTCCCGTAATTTATTGAATACTCTGCTGGAGGTGAAAACAGAATGGTTACAGTGATACAAAAAGGTCTTAAGTGTGTTGGTTGTTTACCCTCTTGATCCCATGGCTGACTGGGCACTGTGGCTCAATGCTCCTGCCCAGAATCAAGAGACAGTATAATACCCTACCCTGAGAAAAGATAAAAATTCAAACTATGGTTTCTACTAACTGTATATCATTTTTGCATCATCATAAATTCAAAAAATCTTACATTGAACCATCATAAATTTGGGGTCATCTGTATTAGGGAGTTCTGATATGATATGGTAGTTTAAAGATTATCATCTTTCTCCTCTCCTTCTAGAAATCATAAAAAGTAATAAGAAAAATAAAAAGGATCACATTCTCCATGTTCACTGAAACGTGGCGTCAGATATGATTTACAGGTTCTAGAGTGTAAAGATTGTAAGAAATCAATCGAATCTCTACAGATGTCATGCAGGAATCAGTGAGGAGGTTATTTACTTGGACTGTAGGTGGCAGGTCGCAGGATGCACTGCAAAAACATTATTTCCCACAGATAAAGGAAACACCCTGAAGGGTAAACACTAAAATCTCTATTTTCAATCACTAGATATGTAACTTCAATGGGTTGAGATGAGGTAGAATATATTTCCAGAAAGATGAAGAGAGGAGGCATGCAGACTGAAGAGCATCGAGGGACCTCGGCAGAAAAGGACCTCCAGTGTCAGGAACGCGCATATACTGAATTGAATACATTTACCGTGAACTGAAGAAATCTATTTTGCAGCGCTTTCTGATATTACGGGGAAGTCGAGGGCTGTCAGCAGAAGTCCTCGAGCATCAACTTTGTACAAAGAAACACCAGAGATGGATTTTCAAAGAGCGCACAGAGATGGCTTATTTGTAGGAAACTATCAGTCTCTAGGTCAGAAGAATAATACAGAGTTTTGACTTCTTCATCCTAAACAGGAAATCCTTGCAAATAGTCCAATAAAAAACAATATATTCAATAATGAGTTATAATATAAGAAACCTTACACCATTGTTATTATATTACTAGAATAATTTGAAAAAAAGAAAATAAACTTTTCTATTTCAAAGAGTTACATATATAGAAGGTTTTTAGGGCAAGTGGTAAGCAACTCTTCTATCATGAGATAAGGAACACACACACACTTAGGTTTGCAATTACTCTTAGGACGGAGATAACAAAGCAGAAGTGTAAAAAGTCAGGGGAAGTGTAAAACTTGAGGGGAAAAATAAAATCATTAGGCAAATGAAGACAAAATTAGAAGTGATTCCAGGGAGAAATCCATTGGAAGAAATACAGCAGCGACTTGAAGAATAAAAATGAGGAAATTAGTTCACATGCAGTCAAAATTGATTTGGAAAAAAAGTTTTATCTTTTAAATTTTTTTACAAGGAAATGATCAATATTTTATTGCTTATTATTAATTTTGTTTCATATTTCGATTATAGGGAAAATCAATTCTGGTTACAAGTCTGATGTTTTTAACAATTAAAAATATTTATAATTAAACTATAGTGGCCACTCTGTTACAAACAGTGAAATGACAATATGCAAAGGAATATCTTAGAATGTGCACAAAAGTAGAACTTAGCAACAAGCCCACCGTGGAAAACACTCTCGCAGGAAGTCCTGTTGCCTGCACTTGAAAACCATCAATAGACGTGCATGGAGAGTGCGTATGTCATAGGCCTTCTCAAGAAAACATGGCTGAAGACATACTGCATCTGCTTCAAATGTTTTGGAAAGCTGATCTCTGACTATGTAAATCCCTGCTATAGTTTATTTCCATTATATCCTTCTAATGAGACTTCCAGATATTATTTGTTAGTTGGTGCATTAGTTTTCTACAGCTGCAGCAATGAATTACCACAAACAGTAGCTTAAAACAACACAAATTTATAATCCTACAGTGCTGTAGGTTCAGATCTCACCAGGTATCAGCAGACAGCATTCCTCCCTGGAGGCTCCAGGGTTTTAAACAGCAATACATTTATAAAAGGCCTGGGGAAAATCACTTTTTATATTTTGTTGATAGGAGTACAAATCGATACAACAGCTATGGATAGGAATATCATATATATATAATATCATGTGTATATATATTATATATATATATATAATCTTATCAGTTACAAAATTATGTACCCTTTAACCAAAAATTTTTGCTTCAGAGAATTTGTTATATATTATACATTATGATGCATTATACTTGCATGAGTACTATTCATTATAACCTGTATGTAATGGTAAAGTAGTAAAATCCAAGCAATTATGTGGATTAAACAAAGTTTTACACATGCAAACAGTGGAAAATTTTGTAAGTCCAAAGAGGGCTGACAAATGTCTCTACATTTTGAAATAGGAAGACTTTTTAAATTATTTATAAGTGAAAGAAAGGGAAGTGCTGAATAGTATATATAATGATTATCTTTGTTAGAAAATAAGGAGGGAGTCAGATCTGTACTTGTTTACTTGTACAGACATAAAGCAAATGTGGACAGATTTATAGGAATCTGTGATGGCATGTGGACAGATGATGAGGTAGAAATATGATAAGAACACATATTCATTATTTAGCATTTTTAACTTTTAATTTGACTCATATGATTGCATTCTATATATTAAAAGATGCTAAGAACATGCAAAGCTAATAAATCAAATACAAAAGGGCTATTATGGGGTGGTTTAAGCAGTGGGATGACATCATCTGTATTTTATGTCTATATTCATAATCTAATATTTTATGGAAACAATGAATCTGAAATAAACTGTATGAATTTGGAATGACTCTTGAGGGAAAAGCTATTGGAATCATATATGGCTTCATTTATTTATTCCTTCAACAAATATTTATTGAGTACTTTATATGTGCCAAGGCTGTTCAAAGGTCCTGGTCGTTAGATGTTAGCAGGGATGTGGGAAGGAAAAAGTAAGGGTAACTTCAAGGACATTTGTGTAAACTATTGGAAATATTGGAAGAATAGAAGCTCCATAGACTGATGAGAAATGTTGATACAGGGAGAAACTTGAGGAGGGAGTTCCAATATGAATATTTACATTAGTGATGTACTTTTGACAGGTGGAGATGCTAAGTGAAGAGTTGGATATATTAATACATGAGTTTTTTCATAATTCTTAAATCTGTTTGACTTCTCAAAATACTTGTCTCTGAAAATATGGTGAGATATACTACGTTTCTCCGTGGGAAAACTCAATATTTTAAAAGTGATACTTCAATTCTTAATTGAACTGTGACTATAATTCAGCTCTAATTAAAATCCTAGAAGGAATTAGTGGTATTTTGAAAATTTATTCTAAACTTAATCTAGAAAGAAAACTGTGTAAAATTGGCCAAGAAATTCCTTAAAAATTTGAATTTTTATCACAAAAGATGTTATAAAATGTTATAACAAAATGTTATAAATGTTATAAAATTGCCCTTTTTACAATTCTATGTAATTGGTGCAGAAATGGTAAAAAAAAAAAAATGGTTTCATTGTTATGTTATTTCACAATTCTTTGTTAAAAAGTTTGAATTTTAAGAGAATTGGCTAGGCTGTGAGCACTCTCAACAATTTTTTTCTCTGGAACCTGTTTTTTTTTTCCTCTTTGGTGCCTTTGCTGGGGAAACCCTTAAAATATCCAGCATTCAAAAAAAAAAAATAAAATCCAGCTTTCTGACGGTGTACACCTTCATTTTAGCTGATCCTACCTGCTGCATCAAGGGCATAACTCTAACATTGGGTCAGGTTTCTCCTTGCCATTCCTGTAGACACTGGACATGAACTTTGTAGTCCCACAGCACTGCTGCTTTCAAATCCTAGGAGTCAGCATATATGAAATGGATTCCAAATAGTATATGGCACATCTACTTTGTGGTTCACTTTTTGCCTTCAGATGGTACTTTCTAGCTTAGAAGTTTTAGTAATCCTGTCAACTTGGCTCATTCATTGTCTGCTCCTTTCTGCAGTACATATTTTTTTCAGAGATTCCTGAAGAATAATGGTATGTATATGAAGTCCTCAAGTAAACTGTATGATCCAAGTGGTACATTATTTTTAATACTACATTAGCTGGTTTTAAAGTTTTATGAGGAGGCAATAAGATATCCGTGTTCATATTATTATGTCAATAGAATTTTCCCCTTATATCTTTATCAATATAAAGGGAAAACTTATAAAAATTCAACAAAACAAAAAGCCAACACAAATATACAAATGTTATCATTTTCTCTGATTTTTATTATGCCCCTTCAGTTCCCTTGAAATAAAGTGAACAATTTAAATAAATCAATAATTGATGAATAGTCCTTTTGATGTTTTTTCATAAATAATAGGCCTCTCACAAATAAAATTTCTGTTTTATTATAGATCATAACAGAAATGCAGAAGTATACATGAACAAAATGCACGTATTAATCAATCATTATAAATTAGGCAATCTAATTCACAATTTAGAATGTAGAAATAGCAATGTCAACACTCCAGGATCCCCAAGTACTCCTGTTCTCTTTCTAAATTGTGATCCCCTCATTTTTTGTTATTATTATGATAACCTTCTACATATATTTATACTTACACGATCTCCTTGTGTATCTTTAAGTATGACGTTTGTGCCAATTTTTGTATTTTGTATTTATTTATTTATTTTTTTAGAGACAGAGAGAGTGAGGTATGAGGCAAGACTCAGGTGGAGAGGGAGAGAGAGAATCTTTTTTTTTTTTTCCTATTTTATTTTATTTTATTATTTTTTTTTATTGACATACAATGTATTATTTGCCCCAGGGTACATGTCTGTGAATCATCAGGCTTACACATTTCACAGCACTTATTATAGAACATACCCTCCCCAATGTCCATAACCCAGCCACCCCATCCCCACCTCCTATACCCCCAGCCACCCTCAGTTTGTTTCTTGAGTTTAGGAGTCTCTTATGGTTTGTCTCCAGAGAAAGAATCTTAAAGGCAAGCCCATGCTCAGCACAAAGCTCAATGGAGAGCTCGATCTCATGACCTGAGGTCATGACCGGAGCTGAAATGAAGAGTGGGACGCTTAACGGCCCAAACCACCCAGGTACCCCAGTTCTTGTATTTTGTATAAATGAGAGTGTACATTATACTTATTGTACTATAGATCTGTTGAAAATAAACGCTCTCAACTTTTGTTTCTTTGGAAAATATATTTCATTGTTTTTATTTTTGAGTGACATTCTTTCATGTTATATAATTTTATATTTTTCATTTTTATTTCTTTGAAGGAGTGATTCATTTCTCTAGCTTCCATTGCTTCAGATCAGATGTCAGTAATACTTTTTTTTATTATTGATTTCCTAATTTAATATGAACTTCCCCATCCATTTTTAAGAGTCTCTCTGTCTTTGGCTTTCAGAAGTTTTTCCTTCATATGTCTAAACCTAATTTTCTTTGTCTTTGTCTTACTTGAGGTGTACTATACTCCTTGAAACCATAAATATATGCCCATC
This sequence comes from Potos flavus, assembly GCA_028534135.1. Classification (NCBI taxonomy): domain Eukaryota; kingdom Metazoa; phylum Chordata; class Mammalia; order Carnivora; family Procyonidae; genus Potos; species Potos flavus. The sequence continues at coordinate 79,123,822 of CM052899.1, read as the reverse complement.
ACTTAAAATAGTCTCTATCATTATCTCCTCAAATATTTCTTCTTTCCCACTTTACTGTCCTTTATGAAAGCATTATGCAGGGAACAATTAACTCGTCAAACCTGAGGTGCTCAAATCCTGCATGTCACCACAAACAGCCTTCTTCAGGACTGTTCGCCGGCCGATTCCTGGATGACCAACACTAAGCCCTTGAATATTGTTCCTGATATGATCATTTTTGGATGCATGAGGCCTTGGGCTGAGAGATACAAATTTGATCTGAGAGTTAATGCTAAACTGTGACTTAGAGTAAACCCTATTTTAACTCCGGCGTGCTGGAATGGGTGAAGCTGAAATCAGTCATGCGTGTGATATATTCCTACATGTCTGACCCTGATAAGTGTTCTAGACACCAAGGCTTAGGTGAACTTTTCTGGTTGGCAATACCTCCTAGCACATGTTGTCATACAGAGTTGTTGGAAGAAGTAAATGCTTCAATATGACTCTACTAGAAAAGGACACTTTGCAACTTGCTTCTCTTGGAATTTGTCCAGTGCAACTTTCTATTTGCTAATTTTAATTTGCATCATTTTATTGTAATAAAACATTATATGAATATAACTGTTTCTCTTACAAACTGTTTGCAATTGTAGTAGCTATGCATGGTCTTGGGATCTCCCAGCCCAGCGCGATTTTGTGCCCTGCCTTATTTTTCAATCCATTTGATTGTAATATATGTAACTTTAAGATTACAAAGGCTGTTTTAAAAATCAGTTATTAGGGGCGCCTGGGTGCCTCAGTGGGTTAAAGCCTCTGCCTTTGGCTCAGGTCATGATCTCAGGGTCCTGGGATCGAGCCGCGCATTGGGCTCTCTGCTCATCAGGGAGCCTGCTTCCCCCTCTCTCTCTGCCTGCCTCTCTGCCTACTTGTGATCTCTCTCTCTCTCTCTGTCAATTAAATAAATAAAATCTTAGAAAAAAATCAGTTATTAGCAGGTTAATAATAACATCCATAAAATTGGAAATATAACTTGAAATATAGCTAACTTCTGAGTGATTTCTATTTTCTAGACACTATAATGAGGGCTAAATGTGATAAAAGCAATCTATTTTATGAGGTCAAAATCCATAATGTGATCTTATTTTATAAATTGAGATAACGTGATCATTCAAAAAAAAACTGTGTCATTAGGCAAAACTGACACCTGAGTCTTTGCTTTTAGCAATTATTTAATATGTATTTGGAATAATGCGCCTCAGAATATTGATTATAATGATGTCAATGAATCTCCTATCATACAAACACACCTATTAAACTTTAATAGTTTTAATTTGGGGCATGTATTTTATTTTATTTTATTTTTTTTAATTTGGGGCATGTACTTTAAAAGTAATAGGTAGGTATTATGGATCATTCAGTGGCCATGCCTTCAGCAAAGATGTGGAAATAGAAACATAGCAGCAAAAGGTGTGGTACTATAAGTGAACACAAAAAATAACAGATAGTGGTCTGTTTTTAATCTGAATTTGTTAATGCAATTCATATCGTATTATATATTCCTTTAGAAATACTTCCACACAATTAAATTATGATAATATGATTTATGTATATTTTCAATTAAATTTTATTTATGCAATATGAATATTGTTGATAACTCTATTTCATTTGGTATTTATTCATTGGAAGAACAATTTTGTTTATACCTTCAGAGCAGAAATTCTTAGAAAAGGACTTTTAAGCCCCAAACAATTACTTCCTTGCCCTTCAGGCACCATGACTTAGACAAGCTTTAAAAAGAATATAAGAGCTAATTTAGCTTTTCTTTGGTTATTGTTACCTTGTTTTGGTTTCAAAAGGTGATTCGGTTAATTTCTAGAGAAAATTCTAGAATAGAAAGCATATTATGGCAAAATAACTCTTAAGAAAAATTATGCTTCAAACAAGAGCCTGTGTTTTTGTTTATTTTTGTTTTGTTTTGTTTTGTTTTGTTTTGTTTTGTTTTGTGAGAAAGCATATCCCCAAAAACTTTGTGGCCAAAAAAACAAAGTATAATAGTTTCATTTTGTTTCTTTTTTGTTTCTTTGGATGTCTTCTTTGAATTTTCACTGCATCTTTAATGAACTAAACTGAAAGTAGTTGCCGTTCAGCTTCTCTTGATACTAAATAGAATTGATTTTTTTTTTAAATAGAGATGAGTACTTTCCTAGTACCTTAATCTCTCTTGTCACTATTTAATTTTCAATTTGCTACTCCCCAGATGTTTCCAAAAACAAAATTACACAACTCAAAAGGAATGTGAAGTCAGGTTAACATCCTATTAAAAAAAAAAATTACCAAAAAAGCACTTTTTTCAGGTGCATATATTCAAGCTATTCCGAGTAATTATTTTAAATTATTGTATTCATTTACAGCAAAAGACATGTCTCATCAAAAGTAGGTCTCACAGATATGTAATTCATCTAGTGGTAAGGAATACATCATTACCAGCACTACTTTAATGTTTTCTATACTATGATGATATAAGCAACCAAATACACATTGAAAAAAATATTTAAATCTAGAGAATGTTTGTGTCAAAATTCTAAGAATTCATTAGAATTTACTAAATTTTGTTGATTTTCATTGATTTAATGAAAAATTCAAACATTTCATATGTTCCAAAAGATTGAAACATCCTTGGGGTGCAAGGGTGGCTCAGTTGGTTAAGCATTTGGCTTCAGCTCAGGTCATGATTCAGGGTTCTGGGATCAAATCCCGCATTAGGCTCCCTGCTCAGGGGAGAGCCTGCTTCTCCTTCTCCCGCTTCCTCTGCTTGTGCTCTCTCTCCATCAAATAAATAAATAAAATCTTTAAGGAAAAAAAAAGGAAAAGAAAAGTTTAAAGAAGAAACATTCTTAAGTGAGGTGGTATGTATCAGAATTTGAGAAAAAGAAATCAATTATTATGATTATTTAACCATCACTACAACCTAAAATTTAAGTAAGCAAATTAGATATAAATTAAATATTGTGAAGAGATATTAATACAGTCCATTTTAAAGCACTTTCTATTATTTTAAAATGATAATGCTATTGATAAGTTTTATAACAGCCTTTCAATTTAATACCTGTATGTTAAAATCTATGTAAAAGATGCTTGTGGTCCTGGAGAAGTTTGTGAATCTCTGCGGATATAGGGTCTTTATAAGCAAATTGATTAAAGTGGACTGGAACAACTGGACTCAATTAAAGTATTAATGTGATACGTGTAACCTAGGTGTCTTGTTAAAATGCATTTTCTGATTTAGTAGATCTGGGGTGGGACTTGAGATTCTGCATTTGTTTTAATAGATTTTATTTATTTATTTATTTGTCAGAGAGAGAGAGAAAGAGAGAAAGAGGAGAGAGCACAAGCAAGAAGAGTGACAAGCAGAGGAAGAATCAGGCTCCCCATTGAGCAAGGAGCCAGATGTGGGACTAGATCCCGGGACTCTAGTATCATGACCTGAGCAGAAAGAAGATCCACAACCTACAGAGATGCGCAGGCCTCCCAAGATTCTTCATTTCTAACGGCGTCCAAGTAATGCCAAAGGTTTTTTTTTTTTTCCAAAGGTCTTGGTCTAAGGGCCACAGTTTGAATAGCAAGGATTAGGTGACCTGCTATTCATTTACTCTTTGATTCTTAGAGGTCCAGATTTGCCTTATTTGCAAAATAATAAGGCAATTTTGTATGATGAAATATTGTTTTAATATTTTAAAAATAAACATTTTTTAAAGATTTTATTTAAATAAAATAAAATAAATTAAATACTTAGAGAGAGAGAGATCACATGTAGGCAGAGAGGCAGGCAGAGAGAGAGGGGGAAGCAGGCTCCCCGCTGAGCAGAGAGCCTGCTGCTGGGCTTGATTCTAGGACCCTGAGATCATGACCTGAGCCGAAGGCAGAGGCTTTAACCCACTAAGCCACCCAGGCGCCCCAAGCCAATTTATTTTTAAACTATTTATTTTTAAGGGGCGCCTGGGTGGCTTAGTGGGTTAAACCCTCTGCCTTTGGCTCAGGTCATGATCTCAGCATCCTGGGATCAAGCCCCGCCCGCAGGCTCTCTGCTCAGCAGGGACCCTGCTTCCCCCTCTCTCTCTGCCTGCCTCTCTGCCTACATGTGATCTCTCTCTCTGTCAAATAAATAAATAAAATCTAAAAAAAAAAATTTAAAAGAAATAAATAAATTGGCTTATCGTCTAAGAAGAGATTTGAATTAAGTTTGAATGTGGGGCTGGGAAAACTCTGCATAGAAAAAAAAACATTTTGTTGTTAGTATTGAAACATGGGCAATCAGAGTGAATAAGAAACTGGGAAACTGGGGAGGATTGGCATGTGGTGACCTGAGCTTACGATGTACAAAAATAAAATGAATAGAAAATTCTTTTGCCTTATTTTTTAGGGAGTCTTGTAGGACAAACTAAGAAATTAAAAATAGCAATTTGGTGCATTTTGATAGTAACTGTTTTTATGTTTATATATGTATTTTTTTTAATCAGAAGACAAGAAAATTCAACACAGTAGCATTTATATGCTCTATTTAACATTTCCCAGAAAAGAGCTTGTGCTAGTTTCATATTGCATGAAAACCACTTTCAAATTAGTTCTCAATCCTATCAGATCCAACATCTCCTTATCACAATAATATTTAGTGTTCCTTTTACTACACTTAAATTAAACGCACAGAGGTTATAACCTAACTGCAAGTATATTCTTAAAAATCATTACAACGTCCTCGTTTTATCACAGGGGAGAAATGAAAGGGAAATAAGTTATATTTCAGTGTGTAAATGTCTAGACTGAACTACATAAATGATATAATAAAGTAGTCAGGTGCTTAGATCCACATATGGATTAACTCTAATGTAAAAGCTACAAAAGCAGACCAATAAAGAAAGATTTTTCTCTTAATTCAAATACCATGAATAGTGTGATCTGTGATATAGCTAAGCGGTGAACAATATTTGGTAACATTCCCAACCAAAGAATGTGTAATGTTCCCTCAATTTATAAAGGTATTGAATTCCTGGATAATTCTGTCTGTATTAAAATAGTGTACCTAAAGTTTTGTGTTTATATGTAAGTCAGAGGGAGGTTCTAGGTGAGGATAACCAAAAGTTGGTTTTTCACACACAGGTATGATTGACAGGATATTCAAACCATGTACAGAATGGGGACGAAATTTTTGTTGGCCACTCCTTGCATTGAAGACATCAAGAATCTGGTAGATGTGCCATCTAAGTGATTGTAAATATCAAAAAGGACCAATAAGTCTCAAACTGCCTGATGTTTTCCAAATTGATCAGGTCACAAATGATATCAAGCATATCTGCCACATTGTTGATTATGAATGAAATTGTTAACACAAGTTCACAAATGATCAATACTTATTGTTTCAGAAACACGAACCTCAGAATTAGGAGTCTTATTTCATTTAAAAGTAACTTAAAACTATACATAAAAGCTTGATCAAAGTTTCCTTTCCTAGTGAGATATTCTCTTGGATATCAGCTGTAGGGACCTCGGATAGTATAAATGTAATTATTTATTATATGTTATAGAACATTTGTTTTCAGATCCAGACATTTATACTGTCTTAACTAGAAATTTTGTTTAGTGTCCTTTCAGATTCTTTTGTCAAGTTATATAATTAAGTCAAAATCTCACTATAAACTTAATGACATTAAGATTCATTAATGGTGCTTATCAGAAAATTGTGCATCATTAATGTGGATTAACACTGTAGGAGTTCTTTCTTAAACTGAAAACTTGGTTCTCCTGTGGGTTTAAAATGAAATGTTGAAATGCATTTATAATGTGAATTCGTAAGTACCTGTAATTATTCTAAATATAAAAAATGTTAGATAAAATAAAGAATCTCTTACAATAGCAGAAGCTTTATCAATAGCTTTGTTGATAAGAGAATGTATTATCATGACAACATACACTCAATTTTTTAAAAACAATACAGAATTGAAAGGCAGGTAGGAAATTTTCTATTATGACACAATGTAAAACAATAAACACAAAATTCTTTCAAGGTGACTCATCTTCAAAATACATTGATTAGGGGTGCCTGGGTGGCTCAGTGGGTTCAGCATCTGCCTTTGGTTCAGATCATGATCCCAGAATCCTGGGATCGAGCCCCATGACATGCTCCCTGCTCAGCATGTAATCTGTTTCTCCCTCCCCCTCTGCCCTAACCCCTGCTAAATAAATAAAATCTTAAAAAAAAAAAAATACATTGATTAAAAACATTTGAATCCATTCATCTATCGATAGATATCCTTGTCTTAGGTATCGCAAATCATACGTCAGTGAACATGGGAGTGCAGATTCCTCTTCAACATGGAGCTTCCTCTGTAATAATGATTTACTCAGTTGCCTTATGACTTCAGTTCTTTGATAGATTCAAGAAAATATATAATTTTGTATCTTACTGGCTTCTTTTATTGTAAGGTTAAGAGCAAAATTGTAGATTTCTATATCCTAAACAGAAAGAAATCTTTGCTGTGACATTGGATATCTTATTGGTGAAATTGGGACTTACTCCCCATGAGGCTAGGGAACTGAGCGCTGAGGAACTGAGGAGATTCTAGATGAGCACTGGGTGTTATATGCCACTGATGAATTACTGAACTCTACATCTGAAACAAATGATGTATTATGTGTTGACTAATTGAATTTAAATTAGAAAAAAAAAAAGCTTAACAGCCAAATTACCAGTTTGCAGAACTGTGCAACATTTCTCCCTGTTTTTCAGAAATTGCCAGGTTTGCGTCACTGGGGTAGTGGCTTTGGTGTCTAGTCCCTCCACATACTTGGATCCCTTTTGGCCTTCAGACCTCTTGGACTTCAGAGGGCAGGAGTTCTTGAACTCCTAGAATACTTTTCTTAGCATTCCCGCCTCACTCTCAGATTTTTTTTTTTCCTGAAAGCCTGGAGTTTCTCTGATTGAATTTCCTCAGCTCTCCTGCTCTGCCCAGATGCATTCTGAGAATAACTACTTGCATTTGATGGATTAAGTCTCTATAATACAGGGAAACACTCAACTCTCTTTTTCTGCCCCAGCTTTTGGTATATTTCCAATGAATATTTAGTGAACACCTATGAGCAAGAGGAAGCAAGTGGGTACAAATTCACTTTGTGTCTGAGACTGTAGGATTTTAATCTGCCACGGCAGCCCAGAGGCAGATATTGAAAGTTCCTTAAATGTTCAGCTGTATTCACCTTTGTTCATCATAGTGGACTTCTCATTTGCCTAGAGTCCCACCATTACTAAAAAGCTCTCATATGAAGAGCTTTTCACTTTCTGGAATCTATTCAATTTAGATTTCTTTGAGTCCTCACATTTCTCATCATTTTAAAGATAAACCAGTCAGAGAAAGACAAATACCGTATTATTTCACTCATATGTGGAATATAAGAAACAAAACAAATGATCATAGAGGAAAGAAAGAGAAAGGAAAACCAAGAAACAACTCTTAACTATAGAGAACAAACATAGTTACCAGAAGTGAAGTGGGTGAGGGAATGGGTGAAATAGGTGATGGGGATTAAAAGCACACTTACAGACATGTACCCTGGGGCAAATAATACATTATGTGTTAATGAAATAATAAATAAATAAATAAAAGTACACTTACCTTGATGAGCACTGAATAATATGTGGAATTGTTGAATCACTGTATTGCACACCTGAAACCAATGTAATACTGTATGTTAACTATAATGGAATTCAAACAAAATAATAAAAAAAGAAAACTATAATTTTATAGCTTACTTAGATTGTTATCTTTTTTAGTATGAATACAGTCTTGTAAATCTCCATATCCAAACAAGAAGCAGAACATATTCTCCTGTTCACGTTTTAATTTTAATTTTTAAATAAAATTTAATTTTTGTTATTATGTTTGCATCTGTGAAATCCTTTCAGATTCACTAGACAGAGTAACTATAAGTAAGTTACATGATACATAATATTTTTCAATGGGAGTGCCTAAATTGAAATGTCGTTTCAAACAATGACTTCTTGGAGGATTTATTACTGCAAATATATGAGCAAAGTAATGAGTTGGGGAAGAGGGATGATGGTCCTTTCAAATCAGTGGTAAACTGTCTTCAGTATCATATACTTTTATCACACTGGTCTTTTCCAACCATAAATACATATATTTGGGGAGAGAGAAATTATCTCCCCAGATCTACTTCCCGAGAAGGCATTTGCTTTCTTATTTTGGTATCAAACAAAAGAGACAATGGTTACATTCTATAACTTTGACTTTGCAGGATGCTTCAGGCCACTTAGTCTTTATTATTTCATTTTAATCTCTTATTCTCCACATTTAGATGATTTTATTAACCCCTACCTCATCTCTGTTGTTCTTCTCTCCTTTATTGGATATCCTTCCACAAACATACTGAACAACTAAAAATACTACTTTTATCATATTAACCTTCTTTAAAAAAAATCGATGTCATGGCATAAAATCGTCAATGTAAGAATGGAAACACTAAGACATTAACTAATTAAACTGGCACTCTACATTAGAAAATGGTATAATACTAAGACTATATTAGTTTATGTTTATTTTAACTAATTAATTAACTAGTTAAATTTTAGCTTATGTTTATTAATTGCTCCCTTCATGTTAGGTACAATTCTAAGTTAATTATGATAGGTTGACTCAATTCTCACAAAAACTCTGTGATGTAAATAATATTATTACCATCACCTCTGTTCTATAGGTAAGGAATAACATAGACTGAAGAACTTGTCCAAAGTCAAAAGCACATAAGATACTGAGTCAGTTATTTGAGTCTCCTCTAAAACTTAAAAAAGTAACCAATATACATACTATTTAGCCTCGATTGATAGAATTACTTAGAAATATTAGTAAGATGTAAGCTGTGAGTCTAATTCAATCATTTAAAGGAAGTGGTTAAGTTTGCTTTTGGTCCATTTTGCTTCGTTACTAAATCACAAAATTTAAGAAAGTTTATGTTAATTTTGGTGTGGTTGGAGAACTTTAATTTTCCTTGCTGTGAATATTTATTTTTAAAAGTCAAGGAGAAAATCAGTTCAGGGGCGCCTGTGTGGCTCAGTGGGTTAAAGCCTCTGCCTTCGGCTCAGGTCATGATCTCGCGGTCCTGGGATCGAGCCCCCCATCGGGCTCTCTGCTCAGCAGGGAGCCTGCTTCCCCCTCTCTCTCTGCTTGCCTCTCTGCCTACTTGTGATCTCTCTCCTCTCTGCCAAATAAATAAATAAAATCTTTAAAAAAAAAAGGAGAAGATCAGTTCAATATTATTATTTATATGCAAATGGCAATCTGGTCCAGTGTTAAAAGCAGCTAGACCTGGAGTGGGTGGATATTCCACTTTGAAAGTGGTGGGGACAAAGTGGTAGTGATAACTTTAGTTGCTAAAATTTAACTCAGTAAGTGTTTCTCTAATTCCTCATCTAGGGAGTTTTGATAATAACAATAATTAACATATTATAACATATAAATAACATAATTAACATTATTAAGCACTAGGTGTTACCTTAATTATTGGCCACTATCATATATTCAGTATTGGAGAAGCTCTCGTAGGATATTCATCTGGAAAGACATTATTTTCCCAGTCAAACTTCCACTCATAAAGGGATGAAATGTGTAAACAGAAAGTATTCTAAAAATCAGAACCATCTAGTGAATAATTATGCTTATTGGCAATAGAAAAATAATTCGAGCATTGACTTTTCCAGAGATTTTGATCTGTGGATATCATATGTAGGATTGCTTTACCAAATGTGAGGATTTTCCCTTTAAGGCAAGATGAATCTGGAGAACAATCCCATCTTGACCTTCAAGACCTTTCCTCCAGTCACTATTTACACATTTTCATAATACTTAGCAAAATGCTCTTAATTTAATAGCCATTTAATCTAAATATATTGAATTGATAAATAAGATGTTAAATAAGAGTTTATTTGTTTTTTTAAAGATTTATTTATTTATTTGACAGGGGGAGAGAGAGAGAGATCACAAGTAGGCAGAGAGGCAGGCAGAGAGAGAGGGGGAAGCAGGCTCCCTGCTGAGTAGAGGGCCTGATGCGGGGCTCGATCTCAGGACCCTGAGATCATGACCTGAGCCGAAGGCAGAGACTTAACCCACTGAGCCACCCACGAGCCCCTAAATAAGAGTTTAATATCACTCATAGTGCTCATGGTAAAATATAATTGCCAACATAATAATGAAAAAAATTTTGGACTATGTCTGCTGTAGAGTAAAAATGTATAGTTTGGAATTTTAAGATTGGCAGATTATTCCCAGTCCTATAACCAACTCTCAAATTAAACTTTTGTAAGTAATTAACCTCTGTGTGACGAACTTTGCTCATCTGTAAAACAGATACAGTAATTATTATTGCCTACTCTATAGGCATAGCATGAGAATTAATGAGGTAATTTCTAAAAGTGAGTTCCTTGAAAGGCATTTTATAACATCTTACTGTCCTATTCTCTTTGTTTTATTTTTATCATATGCATCCAAAGTCCAAATGCTTTAAAAACAATTTTTTAAAATTTAGGTTGAATATTACTAACAGAGACCTAGGTGAAATATGGCAATGATAACTGAAATAATCAATAGTTTTATATGTCTGTTTTATAATGAATATTCTTTTGAGAAAGTCATCTTGTTTTTTAAAATTTAAAAATTTAAAAATTTTCATGTTACTTTTTGATCCAGTGGTTAGATGCTGATGGCTGCTGTGATCTATCTAAAGAAAGGTTACTGAACCTCTGCACTACTGAGTGGACAGATGATTTGTTATGGGGAGACTGTTCTGTGATTGTAAGATATTTAGCAACATCCTTGGCCTTTACCCACTAGATGCCAATAAGTATCCCTAGTGCTGACATCCCAACTTTTGTATCAACATGGATGAGACTGGAAGAGATTATGCTGAGTGAAATAAGTCAAGGAGAGAAAGTCAATTATCATATGGTTTCACTTAC
>CM052899.1:79096926-79112323 GCA_028534135.1 Potos flavus | reverse complement strand
ACCCAATGTTGTGGTTAGACCGGTTCTTATTATGATTAGCAAGATACACAGAAGGAAAAACCAGTCAAGAGCTTTGAAAAAATAAGGTTTATTAGTTACATACAAATTCTGGAGGGTAAGCAGCATGCCCTAGGGTTACAGCTAGATCTCAGGGAGGAAGGAATGGAGGGAGGGAGAGAAAGAGACAGAGATAGGTGAATTTAAAGCAAGAGTGGGAATTAAAGTGCAGGGAGGGAAAAGCAAATGTCAGTGATCTAGGTTCCAGGGCTTTCTAAAATTAGAACTTCCTGAATGGGGCAGCCTGGCTCTTTCTGTGGTTGTTTGAGGTGGATGTCTTTGACACTTGAGTGCTTCAGCAATCAAAAGCTTAATGTCAGACATTTACATTATAATCAAAAGCGCTAACTGGTAGATACTTCTTATCACAGAAATTCAAAATACTTTATTTTGACTACACTTCTTTTAAAAACTGAAATTAGTACTGAAAATTTTAAGTCATTTTGGATAGTATTTTATTCTTTCCGTTTGAGTGATACTTTCTTTTTCAAATTTCTAACCACCAGATTAATAAACTTTATGCATTTTTTTTTTTTTTTTTTTGGTTTTCCCATTGATTTTATCAGTTCAGGCTGCTATAATAAAGCACCATAGACTAGGCGGTTTATAAACAACAGAAATTTATTTCTCACTGTTCTGGAGACCGGAAACCAAGATCAGGATGCCATTAGGGTTGGACTCTGGTAAGAGCCTTTTGGGAGGCAGACTGGTGTCTTCTTGTCTCTTCATATGGCAATAGAGGGAGAGGGGTGCCTGTGGCTCAGTGAGTTAAAGCCTCTGCCTTCGGCTCAGGTCATGATATCAGGACCCTGGGATCAAGCCGGATGCGGTCTCAGCGGGGAGCCTGCTTCCCACCCCCCACCCCCAGCCTGCCTCTCTGCCTACTTGTGATCTCTCTCTCTCTGTCAAATAAATAAAATCTTTAAAAAGAGGCAGAGAGATCTCTCTGACATTCCATTTATAAGGGAACTAATCCTATTCCTGAAGGCTCCATTCTCATGACCTAATTAGCTCCTGAAGTCTCTACTTCCTAAAACCATTATTACATTGGGGCTAGAATTTCAATATGTGAGTTTTAGGGAGACAAACATTTAGCCTATAATATGCATGTTCTTCTATATTTTCAAATCTAAGCACATTGGCCTTTAAAAAAAATAGTGTTCACTCTAAACTGAGAGAAAATCTGTGAATAAAAAATGAAGGATATATAATTATTTTCATGTTTAAATAGCTTGCTCTGCAGATGTGATATGCAAAGGTGACCTTTTAGCGAGTCATTTTTCAAAGTGGTTGTGTGTTACTATAATAGTCATTTCACATGTAACAACTACTATGAAGTAATTCTTTTCTGCATTTTAATTTGGGAATTTTAAGCTGTAGTATTATGTATTCATTTCTCCTCAAATTTGGGATAATGCAAAGGTCACCTGATATAAAAATTAGTAATATTCCGATTCTATTTTCCTAAGATATAATAAAACCAAGAAAAGTTGGGGTGCCTGGGTGGCTCAGTGGGTTAAGCCTCTGCCTTTGGCTCAGGTCATGATCTTGGGGTCCTGGGATGGAGCCCCGCATTGGGCTCTCTGCTCAGCAGGGAGCCTGCTTCCTCCTCTCTCTGCCTGCCTCTCTGCCTACTTGTGATCTCTCTCTCTGTCAAATAAATAAATAAAACCTTAAAAAAAAAAAAAAACAAGAAAAGTAACAGAGAATAATTATTGATGTACTATCCAAAAATCTTCCTAATTTGTATAGTGGGCATGGATAGGTGTTAGGAATATTCCAATCCAAGCTAGGATATGTGCAAAATATCTCTTATTGAGAGATGCACGTCAAGCAAAAGAAATTAAAGCAAATTAGAGCAGAGAGAAAAATTAGTGTAAGATGATGCTAGATGGGGGGGCCCTGGGTGGCTCAGTGGGTTAAAGCCTCTGCCTTTGGCTCAGGCCATGATCTCAGGGTCCTGGGATTGAGCCCCACATGGCATCTGGCTCTCTGCTCAGCAGGGAGCCTGCTTCCCCCTCTCTCTCTCTGCCTGCCTCTCTGCCTACTTGTGATCTCTTTCTCTGTCAAATAAATAAATAAAATCTTAAAAAAAAAAAAAAAGATGATGCTAGATGGCAAGGAAGGGAGTGATGTTAAGAAGTTTCGTCTTTTTCCTGAAGTCATTATAAAGTACTTCCAGCATTTTAAGCTTGGAGATTGGTCTATTTATGTAATATGAATATTTAAGTGTGACATAAACTGATTTCAGCTTTATAAACATTATTCTGTTTTTAGGATGGAGAATAAATTTGAGTGAAGCAAGAATGAGAATGTGAGTACCAATTAGGTTTTTACAGGGTCACAGGGATGATATGGGAAAACATAACAATTTGGTTTAGGGTTGTGATGACTAAAATGAAGAGAAGACTGAAAGACATTTAAAAGATTAGGATGGCAGAGTGTCATGATAAAGAGTTGAATTTATTCAAGAAGAGAGAGACGATAATGTAGAGAGTGAATCCTAGGTTTTGATTTAAATGAGTCAACTCAGTAAGAACATAGTTGAAAAAGATCAGGTTTGGAGAAGACTATTAGAAATTTTAAGGAAGAACTTTCACATAAGAAGTTGGATACAGGGATGTGGACCTTGGAGGAAAAGTTAGGTTGAAGATAATAGCCCTGTGATTTATGTAGGAGTAAATGGCCTTCAGAGTCACAGACACAAGTAGCACCATCTACAAGAAGACAGAATGAAAAAAAGGACTACTAGTAAATCTTTAGGGACATGTACATTTGTCTGACAGATGAAATAAGTCAAAAAGGAAAATGGGAAGAAAGATGGATTTGCAAGGAGGAAAAACCAGATGAAGGCAAAATCAAAGAAAACCAGCAAAGATAGTAGTTCAAGAAATAAAGGAGTAGCTAAGAAGGTCAAATAACATTGAAAGTAACAAGAGGAATGTAACAGAAATCTCACATAATTTTTCAATTTGAACATAATTGCTAACTCTAGAGAGCTGTTTCGTGAGAATTATTGAGGTTAAATCAAAATTGCCATGGGCAGATAACAAGGAAGAGGTTACATAAGAAGAGAGAAATTGGAAGATAGGAGAAAAAAAGGAATCATTAAGAAATTTTTTTGTCATGAACCAGCCAAACCATTACTCTCTTTATTAAAATCATTTTATAAAGTCTAGTTAAATCTTTATCCTATTAGGAAATATTGCAATGTTCTTAAGTCAGTGAAATTATTTTCATTTGATGTCATTATACCTTGATAATAAAATGTGCTGTATTTTAAGTGAGATATGTCACTGAATGTTTATTAGAAAATTCACACAATTCTATCAACCACATTCATAACAATGTATAGAAAATTTTATAATTATATATATGAAATCATTAACTTGGTTTCATACTATGGAGATATTTATCTCACCTTATACATAATATATGTTGTATTTGGTGAGGTCACACATGTGTATATATATATAGTATGAGACAAAATTATTAAGTTATTAAGTGCCTTTTATTTCACATAAAAGAAAGTGCCTTTATTAGAATTCTAGAAGAGAATTATATTATTTATTCATTCAAACTCTAAAATAAACTAGCCTTTGAATTTAATATAACTGGCTTGATTCATTGTAAGGTGAAATGAAAGCTACATTTGCATCTGAGTTGATTATTATTTGACTTCTCTAAGATATATGTAGATATCTTAAATGTCTAAAGAATATATTTTATGTCAAATCATTAACCAGTATAACATTGTAGCATAGGCATTTAGTTGCTTGTGTTTCTCTTTCTTAAATTCATGGTAAATTTGTATTACCAGAGCTGTCCTTAGAAATCAATCAATTTTGTTTTTTTTAAGGCCAAAATCATAGAATGGGAAGAGGATTTTCTCAGAGGAAATCTTAGGGTACTTACATGATTTTTAAAAGAAAAAATGGAAATAAATTTATTCTGATAACATTAGTAAGAGTGATCTACTTTTACACTTACTAGAACAACAACAACAAAATGTTTCTTAGAGGGGCTCCTGGGTGGCTCAGTGGGTTAAGCCTCTGCCTTCGGCTCAGGTCATGATGTCAGGGTCCTGGGATGGAGCCCCGCATCAGGCTCTCTGCTCAGCGGGGAGCCTGCTTCCCCCTCTCTCTCTGCCTGCCTCTCTGCCTACTTGTGATCTCTCTCTCTCTGTCAAATAAATAAATAAAATCTTAAAAAAAAAAAAATGTTTCTTAGAGAAAACAACAAAATATAAAAACAAAGCTTAACTCAATTGTCAGCTATAATTTAGGGTTGAGTGGCCATGTTGGAAAAGAGAACAGCATGCAGGATCAAAATGCAAGGAGGCAGTTTAGTTCATAAGCTCTTTGGCAACCAGTAAGTGCCACCGCCTCAGGCTTATGGATCTTTAGATTCTGGCAGAATTTAAAAAAAAAAAATGGGATTAAGACTATGGACAGCTGCTTATAGCTAGTGGCATTAGATTTGTTTCAATAGCCCAGAAATTCCTGACTCTTTATTTGAATCCAGTAAAATGAGTTTTAAAATATGATGACATCTTGTATATAAAGTAAGCATATAAAAATCCGAGCTATTAGATGACCGTATCCAGATGCCCTCATTCCATTCTTCCTTCTATGTGTTTTCTTTTTTCCCTGGTAATACAGCCGATCTTGTAATCATGAGATAATGGTGTGATTTGTCAGAAGCGTGTGCGACTTTACTCATGTTGAAGTGACTGATACCTAAGCATGTTTTCTATATTTTGACTGGCAATGGTAGGAGTGCAATACCACAACAGCGCACAGTTTCCTAAGGCAAAACTGGTACATTCTAAGTCATTAAGCCCCCCAAAGAAAAAATAAAATAAAGTAATAAAATAAAATAAAGAAAAGAAGAAACAAAAACAAAAAAGAACTCTCTTCCTCCCTTAATGTTCCTGTTCTATATAGAGGCACTATGCTGTGATTATATCTACTAGATCAACAAGTACTATTCCAAGCCACTTTTAAATCTCCAAAAAGGGTTAGTTGTATTTGAAAAATATTGTGTCACACCTTCATGTGCATGACATTCTTTAAAACCGAAAGTTGAATATGACATAGCACCCAGGAAAGTGGATGAGATGTATCGCATACTCAGATACCTATAATGGCAGACACAGACAAATAATAATAGTTAAGTTTTTTGTTTGTTTGTTTGTTTAGCTTAAAGAAGCTGTGGGCTACTTAAAACAAGAATGAATGTACCTGAAGAGTTGGTTATAAGGAATTCTAGAAAGCAGAGGTGTGTACTTGGATGCTGTGCCAGAGACTGCTATAAGGAATATGCAGTCTCCCTTTCTTTTTTAAAGATGAAACTGCAATTCTGTTCCAGGCAGCCAAGTGGCCAGATTAAGGATTATCATTTTCAGCCTCCATTGTAGCTAGGATGAGTCTTAACAGTGACATTATCTGTGCATGCTCTGATTCAGATGAAAAGGCACTGTTTTTGTGATCTCTCTTTATTCCTTCTCTGCCAAGTGTGTGGACAACTGTACTATGAAGCAACTTTGAACTTGAAGCCACATGCTGTTCAAGGTAGTGGACAATTAAAGGGAGACTTGGTTGCTCACCAGCACAGGGCTACCGAACTGACTGAATTCTCTCTGATGCGTGTGTGTGTGTGTGTGTGTGTGTGTGTGTGTGTAAAAAAAAAAAAAAGCAAACTTCTGCTTGGTTTAAATATTCTTCTTATTTTTAACTTTTATACAGCCAAGTCAAACTTGATTCAGTTTCTATTTGGACATGTCCAGTGGGAAGTGAAGTCATTCCAGTAAGAAAAAAAATTCACAGTCCAGCAACAGCATATAGAGTGTGAAGTACAGGAAAAAGAAAGGACAAATGTTTCTCACTGGCAGCTACTAACCCCGTGGTTTTAAACTAGCCTAACAACATTTTCAAAAGGCATTTTATGCATTCAGGTGGAACATCTACCCTCAGTCACCTTTGCATACTTCTAACATTTATTTTCCTCACCTAACCTCTGAAGGCATTTTAGTATCAGACATTTAACAGCATAGTAAGTAGTCAATTAAATTTGAATAAAGTCTGCATAATGAAAAAAAGTCAGTTGTGGGCAGAAAATGGTAGACTATAAATGTAAATTAGATAAAATACTTGGCTTCATGAGAAGTGTCTTAGGTCTGCCATATTCTTCTTATTATAGTTCAATCTTATGCATTGTTCCAGTACAAGGAAAGGATTTTTCAGCAGGTATCAGCACTTTTTTTGTAGGAAGTGAAGTCTCAAACTGACATTATCCCCATATTGGCTATTTAGGCCTCCTCAGGAATGAGTCTGTAATAGGCTCCTCTAACCTGAGAAGAGATCCTATTCAGTATGTTCCCTTCGACCATGACTGCTTTATACTAAAATTTTCAAATTCCTATTACCTCTATTACCTCATTAAAACCAACAAACCTGAAGGAGGGTAATTTCCACGTGAGAGAGAGAGGAAAGAGAGAGAGCAAAAGAAAAAAAATAAAGAAAATAAGAAAAAAGTAATCTGTCATACATCAGATATAAATAAAATCGCATATAACTCTAAAATTGAATACAATATAGATGTGTGCTGATTAAGCAAATTGCAATAGGAAGGGAAAAGAGAGGCTGAAATAAATGCAAGAATTTATGAAAACCCCGTTTGTGAGAGAGAAGACAGTGATTGACATTAGGGAAATATTAAACCCCACTAGGGAAGAGGATGATGGATGTGTGATAAACACTGCTAAAGTTATCTGTGGATTTCCCGATTTCTAGATGCTCCTTATGGCGGTGATACTGAGTGATACTGAGCCCAAATGAACGAAGCTGGAGGCTCTCTGCTACAAAAGGCAGTCCCTACTGGCCTCTCCCCAGAAGCTCCATCCCCAAGGCTTTCTCTGTCTGTGGGTGACCGTGGGAGTGGCCTGGCATCAAGCAAACTGCTTAAAAACTGGGCAATCTGAGTTTAGTGATCCAGGGTTTACAGAATAGTTTGGTAAAGCCAATTGGTGGAAAAGAACCAGGTCTGCGGAGAGCTGCAGTCCCCTCCCCTGGCAGGGTAGCCTTCAGTTGGCATGAGAATGACTGCAGACTCCCGCTGGGCTGAAGGAGGGCCCCCCAGTTCCAACCTGCTCATTGCCAGATAATCGAAGATCCCTTACCCTAGAGCACTTTTCTGGATAATTCTTATTGTCATCGTCAGAAAGAAAGAGGGGCGAAGGGCAAAAACTGGAAGATATTTGAAATGCATGCAATTAACATTACATATTAATAACTGGAATACATAAAAATTACATAAATAAAGACAAATCATCCAGTAGAATATAAAGAGATTTGGAAAAAAAAAGGAAGCTAGCTCTTATTAGCAGTATTGGTGCAAAATTAAAGTCATTAGGTCAACAAAAATTAAAAGTCTGCTAACATATATTGGTTAGGATAGGAAACAAACTGGCGAACTGCTAATATGTGCATAAATCTGTACAACTACCTTGGGAAATACTTTGTCATTATGTCAGAAAACTGAAGATATGCATATACTATGACTCAAAAATGCATACATGTGCACCAAAGGGTACCTATGACGGTGTGCTTTAAAAGCTTTGTTGTATTAGCCAAAAAACTAAAAACGATGCAAGGGTCCAGCAAAAGTAAAATGGATAAATATTCACACAGCGTTCGACACTAACATAAAGGAATGGACAGCAGTGATATATGTAGGCTTAGACAAAACACAGATGGAACTTGATATGGACAAAAAAAGACATAGAAGATTATCTACATTAAAATAAGTGAACAACATGCAAAATTAAGCAATATATTATTTAGGGACAGAATTTATTGAAAACTCTAAGGAAATTCATAGGAAAAATAACTATAAAAATCATGGAAATGGTTGTCTCTGGAGTACCAGAGGATAGGGAAATGTGGTTAAAAAAATGATGTAGGGGATATCATTTTTTAAATAATATAATTGGGCCTAAAATTTAGTAAAATGCAACTGATTTATATTATACTCTTGAATAATAAAATATGTTGGTATTCTCAATAGAATTTTGTTGCATTTGATATAATGTAGAGCAGAATTTCAGAAATATTTATGCTTGTCTTGTGGATTTATAAGAGAATAAATTTTATTCTGTTATTAGGAGGACATATACCACTGTTTTTTTTTTTATATATACCACTGCTTTAAATGTGATAATAAAAATGTAACATTTACTTTTTTATTTTAGAATTGACCACCACACTGCACATTAAAGATAAAAGAAAGGTAATTTAGTGTTTTTGTGTACACTTTACTGGAATTGTCAAATCAAAGAAATCATTTATAAGCCTCTTCTACATACACTTTTCTGGTTGAGTCATTTTAGACAGACTATAAATGAAAAACTATTATGAAGATGCCTAGGAACATCTGCCACCTGGTGGAGATCTCCTGGAACTACAAGAACAAATTATTATTATTATTATTTTTTTTTTTCTTTTTCTCCCTTTCTTTAATTCTTTCCCAGGCTGGATATGTTTCTACATCTCCTTAAAGGCAAAAGTGGGTGATGGAAGGAAAGGATTTCTTTGTTTGTTATCCTTTTAGGCTACTATACAACTAAAATTATTTTGGACATATTATACAATCTCTTAAGTCGATGTGGATAATATTGTATAATTTCCTTAAAAAGTATAATCAATAAAGTGCTATGAAAATATTGCAATGTTATTCAGTCCATTTTGTAAGAAAAATACTTACACTCTGTGATAATTGATGTCCAAAATAAATCTGCTAACTGCCCATTATTATCATTAATAGACTAGAATGGTCTTCAGTATAAAAAAAATGTAACTGCTTCAATGATAACATTTGGAGCACATTTCAGCTATCGCTCAGTTCTTAAATATAGAAAAAGAAGCATTTCTTCATGGACTATTACATATAGAGCAGTATCCTATATTTCATGATATTGAAGTCTCAGCCTTCATCTTTTGAGTCAGTTTTATTTGCACCGATAAAACAACATTCAGACTTCTGATTCAGGTGTATTGCTCAACTTTCCATAATTCTGAGTTTCAATTACACACTTTTGTTCATTATATTATATTTACTTTATGTACTTCAAAAACGGGAAAAAAGACAAAAAAGACAAAAGTTTTAAAGACATTAACCATCAACTTCTGGAAGGAATAAAAATAATAATACATGATAATGAATAATGAAAAATGACAAGTTAAGATGAAAATGACAATGATGTTGTACCATTAATAAATTTGGTTAGGGGAGATTGGGATTTATTTTTAATGTAAAAGTCAAAATATGAGATCAAAGGATTTGGACTTTCAAACCATCAGTTGATGGATTTATCAAACAATAAAGGTAAGAGAGCTGCAAAACAAATTATACATAGACAAGAAATTAGAAACAGATCTGGAACACTTCCTTTGGATGTAAGTAGATATCTCTGAGCCCTGCAATTGCACAGGAAAATCAAACCACAGTAAAAAGGGACAGCTAGGAAAGTTAGAGAACTGGCTATTAAAAGTAATATCTTCAAAGAAAGAACAAATCTCTGAACAAAAATCTAAGTATAGAAGATTAGAGAACATTACTTTAAGTTTCCCACCTAGTATTTATGTCACGGTGATGTCATTAACCTATTCAAACTTGTATGGAGAAAGGGAAATTATGGGCTATCTGAGTCTAGAGAATCAGAATTGTATGCTGTTGCAGCTGTGTGCTACACTCCTGCCGATTGTCCACCAACACACACTCCCTAGATCCGTTCTTGCTGACATTAATTTGTTGCTGCAGATTTAGGAATTTCTCATTGATGTATGCTTCTTGAGCTGCTATCTACAGTAAGCTGGTTTATTTGGTTAAGTCAATCTCTATGATTTTCTGATTTGAAGACAAAATGAATATTTTCTACCCTTTTTATGATATCACTCCCATCATAATTCTTAATACCCTTCTAATTTATACTTGAGTAATTTCACTGAATAAAAACCTGTACTAACTTCTAAATCGATCTTTACCTGTAAAATAGATTGAAATGAATTATGTGTTTTGTATTATGTTTCTGTCTTCAAAATTCGAATGAGTTTTAAGCCTTTGAGATATATTCATGTGTATTTGTATGTACAAGCATGCTTGTTTGCTTGCTTTCTGAATGTAGAAATAGGAAAATACCTTCCATGCCATATCACCTCAAACATGGAGATTGATGACCCTCCTGAGTGGGCCCTACTGTAAATGTTGAAATTAAAGATAATGTAACTTTGGCAGAAAGAGGCTATGTGATTTATCCAAAGTTAGAGTAATCATTAACAGAACTGGATTTCTAATTCAGGAATGTTGAATTGAACGAAGTTTAAATCAGAATCCACAGTGAAGTGATAAAATCAAGGTTTAACCTGTATTTATTTTGGTATCCAAGAATCAGGAAAATGGAGTGCAATATCAAGAACAATTTTGGCTATAAGCCTCTGTTAAAATTATGTCGTTTGATGTGAGAAACTAGCCTCATAATCTGCATCATTTTCCTAATTCATACATGTACCTAGTCATACACTGAATGCATAATAAGTTTAAATTGCATTTTGAAGTTCACATCTGGATTCTAAAACTAAGAACTGAAGTAAAAAACAGGAAATTGAATCAGAATGGCATCTATTCAAACTGGGAAGCACAGTCAAGGTTATGGGGAAAGTCTGTACTGAAACAGAACCTTCTACAAATTCATTTCCCATGTTCACAGTCATCACTATACCTGGAGAAGATACTGGGCTCCATTTATTCATTTGAGAACAATTATAAGAGATAAGGATTGTTAGGTGAAATAACCCATTTTTTTTCTAGATTTCTGACCTAAAACTTCATCAATGGTTTTTGATAGCCAACATTCACCAGCTTTTCTCTCTTGCATAATTTTTTGGCTCTGTGATCAAGGGACACTGATAAACTCTCATTTCTTCCATATTTAACAACTTTTAAAAAGCAAACTATATACTCTATTGTTAGGTAATAAACCCCAGATATAAGTCAGGACTCGTGTCATTTTAAGAAACAGAGATTTTAGTCCCAAGAGCAGATAGAGAGGTTTGAAGATGCACAGAGCAACCCAAGAACTGTCAGAAGAGATTTTCCACCTGATTACATGTCTGAAGCCTTATCATTCCTTGCTTTGTAGTCCGATGTTTGGATTTTTTTTTTTTTTTTTTTTTTGTCAGTGTATCATATTTTAGTTTTCCCCTTCCAGTTTGACACAGTGTCCTTTGGTCTTGACTAAAGGCTTGTCTTGACTTTCGGGAGTAACTTCCTCTGTGACTCCTACATAGTCCCTATCAGGTAAACCACTCTTCTAATAATTGACCACAAGTTGCCACTGGAGTAACCATCCTTTTTTGAAGGCTTTCTGAGGGATAACTTTTGCTCAACCAAGCCAACTGCTCTGTTTCCCTTCGCTTCCCCTTTCTGGTGATAACTAGTCATTGCAGTTAACCTCTCAAGTTCTGTTTGCATTCTTACATATGTCTTTGTTCCTGACTCACTTTATCAATTTATTCACTCACCCTCTCCTTCAAGAAATATTTACAGAATCCATATCAACTGTCGGAGACAGGTAGTTGTACAAAATCATATTCTTTCTTGACCCTATTGACCGTATAGTGCAGTGGGGAAGGTAGGCATTACTCAAATAATGCCTTGTTTATCATCTGCATTGCTTCCTGGGTCCCTGTTATCTATAGTTATCTTAATTGCTGGGATTGTTTCTTTTGGATTTTATGACATTAAATGATTATTTTTTTAATAAATTATCTTACTTTTCACTTATTTATTCTTTCATCTGCTCATTCAATATTAATTTATTAAATTATTATGCATCAAGCTCAAAACACTGAACATGAGAGATATTTAGCATAAAATCTATCATGAAATCTAGCAGAAAGATAGCTATTAAGATAATTAAAATAGATTTGAAAAGAAATGCAGAACAAATTAGGAGTATATGAAAAGTAACACTTGAAATATGTAAAAAGTATTTATTTTAAAATATATAATTTCCATATACTGAGGAAATTATTCCAAAATTTCCACTAGTATTTGCACCTACTAATATTATCATCTTTATCTTTGTGTGTTTGTATGTGTTTTCCTTTTGTATATATATTTTAATTTGTATAATTATAGTATATTTTTTAAAAGTAAGAAAACTACATGTAACAAAATTTTTAGGCTATAAAAATCTCTTATTAAAATGTTCTTTAATATGCTGAGTTGAAAAAATTTGTAATTTGCTTTTAAAAGTATTAAATAGTTAATAGTATTGTAGATTCTATTCTAAATGCTTTCAGAGGCATCCAGTACATTCAAAAAAGCTATGAAGAGTTATCTTTTTATTTCTCACAGAAAAGGAAACAAGTTTAAAACTCAAACAAGTTTAAGAGACTTAAGACTAAATACCTAAAAAGTGGCAGAGATGAATTTTCAACTCAGAGTTTCTTCTTGAATTGCTCACCCTTCCCACCATATCAGAAAATGTTGATGATGCTAATGTTCATTTATTACACCATCAGGGTTATGCTCACAAAGAGTTCTTTAAATCACGTTTAGAACTTTGCAGCATTTTAATGATGTAACATCTCCCTTTTCCCCGTTTCTAAAGGTTAAATATTTAGCCTATCATTAATCTGTACTGGATTCTGCCAAGTATCAAGTCTTCAAATGGAAGATTTATTGTAGTTCCTAGCTGTGCTGGTGGCAAAGAGCCTTCTCTTTCCCTCTAGGGATTGTCTCAGCTGAAGAGAGTCTCCTCTCTCAAGATTATGCTCCTTTCTGAGGTGGCGTACAGTCACTGATCAAGTCCTGATAATTTCAATTCAAATTGGAAAGATTCTGAAGGACCATTCTGGTTCCATATTTCCTTGTGGGTTTGGCAATGTGGTCATTGCACCTACATTGCAGTGAGACTTCTTCCTTTGCCTAAACTTCCTCTTCTTTCTCTCTTTCACATGCATTGATTCCACAGAAAGGCATTCCATAGCACATACCTAGGACCCCAAACTTCATCTCAATTGAGCGTGCTTTCTGGGGAGTTAAACTGGAAACAGTTGTACCAGCCATGATCCAAGAAAGTAGATACAGCATACTTCAACCCTGGAATTACTGGTCTGAAAATTGACCAGGTGACATGAAATACCGCCAACTTTCAGTGTAGCTCAGAACAAAAAAGAGCTCTGAATCATATTGAGACTGTGATTACAGCCATTCTATCTTGAAGGCCTCCTGACTTAATAGGCCCTTTAGTATTAGAGACATCAGTAATTGAAAGAGATGCCTTATAAAAATTATGGAAAGCCCTAACGGTAAAGTCATAGCATAGGCCCCTAGTATTCTAGAATATGGCTGTGTCACCTGCAGCAGAAAATCATATGCCTCTAAACACAATTACTAGAGGTCTAGTGGAGCATCATAGAGGTTGAACATCTAACTATGGTCACCAAATGGCCATGTGGCTATGACTGCCTTTCATGAAGTGACTTATGTCAGATCCAGCAGGTCATAAGTACAGGTGACCTAAGCAATGATCCATCACTAGAAGGCAGGAATTCATCCTTCAAGTGCACACAGAATCAGAGAGCAAAAACAAGCTGCATGAGCTGGCTCCTATGTTGTCCACCATTACTGCACCAGGTCCCTTCGCTTGGCTCACACTTATAGTAGTATACAAGGACTCTAATGACTACCTGATGGAGGAGGAGAAAGAAAATTGTATGTATGGATATAAGCCAAAAATGGATGGAAATTTTTTACAGATTCATTCAGTGGTGACCTTGAAAGATAAGAGAAAATTCCTTTAATGAACAGAACATCTTGCCAAACACTTTGTGTGGAAAGAGACATGGTGCTTAGTTGAAATTTATACTTATTAATAGACACTAGCAAATATAAGGAAAAACAAAGGAAAGCCATGAAAGGGAAGTCTCGGTTAGAGGAAACAGTAGTATGTGTGAGAGTAGGCACAAAGTTTGAAGATTTTCATACTACAAGTTAATGATGACCAGAGAGCCTCTTCCATGAAAAAGGCAATAAACAAGTAGATAAAGTGACTCATCCAGTTGACATCAGTGTAATCGTCCCTCAGAATAATATACTGCTGAAGATATAACTATGAGGAGTTGTGCTGGTCACGCAAACATGCTTAAAGGTAACTTTGAGAAAAACATGTACTCGCAGCAGGCCTCAGGTGGAGGGGATGATATACGTTCTTGAAGCCGAGCAGCTGGGGAGGCCCAGCTCCCTCAGGGCAGAACACCGCCTGCTTCCCTTTTTCCGCTATCTCCCCTGCCTCTGAGAGAGCTTGCTGAGGGGGTAATTCATTTAAGCGCTAAGTGCGCTTACTCTACAATGAATTCCATGCTGACTGACCAGGCACACCCTTCTCTTCTTGTTTATCTCTCAGACTTGTGATCAAAGTATGACTCACATTCCTTCTTGTTTACCTACAAGACCTCTAACAATGTAACCTTCTTCTCCTTTGTTGGTTGTTATCTTGTATCTAATAAACATGGGACTGTGGAGTTGTTCCGGGAGGCAGTCGACCCCTGCTCCTATTCTCTCTTGAAGCTTACTCGTTTGTGCCTCATCCTTCTCCCGTGCGCCGTCAGGAAGCGGCACATCAGCTTTACTATCATTGGCCATCATGGGGCTTGCAGAACTAGACTATTCATGGGCCCAGAAAGATAGGCTTTCACTTACCAAGACTCCTATAGCTCTTGTTGCTGCAAATGTCCAACCTGACAACAATAAAAACAAGCTTAGTCCCCATTGTCACATTCCTTGATCATACCCATTCATTATATAAAGATAAATTTGCTAAATGAATATCTTCTACCATCAGTCTGAGAATTGAGTTCTCAGAACTGAGAACTGAGAACTGAGGCCTAACTTGTCTTCACTCCCAATAACACACTAAGGAAATTTACACATTCTGTATCTGACTTTGAGGTCAACTCTTAGGTCAGTTTAACTTTGTAGCTCATTATGGGTATTCCCATGACTACTGGGCTTGCAGGACAACTCAATGTTTTGTTTGTCCAAGCCTGCTCCTTTTCCTTCTCTTCTATGGGTTTTGATCTTGTAGCAGAACCTGGGCTGGATCCTGGCGGAAAAACCAAGCGGCACTCGGAGACTAAGAAGGGAGAGAGATTTATTCACCGGTGGACTCAGAGGAGATCCTTCTCCAAAGATCTGAGCCCCGAGCACAAGCAGGGAGGGTAATTTATATCCTCCTCCTCGCGCATACTTGGCATTCTGGTGCGCGAGAGGAACA
>CM052899.1:79074194-79096426 GCA_028534135.1 Potos flavus | reverse complement strand
GGTAGGAGAGAAGAACCGGAAGGGCTCTGAGACAAGGACTGGAGTTCCCTTGCCAGTTTGGTCAGTCGGCTTAAAGTACAGTTTTTCCCCATCAATCTTAAGGGGAATCCTGAATATTTATCCTGCACACTCAACTCCATCTCAGGATCTATACCTCAGGGAACCTAACGTGCAACATGAGCATTCCGTGATTCAGTTTCAAAGTTTTGTTCCTCTCCTAATTTTGCTGGGCATTTCCATATTAAATGGACTAGGCTGATATGTAACAATTTTACCTGTTAACGTTTTCTAATATATAATGAACAAATTCTCTATGCTAGTATTTGATATTCTCTAGCATATTAACTCTTTTCTCAAAATTTGATACATTTAGTTATGTAAAATTACTTATGATCACTATACATTCTACAGTTTGCATTATCTTTAGCAATTACGTAAGCCCACAGTTCTTTTTTTTTTTTTAACTTCAGTACCATTATTCTGTCATATACAAATTTGTGCATGTGTTTATGTGGGTTTTCATGAGAGAAAGAGGGTCAGAATAATGCATTATAAGTAGATAGATATATTTAGGATAAGAATTCATGGATACTATTATCTACACAATTTCTAAATTTTTAGATTTGATTCCATGGTTTGAATGATCATGATAATACAACTCAGACAGTGAAATGTTTCAAACTAACTCACAAATAACTATTTACATGTAAATGACTCCCTGAGCAAGTACTTTTCTAACAATTCTGATTTATATGTAATTCTAATTAAGTCAAATTATCTACATCCACCAATGCAAATTACTGTAATAGCAATTTCATGACATTTTAGATATATTTCCACTAAGTTTGTAATTATAATCATGCTTCCTCTAATACCTGTTTAACTTTTTATCCTCCCATATAAGAGTGTTCGTGTTGGGGCAAAGGGGCTCCTACCACAGAGATACTTTTTCAGATTTTATCAGAATACAGATAAGTAAAGGGAATTAATTTATAAATTTGAATTTTTGCAAATCCAGAAAATTGAAAAATACTAAATTAAGCACCTGTGTACTGACCAACTGTACTAACATTTATTAATATTTTACTAATACTTTGCTACTTTTGATATGTAGGCATCTTTCGCTTTGCACTCTCACAGGGTAACTAGAATTTACTCTCAATTATCACTAGAGCTTGGAAAGCACTGATTCCATTCTGATCTGCATGTGTTCAATTTATATGATACTGTGCAAAATGAGGACTGTGTGTGTGTGTGTTTATATGTCCCAATAGAAAGTAAATTGTGGACATCATGACTCTTCACTCCTAAATGCTTCAGTTCACATCTAAGAAATACAACAGCCTCTTACAGGACTATAGTGAAAACCCTAAAATATATCTAATCTATCTAAATTATATCTATTATTTATATCTAAATATCTAAAATATATCTAAATTATATCTAAATATCTAAATTATAATTCACTCTTATCTCATGTAATAATGCATTTCACTTTATACGTATATGACTAATAACAATTTATATAATTATTAATAATATCACTATAATTAATAATATAATTATATTATATAATATATTATATATATTATAATGAATAATGTATTTCAATTTCCCCAATAATTGCCCCTCCTCTCAGTCCAGGATCCAATCCAACTTTACATACTGTATTTAGTTGCAATTTTACTTTTTTCTTTTAAGATATACAATTTATTTGTAACTTTTAGTTATTTCTTATGACTTTTCCTTGATGCATCCAGATCAGTTATCTTTGATGATCTGACCTCTGAGTTCTTTCTCCCAAGTGATTTTTGCCTTTAAAATAGTTTTATTGTTAGAAACGCACATATACACACAATTACTTCCCACTTCTATTATCATTAATAAAAGATGCATTGTATTCGATCAGTTCCTTTACTGGAGCCATTCATAATTCTCCCACCCACCTGCTTTGACATATATGGCACTTTTTTCTGACAGCAACCTTCTATTTCTGTGTGCTGCATAGAAAGCCCCTTTATTGAGTGGAAACCGAAATTAATTTTTTGCTGTTCCCCTACCAAATAAGAACTCAGGTATTATTAAGATTTTTTTGTTCCAAAAGGCTGAGATCAGCATAGATATTTTTCTTCCATTATAAACACTATTCTCTTTCCTTTCATTATGTTATCTTAAAGAAGAAAGAAAAATATAGAGCGGTATTAGTAACTCAGTCAGGTTCCAAAATAATATTCGAGGGCTTGGCATATTACATTGAAATATTTGTTTCTTTTGAATATCTCCAATGTGCTTTCATATTTCCTGATATTTTTGCTGTAACTTCACATACACACAGTCAGCGCCTGGTTATGTAGGACAGGTGGTGGTGGGGGGTAATGGTACTTTTATAACCTCTCACATCTGCTTGTACCACAATGGGACACATGTGTGATTTCAGTGACTTTCCTAGCATGTATTTAAGAATTACATATGCCATATGAAAAAGTGTACGGAATATAGGATGTGTAGGGGTTTTTTAATATTAGTAAATAACCAGATATGCAATTAATATGTGCATAACTTTTTATATACATTTGTTCTCATGGATCAAAAATTTGTATTTTTTTAGATTTTATTTAAATTCAAGGTAGTTTTTTTTATTTCTTTATTTATTTTTTAAACTCAAGGTAGTTAACATATAGTATATTATTAGTTTCAGAGGTAGAATTTAGTGGTTTATCGATTGCATATAATACCCAGTGCTCATTAAATCAAGTGCTCTCCTTAATGCCCATCACCCAGTTTCCTCATCCCCTGGCCCATCTCTCCTCCAGCAACTCTCAATTTGTTCCCTATAGTTAGAGTCTTTTATGGTTTGCCTCTCTCTCTGTTTTTATCTTGTTTCATTTTTCCTTCTCTTCCCCTATGTTCATCTGTTTTGTTTCTTAAATTCCACATATGAGTGAAATATATTTTTTATATGCAACAGTTGACATGTGTCTTGTTTTTCCTATGTTAAATTGTCAGTAAATGCATAGATCTGGGTTCACCATTTCTTGATTTGTATCATCCGACTTGGAAATACTTTTAAGGAACAAAGTCTATGGGAACATCCCGGTTTTTATAAGAAACACTAATTCATGGTAGTTTCTGTAAATTAGCTAATATACAATTAAACTTAAAAATGTCTAAATTTTGTGATAATTGTATAAGCACAGCTATGTTGTTCCACCTATTTCTGTCTTTTGCATGGGCAATTTTTAAAATCTAAATTTGGAGTAAATGCATGTTCCATGGTCATATGGTAAGATTTCATTTGCCTATATACCTTTCTGTTCAATTCTCTTGGTTAACCATAGAAAAGTTGTTAAAGAAGTGGTTCACGAGGTAAATTCAATAAATGCATAGATAGAACTGGACATAAATATGCCTAAATAAAATTACACCTTCTGCTTTTCCAGAAGTAAAGATTTATTCACCATTCCACTGCATTATCTACCTGAAGAGGAAAATTGTAATATACAAATCATATTTTTGTCTGTCTTGATATTACTGAATATTTAAAGGAGACAGTTTAAACAGTTATGATAGTCTTTCCTTGTCAACTTAATAAAGGACCTATTTAATAGAGATGTTTTCTATCCTGTATGAATGTGACACCATGTCAAGATGAAGCAGAATATGGGAAGTTGCTATAATATAATTTTCAGTTGGCACATTGGCTCTCTTCAGTGTAAAAAGGAATTTATTAAAATCTGGCTTAAATATAAGGAATGGAAGTGGAAAGTACTGTGTATTTTTATAGTGACAATGAAGTGTTGGGGTTGGGAATAATTAATTGTTTGTCTTTATAAAACAGCAGGAGTTCACTTAGACAAATAACCAGCATTTATAAATACTTGTAAAAAAAAAAAAAAAGTAAGACAAACTTACCAGCAACTACTAATCTGAGAACAAAGACTATAATAACATCTGAAAATAGTCTTTATTTTCAGACATGCTATCACTAAAATGTTTACTTCTCTACAAATAGAAGTAAAGCAGCTTTTGGTTAAATGTTAACTTCTGTGAAAAATGGGTACAAAAAGTACTTTACAATAGCAAATGTGCTTTACTATACTGCAAATATGCAATATAAAAATGTGAAATTCTATTTCTCTGAATAATATCTTAATACAATGTACATGCAACATGCTCTAAA
The DNA here is from genome assembly GCA_028534135.1 of Potos flavus. Taxonomy (NCBI): domain Eukaryota; kingdom Metazoa; phylum Chordata; class Mammalia; order Carnivora; family Procyonidae; genus Potos; species Potos flavus. Next base: position 79,092,246 of record CM052899.1, on the reverse strand, counting down.
TATCTACATTTGAGTAAAGGCTTTCTGAACACTCAGGCATTTCAGTGTTTCTGTATTAAATTGGCAAATAAGTCATTAATATATTAGGATTTGGTTTACTATGTCTCAACCAAAACATTTCAGTATACTTTAAAAATATTTATTTAGGGGAACCTGGATGGCTTAGTCCGTTAAGCGTCTGCCTTCAGATTAGGTCATGATCTCAGGGTCCTGGGATCTAGCCTGACATTGGGCTCCCTGCTCAGTGGGGAGTCTGCTTCTCTCTCTGCCCTTGCACCCTCTACCCCCAGCTCGTGCTCTCTCTTAATCTCAAATAAATAAATAAAATCCTTAAAAAATATTTATATAATATGCTAGGACTTAAATAGAATGTTAGTTGAGAATCATTCAGGAAATGTATTCATATTCTGACTTGTTCCAATTTACTAATGTGCATTTACTTTCAGGAATGACTCAGTCTACTCATATTTATCCATTGGCAGTGCGATGAAAAGAAAATATTTGGGTATAACTTGGTTTCAGTTTTTTAAGGTTAACGTTCATCTCTTACAATTTCATGTTTCTGATAATAGCTCAAATATATGTAATTCTCTAGTGATATCAAGCGATTAGAGATGTACTTTAACTCTTTTGCTCTACTAATGTGAAATTATATTTATTTTGTATTTCAATTCATAAAAAGAATTTTGTGTGCCTGGATATTTGTACTTGACGGTTTTATTCTAAGGCATATATGGAATAAGGTATCATGTGGTCTGGATAAGTAGAAGTTATATGATAAATTTTTTTCTACTGCGGAATGTCGGTAGAAAAGACTTTGGGAATCTTACCCATGTTTAAGTGACAGAAAATATTTTATCCAGGTAGATGGAATATAGCTCTCATAAATTTTAGAGAGTGTGACAAGGCTGACTCTTAGTGTCGAAAGAACCCAGAAACTTGAGAAGCCCAAGTGAGGGGGGTTACCACAATGTTTTCCAATCTGGTGCCTGAAGAAACCACATGAATTCAGTTATTCCTTCCACAGTTCTCTCTTTGGCCTTGAATACACGATGGGAGTACAATGTGGGATTTGAGAGCTATTGAACTAGTGCTTCCTACTCAGCATTGGAAATAACAATTTAAAGCTAGATCCTGGGCTCTATAGCTACAAGGAACCCAGCTGCCTTGTAGTTTAATAGCAAAGAATATTGCAATATCCCCAAGAGCTAAAAAGTCCTATATGTGGAAGGTTTATTTTTTTCTATAATCAAAATATTGCTCAGCTACATCTGTTCACTAAAGCTGAAGCTGTATTCTGAGGCTCCCACGTACCTGCTGAGGCCCTTGCTATCCAAATACATATACCCAACATAGTGCAAGTTATGCTTCAACAGCCAGAAGCCTTTGGATCACCTGGTCTTGCTAGAGGCCTATGCTTTTGCTGAGGGATGTGTTGCTGAGAATTATTAGACTACGTCTGCTAAGTTTGCCCTTACAGCCAGCCAGACTCTCACAGGGTCCTATCTCCCTTGAGCTCCAAGACTCTGCTAAGGCCCAAGAATCTCCTGAAACCCAACACTGCTAGGACCTCAGCACCTTTGTTTTAGGTCATCGTAGCCCAGGCATCATTTGCTTGTAGCCAGACACTGCAGTCCACCTTTTCCAGAAGGCACCTTTCAAATCAGGGCAAAGCCACTAAGGATTGTAATTACCCTCTCAACTGTGCTGAACACACAGCAATTAAAAGTCTATTGCACACCTTGTGTGATCCTCAGCTCCTCATATATTAGCTCTTACCAACTGCCCAGGTAAAAACCTCCTGCGCATACATGGAATTCCAAATCCAAAAACCCCACGGCCTGGACTTATTCAAAATTTCTCCATGTATCTAACGTGCTTTCCTAATGTCCACTCTTATTTTATATCTAAATGTGTCAAGACTACTCACCGAATATTAGAGTTTCTGAGGTCCCTCTTTTGCCAAAATTCTGACAAAGAAAAAGGGAATTAAGACTACCATATGGAAACCAAACCGTCAGTTTTCTTATGACTAAAAGCTAAACCAAATGGAACAACTGCTTCCCAGAAAGGCAGATTTATGCGCACTAGACTTGGGGGGAACTCCCCTTGAAGACTTCTCAACAAAAGCACTCCTTTTCCCAGTGGACCCAATGGGTTCCAGAAGAGGAAAAGGAAAAGGCTTTGACCAAACATGCCCAGTTTTCTTCTTCTCAGTGGATAAATTAAATGGGTAGTCTTGCTTCCCCTGGTAGTTACTGTCATTATTATTATCATCATTACTGTCTTTCTCATGGCCGTGATTTTCCACAAGTGTAAAGCAGGAAATGATGAGAAATAATAATTTCTCATGTGTTTTCTAGTATAAAAAAGTGTGACTTTCTCACGAAAATTCCACACATTTCAGTCAAAAATCATAAACTCTCAACTTCTGTCTACTAGGACTGTCTCCTAAGGACTATCTACTAAGAACTGTCTACTAAGACAAAAGGTTTTAGAATTAACTCAGGCTCCAAATGGTGCCGGTTTTGTAAGATCTGGTGATAACATACAATAAGCAAAGCCCACCTGCAGTGAAGCCACAGAAATGCACTGATGGCATGGCATTCCCCATGCTATAGGAGTCTAGCAACATCCTACTCTGAGCCAGAGTTAATGAACACTTCTCAGATTTTATAGACCTCAATGTATTTTAAAGTCTGTCACCAGTTCCATCTTTCTCCTAACACTATAAAAAACAGCACTGGGAGTTTTCAGTTTCTATCCTGTCTTGTTGTCTCATCTCTTTGATATTCTTTGGTATCTCATGCACAAATAGGCAGGCTTCATATACTGTGTAAAGGAAAAACCCAAATAAATATTTACACTTTTCTCATTCTCTACTTTTGCTTCCAAATATTCTCACAGCTGAAGACTTCCAAGATCATTAACTGTGAAGAAAAAGAAAAAGATCTTTTCTTCAAATACATTGAGTATACCATCAGAATATATTCTTTTTTGAAGAGTTACTATTCTAGCTTTTTAAATGTGAAATGAGCTAAACTACATATTTTTGTTCTGTTTTCCTTAAATTTAGATCACAGCATGACAAATAATAGGTTTCTGTTGTGTTAGGTATTTGTCGTCTTAATTTGTGCTAATACTCCTTAAAACACTGTGGTGTTTCTTTAGCTGATATTTAATGAAATTGCGATAACATGCATAATATATTTCTACTAAAATCTGTGTGGTCTTTAATCATACCAATTACTAATAAAAAACATCAACTCAAGTTTATAATCCTGAGTAAATACATCCAAGTTAAAATCAAGCTAAGGATTTAATTAAAACCCTCATTTTCCAAGGTGTGTTTTGAATAATAGGTGAGTGCATCTATATCTGCTTCCTAGTTGTAAGTTTTCAGGATTGTCTAGATTCACATTACCAGTTCCCTTTGCTCATTATTTCCCTTTGGCTAATTGCCTCCTTTCCTTCATTTGTACTAATTAGGCTACATTTTGTTTGGCACATTAGCTTGAATTGTGTCACCAAGGTAAAACAGCTTCAATAAAGCCTAGCTATGCAACATTGCTACTGAGATTGTTATCAATTATAAATTTATCCTCAAAAGAGAATTTAAATAAAGGGTAATTAAACTAAGGAGAAGGACATATATTTCAGATGTTTTACAAATGTATCCTCAAAAATGCTTTTAAGTAAAAAGTAATTAAACTATGTAAAAGGCCATACATTTCAAATATTAAAAATTTTCAGAATTAATTCAATTTTCATATTTTTTATTTATCTTTTTAAAACATTTTTCCATGAACTTTGTGGTAAAATAGGCAATCCACATTTCTTGGATGCGTAAAATTTTTTGTGCCCTTAAAGACTCGATTGTATTAGTTTTTTCACTCTCATATTTCTTGCTGTTCGGTGCTTTTAGTCCCAATGTCATCAGAAACTATAATAAAGTTGGATATGACCACTGCTATTTGGTGGCAGATTGTTTCAAAAATTATAGGAGACTGCCATCCGGTGAGTTCGCTTGTTCTATAATTTTTGCAAGTTGATTGTGCTGATGGATTTGTGACTGTATGTAGAGGTTCCACCCAAGGAGCAGAAGGAGATTTGCTTCTAGCAAAGATGTTGAAACTTACTAAGTGTGTCTCCTCTGCCTGAAGTAGTTGTTCTGGTAATTAAAGAGGGTAAGAGAAGATTCCAATTCCATTATCTGGTGCTATCAAGATGTTACCCATGTCCTGAGAGACTGCTATCAAACTATTGTTGGGAAAGGGCCATTCAGTAAGAACAGATGGTGACAACAGGCACAAGGGAATATGGACAACTTCCAGGTTTCAGATAAATAGAAGCCTGAGCTTAGCTTTGAAAAGAACTTAAGGGAACAATTACTCAACAAGGGAGGTAAAGCATATTCAATGGATTCATGAATAAAAAAGCAGCAATAGAATATGGCCTAGTATGGGTTTACATAACTTGGCAGTTAAGAGACTGCCATCTCTTAACAGGAAAACTCTCAGACTGAAGTTGCCATAAAAAAAAAAAAAAAAAAAAAAAAACCCAAAAACAACAACCACCACCAAAAAACCCAATAACAAGCTTTAAATTGAGACACAAGCAAAGTGACCTTGTGGATTTAAAAAAAAAAAAAGTTAATAAAAATCCCCCAAGTCCTCAAATTTCATTTTTTCAGGAAACATTCACTGGAAATGTTATTTAAATTTGCTACCTACTCCACCACAGGGTAAACACTTTTTACTTTATGTCTATCTTTCCCTTTATGACACTACTCTTTGGAATTATCTTGTTTATAAAAATATTTTTTTCTTCCTTCACTAAATTGTTAGCTCAGTAAGAACAGGCACCTTGCCTCTTTTATTTACTCTGTATTGACTCAGATTGGAAAAGCACATACTCAAAGTAGGTTCCCAATAAATAACTGTCAAATAAATGAATGAATGAATTAATGAAAGCAGCTACATATCTGCAAAGAATCTGTATAATTTGATGAAGTAATGAATGAATCATAACTTTATTATCAGAATTCTAATATGTTCCAAAGTTCATTTAGCTTAAAATTAAAGCGTAATAGGATTTTAAAAAATATCTTGGCCAATGGACATTTAACTAATTTTAAAGTGAGTGATAGAAAATTCTTCACATCTCAATCAGAGAGAGTTCTTTTACAAAGATAATTTTTTTGTGAGAAGTGTTGAGTATATTCATTATACTAATTTCTTCCCTCAGAATTCAATAATCATGATACATATGCTGGCTCAGAGATGTAATTGCGATACTGCCATAACTTGGAAAATGTTATAAATCAGGATTCTAAGTGTTTTTATTCTGGATCCCATCCTTATTTTAATACTACCTATAATCTAATGTTTCCTTCCTTCCTTCCCTCCTTCATTCCTTGGTTCCTTCATTCATTTGTTCATTCCTTCCTATTCCTTCCTGTTGTTTCCTCTTCCTCCTCCTCCTTCTTCTATGTCTCTCTCTTTTCTTTTTTGTTGATTATAGACTAGTTTGAACCTTAAAGTTTCTAAATGACTTCTCAGTCTTGTTGAATATCACCTTATATGGTCTGTTGTGTCACTCCAAAGAGCCAGAATCTTTTTGGGATTCTAACTCAGTCATCTAACAGATCTATTAATCTATGACTTTTTCTGTGTCCTAAAAATTGATGTCTATATTATCCAAGTTACTGACTACATTTGTAAGCAGAATTATAAAGGTGAAAGAGCCAAATATTACGATAAATTTTTCTCTAGTTTGAAACCAGCACATAATTTCATACATATTTTCAGGAACACATTATATATGATGTGAGAATTATGCAAATTGATATAATACGTTAGGCTCCAGTTGCATAAACTAAAATATAGCAAACATATTCTGAACTCATTCAGACTCAGTTACTCTGTTAGTGATGAAAACCTTTACTCCTGCTATAATAGCTTGTAATGAAAGCCAACAGTCAGCAGCTCCTACAGCTATCCACCTGTTACCCTGGCATCAAGGAAAGTGCATCTATGTAATTCAGCTTCTCTTGTGCTCAAAGTCTGTTCTCTGCTACACAGAAAATCCAAGTCACATGGCCGGGCAGTTCTCAACTTTAACCTATGCTTGGAGGGGCTAAGTGCCCGAATGGAGCTGAAAAGTAGAAATTTCTTCTCCATATCATCATCCTAGACCATCCAAGATATTGCTTTACTAGTCGTCCCAAATCTGCACCTGACAGCTGTCAACTCACACAGCTACATTCTGTTCACAGTTGCTATCTTCATTCATCCTCTCATAACCTTCCTGCCTGTGTCACACAGGAGTCAACTAGAGGAAAAGTGAGAGTTGGAGGAAAGAGAGGTGAGTGAGGGCAGAAGAATTCTTTATAAAAATAACAATTGCAGGTGGCAGAGAAATTGTAAGCCTTGGATTGCAAGGAGACACCAAAAGATTGTAAAGAGGTAGAGTAGGAAGGTTGTTGAAAATTTCTCCATTAATCTTTACAAGATTTATAAACACCTTTGTGGATGTTTTTGTTGTTGTTTATGTATCTTTTTTTCTGTGGCTTGATTTTTTATGATTTCACTAGCAAATTTCAGGCTGCAACAACATGTTTGAAATCCTCATAGATCAGCTGATAGTTGAAGAGATTTTTCACGCACATACATATATGATGTTACATTTCTGATTGTAGTTATCTCCTGTAATCTTATTGTTCCTGAAATTATGAAGACTAGCTAGACATTTCATCATGAGCTGGATATGGCAGTGATGGCTATTTGTCTTTTCTTGGCCACCATTGTTATTACAGTCACATGCTAGCAGATTTTGATGTCGCAGTAATCTATAAGAATATCAGTTAATGAACCCAGATTTCATATATATCTATCCATATCCTCATACTCACCATTAAATAAAGACATTACTTATTTATGTGTTCTTAGAAAATGAAGGCAACTGAACCAAAACTGAGATCTGGATCTTTATATCTCCACTATTCATTTTCCCTCTAGCACTCAACGCACTTACTCAATAATGAGTGATTGAAAAATTAAGATGTGATCTCAAAAACGTACTATTCTGGGGCGCCTGGGTGACTCAGTGGGTTAAAGCCTCTGCCTTCGGCTCAGGTGGTGATGTCAGGATCCTTGGATCGAGCCCCACATCGGGCTCTCTGCCTACTTGTGATTTCTCTCTGTCAAATAAATAAATAAAAAATCTTAAAAAAAAAAAAACGTACTATTCTGATGGACAAAAAAATATAAAGAGAGAGAGAGAGATTTGGTTTGAATGTCCCTCAAAAGCTTTTTAAATGCTTTCAAAAACAGTTTTATAGAAAATAACTATAGAAAAAATCTGGTTCAACTATGTAATGAAGAAAAGAGGAATAAAAGTTAAAATGACAACAGTCAGCAGTTCCTAAGAACGTAATCAATTCCTGGAGTTCAAGAGGGTAGTTGTTTATCAGCAACTGGAAGTGGAAAGCCTGGGGTCAGCGGGAGAGCTTTTCAAGAATGCAGAGGGAGGGTGCACACAAAGTGGCATGAGGGCCTGTGGACGGTAGCTGGGTATCCTTGTGGGTATCAGGGAACCCTTAGAAGATTCTCCATTTCTTCAATCTGGGTATAAATTCTATTCCTTTTAGGCCAAGAAGCCAGAATATGGAACTGGATATATGCCCTACTTCTTAGTATTGGCACACGCTATCGGTGCATATGGCAAGTTCTGGTTTATGTATGAAGTTTGTCTCTGGTTACAAGTATTCATGAGGAAACTATCTTTCCAATTTTCAATGTCTTTGAGTCTTTACAAAAACTATTTTATTTTATTTTTTTATTAACATATAATGTATTATTTGCTTCAGGAGTACAGGTCTGTGAATCATCAGTCTTACATAATTCACAGCACTCATCATAGCACATACCCTCCCCAATGTCCATGACCCAGACACCCTATCCCTCCCCCGCCACGCCCCAGCAACCCTCACTTTGTTTCCTGAGATTAAGAGCTATTTTATTGATCATTTTTCTTTGTTTGAAGTGAGAAAATTGAATCAGCTCAACTTCCAACTGCTATTACTGAAAACACTATAAGTTGAAAGTTGACTATTTTTTCTCTATCCCTAAGACTGACATATTCAAATTTGCAGAAAATCCCTTTATGCCTTTGACCACAGACTCTCATCATTTTAGTCAGAGCACACTATCAACCATGGAATGGAATCTCTTTCATTGATACAAATTTTTTTCACCATACTTTGGAAAAATCTGTATATCTGGTCTGCCCAAGTCTCTCTCTGGCCATTAGAAATTCTAGAATGACAGAGGAGTTTTGCTGAAGACTTCCAACAGTTCCCCTTGTTCAAGAATTAACTCTTTGTTTAGAAAGTAGTAAACCACATGATTATTTACTCTTTCTGCTAAATAAAATAATCAGTAAGGAAAATTAAGAAGTTGCTTGTTTAAAAAGAAAATAAGTATTAGAAAATATTAAAAATGCTCTCTTAAGATGATTTACATTTCCATCTTAGTGTTTTCATGCTGTGGACTTGAGCCCCTAGATCTTGATCTTGGCTCTAGAATTTGACTCACTTTTCCCTTCAGGTTTGCTTATTGTTGAATAATCCCGCTGTAAATCAGATCTACTTTGTATTGTTAACTTTACAAACACACTTCATTGGCACTTTCTGGACCCGGACATACCTGATTGATTAATCTAGTCTTAATGTCAACAAAATAAATTTAAAAAGCACTTTCATAATGTCATCCAGATTGCTAATTTTAATTAATTACCTTTAAATTTATTTAATTTGAAATTAGTTTCTGTAATTTTTTCAGTGTCATCCATATTATTAGTTTTCAGAATCTATGTTCATATGTTTAAGAGGTTTGGTACTAGAGTAAACCGCATCATTTCAACTCCTGGTTCCAATATTTATTATCTTCGACGTCAGCAAGTTACTTTGCTTTTTTTGTGCTCCTATTTTTTTCATTTATAAGAGAATGACATTACTACCTAACTCATACCATTATTTTCAGAGTTAAGTATGTAATCCTTATAAATTGAAGGAAACAATAGATGTACATGGGTAAGCACTAAAATTTTAGCTCTTATTGTGATTGTGATTTTAGTGTAAATTTACAGTAAATAATTTTGCTTTTATTATATGTTGAACAGTCATGCAAAAGATTAAGCTTTCATGAATGTGTGCTCCCCATCTACTATATTAATAATTATGTTCATGTTATAATTAATAATACATGTTCTATATTTTCTTTAAAATACCTTACTAAACAATAGTATCTCCTGACCTAATTATCAAATATGAATGAATAATTTCAATTCAGTTCTGGTAAAGATTGTGAATTACTAGATTTCTCTTATTTTCACTTTAGAAAACTTACCAATTTATTAAATGTCATGTGTATTTTCCTAGATATTGATCATGAAAAAAAATCTTTAAAAATCTAGATTCATTTTACCTAAGGGACAATTTCTTGATAATAATAATAAGATGAGGGGCGCCTCGGTGGCTCAGTGGGTTAAAGCCTCTGCCTTCGACTCAGGTCATCATCTCAGGGTCTTGGGATCAAGTCCTGCATCCGGCTCTCTGCTCGGCGGGGAGCCTGCTTCCCCCCTCTCTCTCTGCCTGCCTCTCTGCCTACTTGTGATCTCTCTCCTCTCTGTCAAATAAATAAATAAAATCTTTAAAAGATAAAAAAAATAATAGTAAGATGAGACTCAATTTTAAAGCCATTAATTGTCATTATCTTATGTAAGTGCCTTCTATACTTAATCTTGATATGTTGAAGTAATACAACTTTCAGGAAAATGAACAATAGGGATGGAGATGGAGAAAAAATTGTATGCATTTTGAGTATTGACACAAGCTGAGAGATCTAGGGAGGAAGAACACATGAACACCCTCAGTTTCACTAAGCAGTGTGGGTCAATTTGTGTATAGCCCTCGATAGAGTCAGTGTTGCTGACCAGGTTGACAAAACTCAAAACAAATATGAGCATACATATGTTGTAATTTTGTAAGCACAAACCCATCTTGAAAGCAGTATTTTTGTCAAACAAAAGCTTTTATTAAAAATGGCTTTCCACTAAAAATGGAGCTGGGATTTTTTTTTTTCCCAAAGGCAATTATTGTCTGAAAATAAAAATCACTGCCTATTAAATTCATCTTAAACATTATTATAAGATTTTTACTTTGCTGTTTTAAAGGAAGCTTTAGAAACTTGATAAATGGAATATAAAACAACAAAACAAATTACCATTTTTCAGTGATAGTATACTTTTAAGCCGTATAGCAAACTGCAGCCTTACTGATCATTTTGTATTTTGATAATTGTGTAAGAAACAACATAAAGGGGAGCCTGGGTGACTCAGTGGGTTAAAGCCTCTGCCTTCAGCTCAGGTCATGATCTCAGGGTCCTGGGATCAGGCCCCGCATCGGGCTCTCTGCTCAGCGGGGAGCCTGCTTCCTCCTCTCTCTCTGCCTGCCTCTCTGCCTACTCGTGATCTCTCTCTCTCTGTGTCAAATAAATAAATAAAATCTTTTTTTTTAAAAAGAAACAACATAAAAAAATTCATCATTTATCATTCACCATTCTTAGAATCTAAAAGTACATAAAATCCACCAGCAACTGTTGCTGCCTCTATATAATGTAAAAATGATGCTTGTGGATAAATTTTGGTATGGTCTATTTCCAAAGGTCAGAGTAGCCAATCATTTTAAATGATTAACTTCAAATTTATCTTTTAAAAAATTGTTCATAGCATTAAAATTTGTAGTGCCGTACATGTAATTTGCATTAAAAGCAGATTACTAAAAATTAAGATTTTGAAATAAGGAAATATAGACTTCATTAATTAAAGACTGTATATCTAACGGCACGTCCTCAAAAACATCTAGAAATCCTGGAAAAACTTGCACTCATTAAGAACAATACAACTAGTGAGTATTGGAACACAGGAATTAGGGGAGTATTTTAATGTCTCAAACCAAAAAGGAATCATTTGCTGTTTTAAAATAACGAAAACAATTTTACAGTGCTTGAAGAATTGATATTTTTTTAAAGATTGATTTAGTTATTCGAGGAAGAGAGAGAGAGTGGGGGGAGGAGGGGCAGAGGGAGACAGAGAATCTCAAGCAGACTCCCCACTGGGCACAGACCCTGACTCAGGACTTGATCTCAGAACTCTGAGATCATAACCTGAGCTGATATCAAGAGTCAGATGCTTAACCAGTTGAGACACTCAGGCGCCCAAAGGATTGATATTTTTTGATAGATTAATTTTCTAAAGAAAAGCAACTTATCACAGAAAGTTACTTAACAGAAATAAGTTTCAAAAGAAATTCTGTATCAATAGACTTTCATATCATTCTATCATTTACCTTTATGGCAAAAAAAAAAAAAGATATCAGAGTTTCTTAATCATGGCATTAATTTTTACATTTGTTTAAATGGCAATGAGTAATAGATTTCTATCTATAGATACAGAGAAAAATCAATATAAAAAACTACACTGTCTACATCCTTTAGTGCCACTACATTTTTTGGTCATCTCAGTGAGGAAACCAAACGGTAAAATTGTACCAATTAGTATGGTAACAACTAACTGTTCTATGCAGTCTTTCATTCAACATCTAGATGTATATGATGCAACTTCCCTATCACTTATTTTATAATAATCATGTCGAATTTATATATAATCATGTTTTCTCTTCAAATCTTTTCCAAGACCACTCATATTTAATTGTGGAAACTATGCAGAAGCTAAGCTCAACACTTTAGAACAAATTAGTTCACTATTAGGTCACTGTGAAAAATTTGAATTAAATGTTCTTTATAATAAATTAATCATATGAATTTTTCCAATAAAAACTGCACTACCTATTTTATTTGAATTGTATACATGTAGTATTATCATAATCTAGATAAAAACTAATAGAGTGGTCCATAATTTTTGGTTAATTTAGTGTAGATAATGCCATTTTATTTATCTGTTTTTAAAGATTGTACTTATTTATTGACAGAGAGAGAGAGAGAGTACAAGCAGGGGGAACAGCAGGCAGAGGGAGAGGGAGAAGCAGACTCCCTGTTGAGCAGAGAACACTGGGATCATGACCTGAGCCAAAGGCAGATGCTTAACCTACTGAGGCACCAAGTTACCCCTAGATAATGCCATTTTAAAGCCACATTAATGGAGGTCATTGCATATTTGATACCGTGTTTATGTGTGTGTATGTATGTGTACATGAATTGTAGCTTAGAAAACACAATTGAAATGAGAAAAGTGTTTATAATAAAAATTCTTATTAAAAATGGAAGTAATTGAAATAATAAGAATGCAGGCACGGCATAAAAATATTTATTGGGGGAAAAAAACAGAAAATTTATGTCCTTGAAATTTTTTATGTTATATTTTTAGAGAGCTTATATAAAACATAAAGTTAAATAATTCACAAAGGTGCCTATAAACTGAAATACTATTCTTTTCTCTTTGTTTAGTTGAAATAACTTAACTAAAAAAAAATAATAGATTCCTGAATGTCTATTTTATTCACATATTTTCATTTTCTAAACTGTTCAATGAAATGAAAGAAAAAATACTTCGACAAATTTTGTTATCCTCCTATCTCATGTTAAATACAAATAATGAATACCCAATAGGTTAAAATTATTACAGCCAAAACCTATTTCCCAGTTTTCCCCACTGCTGATTCAAGTTCATTTTACACTACTTATTGTCTCTCTGACTTTTTCATCATTTTTTTTTCCCTTTTGAAGAAACAGTCTGGTTAACACTCCTGTCAACAGTATTCTCTAACATGACAGCTTATTCTTCCTAAGACATCCAAAGAATCAAACTGTGCAATTTTTTAAACTGGTTAAAGAAAAAGGAAGGAAAATGTTGTATCTACTCTACTTCATTCACCTGTGAACCTCTTTCATAGATCCCCCTTCTCCATATTCTCTTCCTAAATGCCAGGAAATGCCAGAGCCACAGTTTACTAATTCTACAGGGGAAAAAATTATATAGATTTGTAAGAATTCCATCAAAAATACTGCATAGGAACAAAAGTTGATTAGGCTTTTAAATAGAATCTGCTTTAAATGCAAAGAAAGTATATTATTCCTTGCAATTTCTATCAATAAAAATGCAAATGTGAATACTAACAAAGATAAATCATATATACATGCAAATTTGTTTATATTAATTAACTAACAAAACTACCAAATGACAAAATGAAGCAAATGATTATGTCCATAATTACTTCTTAACATAGCTGGGATATCTCTAAAATACTTATTTTTGATTTATGATTCAAAATTCAACCAGTGGTCATACTGGATAGAGAAAAGGTTGATTTAGTAGTAGTAGAAAAAAAATATTATAAATAATGAACTACAGTCTTCTAACCAAGCTGGAACCAAACTGAACAAATCAACCATATTTTCCTATTTTGTTGTAAAAATTTTTATAGAATATATCAATGGTGTTAAATTCCTAATTTAGCCTATAGATTACAAAATATCAAGAGAGAATTTGTAAAAAAAAAAAAAGAGAATTTGTAAACAAATGAACAAATAAATTAAAATCACCATAAAACCATTATGTTGAAGTGTAGATAACTATATTTGAATAAATTTAGAAACACATCATGTTCCTAAATCATGACATCATATCATAAAAATGTTTAGTTTCCCTCAAAGTAACATAATTATGTTTGCACAAAACTTAAAAAAAAATGATGAAAATGGGCTGAATAACCTGTAGTTCATAAGAAAGACCATAGTAATTTCTAAGAAAAATATTTAAATAGAATAAAAAAAGAAAAACATACCCTATTTCATTAAGACATACAATGAAAAACTCAGTACACATTAAAAAATTATGGTATATGATAAAAATGACACTTCAATTGAATTTAAAAATGATAGTTTACATAAAAATACTTTGAATTAATTGGTGTATATCTGAAATGAAACCCAGAACATAGCCACAAAAGTACTATGGTACATTTAAAATTTGTATACAACTTAAGTGTCAAAAAACTAACAAGCTATTTATAACTATAGGAACTTTGTAAAATCAAGATGTATAATCTGAAACAAAGCCCCCAAAGATACAGATGTAAAGAAAAGAAGGACCATACATACCCCAACGTTCATAGCAGCAATGTCCACAATAGCCAAACTGTGGAAAGAACTGATACGCCCTTCAAAGGATGAATGGATAAAGATGTGGTCCATACATACAATGGAATATTACTGATGATGATTATTCATCAGAAAGGATGAATACTCAACTTTTGCATCAACATGGACGGGACTGGAGGAGATTATGCTAGGTGAAATAAGTCAAGGAGACAAAGTCAATTATCATATGGTTTCACTCACTTGTGGAACATAAGGAATAACACGGAGAACATTAGAAGAAAGAAAGGAAAAGTGGAGGGGGGAAAGTTAGAGGGGGAGATGAACCATGAGAGACTGTGGACTTTGAGAATCAAACAGAATTTCAGAGGGGAGAGGGGTGGGAATATGGGTGAGCCTGGTGGTGAGTATTAAGGAGGGCAGGCATTGCATGGAACACTAGGTGTTATACATAAACAATGAATCTTGGAACACTACATTACAAACTAATCATGTATTGTATGGTGACTAACATAACACAATAAAAAAAAATCTAAGCTAGGCAAAAATATTGATAGCATTAGTCTGAAGTTGGATTACTATGCCAATAAAGTTATATGCCAACATATAACGCAACATTTAATTTAAAAGATGGACTCTAGGATAGTCTGCATAGGTTTATATCATGGAGTAATTTATTAGTTTTGTGATATATACAAATTCCTGTCAGGTATCTCATTTTGAGAAAGAATGAGGATAATAAGTCGCATATACATAGCTTATAGTTTTGTATGAAATTATGTATCAGTGTTGGCATATAATGGCAAATAGTAAATATTCAACAACTGTTAAATCTTATTACTTGTAAGTATCATCAGTATACAGAGTTCTTACAAATCATTAAGAAAGAAAACTTGGAAAAGTGAGCAAAGGGCATTTAGGCCAACAGCTGAGAAAGAAGGAAACATAGAAACAAATAAATTCTCTTTGATTAGATTGGTAACATTAAAAGATGAAACATTAAAAGATGAAAACCAGGGACGCCTGGGTGGCTCAGAGGGTTAAAGCCTCTGCCTTCGGCTCAGGTCATGATTTCAGGGTCCTGGGATCGAGCCCCACATCGGGCTCTCTGCTTGGCGGGGAGCCTGCTTCCCCCTCTCTCTCTGTCTGCCTCTCTGCCTACTTGTGATCTCTCTCTCTGTCAAATAAATAAATAAAATCTTTTAAAAAAAAAAGATGAAAACCAATCTTTTGGAATTTGGAATCACCTCTTTAATTTTATGCTTGCAAGGCCATTATCAGGTAATCACACTCTTGTAAATCTATTATTTGGAATTAAAAATGTCTTCATGTTCAAAAAAAAAAAAAGAAAGAAAGAGAGAGAGAGGGGGAACAAAACCCCCAAACAACTTAAATGCAGAGTATTAGAGAAATGATTAGAATAATCATGCTATATCTGTATGTGATCCGTATGTGCCCCATTGTTGGGCTTGATGTTGTGTGATTTGGCTCAGCATCTTGTGAATCTGCCCTTTGCTATGAAGACTGTATATTTCAGGGGCTCAACCATCAGCCTCAGTCACAGAATGAGAATACACAGGGAACATTAATGTGAGGGACCTATATACAGCCTGGAGCAGAGGTTCAGTTGGCTGCAGTTTTCATGAAAAATGAGTCAGAAATAAATTTTTTTTATTGCTGTACACAGAGATTCAGAGATTGTTTTTTTTTTTCTTGCTGGAAAAGTCAATTAATAATTCTACAATGAGATAATATGAGGCTATTAAAATAATTAGATATATGAACTTATAGTAACATGAAGGTAAAACAGATATATATATGTGTGTGTTTATAATCTGAAAGTTACAGAGTATTCTCTAAATTCTGACCTTTTTTAAAAAGCATGTTTAAAATATTTGTAGTGAGAGGAGGGCAAGATGGAGGAGAAGTAGGAGACCCTGTTACAACCGGTCCCCTAAAGTGAGCTGGATATCTACCAAAACACGCTGAACACCATGAGATCAGCCTGAGAAGTAAGATTTTTCACTTCTGGATCTCTACAGGAGCAGAAGGCAGCAGCAGAGAGGTAAAGCAGAGTGGGAACATGTGAACCTATATCGGAGGATAAGCAGAAGGGGGAGGGAGCCACCAGAAGCGACCCAAGGACAGTGATACCCCAAAGGAAAGTTCCCTGTGGTTGGGGACCAGCATTAACTTAGAGTCTGGTTAAAAACACTTAAAAAGAGCAAAAGAACTTAAGGAACAACCAGTGGAAGTGAGTGGTCACAGGCACGGGCCTAAGCCCACGTTCCCAGGAAGGGCCCAACCGCATCAAAGAGATACTGGCGGGGGATCCAGTCCGTGGTTCATCAACCTGCAGCTTTCCGCCCCTTGCACCATTTAGAGGGTGGGGCACACTCCTGCAAGCGCCTTAGAGAGCCTGGCGTGGTTCAGGAGCCTGCAGCTTTTCTCTGTGTGCAGCACTCTGTGGACTGGCTGCACTCTGGTAAGCCCCTGAGAAACCGGGTGGGAGCCGTAGCCGGCGGACTCTAGGACCATGGGATGTCCGCCACCTGCTGCAGGATCTGGGCACTTCCAGCCACCCTGGACGGAATGTGGTCACTTGGGGCAGGAATCTGAGTGCACCAGGCACGGACCCGAGCCCGGACAGGAGTTGCGGAAACGGCAGCCACCAGAAACCAGTTTTCTAGACCTCGCGGCTTTGGTCGAGCGAGGGTGCAGAGCCTAGTGAGAGCCTTGCGGGGACACTGAGACAGTGGCTGGGGGCCTGCACCACCTGTGGCAGGCCGCAGTGTGAGCGGAGCTTGCAGAGAGGAGATTGTATTCTGGACCATCCAGAGGGGAGCAGACTGAGGCTTCTCTGTGATGCAGAGGTCTGGGTACTGGCAGACTCCTTGCTTGGACTCTCTGAAAAGGCGATAAAACTGCAAAACAGCGAAAACCTCCAGAGAGCAGAAGCCTGAAAAACTGTTTTCCACAGAGCCCAGCCCCTTGATTGGGGGACAGGATGACTCAAGCCAAGCAAGATTGACTGGAAAACAATGCGACCGGCCCCTCCTCAAGAAGACAACCCAAAAACAAGAAGACAATAACCACAGGGCCCCCATAAAAATATAAAACCCCAACAGTAGGGGAAATCAATATATTAAGCTCCCAATAATACACTAACACTTGTATATTTCATAGATACAAGGTTTTTTTTCTTTCTTTCTTTTCTATTTTTTTCACTCGTTCTCATGTTCCTTGGTTTTTAAAAAAAAATTTTTTAAACTACTTAACATTAGAGGTAGAGGCTTAATACAACATATGGAAAAGTTATAACCACCCTCCCATCTTATCCATCTGTCAGTGTTTCTATGTATCTGTTTTTGTCCTGGTATTGTATAAACCTTATTCTTGAGGTTCATTCCATGAACCTCATGAAGGTTCATTCATGACTAGGTTCTTTTATTTCTTGTCGTATACTTTTGTTGGTCTTTATGTTTGTTTGTGTTCGTTTATATACCTTATAAATCTTATTTTGGGGTCCATTCTGGCTGGGATATCTTTTTTTTCTCTTTCTCTCTCTCTCTCTTTTCTTATCTTTATTCTTTCTTTATGGTGGTGAACATTCCACCCTAAAACAACAGAATACTTATTCTTCTCGAGCGCACATGGGACTTTCTCCAGAATAGACCACATATTGGGTCACAAATCAGGACTCAACCAATACCAAAAGATTGAGATGATTCCCTGCATATTCTCAGACCACAATGCTTTGAAACTGAAACTGAACCACAAGAAAAAGTTTGGAAGGAATTCAAACACTTGGAGGCTAAGGACCAACCTGCTCAAGAATGATTGGATCAACCAGGGAATCAAAGAAGAACTTAAAC
>CM052899.1:79048494-79073694 GCA_028534135.1 Potos flavus | reverse complement strand
TCAAACGGAGAGTGTCAATTATCATATGGTCTCACTTACGTGTGGAGCATAAGGGAAAACATGGAGGACATTGTGAGAGGGAAGGGAGGGGTGAATTGGAGGAAATCGGAGAGGCAAGAACCATGAGAGACTGTGAACTCAGAGCAATTAACTGAGGGTTTTGGAGGGGAAGGGGATGGGGGGATGGGCGAGCCTGGTGGTGGGTATTGAGGAGGGCACGTATTGCATGGAGCACTGGGTGTGGTACATAAACAATGAATCCTGTAACACTGAACAAATAAAATAAAAGTATTCAGGAAAAAAAATAAAAAATAAATAAATAAAATATTTGTAGCACACATGTTTTATATGCATATGAGTCCTAGGAATTATAGGTATGGAAAAGGGCTGAACTTTAATTCTGTTTAGGATGAAAGAGAAAACAATGGTGAGGGTGGGTCAGAAGAACCAGATTGAAGGTGAGAATATTAATTTTTATACACCATTTTGCTTATTTATCTTATCAAAACTATCCTCCATTGCTCATACAATTAATAATGACAAATAAATTACTAATAATATCAAAAGAAAATTTGGTAAAAATTCATATAAAACTATTTTACACCATTTTATTTCTTTAAATACGACTGAAAATAGGGGAACTTGAGTGGCTCAGTCAGATAAGTTTCCAGCTCTTGATTTTGGTTTGATCATAAAGTTATTTCAGAGTCATGAGATAGAGCCTCTTGTTGGGCTCCGTGCTCAGCAGGGCGTCTGCCTGAGATTCTCTCTAACCCTCTGCTTCTGGCCCTCCCCCCCACTCTGACTGTGTCTCTCTCTCCAAAATAAAATAAATAAATTTAAAAAAAAAAATCAAAAATATTCTTAAAAGAAATAAAACTTGTTAGAAATATTTACTACAATTTAAAAATGAAATGACCCCTACTAAAAGAATCTTCTAAAATCCAGAAGTTCAGACCAAATTTTGTGGGAAAGCTGAGAAATGATAAAACCTTCCTCAAAATTTGATTTTTAGGTGAATAATCTAGAGAACAGAAAAAAAAAAAACAACTAAAGATTGTTTGTATAAAGATGCAAAAAAGCACACGGCAGAATTGTAATTGCAAATCTAGAGGACTCTCTATTGTCCAAATAGAAAACATTCCAAGTATCTTGTAGTTTCTCTGACAGAAGTATAGAAGGAAAAGAGAGCATTGACAACACAATACTGAGGATTCAGACTAAAGATTTTTTTCTGTGAACCACATTGGCCTAATAAATGAGGAAAAATAAGTGAAGATGGTCCATCTGGAACAGAAGATGTAATGGATGGAGTCACTAGTGGGTAGGGCAACAAATTAAAATTGACAAAGTTTCAGATTATCTCTGGTTTCTTCCACACCACTACACATTAATTACTTTGATAGGTACTTTTGTATTTAACTTGTAAACACCATGGAAGAGCTTAGTCTGTTTACTGAATTTTGATGTACAGGTAAGAATCCTATTCTTAAACAGATGGAAAAACATCTCATAGCACATCCAGTTCAGAAAACTGGGAAGTGAGCTCTACAAAATTTTGAGGGCAGATAAGTATAACATGTGACATTGGTGTCTAGTCAAGTAGTTGTCCAAATTAATAGGTCATAAGAGCAACTGATAGAAATTTTTAAATCAAGTAAGAGTTTAAGAAATATATATAGACCTTGAATAAATTTTGAGTAAAAAGAAAAGTTTATTAATGACAAAATCTAGCAAAATAAGAGAGGAATCATGACAAAACATATGGAAATCCCAGAGACCTTATTAAATTAACTGGTATGGCATTTAAGACATTTAAAAACTAAAGATAGAAAATAATTGTCAGGCTGTGATATGTAATATAATTGCATTGACAACATAAATAATAAAATATTGAGTTAAAAGATATAAAATAGATGTAAACATGCTTTCTGTACTTAAGCAGCAAAGTGATAATAATAATATTAATCATAAATGATAATAAACACACCAAAAATAATTCTAACCTTTTTTTTTTTTTAAAGATTTTATTTATTTATTTGACAGAGAGAGATCACAAGTAGGCAGAGAGGCAGGCAGAGAGAGAGGGGGAAGCAGGCTCCCCGCTGAGCAGGGAGCCCGATGCGGGGCTCGATCCCAGGACCCTGAGATCATGACCCGAGCCAAAGGCAGAGGCTTTAACCCACTGAGCCACCCAGGTGCCCCTAATTCTAACCTCTTAAGTGTTTCCATAAAGTGTTTCATTTTTATATTTGGGACATACTGAAACTAACAAAGTAATAGTTATCAAATTTAAGTGGACATCCTAATTTTATTTGGCAGTCTTATTGGGGGTTGTGTATTTGCTGGGAATTCAAAGAAATATAACAGCATAAAACATGATACTGATATGGATGCTGTTTGGGACAAAAAAGAGCTGTTAACATTTTTAGGATAATTGGAGAAATGTGAATATGGAATAGGTATTGGAAAATGAAAAACTATTGACATGGAAAGGTTACTGTTAACTAAAAAATGCTAGGCTGTATTATGTAAAGTACGATATCAATTTTGTAAAATATAAATCTGTGTTTATATAAATACAGAAAAGGATCCTGAAAAATACAGTTTTAACACTAGTTCTCTCTGAGGGATAGGAAACATGGTCAATCATTTTGTTTTTATGCTTTCCTGTATTTTCTCTGCTTTTATAGAGTGTATATATATATGTATATATAGACACTCATATATATGTGTGTGTATATTATATATTATATATATATAATGATTTTTCTGGTCTCTATTTAAAATATTACATAATAAAAATAACATGGAGATATATGGCTATTCTGTATTTTCTGCCCAATTTTCTTTGAACTTAAACTTTTCTAAAATATAAAATGTGTTAAAAACAATATATAAACTAATATGTAAGTAATTTCTGATTTTATGTTCTCATCACGGCTTATTTTTTAAAAACATATGAATGAATTTTCCTTAAGTCAGAAATTTTGTATCATTCATTTTCTCCATGAACTCCCAATTAAATTCCTCTCACATACAGTATTTCAGGCCACACTATCACACGGTTTTATAAAAAAGTATGTAAATTGAAATTTAATATATTTCAAAGTTTTCCTTGGACTATAAACTTCTAAGTATTGAAATATCTTCAGAATTCAATTATCATTATGAATATTATTTTTAAAAGCTAATGAAAATATAACTATATTTCAAGCTGACTAAAAAAATTATATGGGAAATATATCAGTAAATGGGCTTAATGGAACTGCTTTCTTTCAGTGATTTAATGTATCTGTGGAGGATTCTACTTGTAACTAGAATGACATTAGTTCACAGAAATTCAGGCACCAACGAACAGAAAATACGAGGCTTCTAGTAAGTGTAGGGTCCTATAGAAAATAATTTAATGATTCCTATTTGATGTATTAGTTACCACAAAAGAACATATTCTGTTAGGGCTAGTAAAAGAAGTGAATCACAGGGGTGCCTGGGTGGCTCAGTTAGCTGAGTGTCCAGCTCTTCATTTGGGCTCGAGTCATGATCTCAGTGTCCTGAGATTGAGCCCTACTGCTTCCAGCTCTGTGCTCCATGAGGAGTCTGTTTGGGATTCTCTCCTTTCCCTCTGTCCTTCTTCCAGCTCACACATTCTCTCTCTTCTACTCTGTCTCTCTAAAATAAATACATAAATCTCCAAAAAAAATTTTCAAAGGGAAGAAGTTGTTGAATGAAAGCTGCTATCAATATCTTTTATCATTGTGTTTGACTTCAGAATTACTCCTCAGGAGTCAATAGAATCTTTTGGACTGCTGGAGGTTGGAAAAGGCAAGATCATTACATGAGAAATGTTATAAAAATGGTTCCTGTTTCCTTACTCTATCATCTGTCTCTACTCAAAATACTAAAACACAGGTCAAAATATCCCATCTCTAATGTCATGCTTCTGTTTTAATGTTATATGTATAACACAGGGAATGATTAAGACTCACAGTAGTTCATGTTGCTTTGGAAGAGTAGGTTTCTCATACACTGATATTTTAAAAATGTCCCTTTTTTTTTGAAGGTTTTACCTCTTGAGAAATGTACCAAATTAAATCTCATGAAGAGTGAGAGGATAAGGCTTTATTTAGTAAGGTAGAGATAGGGTTACTCCTGAGGGCCTTCTCTAGTAGAGCAATTTAGGAAAGATTAAGTACAAATAGAAGTTGATGATCTGAACATTGATTCCCTTAAAGCACTTCATGCGGGGATAAACTCTTTGGAAGGTCTTTTTTTACCCCAGGGGTTCTCCCTAACCCAGTTTGAAGGACACTTATAAAGAACAAAAACAATTTAATTGAAAATGTGGTAGCTGGAAACAAAACCTAGTACATAACAGAACACAAGTGAAAAGAGGATATAGGAACATGAAAACATCAAGGGCCGATAACTTTTTTCCGAGTGTGTTGGCTATGAATACAGAATAGAGATACATGTAAGAAGAGAAGTTTCAAAGAGTGCAGAGATCACTATCCTATATCTGAAATAGAAAATCGCAATGCTGAATTTATTGCTTACTATAGTTGTAAAGAACTATACTCATAAGGACAGTCTCGTTAAGCAGAGAAGATTGCTGAGTTGATAATAGGTGATGCATTAGTGGTCAACATTTGGTGGATTGTCTGAAATCGAAGTCAAGTTGGTGGGTACCTATAGGAGAAGTCTCATTCAAATAAGACTGTTCTTGATTGGTTGTCACTTAGAGGCAAGTTTATTGGAGAGCTAACAGTCTTGATTGGAGGACATTCAGAAGCAATGGGATAGTACAGGTGGAATGTCTTGCAAAAGCATGTTCCCTGAGTGAGGTGTCCTTGATCACTTAAATTGGTTTAAAATCAATTCTGGTAGATATTTGTTATCATGGCCATGGGACCATTTCCATTCTAATAGTCGCCATTCTATTTCTTCACTTCTTTGCGGTAAAACTTCTCCAAAAGAGTTGCCTATATTCGTCTGATTCCTTTCTTCCAATTTTGTCTTATAATTTACTCTATTTGGGATTTTTCCCATGTCCCAACACAAATGATTTCATCAAAGTCATAGATCCTCTATGTTGTTAAATTTAATGGTCAATTGTGAGTTCTAATCAAGCAAACTTGTTAGTGGCTTTTGCACAATTGATCACTCTCCCTTCTTCCTTAATATTTTTCTTTTTCATTTTGCTTCTGGAACAACACAGTCTTTTAGGAAATTTTCTTCCTGCCTTAATTTTCTTCCTCAGTCTTCTTTGATTTTTTTTTTTTTTTTCATTTTAATCCTTGGACTCATCTAGTGCTGGTTGCTTGAAACTCTTTTGTTTTATCTCAACACCCTGTCTTATACTGATCTAATTCGCTCTAATGACTTCAGATGCCATCTATACACTGGGAATTCTCAATTTATATTTCTTCTGAATATAATACATGTGTCATGTATCCATGTATTCCAACTGCTTACTGAAAATTTCCTCTTGGTAACCAATTGTGACCTCAAAATGCTCAAAAGTGAACTCCAAATATCACTCATCGAATTCCTCTGTAGCAATTTTCTACATTTTGTTTTATGATAATTCTGTCTTAGAAATGCTTAGGCTCCAAATTTGAGTGTTATCCTTAACTTATCTTTTCCTTATGAATTTCATATCCAATTCATCAGATAATCATTTGACACACTTACAAAATCTAAATTCCAATTATTTACCACTGTCTATCCCTGGGTCTCAGTCTTTATCATCTTTTGGCTGTATTATTGTTGCACCCTCGTTACTGTCCTTCTGGCTTTCACTACTGAACATTTTCATTATGTTCTCTACATAGAAGCCTGAGGGATCCTTTTAAACATATTTAGATTGTACCACTTCTCTGCTCAAAATCTCCAATGATTCTCCATTTCACTGAAAGCATAAATTAACATCCTCACCATGATCTACAAGATCCCATCTCCCTTTTCTTCTTTGATTCCATTTCCTACATTCCTCCTTCTTGTCCACTCTTCTCCAGCTATGCTAACCTTTTTGCTGTTCCTTATATTTATCAAGTACTCCTTCTCAGAGTCTTTGTACTTGCTGTTCCATTCACTTCCCAAGATATCCTCTTGGGTTCTTTGCTCATCTTCTTAGTCTTTGTTCAAAAGTTATTTACTCAGTAATGCATACTCACTGATCTTATATAAAAACTGCATTCTTCTTTTGCCTTTCTCACTCACTATCCTCGTTAACAGCTTATTTTTTTCACAATAGAACTTACCACCTTATAAATTGCCACACAGTTTGTTTCTTTTTTCCAAGAAGGCAGATATTTTTGTTTACTATGTTGACTGCTATATCCCATGATGTAGATTATTTTTAAGCAAATAATAACCATCAAATAAGTATTTTTTGAGTAATCGAATATGTGGTCAAGCAATTTTTGTTGATATTGATAATTACATTTTTAAGTTAATAAAATAATTTAAATGATGTCAATACACAGAACAGGGTTGAAAAGAAAAGAGAGAGAGGTCATGCTAAGATTAAATATCCAGAGATATGAAAAATTTTTACTTGCAGAGTCTAGATAGAAGACATTAGAGAGGAGGGCCATTCTATTTGAATAAGAGGATGGGGAAAAAGAGAGTGTTTATGAATGCATGTAAGTTTATAGATTTAGTGGATAGATGTTGAAGTAATTTCCCATTTGAAAGTTTTTGTTGTTGTTGTTTGTTTACTTTGGCAATATAGTCATACTCTCAGAATGACCTGGTTATTAGAAAATGAAACTTCTAAATAAAGTGTATAGTGACTGGAATAGTTGTAGAGCATTGAGAAGAGTTGAATAGGTAAAGTAGACTTACTAAGAAGTATACAGTAATGTACATTATAGATGGTAGGTTGGTATGCATTATAATGAAATCAGTCTACCATTTTCATTGATTCCCCTGTAGAAGTGTTGAATAGTCTGGAATCCCAGCTTATTCATAGTAGGATTTTCGGGGGAAGATTTTATAAGAGTACAATGAGGATCTGAGAAAAATGATAAATGTCTCAGTAAAATGATAGTTAATAGATTGACCAGGGACTTCAGACTGCAGAGTGAAACATTAAGCTAAAAGGAAGAGGGGGAAAGCATATGAGTTTCAAAAAGCTGTGGATGCAGAAATTATTAAAACTTTCAGAAGCTTAACAGTCTGGAGTGATAATTGTGAGCATGGTAGGTAAATACAGAGTCTAAGAGATGAGCAGATCTAGAAAGTGATAACCTCTCTTAGGGACTGGTGATTCATACAGATCAGGTCTCTAGTTTGGGGATGGAGAAAAGAGAGAGAGAGAGAGAGAGTGCCTGTGATCCAGGTTTCAAAAATCATTAATCAATGTTACTGGTATATCTATTTAGAGATCTTACTGGTACATAAAATATATTTTTAAAAGGAGAGAAGTATAACTAAATGACAAGCGTTCAACATGATAGTTCTCCTTGATTGTTTTGTTTTACTTTGTTTTTAAAGAAAGTAGTAATCAGATTGCCAGACGGGGTCTTGGGGCTAAGCAAGAGTGATTAAAGGCCAAAGAATTGTTCACCAAAACTGAGCTATTTTTGGTGTGATCAAGGGCAGACTCGTTTTCTGGGGCTCTTGGGAAGATAAAGTCTTTAATAGAAAGATAGATTTCAGTTCAAGCACAAAAAGGTTAGAGAAGTAGGTGATCTTACACTTCATTAATAAGGAACTTAAGAGGCCGTAACGGAAAGAAAGGAAGACTAAGGATTCTGGTCAGAGAAAAAGCAAGAACAAAGTAACAAGATGACAGGAGAGAGTGTAAGATACCAGAGTGGAGACAGTGGGCATGGAATTTGTGTTGAGATTGAAGAAATGAGCAAGAGAGTCTTGACATACTTAGCTGTTTGTCAGGCTAACATCGAACAGTGTCCTCTGGATGGTATAAACAGGCTACTCTAAATTCAACTGTAGCTAGAATTTCATTTCTCCTTGATCTTCACGGCTAAAGGCCAGCAAGGTATGAAGAGTGATTCTGGTGGCTACCCAGCTAGTCAGGCCTGATGAGGGCTGGGTTTTTGTTGTTGTTGTTGTTGTTGTTGTTGCTCAATCTTACTGGTTTGATAAAGTGTTTTCATAAATATATGGGGAAACTTATTTAATAGTTTTGAACCCTAAAAACTTGAATTCTTTCTAAAGTGTTGGGTTGGGGATTAAGTCCCATTTATTTGGTTTCAGTTTCTATGTCTGATAAAATGGATCTAGTATCACAAAAAATAAGCACAGTCTGGGTGTGAAGCACCAAATCTAAAGGCATGAACAATTTCTACCTTACTCCTTTATCTTAAAGGGAATGCTTTAAGGGATAATGTCAAAAGGGAGAACAATATAAGTAGCCATACAAAGCCCTATTTTTATTTTTCACCCCCAAAAGTGTTTGTTGGCCCACAGATAATTATTTTTGAAAAATGTTTATCATCATGATCATAAAATAAGACCCCTGGATTTTAGTGTTTAAAATATTACAAAGTATAACATTTTTAAAATGTAAAGTATAAAAACACATAATTCATATTATCACTATATAAAAATGGCAATAAAATTTACAGATTAAAATAAGTAGTCATGCTACATTTTATGCAATCTTCAAAATTCTTTTTTTTTTTTGCAACCTTCTAAATTCTGTGTTTAGTATCTCCCAGAAGAAAATTTTTTCTGAAATCCTTTTTTTCTTCAATTTTTAAAAAAAATTTTTGAGTATAGTTGACATACAATGTTACATTAGAAAAAATCAAAGAAAAGTGATCTCATTTCCAGCAAAATTTTAGTATGACTGTTTTATTTATAAATAAAGTAAATTTAACTCTATGTAGTAAATAATTACAAAATGCAGGATTTAAAATTTTTGCTTTAAAATTATAATTTTATAACAATGAAAAATTAATCCATTTTCAACATTTTTGTATTAATCTTAGATTTTTGTATTATACCTAAATTTATCTGTATGTAATATAAGTTTATTATGTCTGGGTCTTTTTTAGAACAATTATGAAATATTTTATATCACCGATGTGTTCTGTATGTTGAGTGTGATTTGAGTGTTAGAATTCCACACTATAGATTGGATCACCAGAGTCTAACAGGGTGATACGATAGAAGAAATAGAAATAAAAATCAGATTTCCCACATTCTCTTTTTTATTTTATTCCTAAAATAATAGTTTGATCTTTGGCCTCTCACCAGGAAATATCTATTCCACTCTGTTCAGTGATGCTTAATAATTCTTTATCAGGTTACAAAATGTGCCATTACCCAATTAGAATAAACGACCCAGGAAAGATAAATTTAGGAAATATAAAACATAAAAATTCTTGGGCCAGGAAGGAAAAGAGCTATTCCTTTAATGACCAGATAGTGCTAGAGTTCTACTTAGTATCTAATATTTCCAGCAAAGAAAATTAAAGTCCAGAGAGGGGGCATGGATTAGTGGAAGAACTTAATTAACCCTAGTTTTCATTCCATAATCAGTATAATAATATACTGTTTTCTATTGTGTGTCATCAAAGATTTTTACAGAAAGAAAGGAAAACATTCATTGCAGTATTCCCTGCCTTTTGATCTGTTTCTAGTAGCCATGATACCATCATAGCAATGTGCATCTTGACCCCTCACCCTATTTTTAGCATCTTTGTATAA
Organism: Potos flavus; assembly: GCA_028534135.1. Classification (NCBI taxonomy): domain Eukaryota; kingdom Metazoa; phylum Chordata; class Mammalia; order Carnivora; family Procyonidae; genus Potos; species Potos flavus. The sequence goes on along the minus strand of CM052899.1, from coordinate 79,064,010 downwards.
ATTTGGATTAACTTCTTTTAATATACTTCTATCAAATATGTCTCAAACTATCATATCATTTAACTGTAGTATCCTAACTCTCATACATTCAAATCACTGTTTTCTGAATTGAACTATTTATATAAGCTAATTAATTGGTACTTTATTTATGTTTTTTAGGATAAGCTATGCATACCACTTATTCCGTTGTGCCGTTATTGTTCTGTAGAATATATGTGTATATATACACATAGGTATGTATTGACCATTTTTGCTTATCAAAATTCTGAAAAACAGTATCAAATGGTTGCTAGTCTTTTTATTTTTATTAGCTTTTATATGCTAAAAGACAACCTCCAATTTATTCACATTTAACAGGTAAAGGTGTTCTTTGTGTAAGAGCTATTTGATGTCTAGAAAGCCTGCAGAGTCTTTTATTATGAGGCCTTCTGGTCATGATTTTTCCCAGAAAGGGAGTTACATTTGACAATAAAAAAAAAAGAAAAAGAAATTCTAGTCCTGAAAAATTTGACCTCAGCTTCAGACATGGAGCCCAAGTTGTTTTGATGAGCTCAAATCCTAATAACATAACTTCTTGGTGAGAATAATGCCTGTGTGTGTGTGTATGTGTGTGTGCATGCACATGTACTTTTATTGTTTTTCAACTCACCACATCAAAAATTCCAATGTCAAAACAGAATTTTTGAAAGTATGAAAAATTACTGATCCAACAGTTCTTTTACAAAGCCTTACTATGAATGAATTCTCAAGGACAATCAGGAAAACTGCATCTATAGAATTTTATTGGATATATATGAATGTACTACATTTAACATCTCGATTATTTCTGCTCCTGAAATATAATGAAACTTTGAATAATTGAAATCTAGACAGTCTAAATTACCAGTTAATCTTAAAATTGGGTTATATCATTAGTTCATTTTCATTTATGCAGAGGCAAGTGCAAAATTACTTTAGCAAATTTTCCCCTTATATCAGTTTACTTGTTAATTGTCTCATAGTGTTTCTCCTTTGGAATAATTCACTTCATAATGTCTCAACAGTAAGAGTTAGAAGTAAACAACAATGATCAATACATAAATATATATCTTAATTACAACTTTAATAATGATACTATCATCTATATTTATTTAGCATACACCATCCTGGGGCTTGAGCTAAATTCCTTAACTGTAATTTATTTAATCCTTACCACAATCCTATGAATGGAATATTGTGATTATCTTTCTTTTACAAAAATGTTTCTTATAAAACTGAGGCTTAGAAAATTTAATCATCCCAAATTAGATAAGAAAATATTAGAATTAGAATGGAAATTCAGGTAGCTTTACTTCAGATCACAAATGCATAAATATTACTCCTTCATCTTAAGTAGGCCAGTAATATGACATACTAAAATAATTTTTTCTTAAATTGTGTATTTTATCATATCATGAGGTATTTTGAAATTCCTTATGCCTCTTTATTGTGCTGTATATTTGTGATTTAAGTAAGGCAGAATGGCATGAGAAGTGTTCAGATCAGACATTAGTCTTTTCTGACACTTCTCAGTCTTTTTGAGCTGAACTTTTCTACTTTTTTTAGCCTATTGAAATAATAGTAACCTTTCAATTATTGGAAAAGATGACATTACACAATATTTAGAAAAAAATATTATAATCTATACATCGTGTATACATGTTGGTTGTTACCATCAAGTAGGACCATTGCTCTCCAAGTTATGTGAAATAAAGAAATACATAGAAAATAAATAGATAGGCTACTATATATAATTTCACAAAATCTTAGAATTTATTTTTCTTCATCTGTTCACTTTTCCATATTTCTTTGCTTTTAGTTTATAACTTCCCATCAAAGGCCAAGTAAAATCATTACCATTTGGTATTAAATGGCCAACATGTTGCTTCATCTCCCTGAATAATTGGTGGATGCCTTCTTTATTCTGCTGGAGCTCTGGTACTTCATTCTGGAAGCATTTCTCCAGCCCAACACCTGACATGAGCAGCCTTGTGATGTCCCAAATCTAGTGGATTTAGGACTTCATTGTTGGCAAAGAGAAGGGAAAAGAAAAGAAGGAAAAGAATAATATCTCTCTACATGAAATAAATAACAAATAAATAGATAAATTCTAGTATATTGACAAAAGATGATAAATTTGTTTGCATTAAAACATGCTTGAATGATAATATATTATATTTTCCTAAGATATTTGCATTTTAACAAAGAATAAAAACTTTCACATAAAGAAATGAATATCTAATACTGAATTTTAAGAACTGGAAAATTGGGGCGCCTGGGTGGCTCAGTTGTTAAGTGGCTGCCTTCGGCTCAGGTCATGATCCCAGGATCCAGAGATGGAGCCCTGCATTTGGCTTTTTGCTCAGCAGGAAGCCTGCTTCTCCCTCTTCCACTCCCCCTGCTTGTGTTCCTCCTCTCTCTGTGTCTCTCTCTGTCAAATGAATAAATAAAATCTTAAAAAAAAAAAAAAAAAAAACGAACGAAAGGAACTGGAAAATTGACAGACTTTTTCTCCAACTAATATATTTCTTTTAAAGAGAGAGTTGTTAGATGTTGGATATTTGTGACCTTCAGATTTCCTTGACATTAAATCCTTAAGCTAGTCTTCTTACATAAAATATGATTCTTAATAAAAACACTATTTCAAGACTGAGGAGTTTAGTGAAATAAGAATTACATACATGAGAGAAGTAAAACCCTATTTCAAGCTACAATAGTCTATAGGATCTCAGATAAACTACCCTGACTTATGGGCATTGTTCTAAAAAATTTACATGCACCGAGTAATTAACTTGTGTAATAATACTTACAGATAGGTTATTTTCTCATTATACAAAATGAAGAAACAGAGGCATAGATGCTATTAAAATTGCTCTCAAGTTACACAGCTAGTGGGTGGCAGAGCGGGACTTCCAAACCTAAGCACACAGCATCGGTGACCACTATTCAATGCTGCTTTCTGATAATTCAGCATAGTTATTGTCTTGTGCTGGATCAGAAACTTCTCTGTTACTCAAGTAACTTTTTATAGTAGCAACGGAAGTCCCAGAAACCTACTGGAATTGCCATACATGGTGGTTTTTGTTATCAAACTTTAGAGTTTTCACTCTGAAATCATCAGAAGTGCACTTATCTGTGAACAGAGAAAATAGACCTTTACTCTTATCTGTCCTTTTAAGGCAATAAATGTGATAAGATTCCTTTTCACTAGGGCAGTTTGTTTATTTCTGACTTTTCTTATTTTTTTTATAGAATAAGTTAACATTTGGCAGCTTTTTTTCCTACTGACAACATAGCTAATTCTACAACTTTTCTCTTCAGTAGAAAGGTGTGTGAATAGCCATGTGTCAACCTAACCAAACTCTCAGTAAACAATCCATTCCCACGTGAAGCACCTTGTTTAAATTGCTTTTGAACACTTTTATTCTCTAAACATTTTTATTTTTGAGTTAATCAACTTCTCTGAACTTAATCAGGAAATATTTATTGTCAATTAAAAAATGTAAAAGAGAATGAGAACTAATGTTTTCATTATGTCTGTTTTCCCCTTTAAATGATCTCAACAATCTCGGGTTGATGTTGAATAACATTTTAGTAGTAAATAAATGTAAATAACAAGAATTCATTTTAATTTAATTTCTTATAATAGTTTTTCTTCTTGTAGTATTCTGGAGAATTTTCTGAACATCTCCATCTATCTTTATTGAATATAATGATTTTCCTCATTGAAAATATGCATTATGAAACCCACTTCCTCACAGTAGTAGGCTGTGCAGTTTCAGTGTTGAAGAAAGTGTGATAATATCTCTTGAAGAAATAATACATCTCCTTCTATAGTGCATCTTGTCAGAGTATCTCTAAGCAATTAAAAATAAATGGAAAAATACTGTTCTCAGGAAAATTTGTTTCACATTTAGAAACAGTACATCCATTTCACTGTTGGAAATATTGACAACAGATTGTGATTAGATCAGTTTTTAAAAGCCCAGAGTTTTCCAAGAACTGTTCATGCATTCTATAGACTTCCTTAAGTTCTAATTGCTAAGTAACTCTTCCTGTCTTTTCCACATAATTCAATCTATGAATTGATATTCCCATGCACCATTTTGCTTTACAGTGCAAATTTAGGAATGTCAAGGCAGCATAATACACTAAACTGAATCTTGGACTAAGATTTGAAAGAAGGAGTTTCTAGTGTTGTCTCTACATTTTTTTTGACATGTAACTCTAAGCAAGTATTTTGCATTTTAAAATGTTGTTCTGAAATAATAACCAAATCATTGATATGATTGCCTTGCCACTGTCAAAGGGTTTTTAGGAAAACAAATGAAATAAAAAGAGGACAGACTGATGCTACAACTATTACATATGTAATTTATGATCATGATGAATATCATGAATATCATAATAATGATAGTAATGATAATGTTGATGAAGGAAGCAATGTATTTTTGTAATAACAGATAAATTATCTTCAAGAAATAACCATTGAAAATGCTTTTTTTTATACTTTCTGGCTATTTCGCTAAAATAGTGAATGAACTATTCACTATTATAGTAGGAATCCAATGAACCATTGCAAGTAGCCTTCTGTTAAATATATGATGATTTATTCTTCCAGGAACTCACACAATATTGGTAAAAAATCTTTAATTCTTTTCAAAATACAAAATGGAAAATATTGTAGTATCTTAGACAACTAATATTCCAAAGTATGGTTTCTTGATAAAAAAAAACAAATATATTATTTGTGCACATAAATTTGCATAATTTCTTCATCAATTTTACATAACTTCCCAAAATTGGGCTCAGAGTTACTTGGAATAGAACCATCCATATAAACGTAGTACAAGGCAGTCAATAACAGCAGGATGCCTCTTAGATCTTGATATGGTTATCATGAGTACAATTTATACAACCTAAGTATGATAGACTTGTCTCTGTTCCAAAGTCAGTTTGAAAATAAATTGAACCAAGTTAAAAGAAAGGAATGGAAGGAAGTTCAATTTAGCCCTAAACCATCAAAGTAATCTTTATTTACAGGTTCAACCACAAATAATAACATTTATACCTATAATAGTAAGATGCTTTGTGTAATTTCAGTAAGGGTATTTACATGTGGAAAAATAAAAAAATAATTCTCTAAAATATTCGTTAACATTTCTTTTACAAGTGTACAAATGGAGTGATGTCAGTTATGTTCGTACTTTTGTGTAAGAAACCCCAAAAACCAGCCATAAATAAAAACGATGAAAAAAATGGCAAAACTGTCAGAATCAACATCATTTGAATCCTGGAAACTAATCAAAAGCTTTTGGGAGCACTTCTTCAGGGGGCGGGAGGGGTGGGAACAAAACCCTGAATCTCATTAATAACAGTGAGTTTTGTGGCATTTTAATTTACCCTAGATTCATATTCTGCTCCCCAGCTCAGTGGTAGCCTTGAAAATAACAGCTTATATTCCCAATACTGGTACAGGAAGGAGAAGCTTGGAAAACATTCACAGATTGTTTTTAGATGATATGTCCAGTGGCTTCATAAAAGTCCCACTCAAAAGGCTTGTCTTCATGTCACCAAACTGGAAGTTGATTTTTACTAAAGCTGCTGTCCAGGGACATTTGTTTAAAATGTTTATAAACAAATGTTTTAGTTACTGCTGCTGAGGCAATAGTTAATATTTGGGGCAAATGATAAGCTAGCCAAAAAGCTTCAAAAGAAAGGCTCAGGGTGAGATACAATGATGATAAGGGATCTAAAAATCTTTGACATAGTGATCTGAAAATATGCATGAAATAATCTCCATCTTTTGGTATCAGTTGAGACCTGACTTGCGGCCCAGTATGTGATCTATTCTGGAGAAAGTTCCATGTGCTCTCTAGAAGAATGAGTAGTCTGTTGTTTTAGGATGGAATATTCTCTATATATCTATGAAGTCAATCTGGTCTAATGGGTCACTTAAAGTTCTTATTTCTTTTTTGATCTTCAGCTTAGATGATCTGTCCATTGCTGTGAATGGAGTGTTTAGATCTCCTACTATTAATGTAGTATCATCCATATGTTTTTCGTTTGTTTGTTTGTTCGTTTTTGGTTATTTGATTGATATAATTGGCTGCTCCCATGTTGGGGGCATAGATATTTACAATTGTTAGATCTTGTTGGATATACCCTTTAATTATGATATAGTGTCCCTCTACATCTCTTACTATAGTCTGATTTAAAATCTAATTTGTCTGGTATGAGAATTGCTATCGAGCTTTCTTTTGAGGTCCGTTGGCATAATAAATAGTTCTCCATCCCCTCACTTTCAATTTGGAGGTGTCTTTAGGTTCAAAGTGAGTCTCTTGTAGATGCCATATGGATGGTTCCTGCTTTTTTATCCAATATCTGAAGCCCCGTGTCTCTTGATGGGAGCATTCAGCCCATTCATGTTGATAGTAACTATTGAAAGATATGAATTTAATGTCATCATATTGCCTGTAAAGTCCTTGTTTCCATAGGTTTTCTGTTTCTTTCTGGTCTATGTGACTCCTGGGGTTTCCCTTTGCTTACAGAATCCCCCTAATGTTTCGTGCAGGGCAGCCTTCATGGTCACATATTCCTTCAGTTTATGCCTGTCCTGAAAGCTCTTTATCTCTCCATCTGTTCTGAACAACAGTCTTGCTGGGTAAAGTATTCTTGGTTGCATGTTCTTTTCATTTAGTACCCTGAATATGTTCTGCCAGCCCTTTCTGGCTTGCCAGGTCTCTGTGGACAGGAATGCAAGCTAGTGTAGCCACTCCGGAAAACAGTATGGAGGTTCTTCGAGACATTAAAAATAGAGCTACCCTATGATCCAGAAATTGCACTACTAGGTATTTACCCCAAAGATACAGATGTAGTGAAAAAAGGGGCACATGCACCCAATGTCCATAGCAGCAATGTCCAAAATCGTCAAACTGTGGAAGGAGCCAAGATGCCCTTCAACAGCTGAATGGATAAAGAAGATGTGATTTATATATAGAGTGGAATATTACTCAGCCATCAGATAGGATGAATACCCACTATTTGCATTGACATGGACGGAACTGGATGGTATTATACTAAGTGAAGTAAATCAAGCAGAGAAAGACAATTATCATATGGTTTCATTCATGTGGGACATAAGGAATAGTGTGGAGGACCACAGGAGAAGGGAGGGAAAACTGAAAGGGAAAAAATCAGGGAGGGAGGTAAACCATGAGAGACTCTAGACTCTGGGAAGCAAACTGAGGGTTACAGAGGGAAAGGGGGTGGGGGGATGGGGTAAGAGAGTGATGGGTATTAAGGAAGGCATGTGTTGAGATGAGCACTGGGTGTTGGATGCAACTAATGAATCGCTGGACACTACATCAAAAACTAATGATGTACTATATGCTGTCCAACTGAACATAATAAAAAAAATGAAAAAAATTAAAAAATAAAATAAATAAAACAAAAAGCTCTGACATATTCTTGAAAAATTGGAAGAACATGTACATGCCCAGAGCTGTGCACATGCTTAATAAAGACCTAAAAACCTCTAACCTCTGACATCTGGCTGAGCTTGAGACTACACAAGCAGAATGTGAAGGCTAAGGTAGAGTTACAAGCTGCTTGGTTGAGTTTTAAAGATATGCCCCAATACATACAGAACCACTCTGCAAACCAACACATGGAATTGGGAGTTTTTTCTGGTTCAAAGCATTTAATAAAAACTGTCCAGTCATTACACAAGTTAACAGAATAGAGGTGTAGGTGGTTCATATGAGAAAGAATAGGTACTTATAAAATTATTCCAGAGAATTTATTAAACAAGCAATAAGTAAATGAGCAGCATCAGCAAACTCTGCAGAGAAGGGAAAATCTTATTTCCAGAGTTGGCACATTATAATATTCAAAATGTCCAGAATTCAACAAAAAATTATGATACACACAAAGAAACAAGAAGATATGACCTATACATAAGAAATAAGTGATCAAAACAAATTGAGGAACCATAGGCATTGGATTAACTAGATGAAGAGTTTAAATCAGCTATTTTTAATAGGTTGAAAGAGCTTAAAGAAACCTTGTCTAAAGAACTAAAAGGACACATTAAAATGCTATCTCACCAAATATAGAATATTAATAACAGATATAAATTATAAAAAGATACCAAACAGAAACTGTGGAAGTGAAAAATATGATTGAAATGAAAATCTTCAGGAAGAACTAAACTTTCCATGAGTTTGCAAAAGAAAAAAAAAATCATTGTAGTTGAAGATAGGTTAATTGAGATTATCCAACCTGAGGAAAATAGAGAAAGAAAAATGAACAAAACCTCACTGATCTGTGGGACATCATCAAGTTTACTAACATATGCATAATGGGAGTCCCTGAAGGAAGTGATACAGAGAAAGAGACAGAAAAATATTTGAAGAAATAGTGAGAAACCTTCCAAATTTAATGAAAGATAGTCTTTAACTGATATATCCAAAATATTCAACAAACTACAAGTAGAATTTTTAAAAAGTATGCCTGAACACATCATAATCAAACTGATGAAGTCCCAAAACAAAGAGGGAATATTGAAAGCATTAAGAAAACAGTGATTTCTTACACACAAGGGACACACAATACAATTTGCATCTGGTATCTCATGAGAAATCATGGAAACTAGAAGTGAATATGGAATGATATGTTCAATCTGGTTAGAGAAAAAGAAAAATCTGTAAAACTGTAAATTCTATATTTGTAAAAACTATTTTTCAAACCTATTGAGAAATTAAAAAAAATAACTTTTACTAAAGCAACAAACTGTTCAAGACTAACAGTCTGAGATTCATTTAATGTTTTATCTTCATATCTGGAAACAAATAGTTTATCTTGGAGAAAATGGGTGAGCATTTATCCTAATGTTGCTTCATCAATCGTTTACTTGATGAGACGTTTTGCCTCTCAAGAAAGAGTCGTGGAGATAGATAGAGAAAGAGACAGGGAGAGAGAGAAAGCAAGAAAGTAAAAGAAAGCATGAAAAGAAAGCAAAAGAGAAAGAGAACGAAGATTATATTTTTTATTATATTTACATATTTATATTACCTTTATCTCTACATTTACTAATTTCTCCTTTCTACTACATCAGCACTTTCAATATACAAAGATATATTAGTATTGAATATATTGAACTGAATACATTTTACTGCAAGTAAAGAAAGTTAACATTCATACCATGTAACTCCTTTATCTATTCCTTTCAGCAACAGATTTTCTCAAAAACAAATTATCTGTTTTATTTGTCTTCAAATTTCTACTCATATTATCTTCTCTAGTTTTTCCAAGCAGGCTTTCCTTCTCATAATTCTACTGGAAAATTTTATTACAGTCTCACTAATGCCCTTGACTTATTTTCAATTTGCATATAACTCAGCCTCTCAGTAGTCTTGATATTCTTGAAACTTCATCTTTATTATTTTTCTCCCTATTATAGCTCATTTATTCCATTAATTAATATGCCAGTTTTATACATATTAACTGCAGAATCTCTATTTTTAACACAGATATTGATTAGGGAATCTGAGTCCTAAATAACTGCCTATGTGAAACCTCCATTTGTGTGTCTAAAAGTATCTAAAAAGTAACATGATATAAATAGAAACTTGGTTTCTACATCCCACCCCCAAGTTTGCTTCTACCCAATTCCTTCTTATATTACTAAATGCTAGATTCATTTATCCAGTTACTTAGGCTTATATATAATTCTTGTCATCCCCCCAAATACATCATATTAAATTAATATGAAAAATCCATTTGTCCTACCTCTTAAATATTTCTTAAAATATGGAATTTCCTCACTACTGCCATTGCTACAACCGTCATTCAGGCCACTATCCATTACTACTCACCTGGGCTATTTTCTCCAGATCTCAGAATGCTATACCCACCTCTACTCTTTCTCTCCTGCAGTTCAATTTCTGTCCATTTCCAAAAACAATTCTGGAAGGTAGTCTTAAATCCAAAAGTATGCCTAATTATGCCTCTAATTAAAATCCTTTAATGCTTTTTCATTGCTGTGACATTAACTGAAAAAAGAAAATATATGAGGACTGGAGGAGAAAATACTTATTGATGTCCCTTTCTTAAATTTGACAAACACGTATTTTATAAATCTTCCAAATTTTGTCACTACTCTCACTTCAATTCTAACTATACAACAATAGAAGAAACATATTCAACAATGAAATGAGTTAGCTCGGAGTGATACTATAGTGATAAGAATAATATTAGCCACAAGTACACGTAAAAGATACCTGTCAATACTACCAAGTTGATACTTCAACCAACATAACCAGCAATTTTAGGAGGAAGATTTCTAAGTGTTAGAGGGGCTTTTAGCATTTCAGAATTTGTTTGATAAACAATTGAAAATGTGTACAAAATTGTATTTACATAAATATTTTTCAACCTGTAATGAGACTTAAATTTTACCTCTACATTTTTTTAGTAGTACTCTGGTAAAATGGAAATTGTAACATTTTTAGTCACACCTAATCACACTAGCCATGGTGACAGATAAGAAAAATATATATATAAACAAAGTAATAGGTTTGAAAAAGGCACAAATAGCCTTTGAGTGTGGCAGTGCTTGAAGCAAAGCTATGGAGCAGTATAAGAGGTCTCTGTGCTTTTCAGAAAAATACAGAAAATGAGGACATAGTGTATAAGGTCGCTGCAACGAGTTTTGTAACTTAAATCTGTAAAGAAACTGCCTTATCTTCCAGGTTTTTGTGTGTGGGTTGTTTTGTTTTGTTTTGTTTTGTTTTGCAATAAATTCACTTTATTTATGCCTACTTGGCATTACCAAATCTAATATTCCTTTTCTGGACTGATTTTTCTTAGAAGAAAATCAGGAATTAAACTGATTTTTAACTCAAGTAACATGCATTTAAATTTTAAAGCTCAAAGTTTCTAGAATTATGATGGCACCAGAGAGTTCGTGGTTCAGTTCCACCTCCACTGTGCGTAGTTGAGGCTCTTACTTCCCTGGCTGTTGTCCCTGCCCTATGACAACATTAGAACAGTCTACTTTTTATTTAATTACATTTATTTTTGCATCCTGACAACTCATCCTTAGAGGATATCCTTTACTTTTCTCTTGCTTATTCTTTACCAATCCAACACCTACATTGAAGTTGTAGGTCAGTTCTAAGTCACATGCCAATAGAAATTTAGTGCATGCTAAGGTGTTATGGTGATAGCATATATTCTCATTTTTTTCTGTTCTTTTACCCAAGGAATTGTAGAGAAAGAAGAAAGCTGGTCATGAAATCAATTGTGGGGTAAGCACTCATACAAATGGCCAGATTTTTCATGTCATCTTTCAAAATACATATATTATCCTAGGTCTCGGTCTTCATGCATTCTTGGCATAGCTACTATGAGAAAATGATCCTGTTATGGTTTATGGAAATCTCTTTAGTGTCAGAAAGATAAAAAAAATTTATATCTTACTAAAGTACAAAAAAATAAAGAGGTCACTTCACTTGATACTGAAGCCAGTGGCCTGAAATAATTTTTTTGTCTTATAAACAGTAAAGTGTTTTTAGGTTTTAGTATCATTACACAGCGTGCTATCTGATTAATGTAATGCAGATAAGTAAATAACTAATTGCAGTGTTTAAGAAAAAGGTTTATGTGTATGTATATATGTATATATATACACATACACATTATATGTGTATATATACATATGTACAGGTAATACATAAGTATATGTATTACATATGTAATGCATTTAGTTGTATGTATGTATACATGTATTTATGTATTACACATGTAATTATATATACATTTGTAATACATATAGTTATATGTGCATATATGTGTGGATAAATCTGCACATTTTTATCTCTATCATCTATATGTCTATCATATACTATCTATCTACCTATCTACCTACTTATCTATCATGTATTTATCTAGAGGGAGAAAATTTAAAGATGGTACAATACTAGTTTAGGTTGATTGATGGCCTCATGGTTCTTGAGTTAATATAAAGATGACAAAACACACCCACACATAATACACATTTGAAAAACAAAATAAACCAAAAAACTTAGGTATATTATAAAGCACATATAGACCTGAAAATTAATTTTACAATGCTAATTTCTATGTTTCAATATAATTCTGTTTAAAGTATGTATTAATACATTTAGGTTATTTTTTAAATTTTAATAGGTTGAGAAACAGAGAAAAGAGTTCTATAAATGTAAATAGTTATTTGCTCTTTTCTTGGAGGGAATATGACTTTCTAGAGTGTAAATATCTAGCTCAAAAAATTAAAAAAGTAACCATTCTGTAATATAAAAAGTATTACCTTCTATTTATTAACTTTGTTGCACATAATCATAAAAGGATTAGTAATACCCCTTTTTTGGCTGTATTTTCTGAACTACATTATATTTGTGATTGTTAATATCATAAGGTATTACATAATTTCTAGTGTGCTGTAAGCCATATCTGTCTATTTTTTCAACAGAAAGTCTATTAAACTCAGTGAATCATATGTCTTTGTATAGGTTCAATTTACACTGCCTGGTAGTTTTTTAAAAAATGTTATATTCAGTATCCCTGATACAAAGCCAACAAACATTTTCTGAAAATGTTATGGCTCTGTAATGTGGTTTTGTAACAATTTCTTAGTGTTTTCCAAAAGAGCTAATATATTAGCATATTGATGAAAAAAATTGAATTAATACATTGCAGTTTCTGAGGCAATTTTCATGATTTCCATCTAGTTCATATGGTATAAATATAATACACTGAGAAAATCTTAAATTTAGATTATAATGATCTATTTTGCAGCATAAAAAATACTGCATACATGCTGCACAGTCTCTATAAGCATCTTTGTTTCCTAAGTAAATGATTGGCATTTAATTTTACTAGAGATTTCCTACTCGGTTTAGTAAAACATTCCTTTCCTTTAGTAACAGTCTTTGATTAACTTGTGAGTCACATATCATATGCAAAAAAAAAAAAAAAACTATTCTCATTTGCAAATGAGAAAATAAATAAGAGGTAAATCATCATCATCGTCATCATAAATGTAGTTGCCTACACTTTAGAAATCCACATTCTAATGTAAAAGACAAACCAGTAGGTAAGTAATTTTAGCAACGTTAAAGTGCCATAGAATGTTCAAAGTGGTAAGGGAGTAAAAAGAGAGAGAAATCTAACTTTTTTTAAAGACTTGAAGAAATTATAGTGATGAGTAAATTGTTGCCCATGCAGCCTCCATTCTTCCTCTTTTTTGCTTTATAACATACTAATATTTTCTTTGGCTGAACCAGCTATTAATCAGTAGGTAACATTTATGAATTTTCTGTGTTATTGATCCTACCCTCATGTCAAGCAATGGAGACTGATTGGCAAAAGTTAATTAGCTCAATCTCATTTATCCAGCCAAAGTGGTTGGTCTAGATTTATCGAATCAGAACTTTTGTTTCATCATGATTTAAAATCTGACCTCCATCTAGATTATAGGACTTGAAAGCCATATATCCAACTATTGTATCTGGGGTGTTCTCAATCTCTGTCTTCACCTAGTTCTTTATTTGATTCTTCATGTCTAACCTCTTTCATTACACAGTGAGGGATGTCCTGTGTCCTTCTCAAGTCAACCATTCCTTGAAATAATAGTTTCTTATAGCACCATTAGCCTTTTTCTCTTTGCATTTGTAATTTTACATAAATTAGTTTGTTTATTTGATTAATGACAGTAACCCACAAAAGCTATCACCTTTCAGTCCAGGAACTATTTCTTAAGATTTTTGCTGTGTCCCTGTTGCATAACCCAGCCTATATAGTAGGTGCTCTGTAAATAAATAGGGACATTCAGTACATCTAATTTCCTGTAGGCATTGTATGTATATGATTTTCTGTTGTATTAATATTATTGTCTTCAATTAAGCAGATAAATCTTTCCAGCTTTTAATTTTGGTGTAGGTGACAGCGTTCTTGAATCTTCTCTCAGTTTTTAAAGACTCGGTGAGTGACCACAAATATTTATTTTTCAAACTGAAGCTACCATATGTAGTATTCCAAGTTTTTCATTCATATTTTCTAATTGAGAGAAGAACTTCAATTTTCCCTGGAAAAAAATATTCATTATGCAAGACTACCTGCATAACTAGAGCTGACTTTGAAACCTGCATATTTTGTAAATACAGTTGCCCATTTGAAAATCCTAATGTGTCCATACAAAGCAATCTCTCTGTGTTGGCTCTCCAAGTAAGAATAGACTGATAAAAATATGGAACCACAGCTTACAAAACTTATTTATATTAAGTTGGTCTCTTTCTAAAGTAAAGGTTATTGTCTAACTGACAAGGTCATTTTCCTCTGAAGAATTTTTGAATTTTATGAGGGAATATTTGAGAGCATCTAAAAGGTATTTTAAAATGTTTCCCAAACCTGAAGGCAACAGTGAGTAACAGAACTTTATTCCTTCCGCTTTAAAAATGTAACTAAATACTTGAGCACATTCAAAAGATCAGGTTTTGGAGACTGATTCAGAAAGATTCTTGAAAAAAATATAATGAAATGATTTTTCCTCAAAACTTTATGTTTAGTAAATAATTCTCAATATGTGACTTTAGAAAAAGTACTTACTATATTTTATCCTTTCTGTTGATGTGTATATGAGTTTGTATTATTCATGCCAATAGCAACAAAGTTATTTTAATTATTTAATTATTAATAAGTCTAAGTGCCTAGTTGTCCATCAGTAGTTCTCCTTTTGAGTTTTAGCTGGGTAGGTGGTCATCAAACTAGAAATATTTTTCCCAGGGGCACTTGGGTGGCTCAATTGGTTAAGCACCTGCCTTAGGCTCAGATCATGATCCCGGGATCCTGGGATCAAGCCCTGAGTCAGGCTCCCTACTCAGAGGGAAGTCTGCCTTTCCCTCTGTCCTTCTGACACTTCTCTCTCTTGCTTTCAAATATATAAATAAAACCTTAAAAAAATTTTTTTTACAAGACAGTAAACAACAAATGTTGGAGAGGATGTGGAGAAAGGGGAACCCTCTTACACTGTTGGTGGGAATTCAAATTGGTACAGCCACTTTGGAAAACAGTGTGGAGATTTCCTCAAGAAATTAAAATTAGAGCTACCCTATGACCCTGCAATTGCACTACTGGGTATTTACCCCAAAGATGCAGATGCAGTACAAAGAAGGGCCACATGTACCCCAATGTTCATAGCAGCAACGGCCACAATCGCCAAACGGTGGAAAGAGCCAACATGCCCTTCAGCAGACGAATGGATAAAGAAGATATGGTCCATATATACAATGGAATATTATGCCTCCGTCAGAAAGGATGAATACCCAACTTTTGTTTTAACATGGACTGGATTGGAAGAGATTATGCTGAGTGAAATAAGTCAAACGGAGAGAGTCAATTATCATATGGTCTCACTTATGGGTGGAGCATAAGGGAAAACATGGAGGACATTGTGAG
>CM052899.1:79028596-79047994 GCA_028534135.1 Potos flavus | reverse complement strand
TGGAGGACAGTGTGAGAGGGAAGGGAGGGGTGAATTGGAGGAAATCAGAGGGGTGATGAACCATGAGGGACTGTGGACTCTGAGCAACAGACTGAGGGTTTTGTAGGGGTAGGGGTGGGGGGTTGGGTGAGCCTGGTGGAGGGTATTGAGGAGGGCATGTATGGCATGGAGTACTGGGTGTGGTACATAAACAATGAATCTTGTAACACTGAAAAATAAATAAAAATAAAATAAAAGTATTTGGGAAAAAAAATTTTAACTGGAAGAAAAAAAACTTCCCAGATTCCATTGCAATTTAAGTTCTACTCAATAGGATGTGAGATTCTGAAATAATGCGTGCCGCTTCAGGGATGGATTTAAAACCATGTGGATGTTCTCCATATCTGTTATGTCTTACTGTTTGAGTGGTAAATATAGCAGGCATCTCGGAGCCAAAGATAGAAGCCAATTGTACAATTGGCCCTGGACCTGCACTGAGAGTTAGATAAACTTTTCTCTTAAGTAATTTTTTGGTGTCTTATTTTTCCAGTAACACAGCTTAAGTAGTATTCTAATTAATAAAATGAAACCTCTCCTATTATTTCTAAGTAGCGTAAACCTGATTATTAAACAACCATAAATACTTTAATTTTTATATCAGAAATAGGTACTATATGTTGGCTAACTGAACATAATAATAAAAAAATAAATATTGACAGTGGGTCATTTTACAAAAATGAGTTACTTTTCTTATCATAAGATTTTTTTAAATATAATTTAAAAATTTTAAATTTAATAACACTTTCATTATGCTTATGTTTATAGTGACCCTAATTTTACATCTAAGCATATTGCTTTGTCTTTCATGATAGTGATGTGGAATTTTCATTTGTGGATTTTCTTGGGAGTAAAAAGTGGGTCAACCTAAATAATAATATTGAATAAATAACCATATAGATGATACATAGATATGGCAAATATCATGAAGATGGTATGCAACATACTGCGAGAAGCACTTTCAGAATGTTAATGCTTCCTAGAAAGAAGTTGTTTAAAAGAATAAGATCTATCTATATTCTCTGCCAACATTGTGTGACTTAGACTCTTTCTCAATTTATTCTGTGGGAAATATTCTCAGATTATTATGCTGTGAGTAAATGTAATAATCATCCCAATACAATAAGATTGTAATGTGGACAAAATTATATATTTCTTTAAGACTGCAGATAAATGGTTCTTGAATAGTAAGTATTCATAAGCATGGCATACAATGGTGTGTTCTGATTAGCAAAATTCCTCCACGAATTCAGATTCTATTATTAATGTAGAGGAACTACTACAAGAAGAACATTTCTGATGATACTTAGCACTAAAACCGTAAAATCATCTTTCATTTGTACATCAATTAGCACTAATTCATCTCTATAAACACAATCATTTACAATCATGTTTAGTTAAGAAATCATCAAGTACACCTTCAGTGGACTTTGAAAAAATCTGTAAAATTAGAAAATCATGATTTGCTGTTTACTACTAAAGTTGTAAAAGACTAAAGTTGTAAAAAAAAGAGAGAGAGAGAATAAAGTTGTAAAGAAAAATATGTTTACCAAAATTTAATTAAGAAATTTAAAAAAAGGAATTCAGTAGAAATGACAAAACTGATTTTAATAGGTAAGATCATTCTGAAGTTAGGTACTGACATTTGAACATAAGTATTATAGCAATTAGAATCCAAGGGCTAAAATAGGTTTTCATAATATTGGTGCACTAGAATAAAAAAAAAAATCTCCAGTAGTTCTTAGGAATTGATAAATAATCAGGCGAATTTAATTTTTTAGTTTAGCTGATCCGTATTATTGAAACAGATAACCTATAGGTTCCCTACCATTTGATTCTTAATGAATTAGATTATGTGAGCATATACCCTTTGCTTTAATATTTCAAGCAAGGATAATAAAGTTCTGTTTTGAGGAACTTCTGAGCATTCTCCAGCTATTCTCTCTTCTACTTAGGACTTCTAGTTATATGGCAACAGTAGTTACTTGACAGATACTTGCTTGGACAGGTATTGGTTAAGTCAGGCATCACTGCACATCATAATGCAATTTTACCTTCAATAAAAATTTAATATTTTTACATTTCTAAAATTTTTTATTTCATTTACTGAGTTTCCCAATTCTGCCTACTGTTTTATTTAACAACTTAATAAAACTTGTGAGGTTTATCCTTTGGATAGGCTTTAGGGAATAATTTCTTTGTTCCATTTCCTAAGGAAGAGCTTTACGATCCAATAAGAATTATTGCTAACCTGAATTTATTCTTCAAGGAAAGAGTATAAAGCCTGATTTAATATGGAATTTAATTATCATTAGCATTAATATGTGATGACCACTAAGAGAATAAATCATTGGAGAAAAAAAAGGAAAAAAAAACACAAAAAAATAGAGGAACACTTCATTCACCTTAAAGTAATATATAAGTTGTAAGTGGTTGCTCCGGTAAAGTAATTGTGCCCATATTGTCTTCCTTCATTCCTTCCTTCCTTCCTTCCTTTCTTTCTTCCTTCCTTCCTTCCTTTCTCTCTCTCTTTCTCTCTCTCTTTCTTTCTCTTTCTTTCTTTCTCTCTCTCTTTCTCTCTCTCTCTTTCTTTCTTTCTTTCTTTCTTTCTTTCTTTCTTTCTTTCTTTCTTTCTTTCTTTCTTTCTTTCTTTCTTTCTTTCTTTCCTTCTTTCTTCTTTCCGTTGTTTGTTTTAGCCCTTTTGGATGATACTGAACTTTTTTTTCCAGCTATTCTCACTCTTTACAGATTTATCTTATTATTTCCGAGATCACTTTCTCCATTCCTTTTCTTACACCTTGAAAATATGCCTTTGAGAATTCAAACTTTAGTGTGATATAGCATTTAGGTCACTATTCTAAGTTATACTGAATTTAATCATGGGGTCACTTGAACCAAGTAGCTTTGCTGTTTCTAATCTACTAACTGCACATTTTCTCTGAGATTGGATAGAACTAGTCCTATTAGGATTTCTGACACAGAAGGTCAATAATTCTTTATTTCATCCATAATTTTATATTTTATTGTCCTACACCTTTCAAAAGTTTCATGGTTTTTGTGGAGAAAATGAAATATCCTATCACCAAAGTAGACTGCCATTTTTTTGTATTCTTTATGTTATCATGGGACTTATTATTCTTTTTTCCTCAAATTCAAGTTTTTCATTTGGTAACTTGTCTTTTATCTTTTTAATCTTTAACATATGTATATATAATATTAAACATATAGTGCATATTCTTTCTATGCAGTTGTACTTTTGAATTTGAAACAATGTGATTTAGTTAATTTGGGTTTTAATAAAAATGGTAAGATTGTAAACAATTTACCTCATGCATTTTTGATATGCCTTCTTGAGGTTTTAAAAATAATAAGCTATGCTATGGGGCGCCTGGGTGCCTCAGCGGGTAAAGTGACCCGCCTTCGGCTCAGGTTATGATCCCGGAGTCCCGGAATTAAGTCCCACATCGCTCCCTCCTCAGCAGGAAGTCTGCTTCTCCCTCTGACCTTCTCCTCTCTCATGTTCTCTCTCGCTCTCAAAGAAATAAATAAAATCTTAAAAAATAATAATAGTAAGCCATGCTATTCTATGATATTTTCAGTAATTCTATGTAAATATAAGTAAACTTAAGTAATATTAATGAATGCTTAATTTTTTTAAATTACATACTGGGCAACTGAAAATATATAAAATGTACTTTAAAACAAATGCGGAAGTGTTTCATAATTTCAACTGGAAAAATAGCTTTCACAGTAAAAGCTGAGAAGGTAAAGCCCCATGTTCTAGACCAGACTGAGACACTATTTTCTTTGACTTTGGACAGACTGTTAAACTTAATGGTAACTGGTGATATATTCAGTGTTTTACAGTTTACAAACACTTTCAAACATTGCATTTGGTCTTTACAACACACTAGTTAGGAAAAAACCAATTGAGATTTAAGATGTTAAATGATACATATAAGTGTGATAAAACATTTTACTACGAAAACATTCAATAGAACTCAGGTCTGGTTTCTTATCCCATATGTTTTCTATTACAGAATACTGCTTCATTCAAATCAAGTCAGTGACTCTGTTTCCAACATATGAAAATTTTATGCTATTAATAAAAAATGAGTAGCTACCTCATAGTGTTTTTATGTAACAGATATAAAGTAAGAAATGTAAAAATGAATTTAAAATTATAGAACAATATTAATCTTTTCAATTTTATTTTTAACATTGTAGTTAATATTTTTAAAGGCAAATTGTCTAAATATACCAATTAAAGACAGATATTGTCAAAATAGGTTAAACTCTATAACCCAGATATATGCCATCTACATGAAACTTGCTTCAAATATGGTATAGGCAAATTGAAAGTAAAGCAATAGAAAAAGATATATATCATATAAATATTGAAGAAAGGAAAGCAGGAGTGGCTATATCAATATCAGATAAAGTAGATACAGATTAAATAAAATACCAGAGACAAATAAATATTATATAATGATAAAAGGGTTAATCCATAAAAGACATAACAATTCTAAATGAATATGTACCAAATTACAGAGCTACAAAATGCGTGAAGCAAAAACTGAATGAAGAAATTAACAAGTAGATAATTATAATGGTAGACATCAACACCCCTTTCTGAGGAGTTGATAGTCTAGCTGGACACAAAACCATCAAGGATATAGAAGAATTTAGCAGCACCATCAAAAAAAAGAGAATAATTGATAAGTTATAGAATACAGATTGATTTTTATCAAACATTCTATTGAACAGGAGAATACACATTCATTTCAAGTGTCTACAGGACATATACCAAAACAGATCATATCCTGGACCATAAAACAAACTTCAACAAATGTAAAAAACAAAGTTAAATAAAATCATGCAGAGTATGTTCTCCAACCACCATGATAACATAGAAATCTCTTACTATAGATAACAAGAAAATATCCAAACACATGGAAACTAAACAACATATACCTAGATGGCCTGTGGGTTAAAGAGAAAGTCTCAGGGATATTAAAGAACAAATCCACCGCACTAAATAAAAAAATTGTGGAACATAGCTTAACAAGTGCTGAGAGGGAAATTCTTAACACCAAATGCCCACACTAGAAAAGAATCAAATCAATAATGGAAGTTCTCACCTCAAAATTCTAGCAAAAGAGGAGCAAAATAAACTCAAATCAAGCAGAAGGAAGGAAATAATAAAGAACAGAAATCACTGAAATTGAAAACAGAAATACAATAGATAAAATCCATAAAATAGTCATATTTTTGAGAAGATTAATAACAGTGAGAAACTTCCAGCAAGACTGACAAAACAAGAGAGAAGACAAATTTTCCATTTTCAGGAATGAGATAGAGGTATTAGTACACATTCTGCATACATGATCAGAAAATGGGAATACTATAAATAATGCTACACACATGCATTTGACTAATTAGGCAAAGTGGGCATTTCCTTGAACACAAACTATTACAGTTCACTCAATAGGAAATGGGTATTGTAAGTAATCTTACAACTTTTAAGGAAATTGAGTCTTTAATAAAACACTCCAAAACAGAAATCAGGAAGCCCATATGGTTTTGCAGGAGATCATGAACAAATGTTTAAAGAAGATCAGCACCAATTCTGAACAATCTCTTCCAGAAAATAGATGAGGAACAAATATTTCCCACTTTATGTTATGATGCTAGCATACCCTGATACCAAAGCCAGACAAAAACACTCCCAAAACAAACAAAAGCTTACATTTCAGTGTTAAACTAAAGTATAAATCAATAGCAAATATTTTTAAAACTCCAAATGCTTGGAAGTTTCAAAACATATATCTAGAAACTGTCTCTAGTGTCTTTTTATGATTGTGTAGGCAGAAAATTCTAAGAATTCCTAAGAAATTTATAGTAATTATATGAAAAATAGTAAGTACTTTTTAAAATGACACAGAACATGTGGTCTATATAGAAAAATCAGCTGCAGTCCATAACCAGAAATAAATACATTGAAAATGAAATAAAAACATTCATAATAATATAATTAACTATAAAATTCTTAGGAATAAATTTAATAAAAGAGGGACAAGAACTCTCCACTGAAAACTGCAAGTTTCTTTTTTTGTTAAGGATTTTATTTATTCATTTGACAGAGAGAGAGAGCACAAGCATGGGAGCAGTAGAGGGAGGGAGAGAAGCAGACTCCCTGCTGAACAGGGAGCTGATGTGGGGCCTGATCCCAGGACCCTGGGATGAAAACTTGAGCCAAGGCAGACACTTAACTGACTAAGCCACCTAGGCGCCCCTGAAAACTACAAGTTTCTAAAAGGATAAGATATATATTTACCCTAAAGTTTGATAATTTCAGGAATATGGTTTACCCAAAAAAATGAGACAAAACAAAACCCATCACCATTATTACCCCCCAACACAAACCCCTCAAAAACATTCCCAACTACGTAAGTACTCAAAGACCATGCTAATAGCTACATGACTTCCCACAAATGCTACTTAGAGATGCAGGCCATGAAATAATAAATTAATTAAAATAAAATTTTGTGATAAGAAAATTGTAGGGGAACTAATGGTTGATGGCCACTGCATCAGCTTAACATAATTAGAAGTGTAGAATGAAATATATTAGATACAAAACATCATCAGAACTTCAAATATTTAAAAACAAAATTCAGTCTTTAAAATGTGAGCATTTCTGCTAATTCTATTTAAATTTTAAATGTGAATGTTTTATATGATATGTATTATGGAAAACAAAAACTGAATGAACTTTTTTTAGAAAAAAATACTCAATCCCAATTTAACTCTTTCTCTTAACTGTTTATTTTCCATTATGTTCTGAGTTATTTTCTTAGTGGTTGCTTCAAGGCTTACGAAGTACATCTTAATTTATCATAATCTACTTCAGATTTCTTTCTTTTTTTTTCTACTTCAGATTTCTGCTAACTTAATCCCAGTGAGATATGGAAATGTTATTCCTATATAGCTCTGTCTGCTGATTTCTCTTTCAATGATATTTGTGTGTGTGTGTGTGTGTATTCACATATATAATCCTTACATATAAAATAATATATATATAATTTGTGTATGTTATATATGTGAATATATTTACATATAATATACATTATATATACCTTATATCTATAGATATTACAATTCTATAATACATGGTTATCATTATTACTTTGAATATTTTATCTATTAAGTTGAAAAATAAAAGAGAATCAAGTATATATTTATAGAATTTCTTATATTTACCTTGTTCACCATTTCTGATTCTATTTATTTCTTTGGGTTAAAAATACCATCGGGTGTCATTTCTTTACCCCAATTACAACTCTACTCCCATTAACCTCCTCTGTTCCCTTATTATCAAATATATTGCATTTTCTTTATTTTATAGGTCCAACATTATAATTCTATCTATATGTTTATACAATTCCTGTTTAAATCTGTTAAGAAAAGGAAGAACAACAAATATGCTTTTTCACTGTCTTTATAAATACATAACTATCTTTAGAAGTGTTCCTTGATTTTGTAATGATTCAAATTTCCATCTGGATATACTTGTAATTGCCTAAAGAACTTCCTTTAGTATTTTTTATAAGGCAGATATAATAGCAAACATTCTTTTAGTTTTCATCTGTGAATGGATTCATTTTGTATTCATCGTTGAGAGGTATTTTGCTGAATGTAAGATTTTTGGTTGCCGTTTTTTTTTTTTTCCTTTCAACTCTTTGACTATGTCATCCCACTGCCTTCTGATCTCTATTATTTCTGATGAGAAATCAGGTCTCTATCACATTGGGCTTCCCTCATATATGACAAGCAGACTTTCTCTTGTTACGTTTAAGATTTGTTGTTTTTGACTTCTAGCATGTTTACTATGATATGTCTGAGTGTGAATCTTTTTTGTATTTATCTTAATTAATGCTCACTGAGCTTGTTGGATGTGTAAACTGTTTTTCATCTGTCATTATTCTTCTAGTATCTTTTTTTCCCCTCTCCTTCTAGTACTCCCATTATGCATATGTTGGTATACTTAAAGATGCCTCACGTTTCTCTGATATTTTTATTTTCTCTCTGTTCTTCAGATTGCTTACTTTCTAATGATCTAAATCCCAATTCACTAATTCTTTCTTCTGCTAGTTCATCTACTCTTAGCTCCTCTAACAAATTAAGTCAATTATTGTACTTTTCATTCCAGATTTTTTCGTTTAGGTATATACCAATTTAAAAATATTTACAATGGTTAATTTGAAATATCTGTTATATCTGATGTCTAGTGCCTCTTACTGGCAATTTCTATTGCCATTCTTTTTTCTTTTAATGTGTAAGGCTGCTGTTTCTTTGCCTGCCTTATAATTTTGTTACAGGAAACAACATTTTAGATAATATATTATAGAAACTCTGGATAATTATTTCCCTCTGCCATTCTTTGTGTTGTTTGTTTTCTGACTTAGCTAGACTATTTTGCTGAAGTCTATTTCCCCTGTAGTGTGAAGACTTTGATATTACCTAGAGAAAGCAGACTCAGGTTTGCTTATAGATTAGGTTTGAGACGGCAGTGGTTTTAGCAGTCAAATATTGACTTTCTCTATTCCCGATCTCTCTGGTAAGCTGTCTACTTTCTTTGGTATTATACCCTTGGGCCTTAGTCTCTTCCACTTCCCACTATTTAATTATTGACAATACCCTAGGACATAAATTACTCAGTAGTCTGACCCAATTATATTTTGGCAGAAGTAGTTTTTGAGGTTTTTTTGACGTTTTGACTCCAGGAGGGCTCTTCTTGGCAGTCTCTTACCCTGGTTTTCTCTGGTGAACTGGACGGCTTATGGTTTAACATGTTGTTCTTAATGGCAAGGAGCTGTTACCTTCAAGATGCATTTAGGGTGCACTTTCCACACTCTTCTCCAAATAGCCACTCTTTTGGGGAGAGCCTTTGTTTTACGAATGGTTTCTTGTCCTAGGCAAATTATCGGAGTCACTATTCCAGGTTCTGGGTCGAGGGTAGCCTCTGTTCCTTTTGGCGTCTCTCCCCCATGCCTCTCCCAGTGTGGAGAGTCATTCTATGAGTGAGTTGGGAGGAGATTAGTCGAGGCCCCAGTATACTTGAACTGCTTTGCCTGGGGAGGGATTTTGTCCTATGGGTAGGGCCTGGGTGGAAGAAGGAACACCCTGTCCTCTGAGCTGTACTCACAAGAATGTAGCCTCTTCAACTTTGAGTAAGAAATGCTGGACCACCTGCCACTCATGGAGAGGTACAGTGAGCCTGGATTGGAGCTTGAGGGGAGATCAAGGACTGTCTTCATTTTCTCAGACATTTCTACCTGAGCAAAGCCTCCATCAAGCCTCCATCAAGCTTCCCATGGGATGGGAAGGGTTAGAATGGAGTAGCTGGTGGCTCAAATGTTTCATTGACCATATAAGGTTTTAGTAGATTTTCTTGAAAAAAACACTTTTTCATTAACAATATGCCCTTAGGGAAATTTCCAGAAATTTAGAATACTTTGGATTTTTGTTTTGCTTTTAATAGTTTTTTCCACTTTTTGGGGAGATGGGTTATGGACTGGTGAGCTGCTGTCAGCCTGGAAATGGAACTTAACTTTTAAAACTTTTTTTAAAATTTTCTAATACATGACAAAAATAAAACTACACACAACAAAGTCTGTATTAATTGCAAAATAATCTAGTAGAGTGCCATGCATTTTCAAAACCTGTAAAAGCTTCCTCAATAAGAACATTATTGACATAGTCAGCCTTCAAAAATACTTCCTCAATGAAACATTATTGCTTTGTACTCTGACTGCACTCTGTTTTTATATTTATTAAACAACATTTCTGCATATTTTAATGTGCATATCCTTCTTGAATCCTAGCTTTCTGAAATGCTTTATCCATTACTTACGATTAATTGAATTCTGCTCCAGCACATCATGAAACATTCCTACTTGGCACTCTACATTGAAAACGTTGTCATAGATAAATATCTGTGGTTTTAAAAAAGAAGAAGTATACAATTTGATACATAATAATTGATGACACAGCTCAAAGAATCCTCAGTATAGATGTGTGAGGTACTTATCAGTTGAGAACAGCCTTGTTTCTAAAATATTTATAAATAAATCAATAAAGTGTAAGAAATGAAAATACGAAACAATATGAAAAATAAGTAACCTCATATAGTAAAGTAAGGAAGATCTGGCTAAGTATGTTATAAAAAATGGAAAACACAGACAATATAAATTTGATTACATGAAAACATCTAAAAATCATTCAACATGTAATAGTCTATGTAAAATTTGTATAATCATCTGAGAAAAAAATATAAACTTCAGTCAAAGATTTAATAACCCTACTAAATCAAAGAACTAGTGGGGAATTGAGGAATTCTAAAGATAGATGAAGATCAAAATATAAACTTTATAAGGTTATTGTTGAATTTGATAAAACTGCAGACAATTTGGAGTCTCTCCCTCAAATATGGACAGTGGGGTCCATCTTTGGAGACAAAAAGGTCTCAGGTTAAATGCTTACCTAGCCAGCTACTTGAAGATTATCCCCACCGCCTACTTACATCTTTTACTACAGTTCTACCCCATTCTCAACTATAAACTATTTCTTATAGCTAGAACCCCATAAATACACAACATTTTTATGGGACATACATCTAGATCTCAAGAAGCAGCTCTTAGATTACTACTCTCACTGTGTCAATAAAAGAAAATGAAATCCATACGTGAGAAAAAAGTAATAAGGTCACGTATAGTTGGAAAAGAAGCATCAGGAAGAAAGTATTTGTAGCTAAAATGCCATTTATAATAGGTTTTAAAGAATAGATAAGATTGTTTCTCCTTGCAGTTCAATTAGTTTATGCCTGAAATATTTCGATGCTCTGTTGTTACATGCATACACATTGAGAATTATGTCTTTTTGGAGAACTGGCTTTTATATTTTCTAAGTCTCTCCTTACCCCTGATCATTTATTTTGTTCTGAAGTCTGTTCTGTCTCAAATTACTGTAGTCACTCCCACTCTCTTTTGATTACTTCAGCATGGTATATATTTATAGTTCCCTTTACTCTTAGTCTATATGTATTTTTATATTTAAAGTGGGTTTCTTATAGACAACATACAGTTAGGTTTTCCTTTCTTTTCTTTTCTTTTTTTTTTTTTTTTTGATCCATTCTGACAATGTCTTTTAATTAGTGCATTTAGGCACTGACTTCTAAAATGATTATTGCTATAACAGCATTTATATCTACCTGTCTTAGTCTATTCAGGTTGCTATATTAAAAAAATACTGTATACTAAATAACCCAAATAACGAACACTTATTTCTCACACTTCTGGAGGCTAGGAAGTCCAAGATCAAATGTCAAGCTTCAGAGTATTGTGAAAGCCTGCTTCTTGGTTCATAGATTGCTGGCTTCTCACTGAATCCTCACAAGTTGGGACAGGCTAGGAAACTCTCTTTGCTCTCTTTTTATAGGGCCACTAATCCGTTCCCAATGACCCAATCACTTCCCAATGGCCACATCTCCATATATCATCACATTATTAGCTTTCAACATATGAATTCTGAGAGGACGCATTCATCTATACTTCTACCATATTTGGTACTGTATTCTATTTGTTGTTCTTGTTACTTATTACTATTTTTCTTTCTACTCTTCTGCATTTTTATGGTTTTAACTGAGCATTTCATATGATTCCATTTTCTCTCCTATCTTAATATTTCAGTTATACGTTTAAACTTTTTTAGGAATTGTCTTAGAATCTACAATATACATTTACAACTAATCAAGACTATTTGGAAGTAACGCTGTATCACCTTGGAGTAACTGCAAGTACTTTAATTAACAAAATAACCCAATCTCTCCCTCCTATCTCTGTGTCATTGCTGTCATTCATTTCACTTTCATTATATTATATATTTTACATATAATATATATAATTATTATATATTATGATGTATATTATATACACACATATATACTGCCTATTAATATATACTCAAATACATTGTTGATATTATTTTGAACAAACTGTTATCTGTTAGGTCAATCAAGAATAAGAAAAATTAAAAATTTTATTTAACCTGTGCTTATTCCTTCTTCTATGCTTTTCACTTCTTTATTTAGATCTACATGTCTGATTGATATCATTTTCCTTTTTCATTAGTCTGTTCAAGCTGCCATAGCAAAATATCAGATATTGTTTGGCTAAAAAAGTAGGAAATTTATTTTCTCACAGTTCTGGAGACCAGAAAGTCCAAGGTCAATGTTCTGTCAGTGTTCAGTTTCTGATAAGGACTCTTTTACTGGTTTGTAGATGGTTTGACCTTGCACGGTCTTTTCTCTGAGTGTACGTGGAGAGAGAGGGGTTGAGAGAGAGAGAAAAATAGAGATTCTTAATAAGGCCAACAATCTTATTCGATTAGAACCCCATCCTTATGATCTTACTGAAACTTAATTACCTCCTGAACTCTAGGTCTTAATACAATCACATTAAAGGTTAAGGCTTCAACATATGAATTTTTGGAGAATGCAATTCAATTCATAGAATTCTAGACCTGATCCCCCCAAATTCATGTTGTTTTCTTTGCAAGGTACATTCATTCTATTCCAACAGTCACAAAAGTCTTAACTCATTCCAGCTTCAACAGTAAAGTCTAAAGTGCAAAGTCTCTTTAAATATCATCTAAATCAGGCATTGGTGAGATTTGTGATACAATTCATCCAGAGGCAAAATTCCTTTCCAGCTGCAAACCTATGAAATCAGACAAGTTAGGTGCTTCCAAAATAAAATGGTAGGACAGGCATAAGATATATATTCCTATTATAAAAAGGAGAAATTGGAAGGAAAAAGAGGATGATGAGTCAGTCTTATGGAAATCCAAAACAAGCAAGGCAAATTCGATTGGATTTTAAAGATAGAAAATAATCTTCTTTGATTAGATATTGTACTCTCTAATGGGCAGTGGGCAGCAACATCATCCCTGGGGCCTTCTGTGATGGCTCTATTGCCACAGCTCTACTGGGAGTTTCCTCCCCTGTGGTGCTGCTGGGCCACCCAACCCTCACAGCTGCGGGTGGCGGTAGCCCGGCCTGCTGAAATGAAGCAAGAGGCCCCATTCTTTAAAACTGAGGAGGCAGCCCTGATAACTTCTGAATCACCTTTGGTGCCATTCACCTTTTCTTGAAGAATAGTGCACCATTTTAGCCAAGTAGCTCTATTGTCCAGTACTGTAGAATCCCAGAAGTATGAAAGCCTTCCTATCTCTGTTCCTTTTGGTCCAAACTGGTAGTATCTTGGTTGCCACAATTTCATCTCTATTGTTGACTTCTATTGTGATGACTGATTAGATCTGTCATTCACATTCATACTAATCTCCTTACCAAATGGTTGTTCAATAATATTCTTACTATTTTCTTCAGGAAAATGTTTCTCATTTTTTGCTGTATGGGTATGTGCAGAGAATTTTCCAAATCTTAAGTTCTGGTTCCTTTTTGCTTAACAACATCTTTATCGCTCTCCTCTCACATTTTAAAATGAAGCAGAAAGAAAAAACAAAGCCACACCTTCGAAACTTTGACATTGGGAAGACAGTATGGAGGTTTCTCAAAAAAAAAAAATAGAAGTATTGTAAGATCCAAAAATTGCACTGCTGGGTATTTACCCAAAGAAAACGTAAACACTAATTTGAAAACAAACCATATGCAAATCTATGTTTATTTCAGAATTATTTGCAATAGCTACGATATAGAAGGAACCGAAGTGTCCACTGATCAATGAATAGATGAAGAAAATGTGATACACACACACACACACACACACACACACACACACACACAATTGAATAGTACTCAACCATGAAAAAGCATGAAATTTGCTATTCACAAAAACATGAATGGACCTGGAGGATATAATGCCAAATGAAAAAGTCAGACAGAGACAGACAAATACCATATGATTTCATTTTATGTGGAATCTACAGAATGAAACAAATAACAATAACAACAAGAGAGAAACAGACTCATAAATACAGGGAACTAACTGATGACTACCAAAAGGGAGAGAGCTGGAAGGATAGGTGACATAGGTGAACAGGATTGAGGGATATAATCTTCCAGTTATAAAATAAATACGTTGCAAGAATGAAAAGTATAGCATAGGAAATATAGTCAATAATAGCGAACTTTGTATGGTGACAGATGATAAATGCATTTATTGTGGTAAGCATTTCATAATGTATATAATTGTTGAATTACTATATTGTATACCTAAAAATAATACGATATTATATGTTAACTATACTTCAGTTAAAAATAGACTAAAAATAAGTAAATAAATAAGGAATAACTAAAAATAAAAATTTTTTTTCTGCAGTTTGAATATGATAGGCCTAGGTTTCTTTCTTTTTTCTTTTTTTTTTTTTTAGTTTTTTTGGCTACTTTTTTGCTTCGTGTTGACTAAGCTTCTAGGATCTGTGCTTTAAGTATCTGACATTAACATTAACTTGGGGAAATTTTCAGTTATTATTGTTTCACATATTTCTGCTATTCTTTTTTTCCTCTCTCTGGGATTCTTGTTACATATATGATACACCTTGTGTAATTGTTCCACAGTTTTTAGATATTCTGTTGGTGGTGGGGTTTTTTTTTCCTACTCTTTTCTCTCTTTTTCTTTCCATTTTGAAAGTTTCTTTTGCGATATGCTCAAGCTCAGAGAGTCATTCCTCATTGCCATGTCCAGTCTGTGTATGAGCCCATCAAAGACATTCTCCATTTTTGTTATAGTGTTTTTAATTTCTAGTATATCGTTTTGTTTCTTTCTTAGAATTTCTATATCTCTGCTTATTTTGCCCATCTGTTCTTGCATATTGTCTTCTTTATTTATCACTATCTTTATATATTAATTATAGTTGTTTTTAAATTTCCAGTCTGATAATTCCAACATTTCTGCCATGTGTGAGTCTGATTTTGATGTTTGCTGTCTCTTCAATCTGTTTTCCGCCTTAATGTGCTTGCAATTTTTTTTTTTTTTTGACAGCCAGACATACATACAGTAAACAGACCTTTATTTGGTGGTGAAGTGTAGAGCAAGGGGAAATATTTTACAATCCTATGACTAGGTCACTATGTTTGGTAAGTTTATGCCCCTTCTTAACTTTAAATTTCACAAGTGCTTTTCAGTCTCCCTCCATCCCCTCAGGTGGGACAGGATGACTAGAGTTGACTGGAATTGGGTACTTGCCTTCTCCCAGATCAATTAAAGTTTGACAAAACCCCAATAATCTAGGTTTTGGTAAAACAGTTTCTTTTAAAGGCAAGCCTTGTTAAAAGAACAGAATACTCTGGTGCATTTCAAAATTATTCTTTTTGTTTCCTTTCTCCTACTGGAAGCATGAGGGAATTTTTCTGTGACAGTCTGTGTGAGAACCAGTTTAGGTTTCTGAAGATAGGTTTCTGCATCTTTTCTCACAAAAGTGGGAGAAGCCCCTATGATTCATCTTCCCTGAAGTTTTTAACCCTCAGGTTTGTCTTCACTGATCCAACAACAATTTGTCAATTATAGTTTAGGTTTTCCTAACCCAGTATTGGTTCTTGTGGCTATTTCTTCTCAGGTATTATGTGATTCTCTGTATCACCTGTCTGTCTCTCCAATCTTGGGGCAGCAGATTGCTGCGCGACATCACTTCACTAATGGATCTAAGAAGAGCTGTTGACTTTTTAGTTTGTTTAGCTTTTTACTTACCAATTAGGACAGAGTGATGACTCCCAAGATCTTTATATGCTGAACCAGAAACCAGAAGTCTGAATACAATTTTAATTAGTACCAATGGCACATTACTTTTAGTAGGGAGATAGTTAAATAATAATAATTGAGAGCATTTTTGTAGTGCTTAGTATGAAAAATTCTTCTAAGCACTTTGTGTTCCACAACAACCCTGTAAGGCATTGATTTAGAACTTGAATATATAAAAACAATAACAAAAAAAAAACATGAGAAAAAATATATAAAGCTATGCATACTTTTCTCCAAAAATGCAAGGTACACAGAGGACAGTATTTAGACTTAAGGCAAAAACCAAAGTTGGAGATGATATTTTAAGTGTCTGGAAAGTAGTGGATTTAATTGAGACTAGCAAAAGGCTAATAATTTTGAGCAGGAAATTTTATTTTAGAAAATATTTGTCTAGTATTAATCCTGAGATAAAACAATCTCAAAGCTACATATGTCCAGTGGTTCAAATACAAGATAACAGAGAGGAGAACTGTTCCTCTATCCCTCCTACCACGACCATTAATCACTGCTCTACATAGACTATAGCTATTATTGTCACCATTACTATTGTTAATAGTCATAACAAACAATATTTATAAAATTTCCTATATGCCAGTCACTGTCCTGGGACTTAGACATGCTTCTCTATTTTATTCTGCAATACTCTTTGAAGCAAATATATAAATACACTTGACAACCTCAAGAATGTAGTGAGTATAAAACTTGCCCGAAGTCACTCAGGAGGTAAGTAGGGGAACTGAAACAAAGAGGGAATGATGATGCAGAATTACTTTTTAACAAACAACTGTTACTCTGCTGAGTCAAATCTCAGGGAGGATGAAGGAAATATTGTTTTTGTTGGCTGCAGTATCGCATCAAAGTAGCTGGTACTTATCCCATGTTCAGAACATACTGAACTAAAGAGTAAATACATAAATAAGCTCTGCATCACACAGGCTTGGACCTAACTCCTTGCCAATTTTTAATTTCTTATGAAAAAATTCTTATACAAAAAATATTAAGGCATTTTCTGTTACTATCAGTATATTAGAATATAAAACAAATTTACACTGCCATAAGACGTATTTAAGGGTGTCTCTTTACCTACCTAGTAGATCACAGTGGTTCTTGCTACTTTGTATTAAATTTACAGTTTTGAAAGGCAAGGTATAAAATTTAATATTTATTACTAAATGTCTCATTAATAATGAAGATATTTCATTTTTTAAAAAAAATTCTATCAGCTATGTGTATTTTTTTCCACTGAGATGCCTGCTCATTTTTTTCATTTTATAGACAGTTATTTATATGATTAAAGAAGTTAACCCCATATGCTTATAATACTTGTGATTTGCTATTTTTTTCTTGAATATACCAGTAATATTTTCAGTTTCATGTATCAAAATCATTTCTACTAAATCAGCTTTTTTTCTCATTCTGATAATTTTAAAAAAGGGCTAGAGTACTTCTGCAGATTTTATAAAACTCATTGTTTTTTTGCCCACCTATATAAATGAGGAGAATTCTAGATATCAATTAGAGATAGTCATAATGAACCCAGTGAAGCATTTTTACGATATAAAGAAACTCTGAAAGAATAAAATAGAACATGATAATTTATTTTAATCCATATAAAGAGAAAGCTTTAGTAGTACCAAACAACAAAAGAATAAAGATTCAGAGAACTGGGGGAAAAACCAAACCAGGATCTCCTAGCATAGCATTTCAATATTTGTGCCATTATCAGTCTTTTTCTCACAGAGAAATTTTGAACAAAAAGTCTTAACTAGGTATCTCTGCCAATAAAATTGACAAGAGAGTTGCAGAGAAGCTTTCAAATGCAAAAGCAATTTATATTTAGTTTATACGCATGTACAGTTAAAGAATAACATCATGATTTAGCTTTTTCTAAGTAGTCTTAGAATGAATTTCACCAACATTGATTTAGTCAGTACAGTAAAAGTATGCTCTTTATGATTTTTCCCTCCTCAGGTGTAGTACATGCTTTACATTATAGCAAGATTGAAAAAAAAAATCCATACCTCCTCCACAGATATCCTTTGGCATTATATGTAAATTTGCTTTAAAAATCACAATCTAATCTTATATAATTAGCCCACCAATTTACTTGAGTATATATATACAAGGTTAACATTTACAAAACTCAAGACCAAAGCAAGAACAAAGGGATTCCAGGATCTTTCACCACTGTAAAGTACAAATCCTTTTTCTTTTTTGAATATTTCTGTTTTCTTGGAAAAGCTTAAAATATTTCATCCACATTTTTCTCTGGTTACATTCTAGAAATATAGCAAATGATGTCCTTTTGCAGTGGTTTCCACCTTATGCTGGAAAATGAGATTAAGGCTGCACCAGATAGGTAAGAAGCACTTATTTAATCTTTACTGTTAACAGGAAAGGGTGCTGATCCATCTCAGCTAAAAGTTGACTGAGCTAATAGAAGATGCTGCGGGAATAAGGAGACTTGAATGTGATCCACCTATTTTATATAGAAATGAAATCTATATCATATTTTGGCTTGTGATATATAAAAATTTATAAGAAACTTGCATAACAATGATGAATTGCATACAAATGCATAGATTAAAACTCAACTTTTAATATACGTTATGTATATTTATAATTTATGTATCAGTCAGGGTTCTCCAGAAAAAAAAAAATGGAACTGGTAAAGACATATGTACATATATTGATTTATTTTATTTTAAAAGTACATTATTTTAAGAATTGCTTCTCCTGATTGTGGGGGCTGGCAAGTCTAAAATTTGTAAGAGAGGCCAGAAGGATGGAAACTCATACAAAAGTTGATGTTGTCGTCTTAAGTCTGCAATTGGTAAAGTGGACAGGCAGGTTGACTTCCCCCAGGGTGGGGGAATCGCCGGGGTGGGCCCGCGTCCGGGGGAGGGGGGGGGAGGTCATTCTCATCCGCGCAAACGCGCATCTTTTGTCCGATTGCCGGTGCGGGCAATTCTCACAAGTTTTCTACCCCAATCCAGGCAAGACTTCCATGTTACAGTCTTAAGGCAGAATTTCTTCTTCTCAGAGAATCCTGAGTTTTTGTTCCTAAGGCCTTCAACTAAGTGGATGAGGCCCACCCATATTATCAAGAATAATCTCCTTTACTTAAAGTAAAACAATTGTAGATATTAATTCCATCTACAAAATACTACCACAGCAACATCTAGTTTTTGACCAAACAACTGGGGACCATAACCTAGCCATGCTGACATATAAATTTAACCATCACAATTTCAATATGCAGTAACTCACATCAAGGTTTGTATATGGCAGCAATTATTTATTGAATATAATAATATCTTAAGCAGTATATATTTTAGATACATTTGAGTGTTTGAAAGTGTATAAGGCAAATAAAAACAAGAAGTTCTGAACTACAAAATAATTAAAAAATAATGAATTAAAGCAAGATAAAATTTCAGTAAATTAAATACTCAGAGTGGAGGTATAAAGAACATTTTTAAATTGAGGTTTCCTTAGACTACAAAATAACTTTCAGTGGAAAATCTATATAACTATCTAAAAA
>CM052899.1:79013090-79028096 GCA_028534135.1 Potos flavus | reverse complement strand
TAGCTGAAGATAAATCAATAAAGAGGATCTAATGAAAGCTTAATAGTTATAATAATTAATATAACTGAAAAAAACCTAAAAGTAAAGGTTTTAAAACTTTTCTATGGAGCATATGCTTAAAATCCAAGTAATCAATGTGCCAAAGATTTAGATTAGTTTATTTTTGAAATTAAGATAGAACAAATAAATATTTATTAACTCCTTGAATTTAAAATAAGAACCATAGGGGCGCCTGGGTGGCTCAGTGGGTTAAAGCCTGTGCTTTCGACTCGGATCATGATCTCAGGGTCCTGGGATCGAGCCCCACATCAGGCTCTCTGATCAGCAGGGAGCCTGCTTCCCCCTCTCTCTGTCTGCCCCTCTGCCTACTTGTGATCGCTCTCTCTTTCTGTCAAATAAAAAAAAAAGAAAAATCTTAAAAAAAAAAGAAGAACCATAAAAAAGGAGAACCATTTATTGAAAGTGAGCGAAAATACTATCATTTTAGTTTGAACAAACGGGTTGACCAAAATAATTAACTTTATTCTATTATATATAGTGTTTCATTGTCATATCTTACATTCCCATGCATGCTAAATTCTCAGGTGATTTGATTTCATTTTAAAAATTTTCAAATGGTTCTCAATCTAAACCACATTTTGAAAGGAATTGATTAAGAGCATACGAGATATTTTGCAGAATTCAGGGGTCATCTTGTGCATTCCCCTGTGGAAAAACTGCACACAGGAAAAACAATAATCATTTTAAGAGAAATAGCAAATTCCACTTACTTTTCAAAAACTAATTAAATCCATTTATAAAAAAAATCTTTAAAAATCTGACAAAGGTGAGCTATCAAATATCCACACTGATGAGACAGTGTTTACACTTATTTTCCTTGTGAGAAAGAATGCCTCCCCTATTGTGTCTGCAACATTTTCCTCAAACCAGCCCCAAAACACCATTCATTGTTTTGTTTCTAGGATTGGTCAGGAACAGTGCAGAATGAGACTGAGATGACTTAAGGGACAGGAAAACATTTCAAGGGGCATTAAAACTTGATTTTCTTTCAAACTAATGTAAAAATATTGCTTTATGAATTATTTAAATATGATTTGTTTTAAATTAGATGTTATGATTATTATACTACTTTCATGAATGACTACAAAAATCATATCAAAATAAAACTAAATAAGCATAAACTGCCCTGTGTTCAAAGCAAACCTTTGGGCTTTCTGTTCTCACTGTGGCTATAGTTGTTTTTGTATTGTCAGCTCTGCATTGACCTTTAGTTTAAATGAAAATTATAATAAATATACCTTTTATCCTCTCCCTTGGTGTCATGATCTTAAACATGTTACTTTTTCTTGATTAATTTAAAGTTTGCTCTGAAAAAAGATGGACAGCTACAATATTGCATGTGCTTTTAAACTTGTCTTGATGGAACCACATAAAACACAAAATAAAGAAAATAGTCAAGGGCTATTTTATTCATTCAACTATATATTTTTTAAATATTTTATTTATTTATTTGACAGAGAGAGATCACAAATAGGCAGAGAGGCAGGCAGAGAGAGAGGGGGAAGCAGGCTTCCCACTGTGCAGAGAGCCCGATGCGGGGCTCAATCCCAGGACCCTGAGATCAGGACCTGAGCC
This sequence comes from Potos flavus, assembly GCA_028534135.1. NCBI lineage: Eukaryota > Metazoa > Chordata > Mammalia > Carnivora > Procyonidae > Potos > Potos flavus. The sequence goes on along the minus strand of CM052899.1, from coordinate 79,026,461 downwards.
GAAGGCAGAGGCTTTAACCCACTGAGCCACCCAGGTGCCCCTCATTCAACCATATTTTAAAACTTCACTATTGGCTAGTTTATTGAATATGTTAATATTGGAATTTAGTTTAAATACAAGTTATGAAATATATCCCTTTTTGTAGTTCTATATAAATGGTTACATGTGTTCATTTGATTTCAATAATGAAACAATGATGTATATAGACTCATATATTGATATTTTTTCTCAGCAAACTTCTATTATTGATATAGCCAGCTTTCTTAAAGCCAAACATCATATGAATTCAAGTGTAAACTATGCCTCATATTTTCACTTAAACTTAATTCTTGGAAATAAAAATAGCAATTCCCAGAAAACAAAACAATCATTAAAATAATGTATAAACTTGTTTTTTAAAATTTAAGTTTTTGATTGTATTAATCACAATCCATTTCTGAGTTACTGACAACACTGAACTGAGTTACATTAAATGAAATTAAAAACAGAACTTCTAGTGAATCAATTGAGTACAGCTCTATTTTTACAGTCATTCTTGCTCTCAAATTATTCATTGGTCAGTAGAGGATCATGCAAAGATTTTAAAATTATGTTACATATGCTCCTAGGGAGCAGGAGAATAGTACATTGGCACAGAATTTTGTGGGAATAACTTTCCAGGTCCTTAACTTCCATGTAGACTTTTTTCTAAAACTGACTTTCAGTAGACTGCACCTGTAGGCAACATTCATTAGCTATTTCCCTCCCATCCCTCCTATTCCAAGGGCTTCTTCCTGTTGTCCTTTCCTTTACAAGGAAGACATACTTCTTAATCTGGAGTGCTTCTGTGGTGTATAAGGAGTGCAAAAATACTGAGGTGCTAAACAAAGAACAATTTAAAATATTTATAATTGTGGAGATTCCTGTAGTCTAACCACCAAAAAGGTATGTCTTTCTTCCTTTCATAGATAATACTATGAAGGACAACATAACAGCATATTTTTTCCTTGTAGAAATATTAGATTGTGAAATGTGGTGAGAATGATGAGTGCTTTTATTTAACGACCTTACCTCTTCTCTCTTGATGATCATGCCTGAGCAGAGTCCCATTAGAGAAGGCGAAGATAACAGAGCTAAGAAGTAGTGAGAGCGGTGGTAACTTCTTACATCCGGTAACAGACTAGTAACAAGTTCAAGTCTCAACTGTCTTAAAATTAGAAATCAGAATCTAATTAGTTGTAACAGCAACACACATTAGCATGTTTTTCTGAATTGAAAAATGAAGGCAGATTTTTTTGGATAGAAAAATTAGTCTGATTTGGTTGATTCATTTGACATTGAATTCTGCCTTTGGCAATTAGGTTATGTGGCACACGTTTTCTCTAAAGTAGCATCAGTTGAATCTCACTTCTAAATTTTGGGGGAAAACATACATATTGGCAAAGGTGTTTTGAAATTTAAAATCTTAAGAGTATCACAGTGCTTTAATGTAGTAATGTACCTTTCTTAAATACGTGTACATAGATAAATTGTCTTTCTAAAACGCACTAATATGTAATTTTAAAACTTCAAATTAATTGTTAAACAAATACTATTTCTACTCCATTGGTTTTTATATGTTTAGTGTATCTTTTGAACTGGTATCCTGTGGCATTTCAACCAGCTGTCTATCTTAACGAGCACTTGTGTGCTTGCAGCCATAAAGTGTGACTCTAAAGAATCTAAAGACTGTAAGACTGGGGTGCTGGGGTGGCTCAGTTGGTTAAGTTTCCTACTCTTGATTTCAGCTTAGGTCATGATGTTAGGGCTGTGAGATCAAGCCCCATATCAGGCTCCACACTCAGTGAAGTGTTGGCTTGAGATTCTCTCTTTCCCTCTCCTCCCCTCCTCTCCATCCCCGTTCACATGTACTCTCTCTCTCTCTAAAATTAATAAATAAATCTTTAAAAAATAAAATGAAATAAAATAAAAGTAAAAATAAAGACTGTAAGACCAAAATGTCCTGGAATCATAGTAAATTAAAATTCAATAATAAAAATATCATTTTGAATTTATAAGAAATTGTTTACAAAACCATGTCTATAATCCCTTTTGTCCTTACAATATTTGATAGCTAAGTAAAAATTAAAATGCAGTGTATGATTGTTTTCTAAAAACATCTTCATTTATAATTCTTCCTATTGATAAGAGTCACCACAATTGTATTTTATTCCTGAAATAAAAAGACATGTAAAAATGCTTCACTTGGTCAGGTTTTAAAGTAATATATGAGAGGTAGGGATAAAAAAAAACCTCAATTCACAAAAATGTCCACAATTTAAAAAATCCTCCCCATCATAAGTAGTATTTATATATATAATATCCCATTTTATACTTCAAATTCTGAGTTAATACTATTATTATCCTCCTTTTACAAGGAAAACCCTAATTTTTTTTTAAAGATTTTATTTATTTATTTGACACAGAGAGAGAGATCACAAGTAGGCAGAGAGGCAGACAGAGAGAGAGAGGGAAGCAGGCTCCGCGCTGAGCAGAGAGCCGGATGCGGGGCTCGATCCCCGGACCCTGAGATCATGACCCGAGCGGAAAGCAGAGGCTTTAACCCACTGAGCTACCCAGGTGCCCCCGAAAACCCTAATTTTAATAACAGGTATCTCCTTCCACCCACAAACCCTGCCCATCCCATTATTATCCTAATGTGCTTCATATTTTGAGTGGTAGTTTTACTAATCTAATTCTATGTCCGTGTATCCCAGAGTCATGCTAAACATATTCACATTATTTCATGCAAGATATTTTGGAGGTACATCATCTGCCTGAAAGGGCCTGTGTCTAGCATATGATGAGAATAAGCCAAAAACTTGTCCTCAATATTGCAGACATACCAGATGAGACATTGATAGAGACTAGTAACCTTACTAAACAAAGCCATCATTCCATTCTCTTGGAACTGCCTGACTCCACCACATTCCGCATTAGGAACCTGTGAGAATGATGGGAAACAGCAGATAGTGGTGGTTAAGAATGAAGAACTGTGAAATCATGGGGCCAAAGGACCAGGATATTTATCCTGGCATTTCAGCCTACCAGCCACATGGCCTTGAGCATAGCATTCAGTATTCTAAGCTCCAGTGTCCCTGCTGGGGACTGTAACAGCATTTGTAACAGCATTGTTTTGAGAGTTAAATAAGGTCATCCATTGAAAGGACTTAGCTTAGTGATTGGATATAATAAACAGGCCCCAAATGGGAGCTGTTGATTGGTTACCAACTGAGACATTTTAGATTCATTTTCATATTGATCTTAATTTGAGGCATATTTTATTCTTTAATTAGCATTGTGCCTCAAATAATTAAATTCTATTTAGTTCTTTTTCATAGCAAAAAGAAAAGCTCTTTTAAGGGATGTTGCCTATTTTGGATATTTTCCATGACTTTTTTTTATTAGTGTGATACCTTATAGCCAATTATCACGGCTAATCAAGAAATAACTGAATCAACAATTTTGCTAAATCACTATTATTTTTAATTAATCATAAGACAAAAAAATAGAAATGTTAGAACTGAAAAGGTTTTCTTTCATCCTTTAATTAGAAAACCACATAGCTCAAAGCTGCTATTTATCAAGTCAGCCACACACCTGTCTACTATATATTTTAAGTCCATTTTGTATATTGATGTTTGCTATAAATGCAGCCATCTCTCATTATAAACCTTTTCAGTTAATGTTTTATGTTTCTCAAAACCTATATTATATGCTACATGGCTCATCTGGCAAGAGATACATTTTGCATTCTTAAAATGATGCCCTATGTTATAGAGAAAAATTTATTTGGGAGAAAAATAAATGTATTTCACTATATAATTTTTTTGTATGAAAGTTTACAGTAGTTTTTAGTAGGAAACAGGTGTACATATACTACCCAACACTGAACCTGAGATATCAACCTTTAAAGATTCATGTCTATTTGTCAATAAAAGAATTCTATTTCAGTAAGATTATTGAAAATAGAGTGTAAATATTTAAGTCTTTACTTATTGCTTTAGTACTGACTTTCAAAAGAAAAACAATTCTCTTTCCATTACCAATAAGTTAAATATATATATGAGTTCACTATATTTTCTTCCAAATTCTTAAATTTAATTACTACGCAGGCATATAATATATTCTGCTCATCTGCTAGCACTATAAACCCCTCACAGATGAACTGTTGAAATATATTCTAATATGAACTTAATGAATGAATTTTTTGTTAACATTTTTTCTTGAAAGAAAACATGCAAATAAAAGAATAAATCAGTTTCTTATTCGATAATTCAATTTCTTATTTCCTTTATATTTTTATTCTCATTTTTTCGTCCACTTCTCATACAATTTGAATGACTCTTACTTAAATTAACTTTCAACTTAAAAATACCCACTTAAAAATTATTTATGTTCACATTCTTTGGCCTTTCAGATTAGTTCTTTCCTTTTGGCCTTGGCTCCTTCCCCACCCATAATCTGTCTTATTTTTGTCCTTCTTTCACGGTGTGCATTATATTTAAGTAGATGTTGCTGTTTGTTCAAAATAGGTTGCCTCTAAATCTTCAAATTAATTTATATAGTATATATATAATAAAATATGTATATATGGATTAAACGTTCTTCGAGGTAAATTATATAAATAACTATGTCCCAGAATACTCTTTCCCTTGAAATCTTTGGCTAAAAAGCAAACATAAGAAGAGGAAAATGGTGTGAAGCTATTGTGAATAATTTGGTCTAGGAGACCATTAGTCCTAAAATATAATCTTTTTTGGGGCGCCTGGGTGGCTCAGTGGGTTAAAGCCTCTGCCCTTGGCTCAGGTCATGATCTCAGGGTCCTGGGATTGAGTTCCATATCAGGCTCTCTGCTCAGCGGGGAGCCTGCTTCCCCCTTTCTCTCTGCCTGCCTCTCTGTCTACTTGTGATCTCTCTCTGTCAAATAAATAAATAAAATCTTTAAATATATATATATAATCTTTTTTTCTACTAGCCAATTATAGTTTGGCAAATTACTTGACTATTACGACACTCAATTTTCTTAATCTTAGAAAGGTGAATTTAAGAAAATTATATCTCCATATAATTGTGTGTGTGTGTATATATATACATATACATATATGTATATGTATATATATATATATATATAAAATATCTCTAACTGAATGATTTTATTTCAACCTACCTATGATATACATATGATATATACAAAATATTTTTTTCAGAAGATTGTTTTATTTATATATTTGAGAGAGAGAGAGAGGGTGGGGAGGAGCAGAGGGATCTTCTAGAATGGCTAAATAACGGGAGTGACCACACTAAGTGCTGACGAGGGTGTGGAAGTACTGGAAAGTCATGCATTGCTGGTGGGAATGTAAAATGGTGCAACCACTTTGGGAAAGAGTTTGGCAGTCTCTTAAAATTTAATCACTATGGGATCCAGTTATTCTACTTCTCTTATTTACCAAAGAGAAAAGAAAGCATGTGCACACCTCCACCCACATAGACTGGGATGTAAAGCAAACCCATCTTCATGAAACATTCAGATTAGTCTTCACAGGCTGCATGGAAAGACTATTCAAGCCCTGTTTCCTACAAACGTTTCACATTTGCATCTGATGATTTCTCATATATCCCCACTGATCACCTGTCTTGTGGCTTAATGTATGCCTCAAGTTATAGCATGAATCACATCACGACTGTCAGTTACACCAGTGATCAAGGGCAATAACACCTAATTTCCCCCAAACTACCTGAGAGTATGTGAAGGCAGCTGTCCTTGGCCCTTCTTACCCAACTGTAGTTCATTTTACCAGTGAGCACTCTGCCTTCTGTCTTCGAAAGAGTGACTTCAGTTGTAAAATGTGAGGAAATGATGAATTACTGCTGGTGTGTCCACAACTTAACCATGTTTTAAAATGAGAACTCTAGTCACTGTGCATATGTTTCTTGCCACTTTCACTGAGAATATGGTAAAATTCACAGCGCAGATTTCTAAAGAATTCTTTTGCAGCTTATTTTGATTAATTACTAATAAAATGCTTTGTTAAAAAATGAAAATCCCAAAACAAAGTTGGACACTGAGACAACAGTCAAAATTGAGGGAATGCCTGACACACTGAAATACACGGGACTCTTTCAGTAGGTTTCATATCCTAATCATATTTTCATTTTCAAAGTGTTTTGCATTCTCAAATCAGAATTGCGTCCTCAAACCTCAAGGTTATAGTGCTTGACACATAGTTTGTACTCCTTGTTGATTCCAACTACTGCATAAAGTTAAAAAGTACATTGTGAGATTTTTGAAGAGTGTAAATGGTGACTAAAAATTGTACTTCAATTCTCTATATTTTCTTTTTTTTTTCCTTTCTGCTCTTCAGCCTTCACTTATGTAAGAATCTAAGTTCGCCTGAATGAAAATAAATTACTGTAACTTAGTATGTTCAAATTCATTCTTTTTTTCTTCTACAGTTAGGATAGTGGTAGGGTCTTCAAGTTAATTTAGATCACACACGAAAAATATTACTTTTATTAAATGTAATTTAAAGTATTTAACGATAATATTTTTTAAATGAATAGTTAGAACCTCCAATAACTTGAAGCATGTTTATAAACCCTAATAATCTGAAAACTTAGTTAGCAGCAAAAGAATAATTGAGGAAAAGCCATTAACCTTAATTTGGAACTCTGGTAAAATAGAAAGGGGTTGGACTTTTTGAAAACAAAATTTTGAAGACATAACTCAGTACAATGTTTTATTATTAGTAAATGTTAGAGAGTAAGAAATGTTCTAGAGATACCTTTGATTTTGGTAAATGGAATAAAAAGACATAATTGGTGTGAGAACTGAATATGATAATTTATGGGATAATATTTTTTTAATATTTTATTTATTTATTTGACGGAGAGAGGTCACAAGTAGGCAGAGAGGCAGACAGAGAGAGAGGGGAAGCAGGCTCCCCGCTGAGCAGAGAACCCCATGTGGGGTTCGATCCCAGGACCCTAAGATCATGACCTGAGCCGAAGGCAGAGGCTTTAACCCACTGAGCTACCCAGGTGCCCCGGGAAAATATTTTTTGAAAGGGATTATATCAGTATAAAGTATCATTAGTAATCATCACATGGTTTGTGGCCCTTCATACAATTAATAATTAGATATACTCTGAAGATAATGGTAAGTGTTCACTGATATAATTCCTATACTGATATATAGGCTATATGAGTCCGTGCAAATACTAGTTTGTTACTTAAAATTATAAACCTCTACATGCAAACACTCTATATGTAGGCTACTTATATATCCTGACCTCAAATGAAGTAGTTCTTTTCTAATAAAAGTCTTTCTAACAAAGTGATAGAGGGTGGGAAGAGTTGTAGATTGCTCTGAATTTAGAAACTGTGTTTCCATAGGACAATACTAGTTCTCAATATTTCCTGTTATTTTACATAAATTAAGAAATCTTGCCCATTTCTGCTTCTGTAATATATCTTTATTGATACTTTTCTTTCTTTGTTTTATATATATATATGTATATATATAATGTAATTTGTTAAGTTCAAAACACCCTCTTAATTATCCTTTCATAAGGTAGATTTTACTTCTGTCTTCAAATATTACTTTCTTTCTGTTTGATAAATTGTCATGGCCACCTTTATAATACTTGAAAGCCTTTTCTCAAACTATTGTCTTTCTTTATTATCTGTTTTTATTATCTCTTCCCTTTCACCTTTCTTATCTTTTTGTCCCTAATATTTTCTGAAACTTAGTTCTGTATTCTGTTTTGGTTATTCTATGAATTTTATATTTTATCTCTTTTATGACCCTTATTTACCCTTGCCTTCTTTTTCTATCTTCTCCTCCAACAAACCGAAACAGCATTTTTATTACATATTGCCTTTGGCAATACTTGGCTAAAGGTTATTGAATATGACACTGTAGACAGATTTCTTCACCATTTATAATTAACAAAATAATTTTGAGTAATTATTAGTGATGTAATAAAACATTGCATTTATAAAGTATTAAAATATTAGAAATTATAGAATATGACAAATTTTTATTCTGGATGTTGATTTATATCAAATTTTGAATCAGGTTAAAAAGTAATATCTTCCTATTTACAGATTCCTCCAACTGACCACGTATCATTATTTCCATTTTCTTTAAGTAATTAGCAAAGACCTACCTAAAAATAGTCTTTATTAATCTCTATAGAAATACATTTATTCTTTTCTCTTTTCCTTTGATTCACAAACTATATACTCTTCCACAAAATAAACAAACTTTAAAATGTGTGCATATAAATTATAAAGCTTATAAAAGTGACAATAATTTAAAAGCCCAACAATTTTATATTGACAATATAGATTGGTTCACTCAATATTTACTTTGATCCCTTTTAAACATGGCTTGTAGTACAGGAAGAAGTAGAGCATGCAGGGTGAAACTGCATTTCCTAACCCTTTCCTTAATTAAGATTTTAGGTGGGACTTAGATTCAGCCATCAGATTCTGAAGAAGGATTACGTTCCAGGTATCCTGGAAGTATCCATTTTGAAGATGCTGATTATGGAAGACAAATGTGATTTTGGATCTAGCACCTATTGTACTGATGTCTTGATCCTAGAGATTGCTTCAAATTTGGTAGCTCCCTCTTGGCAGAGGAGAATTGGTTTTATAAACAGCACTTCATAGTTGTGCAATTTCCTGTTCACGAGCCAGCAGGCAGGACTCTTGGTGGTCCTCTTATGCAGTGTGGACTGGTAGTTGTTCTAGAGGTTCCACCGTCATAGTGATTTCGTAAGTTAGCCACAGTTTCAAATAGCTAAGATAGTACTGTTGCTAACAACTAAAAACATTCAATAATTGAATAATTGATATCAGTAATAGCTGTCAGACGGATTCCCAAGAAAATGTGAAGATGGGATTTGCTGTTAGGTTTGCAGGTATTAAAGTGAGGGAAAAGTTACTCCATTAAACCCTGTGTTTTGTTACTTAGATTATCATTGACGGGCTCCTATCATTAAGTATTATAAGGTGCTGAAAGGAAGATTTGGGACCAAATCTTTGCTGCAAAAAAAAAAAAAGAAAAAGAAAAAATCAGGGGTGCCTGGGTGGCTCAGTGGGTTAAAGCCTCTGCCTTCGGGTCAGGTCATGATCTCAGGGTGCTGGAATCGAGCCCCGCATCAGGCTCTCTGCTCGGCAGGGAGCCTGCTTCCTCCTCTTTCTCTGCCTGCCTCTCTGCCTACTTGTGATCTCTCTCTGTCAAATAAATAAATAAAATCTTAAAAAAAAAAAAAGAAGAAAAAATCATTAGGGATTGTACAAGGAATAAAATACTATGGGAAGTCTGGATTCTTTAATTAATCAAGAAAATCATAAGAGAAAAAAGACGATGAAGTGTACCAGTTTTTAATTCTTTATCTCAAAGCAAAAAACAGAAGATGTGAGGGTTTTTATGACATAAAATAATTATCTTATCTCTTATAACAATAGGATTGCTGTACCTGAAAATGAGATTCCAAGTCTCATTCCGTGGGCTGGTGAATTATGATGTAGATTCCACTTACCAGGTATCTTCAGTAAAAGTTAGAAAATGTATGGAAATAGATGGATCCCAATATTGTAATAATGGCATTTAGGAAATGTAGATGACTCAGAGTACTTTGAAATACTCAACCCCCACCAACGTTCTCCTGCTGGAATAAGCCAACCTTCCTCTCCAACTGATGAATCATCCAAGATACTGCTTTGCAAGAGCAAGTCAGGTCTTCCTATGTCAATGTTCATTTGTTCCAGATTTAAATTAGAGGCCAGAAATCAAAATAGTACAGAGGGCTAGTTATTAAGTTGTACCTTGAATGAAAGGCTTACTTACTGCCGAGATGCAATATTTCATCGTCTACTAGGGGAATAAAAAGTAGAACCTGTGTGCGAATGGATTCTGAGGTTTCTAGAACAGGGAATGACGATTTTAGAGCAGAACAAATTCACTCATGTGAGTCCATATACTAGACATATTAAAATGGTATCTTGATTTTCTGAGAGTGGTTCTAATGATCAAAGCATTAGATGAAAAACAAACTTGGGGCACCTGGGTGGCTCAGTGGCTTAAGCCTCTGCCTTCAGCTCAGGTCATGATCTCAGGGTCCTGGGATCGAGCCCTGCATCGGGCTCTCTGCTCAGCAGGGAGCCTGCTTCCCCCTCTCCCTCTGCCTGCCTCTCTGCCTGCTTGTGATCTCTCTCTCTCTATCAAATAAATAAATAAAATCTTTTAAAAAAAAAGAAAAACAAACTCAAAGCTGATTTCAGATAAATAAGATTAAATTTCCAGAAGTTCCTTGATATAAAGTGACTACACCTGTCAGTCAGTCCCATTTTAAGTCAGCCCTAAATGACAAGTGAGTAAGGAACTTCAGAGAGTATATTTGGGGTCCTCATTACCAGGAAAGAAAGATTATAGTTGGAGGTTTAGATCTACGGTGATTTTTGGATGTTGGTTAATTGTCTTCATGAATTATCAGATATTTGCATAAATAAATAATAGAAAATGTAGGTAGATATATTCAGAAGAACCTCATAAAAATGCATCCAGGCTATGAAAATGCTTGTTTCCATATGAATGCTTAATATCTTTGTTTCATATATTGAAGAACATCTCAATAATCAGGTTAGCAGTATGATTTCGTGACAGAAATCCTATTTCTCCAGCCATTTCAATGCCTGATCAAATGGCTCATGCAATTTTCTGTAGTGACAGGAATAGAGATTATGCACTGGATCAACATTCTGATGATTTTTCTCTCTCATTAGTGATCAGTCTATTACTACTGCTAACTGTCTAATCTGCTGGCTCTGACAAATGATAAATTCCCCAAATGATATATTTCAAGGAGACTAGACTGTCACTGAGTGCCAAGTCAAGTATATTGATCTCTTTCTACCAAGGTTGATGCAGTAATTTTCCCTTGTTTTTTATTTTTATTAGTCTTCCTCACTAACACAATTCTCCTGGAAATAACAAATACAGATCTTATAAATACTTAATACACCATCCTGATATTCCACACAATACTGTCCCAAAGATGGGCTTTATTTTATATAGAAATTGAGCTTGTATTCACAGGATTCACTGTATCATGTACCACACTAACCTTTAAGCAACTACCATTATGGAATGGTAGCAGAATCTCTTGGAAACTCTGTTACAGTGTCAGCACTCAAAAACATCTTGCAAGTTAACAGTGCTGTTTTGAGATATGCTATTTGTTCAAACTAACAGTTAGTATAGAATGATCTTTCTTTCATAGTCAATGTATATGTTTCCCAAACCTAGGAAATGGGAGAGGCAGATCATTTATTATACCTGATGAGCTACTTGAATTTTCTTGTTGTTGTTTTCTATCTCTACTGCTTTGGACTTCGTTTATTTGGAGGTCTTGGCACCCAAAGGAGACAATTATACGAGGGTGCAAAACAATCGTTACGTTGTAGGAGTTGTCAATATAGTCACGTGCCTATTTTGGAGTCCGTGTGATCATAACGAAACAGGAAGAGAAAGAGGTTGACTTGAGAAATGGATCCTGATAATCAAGGGAAAATAATGATATCGTTGCCAAGACGGAAATGGAAGTATATTTTTGGAATTCAATTATTTCTCAAAGTGCTTCTAATTGTTTCAATTATCAATGTCTCCTGATAGATATTAATGGAGAACAGCGGCATACAATGCATGCAGACCCACTGAGTGTTGCAAGGGCAAAGATCGGACTCACCCCAAGTGTTGAAGAATCAGCTTAATAGGTTGGTTGCTGGCAAAGATAATGTGGTGAGGAGAGGGCAAGATGGAGGAGAAGTAGGAGACCCTGTTACAACCGGTCCCCTAAAGTGAGATGGATATCTACCAGAACACGCTGAACACCATGAGATCAGCCTGAGAAGTAAGATTTTTCACTTCTGGATCTCTACAGGAGCAGAAGGCAGCAGCGAAGATGTAAAGCAGAGTGGGAACACACGAACCTATATCGGAGGATAAACAGAAGGGGGAGGGAGCCACCAGAAGCGACCCAAAGACAATGATACCCCAAAGGAAAGTGCCCTGTGGCTGGGGACCAGCATTAACTTAGAGCCCAGTTAAAAACACTTAAAAAGAGCAAAAGAACTTAAGGAGCAACCAGTGGAAGTGGGTGGTCATGGGCCGGGCCTAAGCCCATGTTCCCACGAAGGGCACCAAACGCATCAAAGAGACACTGGCAGGGGATCCAGTATCCAGTCTGTGGTTCATGAACCTGCAGCTTTCCACCCCTTGCATCATTTAGAGGGTGGGGCGTACTCATGCAAGCGCCTTAGAGAGCCTGGCGTGGTTCATGAGCCTGCAGCTTTTCTCTATGTGCAGCGCTCCGTGTACTCCCCCAAGCCGCTGAGAGACCGGCTGCAAGCCATAGCCAGTGGTCTCTAGGACCGCAGGATGTCCGCCGCCTGCCTCTGCCGCTGGAGAGAACTGGCCACTTGGGGCAGGAATCTGAGCGCATCCAGCACTTACCCGGAGCCTGGACAGCAATCACGGCAACAGCAGCCACCAGAAACCAGTGTCCTAGACCTCGAGGCTTTGATCGTGTGAGGGTGCAGAGATTACTGAGGGCCTCTCGGGGCCACTGAGACAGTGGCTGGGGGTGGGCACCGCCTGTGGCGGGCTGTGGTGTGAGCAGAGCTTGCAGAAGGGAGACTGCATTCTGGACCACCCAGAGGGGAGCAGACTGAGGCTTCTCTGTGACGCGGAGGTCTGGGTACGGGCAGACTCCTTGCTTGGACTCTCTGAAAAGGCGAGAAAACTGCAAAACAGCGAAAACCTCCAGAGAGCAGAAGCCTGAAAAACTGTTTACCACGGAGCCCAGCCCCTGGATTGGGGTGCAGGGTGACTCAACCCAAGCAAGATTGACTGGAAAACAATGGGACAGGCGCCTCCCCCAGAAGTAAACCCCCAAACAAGAAGATAATAACCACAGGGCCCCCATAAAAATATAAAACACCAATGGTAGGGGAAATCAATATATTAAGCTCCCAATAATACCCAAAAACCTGTATATTTCATAGATACACTTTTTTTTCTTTCTTTCTTTTCTATTTTTTTTCACTCATTCTCATGTTTCTTGGTTTTTTTTTTAAACTTTTTTAAGCTACTTAACATTACAGCTAGAGGCTTAATACAACATATGGAAGAGTTATAACTACCCTCCCATCTTATCCGTCTGTCAGTGTTTCTATTTATCTGTTTCTGTTCTGGTATTATATAAACCTTATTCTTGAGGTTCATTCTGACTAGGTTCTTTTATTTCTTGTCATATACTTTTGTCGGTCTTTATGTTTGTT
>CM052899.1:78983462-79012590 GCA_028534135.1 Potos flavus | reverse complement strand
GCTGGGAAAATTGGACAGCTATATATAGAAGAATGAAACTTGACCATTCTCCTACACCAAACACAAAGATAAACTTGAAATGGATAAAAGACCTCAATGCGAGGCAGGAATCTATCAAAATCCTAGAGGAGAACATAGGGAGTAACCTCTTCGACATGGGCCAGAGCAAGTTCTTTCAGGATATGTCTCTAAAGGCAAAGGAAACCAAAGTGAGAATGAACTTTTCCTCAAGATAAAAAGCTTCTTCTGCATGGCAAAGGAAACAGTCAACAAAACAAACAGGCAACCCACGGAATGGGAGAAGATATTCGCAAATGACACTACAGGCAAAGGGCTGATATCTAAGATCTCTAATATACATAAAGAACGACTCAAACAAAACACTCAAAAAACAGATAATCACATCCAAAAATGGGCAGAAGACATGAACAGACACTTCTCCAAAGAAGACATACAAATGGCTAACAGACACATGAAAAAATGTTCATCATTAGCCATCAGGGAGATTCAAATCAAAACCACATTGAGATACCACCTTACACCAGTTAGAATGGCCAAAATCATTATCTCCTTGTAGATTACAGACCATTTATGTTGTAGAATGTCCCTTAATTTGTATTCTTGTATTTCCCTATTTTTAGAGTCAGGTCATACATGGATCATGAGCATACTGTAAAAGTGCTGTGTGGTGGCAATTTATTATATGCTCCACATATCAGTATATCTCTGTCTCTCTCCCTTTGTCTGTCTCTATCTCTCTCTGTCCCTCTCTCTATATACACAAGTACATACACATTTGTCTATGTGTGTGTATGTGTATGCACACATATGATTGAGAAATGTGTGCATATTCATACAATGTACATGTATAAGAATTTTTAAAATAGCAATGTTGGTACTATCCAAGGCCTGGAAACAATCATATATGAACAATATAATAAATAAAGTGCTATACAGTAAAGCTCTGACAATTACATTAGAATAAAATAAACAAGGTACAGCTGCATTCTTTCCTGCAACGACATGATTTTCTGAAACAATGTTAAACTATGACAACAAAAGGCAAAAGCATACATTCAGACTTATTCCTATGTTTATATTTTTTAAGTAGAAAAATTGCATATGTGGATTCGTATATAGGTAGAAAACCAAGTAACTCAATGAAATATTTATAATGAAAGCCAAAACAAAGGTAAGCACAAAGAGAAGAGGAGAAGATTGTGACACGAGAAACATCTCTTTGCTACCAAAATTCCATTTCTTTTCCTGAGCAATGTTTATATGGATGCTTGCTGTATAAATATTTGTTAAACTGTACATATTTGTTATAGGTACATTTGTTATTGTGCGATATAGTTCATAATAAAAAGTAAATGTTTAAAAATGTCACTTTGAGCAATTTTCAAATTTCTATGAAATACTGCAAGTGTGGAAACATATGTAATTATTATTTTTTTAAGATATTATTTATTTACTTGAGAGAGAGAGAGCAGAAAACAGAGAAAGAGTATGAGCAAGGGTAGGGGGTACGGGGTGGGGAAGCAGACTCCCAGCTGATCAGGGACTGGACATGGGGCTTGATTCCAGGCCCTGAGATCATGACCTGAGCCAAAGACAGATGCTTAACTGACTGACCCACACAGGCATTCCTGTAATTATTTTTATTTTAACAGTTATAAAGGAAATTTGTCTGTATCTTAAGAAGAGACATAGTAATCCCCATATTTTGTATATAATTAAAGTAACTTTACCTTAATATTTCGGTTTTTAAAGCAAAGTAATAATAACAACAATATTTTACTTCCTTAACAAAAACATAAAAATAAGTGATAATTAATTAGTAGTATCCAAAGTGTGGTTTGTTAAATGTAGGTAACCATGCTGTTCTTTACCACATGTGCTTCTCTTTTCTTTATTTCTTTGTATACCCTCAATTTATGTCAAGTAAAACTAACAGCTTGAAAAATATGGAGAATGGAATGATCAAAGAATAATACATGACACAGTTGCAGGTAAAAAAAATTACTCTGTGTAGAAAAAATGCTAATTGTCATTTATAAAAGAAGCAAAATGCAGCTGAAATTCTCTGTTATACCTTTAGTTACGGTTTTCAACAAATCCCAATTAATGTCTAATTATCATTTAGATCAGTGAAGTAATCCACAGCTCTGAACTAGTCAATTTTAACCCCAAATATAGCTAAACACCTTATATGGAAAGATACTTCCCATGTCCTGAATTAGACCTAATCTGTGTAAATTGCTTTAATAAGTGTATCTCAAGAAAACCTTTATTACCACAATTTTAAAACCATTAAATACATTTAACATAGTCTTTTTCACTCTTCCACTAACTTTAGGTAAAGATATTATTTCTAAATATCTGATAATTAATCAAGATCAAAGATGCAAGGTTATCTCCATTTTGTAACAATCCACTGACATCAGGAAACAGACATTTTGGTAACAAAACATTGTAAAATAAATTAATTACCAAAGTAATTCATTAAAAAATATATAACATTTACTAAAAACAAACACACATACACACATACACACACAAACCAAAGAAACAATTTACTGAATTTTCCTAGATCCTATTTGTTAGATCTGAATTCTCCTCCAAGCTATTTATGTGGAAACATCCACTGAAATTAGGGATAGTTATAGATGAGTGTGTAATGGGAGAATTTAGCTTCTGATCTCTTCAAACACTGTACTTATAAAGCTTCTAACAATTCAAATGAAACTCATCAACTAATTAGAGTACACAAATTGAACAGAGTCCCTGACCCCTTTTGGTTCAACTTAGAGTTGTTTTCCTTCCAAATACTGCTTCATCAAGGTGAGTTTTAATCTCATATGGAGCATCAACAAATCCTTCATAGTAGACAAAAATATAAGAGTAGGAAAAATTCCACTAAAAGATGCTATAAAGAGTGTGGTTTTAATATACTTTATTTTTACAATCATGATTTTTTTAAAGACATTTTTTCTAAGTCCTATTTTTACTTGGTATGTAAACACAATAATGCATTTTCCAGTTCAGCATACCTGTTGATGACTTTACAAACAATCATGAATCAACAGCTCTGTTGGAGGAGACACAAACTTCATTAACACTGTTATGTCATTATCTTTCCATTCAAAACTTGACTCTATTTCCATTTTATCACACAGCCTAAAGAGTCAGATTCTCAGAAACTGAACATAAGTCTCTGAATCCCTGCTGTCTTTGCTTTTAGGTAGGTAAGGAGGTCCTTAACATCCTCAACTCTAAATGGAATGTGTAGTCTGAGTTATTTTGTGGCTTACTTAGACTAGCTTCTAGTGTCTATCAAAAATCAATATGAGAATGTTTGATGACTCTAGTGATGTTCAGAGGTTGAAAGTAGAAGTCATATTTATCATTATTAAAACAAATTACTTTTATTTTATTTATTTTTTAAAATTTTTTTATTGATTTATTTGAGAGAGAGAGCACAAGCAGAGGGAGCAGCAGGAGGAGAGGGTGAAGCAAGCTCTTGGCTCAGCAGGGAGCCCGATGCGGGGCTTGATCCCAGGACCTTGTGATCATGACCTGAGCTGAAGGCAGACGTTAACAGACTGAGCCACCCAGGTGCCCTCACAAATTACTTATTTTAAAACCATTTTGGATCAAACACGACTATATTCTGTTAGCTGCCAGGAATACAATCGAACATGCCTTAAGATTCTAATGAATATCAAAAGTCTTGGCAGAAATCTAGCACTTCTTGAACCACTCAACCTACTATATTATTGGAGGTCAAAATAAAAATAATTGAGAGGATAGAAATTTGATTCAAATAATGTTATACCTTCATCCAGTCTTATTATGCCTAACTTGAACAGACGTTCATTGTTCTCTCAACTGATAGAATTTGTTTTAATAAATAGAGATGAATACAAGATATTTTAATACAGATCTTTAAGATGGGGGACACTGACAAGTTTAAGTATCTCCTAAGCTTCTAATTACATGGGGAAAATTTTCACATAATGCTTCAAGTCAGTTAACCTTCCAGACTAAAAACAACATTTATAAATTTTCAATGATATAGACACAATATAAAGATATGAAAAAGACATGTGTCTCACATCCTAAGCATTTCTAGGTTATTGGTATGCACAGCTATCAAATAAGGTCATTTTTACTGTAAGTACTTGAGAATAAAAAAGATTTTAGATTCTTAGTATTATAACATACATTTGGAATGTTTTGCCAAAATTTAAGCACCCCTTTTCCAAACTTAAAAGTTGACTTTTAAAAGATCATTTATTTTTCTTTATATTATTATAACATAAGCCTGAATAGAAAAATGGTGTTTTTAATTTGTATAAAAATGGAAAGCAGAATGATAATATAAACAAAGTAAAAGTAAGCTAAAGTCCTTCAATTCAGGGATCCAACTCTTAAGAGCTATGTGGAGAAAATGATTGAAAAGATGAACACAGTCTATTAAAAACACAGTATCTAAAATAACACAAGTGGGTATAGACTGTGTATCTATGGTACAAATAAAATATGAGATGCCAGTTTATGAAATATGCAATATTTTAAAGTTACAATTTAGATGCAATTCTAAATTTTTATTTTATTTTATTTTATTTTATTTTATTTTATTTTATTTTATTTTATTTTAGCAGGCTCCATGCTCAGTGTGGAGCTCCGTGTGGAGCTTGAACTCACAACCCTGAGACCAAGAACTGAGCTGAAATCAAGTTTAACTGAGTGAGCCACCCAGCCACCCCCAATGCAATTCTAAATATAAATAAAGCCAATTTTAAATTCTATGTGTATATATATTTAATATAGTTAAAAACAGAAGACTGCTTAAATCAATTCCAAAGAACAGAGGATTTGGGGGAATGGTTGCCAAAGTTCTCAAGGAATTCAGAGCAACTTAGTAGTCAAGTCTGAGGAATGGCAAGAACCAGGAAACCTCTAAAGCAAACAACAGATAGTGGGCAGAGTTTTCCAGGCTGGTGCTCCATAGGTTACTCTACGTATCTGTTTCTTTCTTTCATGTTTCTTCCTATCATGTTGACAAATGACACAGCCTATTTGAGTCCTAATTAAAACTTTAGTGGAGAAAAATTTTGCCTATTCCCAATCAACAAGGGCATGAGCATTCTAACCACTGTGGCTAAAAGGTTAGGGACAGAGTCATATGGTTACTGCCCATTCTTCAGGAACTTTGGGCTGAAGAGGATCTCTGAGAAAGGGCTATGACAAGGATAACCAGGATGCATTCCAATCTGACATTTTTAAAACGCCCAGAATGGGAAATTATAAAGACAGCTTGGGGGTTAGCTAATGAGTCTGATTTTAACATAAAACTTTCTGTTAATATTATACCACTCTTTACAAAAGTATTTTATTATCGTTCTTTATTCTTTTAATACCCTCTGGCATCTTTTTCATAGACCATATTTTAACTAATGAATGTTTTCCCTCTGTCTGAAAAATATTGTTAATTCTTTCTGTATATTAATAGCTCTCATTCATTTACTAGCCTTAGGTACTTGCTACAAACACATACATTTAACATTAGGAGATTTTATTGATAAGTTAAGGTCCTTAATATCATAGAAGCCAAGAAATTTTCTAGTGCATAATTTAAACATTATTCTAACTTCACTCAGAGTTTTGTTTGTTTGTTTTCCTGAAATCCCTTAATAGTCATCTCCTAGTTCTGTGGCAACTAATGCCTAGATAGTAACTGAGAAACTATTAATATTCCCTAGGGCCAAAAACCAAGGGAAAGAGAGAGCTAGCCAGAACTCTGATGAGGAGACAAATAAAAAGATAGCTCTTTTCAGAGAAGCAGTGCCATCTGGTCATAGGATACCCACAGCTAGATTATGGGAAATTACAGGGAGAACTCAGGTGAATGGATAATCTGAATGGACTCATCACTCCCTCCAGCTTCCTGCTAGGCACCTCCACTTGGCCCAAAGGAATGGAAAGCTACACAATAAGGAAGCCTATAAATATAATCATGGATTTCTTGGCCTCTTTGGAATTAGTGCATGTCATTTATAGTTTTCCATACTATTATTAAGTTTTCTGGTAGCAAGTCTGTTCTATTTAAAGAATCCTTTCATAACATATATATTGCATTTCACATGCAAAAACAGTCCATCATCGATTTCTTTATGAAACTGTAGTTTGTTTCTCATTTGGTGGCACAAGCTTCATCTTAGCATTCCTCATAGCTTATTTGTAACTTCATTTTCTGAGCGTTAGAAATATGGTTTTCACGGTCTATATTTACTTATCAACTATGTATGTGTTAAAAGGTAAACTGAGGCATGTTAAAAATTTGAAGAGTTTATTCGAGCAAAAAATCGATTCCACTACCAAAGTGGAAGTGGCTAGGAGCTCCAGGGATGAGAACTCAGAGAGATTTTATAGAGAAAAGGTGGAAGTGAAGTAAGAAAATTATTGATCAGCTGCAGCTTTAAGGTGTATTTGGCTGTTTATGGTTTTCCTGAGGTTTCAATTTGGTACCCTTGAGTCACTGACAGGCCTAGCTTTTGGTTTGCTTACACATTCCACCACGGCATTAGAGCCACCTCAGTCTATTAGTCTCCTTGTTTAGTTAATTTAAATCATGCAAAGCAGTTTAAAAATTGCTAAGCCTAGGCGCGCCTGGGTGGCTCAGTGGGTTAAAATCTCTGCCTTCGGCTCAGGTCATGATCTCAGGGTCCTGGCATTGAGCCCCGCATCAGGCTCTCTGCTCAGCAGGGAGCCTGCTTCACCCCCCTCTCTGCATGCCTCTCTACCTACTTGTGATCTCTCTCTCTCTCTGTCAAATAAATAAATAAAATCTTTAAAAAATAATAAAATAAAATTGCTAAGCCTTGCTTCTGTGAGAAACAAATATACCAATTTGAATCTAGTGTTTGTAATTTATACTTCTATGCATTTCCTTCTAGCCACTACTTTAACTGCACCTCACAAATGTTTATATGTTGAATTTAAGTTTTATTCTGCTCATTTATTAATTTTCCTTGAAGCTTACTTTCTGATCCACAATTTTTTAAAAAATATGTTTAATTTTCAAGTATTTGGACCACTTCAGATATATTTTTGTTATTGATTTTTAGTTTAATCCATTTATGATCTGAACATAACTTTAAATAATATTGCACTGCTTCATGCCTCTCCTACAATGAGCTAATGTTCCTCTTCCTCAGATCCATGACATAAAGGACATTTTCTTACCAGTTCTGCAATATTTTTTGTATGCCCCATTAAGGTTCATGAAATAAAAGCCTAGAAGACATTGGCGACTCTCCCCCAGAGGCTACACTTTCTTTTACCATTGTGCATTCAACTGGTTTCACCAATTTACTATTTACCCTAGCTGATTTTTTCTAAATGCTTCTTACTAACAGCCCAGGTGAGCCAGGGCTTTTGTCTCCCTGACTGCTTATGTCACATATCCGCAGGTCAGCCTATGATCATAATGAACTACTGAATTCAAAAAAATAAGTGCATATTTTTGTTTGGTTGCATTTTTTTTTGGTTCATTTCTTTGAGTTTGAGATTGAAACCCTTTTCAACTCACTCATCTTGAGTAGAAGCTGGAAATATGGAAGTTTATATCTAAACTTTTTAATAAGTTCCTGTCTTATTTACCTCAGAATTCCTTTACATATCTTTTTTTTTCTTTACATATCTTTTAAGTAAGAGTCCTGACAATATAGTACTTGAAAAAAAATGGTACTTGTTAAGTGTAGAATATAAAAATTACTTTGACATGAAAAATGTTACGAGAATATGAAGTTTGGAATTAATAACAATCAGATAATGCTATCTAATAGGATAAGTAGTGAAACTGGAGAACTTGAGAAAAATAAGGAGACAAGTAACTAACTGGCATGAGTTGTGAATGAAATGTGAACTAATGTGAACTAAAACTTGTGACATCAAGCCAGACTACAATTAGGGATTTGGCTAATAAGGAAGGGATCCGTTAAAACAAAGACTTGGTAGGTGAAAATAAATAACTATATTGGCATAAATTAAGTTTTGGTCAATTCAACTGTTACAGAATATTTCAGTAAACATTAGTACCAGGGAAAAAGTCATGTTCACAACTCTGAAGCTTATCATGAAAGATACAGCCTTGAAGGGATCATTAAATGTATAAAATTCTCAAAACTCAGTTTATAATTTTTATTACTATGTTTAATTCATACAGTAACTCTGGTTAATATTATTATCATTTCACAAACTACTGAAGTACAGTTAGGTAACTGACCTGAAGTAATCTTGCCACAGCATTTGTGCCCCACACTAGCCGATTCCGAAGATTTCTTTTGGGTATACAGTTAATGTTTTTTTAGTTTGTTTAGATTCATTAGACTAGTGTGATAAATCTGTATCAAGGGTGTTTCCAATAAATGTTGCAGATCAAAATAGACTCTGGACAAATGACAAATAACTAGTATTACATTAGATACTGCACTCAAGTCTTCTGCTATAAGAACTAATAAAAAAGCCTAAATAAAATAAAGTTGCTAAGAAAAATAACTTCACTAAAGAATGGCTCCAAAGTCTGCCCATCTATGGCTATTTAGAAAGATTATATTAGTAAAGGCTCCATAATGTTTTGTGAAGTATTACCATGTCTAAGGATTTTGTTGATATTGATATAATTGACCTAAAGTCCCATATAAGTTTATGTATCACATAATGACTTGACATACATATATTGACATACTGACATACTTTTATTGCAAAATATGTTAACAGTAAGTTAAGATCCATCTCCTCACATAGTTACTAGTTTTGTTTTGTTTGTTTTTTTTTCCCTTGTAATGGGAATTTTAGGATCTTCTCTCTTAGCAACTCTCAAACATACCACAGGGCAGTGTTAATAATCAGATTTTAGAAAAAGAATGAAAGGGGGGGAAAAACTTAAACTCTGTGTTAGTGCTCTAACAGAGATGATATTCATGAAAAGATGATATCAAGGACTAGAAGTTGTAGCAGTTTTGCAGAGGTTAGTTAATGATTATAAGGATTATTTTTTGGCTTTATATGAAGATTTTAACCTATTATGTTCATTATGTTCAACCAGTACTTCTTCTGTCTCAATATAATTGTTCCTCTGGAATCATGATGCTGCCACAAAGTGAAAATCAATATTTACCACTATGAGTTGTGGCTTATAATAGCAACAATTATTATAAGTTGCAGTTTACTAATAATATAGGAGTTTTCATATCAAGAATGTTAAGCAAATAATATTTAGCAAAAATTCAGGATAAACTTCATACCAAAGAAAACCAAGACCAGAGATTATTAGATCTAGGTACATGACAGTGTCCTGAGGCAGAGTGGTCTTACTAGAGAATGTCTGAGTGTGAGGCAAGAGGAGAAAGTTCAGGTAGACAAACAGTATGAAGGAAAGAAAATCATCAGTAAGCTATACTCTGCTGCATAGAAGAGTTTGTTGAATTATAATATTAGGGGCAGAGGGAAAGAAAGATGTAGATATTCTGGATAAAATTTGAAAGATACCAACTGAGTAGGTATCTGAAGACAGATCTTACCATAAATACTGAATAAATAGAAGTTTGGCTGCAAAGATATTGTTAGTGGATTTGGAGTATAATTTTGCAGCATAAGCTGTACTGAGGTTGAGTTATAGCAGAATAGATACAAGCAAATCATAATAGTAGTAATGACTCCATTGATACCAAATATAGGAGTTAGGATTTAGAGTTAGGATACATGATGTTATCCCCATAGATAGAATTATGTTCCCTTAAAAATTCATATACTGAAGCCCTAACCTCCAATGTGACTGTATTTGGAAGTGGTCTCTTGTTAAGTAATTAAAATTAGATGAAGTAATGACAGCAGAGCCCTCATGATGGAATTAGTGGCTTTATAAAAAAAGGATGAGAGAGAAAAAGAGAGGAAACTCTTTCTTTCTCTCATGAAGGGTGGTGATCACCCACAAACCAGGAACAGGGCTCTCACCAAGTAGGGACGTGGCTGACGCTTTGATCACATGTGAGGAGTAAATGTCTGCTGTTTGAGCATCTGATTGATGGTATCTTATTATAGCAGCCTGCTTGAATTAAGACAGTTATAAATATAGTTTAGGAATTCTACTAACCTAATTCTGAATATTTTAACTTTAAATTGAAGATTCAATAACCACAGTCAATAACTGAGAAAGTACTCACATATCTAACTGGATCCAAACAAGACTGGGGTGGAGACATTTTTCTCTTCTATTTTCCCTTTTAAAAAGGAGAGAGGATTGGGAGCACTTTGCTTTAAAACTACTCTTCCAGGGCATGGGCAGTTACCACCCTACTTTTCTTTTCCGCAGTACTTTTTACAGTCTTTGTATTTTCTTATAAGTAGAAGGTAGTTAGAAGAGAAAGCTCAAACTCTGGGATTTTTTCTGTACTCTGCCAATTCACTTTATAAATTGATGAAAAAATTTTTAATTCTTTTTGGAATCATGATGAAATGTTATCTAGATCTTTATCTAATCTCACTCATTTTTTTTTTTTTTTTTAAGTTCTCTAACATTTACTGAGCATTTTCTGCCACAGGACCCTGTATCTAGGATATGTGGTGGGATAGAACCCAAGTAAATAGATCTTCATTCTTGGATTCTATTGCACCCAGGAAACAACCATAACTGTGATTAAAAGCCAGCTCTTTGTTAAGTATTATATATTTATGATGATGACTTAGCTTACTACTGAAAAAAAATATGATCTTACTTATATTACTGTTTTCTCAAATTTTTTTGGTGCACATATAGAACATCAGCATTTCTCTGTGTAATTTAATCTTAGATCAAAATATTTATTTTTATCACTTAAAAGATAATGAGGACAGAAATTTTAAAGCATTAAAAAAATGACGATGATCTTTGAATCACCTAGTTAATACAATGGTAGAATAAACTACAGTAAAAATAAAATCTATAAATATACTGGAAAACTAAATTTAAAAAATCTTACATTTTCTGGTATATAGCCTCTTTATTTTTTTTTTAATTTTTTTCACTTGACAATGTTTCTGGACCTACTGAATAATTATAGGCATAAAGGATTGTCCTGTGAAAAAGCTTCTACATTTGGGAAAATAGTTATTATTTTAGTGTTTTTAATATGTTGTAGAAATTATATAATAAAGATGTATTTTTAGTACATCCTTAAATCTTACTACCTTACTTACATTATGCTTCATTTTTGACAATTTTTTTCTGAATGTTTTGCTGTGTCTGTGTACAAACCTAATAGAGATTATATCTGGTATTCTTTTATCACAAAACCTTGTTCCTCTTGGATTTTGTTTGTATTTTTACCACCTGGATGAAAAACATACTTAGGTTCAAGGAGGGCAGAGCCATCTCATCTCTCTATTTCTCATTTCCCCCAAATCGATTTTTTCTATCGTGCTTTTGTGTATGCTCTTATAATGTGTTTATGGCAGCTAAAGCTGGATTCACACCAGATTGACTGAACATTGTCATTAAAATGAACTTCTGGTACTAGATGAACTGGTGACCCTTGCATAGCATGTTTTCTTCCTGTTAGATATCTACAGTGACTATGACTGACTCCACTGAAACTACTTTAATATCTGAATATGATGCCTGACAAGAGAGTCCTGTGTATCAGTAAACTAGAACAGTCTCCCTTGAACAGGCTGATATTTTATTTATACTGCACTCTCTTAGCTTCTCTAGGAAGAGTCTCAGTTCAGTTTTCCAATTAATCCATTGATTTTGGCAGGACCGAGGTACTGGCCTAAAAATGAATCAAGTGTAGGACTTAATTTTTTAAGATCTTTGCACCAATTGAGAGTTGAGAACTTTTATTTATTGAACACAAAACCAGGTAATATTGTAGAAGCATGCTATGGTGCAGTGATATTTAGACATTGGGTATAAAGAGTCACCCCCAGGGCTTATTAAAACATTTCCTACCTCCAGAGATTATGATTCAGACTGTTGTGGTAAGGTTGAGGGATACATATTTTATCATGGATTCCCAGAGGATTTTGATGCAGATTGCTGGATCAGTACTTTGTAGAAAGCTAGAACACTGGAGTGAGCATGGTGATGTTGGTTAGTCAAACTCAGATTTAATTTAAGCTAAAGAATGTCTAATATTGTAGGACTTCTGTGAGTATTGAAAATCTGGTGTAATTATTCAATAAATGTTATTTCCTTCCATTTTGTTTAATCCAAGAAAGATACTTTAATGTAGAATACTTAAAGTGGAGCTTCTTCCATTTAAATTAAATAAATCTGTGGACTCTACTGAAAGGCTCCTGTGATATACTTTAACAACACAGACTTTTTGAGGAAAAGAGATTTTTACCTAACACTATATATATTCCTCAACATAGCACACACTATATTTATGTTGAAACTTCCAGCTTTTTAATTTGTGCCAATTCATTGAATTTTTATTTTTAAATATCTCATCCTACAGATCCGTTTACACAAGATTTAAGCATTTTAATTTTCTTGTCATCTTTGAGGAAATATATCAATAATTCCCAAAATTTAGAACACACACAGAACAGGTGCAGCTACTTTTTAATTGGGATACATTTGACTTGCTATGTAGGGCATATTAAGCCATCTTTTCAACAACTCAATTTGTGAGGACACAATAATAACCAGAAATGATATAGTTACAATAAGAGGGGGAAAATAATGGTAAGAAGAAAGAGAATGGTATAATATCTAAAGCCTTCTGAAAAATCCTTACCAGTTTGAAGATTTATATCCTCCTAATTTTTTTATGATTAACATTTTTTGTCTGGTATAGAGAATTATAAACCTAAGTACATAACCAGCAATCAAAGCTAAAATTCCTTGCAGAGGAAATCTGTACAATTTCATCCTGAAAAAAAGTATTTACACTCCCAAAGATAAAATAACCTTGAAGATTAAAGTAAGAAAAGTTTCAAAACACACTTGCACATTTTCTAATGAAATGACAAAGTTGTTTCCATTCTAGAAAGCATTTTTGACAATGTTCCATATCTGAGGTTAATGACAATATCTTAAGGGCATGAGTCTTGGAGGAGAGTAGAGTTGGTTCAGGAAATTGAAGGAAAAAGAGAGGGAAAAAATCTGTATGGATGAGAGGACATTGTACAAGGCGGTAAAGAATAAAAATGAAAACAGGTAATCAGGAACATGAACTACTCTAAAACTCAAATAAGACACATATCAACACAAAAACAAGTTGCAAAAATGTGTAAATGCATGTGACTAATTTTTTCAGGTTATGTCCAAATAAACATTCAAATAATCATAACAAAAAGATGTGACAAAGCTTCTCCATGCCAAACAATGGTAATTCAGTTTGCTCTTACATGAAAATATTATTATTTACCAGGTCCCTAAGTAATTACTGTTGGGATTTAGCACAAATTATGAAGATGCAAAGTGATTTGTATACTCCAAATAAATAAATGAGTAACAATAGTGGGCTGAAGTGCTTCTCATTTCTTATTCCTCTTATTAATGAATAATTCTCCACACTCTGTCTAAAAAAGGAAATTGTTGTGCTTAGCTCTTTAGCCAGTTGACAAGTTGACATCCTTATAATGTACTTTATAATTAGGCATAATCAAAATCACAATGAAGAACAGACTGAACTAAAAAGAGAGAAAAAAAATCTTATAACATTAGCTATCAATAGAATATTTTATTAATTTTATTTCTAGAGTTTTTCTGGTATGCTGTCAGTTATCAAGCAATCATTTGAGGTCTATTTGCATAAACTAGGATTAAGTTCTTCTAGGGACCACTTGAGTTAACTATACAGTTTAAGAATTTAAAAAGCATGTTCATTTATATGATTTGATGAGTATTTACCAAAATATCACATGGAAAAGGTGATCTAACAGGTGATCTAAAGGTATAAGACTCATGAGAAAATAAGAGCAATGAAGTGGGCAGGAATTATTTTTAAAAGTGAAGCATGTTGAGTTTGGTCTTGAACAAGGGCAATAAATCTTTGCAAAGAAGTTGGAAATGGTAGAACTATAACAGTGAGTTTGAAAATAAGCAAACACTCAAATTTTCTAAAGTGGTGGTTATATAAATTTGGCAGCAATTAGATGAGAGCTGTTAAACAGAAAGAATAGAAAACAAGGAGAGTTTTGAGTAGAATGATTGTGTAATGGCATATTATTCGAAATAGATCATTGGAAAAAAAAAAAAAGAAATAGGTCATTGGTCACTTATGGGAGGACCTAGGATTGGAGGCTAATGAAAAACTGAGGACTTATCCAAATATGCAAAAGAATCTGTCCTAGATACAAGGATAATTACAATGTGTCCATAATCTCACCTTCATGCTTTCTAATAACATGATTCCTATGAAGAATTATAGATCAATAGAATGGATAACCTAGAAGCAATGGATAAATCCCTAGGAAAATACAATTTACCAAGACTCAATCACTAAGAAATAATAAATTATGTTATTTATAATTATATATATTGTTATATATATTTACTAAATATATTTATATTATTTATATTTATATTAAACTATGTTATTATTTCTGTGGCATTCATTGTAATGTGTCCTCTTTCATTTCTGATTTTAGTTACTTGAGTATTCTTTCTTAATGTAGCTAATGTTTTACTAATTAAAAAAAAAACCTCTTTTCCTCCTCTAGCTGTTATCCCATAATCTCTCATTACAATGGCAGCCAAAGTCATCTTAACTCTGTGCTTTCTGTGCTCTTTTCAGAATAGAAGCCAAAACTTTCAGAATCATCTTTGAGGCTATATCTTTCCCCCAAAGCTTGCTGGTCAGTCTAACCTTATCTTCTACTTCCCTCTTCCTTGCTCAGTGTTCTTTAGACACTCCAGTTTGCTTACCTTATCTCAAACACATCACTCAAGGCTCCTTCTTAAGGCCTTTGTATTGGTTGTTTTTCCTGCTTGTGAAACTTTCCCTAAATACATACCTTTCTAATTCCTTTACTCCCTTCAAATGTGCTCAAAAAGAAACACCTCAGTAGGCTGCATTATAGACAAGGGACTCTAAAATTAGAAAATCTAAACCTTTTAAGATTAGGAGAAGGTCTGTCCAAACTTTCCCCTGGATGGAGACATTATCTTTATTATATTAGTCAGTAAGCAAATTAGTCACTACTCTGGAGGGAGACACTATATCTTCTAAGGCTGTTCATTATTCAAGCATCCTTGAAAAGGTAGTCTGAATAAAAGTTACTGAGTACCTCTGTTCACAAGACATGAATAAATGTCAAACATAAGGAAAAATATCTAATAATTAATATAAATTAATTAATAGTAATTAATATAAAGGAGTCCACATTAATATAAGAAATAAGTAAAGATTTAAAAACAAGATTCAGAGAAGAAATATCACTATAAATGAACAATACCCATTTAAAATGCATAACAACATTAGCTAAAACAAAAAGAATTATTAACAATAAGAAATGTTTCACACTTATCAAAATGACAAAAACTAAATATCTGACAATAACGTGGTTTAGTAAGGGGTCATGCAATAGAAGTAATTATACCGTTGGTTTGTTGTTTGTAGAAGTATAAATCAATATAATAAAAAACCCCAAAACTTAAAATATTTAGTAAATTTAAAATTGAGCATTTTTTTTTTATTTCTATGTATCTACCCATGAAATTTCCCATATCTAAGCATGAGGCATGTAACTGTATGCTCATAACTAGAAAAAGAATTAAAAACCACTCTGATACACATAAAGAAGAATAAATGATATATTAATGTATTATTTAGTCTGCTTGGGCTGTCATAACAAAATAGATTGGGTGGCTTAAAAGACAGAAATTTGTTTCCTCACAGTTCTGGAGAATGGAAATTCAAGATTAAGGTTTTGTCTGATTCAGTTGCTGATGAAGTCTCTCTTCCTGACTTGCAGATGGCTGCCTTGTCCTATGCCCTCATTTACATTCCTTGATAAACTCACATGGGAAGAAAAAGCTCTTGTCTTCCTTTTCTTATAAGGCTGCTGGTCCTATACAGGGTCCCATCCTATGACCTCATTTAACCTTCATTATTTCCTAAAGTATATATATCTTGAACTATAAAGCTAAATCTGGACAGCACTGAAGTAAATATAAAAACAACTATACAGGAAAATACATTTTCCTTCCTGTAATCCAAAATAACCAAGTCTTGTTATCTTGTTCCCTTGCCTAAAGAATATACCAGATCTCTCCTTCTCCCCTTTTTTTTAGCAAGTAAATAAAGTGTCTCTTTGTCATTTCTGATTGCCTAAGAACATTG
This sequence comes from Potos flavus, assembly GCA_028534135.1. Classification (NCBI taxonomy): domain Eukaryota; kingdom Metazoa; phylum Chordata; class Mammalia; order Carnivora; family Procyonidae; genus Potos; species Potos flavus. The sequence continues at coordinate 78,996,247 of CM052899.1, read as the reverse complement.
AAAAAAGAGGAAGAAAGTTATCCAAGGGTGAAGTGGATGAACATATCCACCAACCCTCAGGTAAGGGTGGCTATCAAATGATTCCATGAAAGTAGATTGTGGTGTCCCCAAGTGTGGAAAGGCTTGCTCTGTAGGGTTAGAAAACTGGCCAACCACATTTTATCCTGGGCACAAGATCACTAAGCCAATGCCAATGTTTCCAATAGGCTTCATACAATTAGCCAGAATCTGAACTTCAACTAATTTCATCAGTTTTGATCACAGACATTTTGATAATGACCAAGTGAGTAGAAATAGTCCTTGAATATTTACTTAAATTAAGCTTTCTTTTTTTTTTTTGAAGATTTTATTTATTTATTTGCGAGAGAGAAAGAGAGTGTGAGAGAGAGAATGAATTGGGGAGCGACAGGTAGAGAGTAGGAGAAGCAGAGTCCGCGCTGAGTAGGAAGCCTACTCCTGGCTCAATCCCGGGGACTCCAAGATCATGACCTGAGCTGAAGGCAGACACTTAACCGACTGAGCCAGTCAGGTGCCCCAAGCTTTCTTTCATCTTAATTTGGAGGGCTTCAGGATTTAATTTTACTTCAAAAATAATGCAGTATATTTTTTTTTCTCACATACAAGTTTATGGACTAAAATTCAAAATATAACAACATTATCATTGGAGTGCCTGGGTGGCTCAGTGGGTTAAAGCCTCTGCCTTTGGCTGGGATCATGATTTCAGGGTCCTGGGATCGAGCCCCGCATCAGGCTCTCTGCTCAGTGGGGAACCTGCTTCCCCCTCTCTCTCTGCCTGCCTCTCTGCCTAGTTGTGATCTCTCTCTCTCTCTCTGTCAAATAAATAAATAAAAGTCTTTAAAAAAAAATAACATTATCATTTACCCAAAATAACCAAAAACATAACCTGTGAGTTCTGATATATCCATAGCTATTTTCCATGACCTCCTACTTCATATCTCCTGGATAAATCATTTAACACTATGTTTATATATTATTTTAGGTGACTGTATGTCATCAGCTAAAAAAATATTTTGATGACTGTGTGTTTTTGCATTATACATTGAAAAGTAATTTAGAAAATAAAGACTTTTTGGAACACCTGTTCTGTGTCTACACCAGAGGTACTGCTAGCACATATATAGGCAGCAATTCATTTTATAGATTTACAAGTCTTCATTTATCATGTTAGTTTGGGCTGAGTATCTGCTACCTCTCCTTCTCATCTCACTTCTGCTTTATATTTCAAGGGCATCATTGTGCCTTGTAAGGTTCTAAAGGCATCACTGAATTATTGTTCTAAATAATCTCTTCTCTTTAAAATACCTTATTCACAAATACCAAAATGAAAATGTGCCCTTTGTAAAATGTAACTGATTATATTAAAAAAGGACAAAAATTAATTCTTCATCCTCTAGCTACCAAAATATGACTAAAGCACTAAGAAATGTTTTATTAACCTCCATTAATTTAGTAGTTCTCTTCTTGGTAATGAGTAAAAATGCAATCCTGTGGAAATTTGTGTTAAAAGAGATGTGTGAGAAAGTATATATATGCATGTGTAATTATACATACAAATTAGAGTTCTGAATAATAGTATCATTACTTTAAGAGACGACTGAGAAAATAAATGGTCCCTGTTTTCTACTTACAAATTTCTGAGTGTCCTAGGCATTTATCAAGACACATTCACTAATGTTGGAGTTAAGCTGAACAATCTTTTCAAATTACCATGAATTTTAAAAATCTGTAAAAGGAATTCTTTTCTTTTTTTAAATTTTTTTTTAAAGATTTTATTTATTTATTTGACAGAGAGAAGAGAGATCACAAGTAGGCAGAGAGGCAGGCAGAGAGAAAGGAGGAAGCGGGCTCCCTATTGAGAGAGAGCCCCATGCGGGGCTCGATCTCAGGACCCTGAGATCATGACCTGAGGCAAAGGCAGAGGCTTTAACCCACTGAGCCACCCAGGTGTTCCAAGGAATTCTTTTCTATTTAACCGAACTAATAGACCCCAAGATCTCCTAGGACTTGGTATGAGAAACAACAATTCAAATAATAAGTATGAAAAAGTGTGTGATTTCTTAATAGAAGTACTTTAATATTAAAGATTTTGGATACTAGCCATTTATCTGATATATCATTTTCAAATATCTTCTCCCATTCTGTTGGTTGTCTTTTGGTTTTGTTGACTGTCTCCTTTGCTGTGCAAAAGCTTTTTATCTTGGTGAAGTCTCAATAGTTCATCTTTTCTTTTGTTTTCCCTGTCTCCAGAGACTTGTCTAGTAAGAAGTTGCTGCAGCCAAGGTCAAAGAAATTGTTGCCTGTGTTCTCCTCTAAGATTTTGATAGATTCCTGTCTCACATGTAAGTCCTTTGTCCATTTTGAATTTGTTTTTGTGTATGGTATAAGGAAGTGGTCCAGTTTCATTCTTCTCCATGTTGCTCTCCAGTTTTCCCAACATAATTTGTTGAAAAGACTGTCTTTTTTTCCATTGGATATTCTCTCCTGCTTTGTCAAGGATTAGTTGACCATAGAGTTGAGGGTCCATTTCTGGGTTCTCTATTCTGTTCCATTGATCTATGTGTCTGTTTTTGTCCTAGTACCATACTGTCTTGATGATTGCCACTTTGTAATACAGCTTGAAGTCCAGAACTGTGATCCCTCCAGCTTTGGTTTTCTTTTTCAACATTCCTCTGGCTATTCGGAGTCTTTTCTAGTTTCATACAAATTTTAGGACTGTTTGTTATAGCTCTGTGAAAAATGCTGGTGTTATTTTGAAAGGGACTGCATTGAATGTATAGATTGCTTTAGGTAGTATAGATATTTTAACAATATTTGTTCTTCCAATCCATGGCATGGAATGCTTTTCCATTTTTTGTGTCTTCCTCAATTATTTCATAAGGGTTCTATAGTTTTCAGAGTACAGAGAAGACATACCAATGCCTAATAGATACATAAAAAAAATACTTAACATCCCTCATCATCAGGGAAATATAAATCAAAACCACAATGAGATAGCACCTCACACCAGTCAGAATGGCTAAAATTAACTACTGAAGAAATAACAGATGCTGGCAAGGATGCAGAGAAAAGGGAACACTCTTAAATTGTTGGTGGGAACGTAAACTGGTACAGCCACTCCGGAGAATAGTATGGAGGTTCCTCAAAGTTTAAAACAGAACTACCTTATGATCCAGCAATTGCACTATGAGGTATTTATCCAAAGGATTAAAAAAAAAAAGTGATTCAAAGGGACACATGCACCTCCAATATTTATAGCAGCAATGTCCACAATAGCCAAAATATGGAAAGAACCCAGATGTTTATCAGTTAATGAATGGATAAAGAAGATGTGGTCTATATACACGATGGAATATTACTCAATCATCAAAAAGAATAAGATCTTGCCAGGTGCAACAACGTGGAAGGAACTAGAGTATATTATGCTAAGCAAAATAAGTTAGAAAAAGACAAATACCATATGATTTCACTCATATGCAGAATTTAAGAAATAAAACATATGAACATAGGGGAGAGGAAGGAAAAATAAAATAAGATAAAAACAGAGAGGGAGGCAAACCATAAGACACTCCTAACACTAGGGAACAAACTGAGGGTTTCTAGAAGGGAAGTGGGTGTGGGGAAGGGGTAAATATATGATGGAAAATAAGGAGGACACTTGATCTAATGAGCACTGAGTGTTATATGCAACTGATGAATCACTAAATTCTACCCCTGAAACTAATAATACACTATATGTTAACTAACTTGAATTTATTTATTTTTTTAAAAATTTAATTAATTTATTTGACAGAGAGAGAGGCAGTGAGAGAAAGAATACAAGCAAGGGGAGTGGGAGAGGGAGAAGCAGGCTTCCCACTGAGCAGGAAGCCCTATGCGGGGCTTGATCCCAGTACCCTGGGATCATGACCTGCATTGAGGGCAGGTGTTTAATGACAGCCACCCAGGCACCTCATTAACTAACTTGAATTTAAATAAAATATAAAAAAAGGAAATACTTTACTAATCCTTATGAATAATAACATATAAATATCACACACAGACACAAACATATAAGTCTAATACAAACTATAAGGCTTTGGTGTTTTTTCCAGTGACTTCCTTTCATTTATGATTTTGATAAGTGCCTTTTTATAATTCATAGCTAAAGTATTTTTAAAGATACATTGTTGTGAATCTCAAAACTTCATCCATTAAAGATTTGTAAAGCTTATAGGATATATGATAAGCTCTTAAAGGTTTATATGTATACTAACATCTAAAAAAGACATTTTATACAATTTCTCTAATCATTATGTCTCTAAATACTATTTTTTTTCCCCTGCTTTGACATGAATGGACTATTTACCCTGAAGCTCATCAGACATAGAGTGGTGCCATATAATTTATTGTTTGTATTCCACCATTTTGCAATTGAAAGGAGCTACAAAATACTAATTCATCAAATTTATATTCTTTTAAAAAAAAGAAATAGCCTAACATAGTTAAAGGCAAATTTTAAAACTGAATACTTTCAATTAAAAATAAGATAAAAAATAAGATTAACAGAATAATTATTCATCATATACATTGCATATGTTTATGGTGAAACTATGTCAACCACTTAGGAGCTATTTTGAGAGTGCAACAGGATATTAATGATTACATCAAAATAACTGTTGTGAACGATAGCGCTATCACGAACCATCCAGCAAGTATGTCGACCTACAAATTTTAGTTTTTTATCCATATCTACCTCTCATAGTTTATCACTATCACTGGTATTTTTTTTGAAGAATTATGTTTTTTTAATTGACCTATTTTACTATTTTTATAAAGTTGGAAGAATATTTCCTACACATTTTATAGTTAGTACCTTTAGAATTATTGATCTCTTTATTTGACTCTCTCTAGACATAAATTTTTAGGTGACAAATACTGTCTCTACAGGTTATGAAGAAACTGGGGAACTCAGATACAATTCTGTCTAATAAAGATATTCCCAATTCTATTTTTACTATTAAAATATACAAATACTTAATCTCAAATATTTTCATATGCAGTTTTGTTTTTTTTTGTTCTCACTGCTCTACTTCTATAAATTATACTAGATAAACTCACCAAATGTTTCTTTTCTTTTTCATGTTCATTTGAGTGCTTTCCCAAACTCAGATGCTCTGTAATTATAGGCTTTCCCATTTTCATCTTATTTCAGAATATTTTTTTTTTATTTCAGAATATTTTTGAAAAATGAATTTCAGTGTTTAAAAAAATGTTAGTTTGGTACTTCAACTGTGGAGACAAAAATAATTTTGAATTTATCAAAGACGACTTGTATCTCAATTAGTATAATATTGCCACTTTTTTTTTAGTTGCAATAATGTATATGTACACAACACAGCCAATTCTAAGTGCATTTATTTGTTTTAAGTTTCTTAATATGCTAGGGGCATTACTTTTATTATACAGTGTGTGCCACCAAAACTGTCTTACTATTTGAAGCATCTGATAACACTGAAATAATTTAACTGTGAAGTTCTCCTCTACCAAGAGGTTCAACATGTTATCAGATGTCATTGCATAATCTGTACATTCACAAAAATACTGGGGAATGATAATGAACAAAACTAATTTAGGAGAGTAATCCTTTGACATAAATAATAAAGTCATCTCTCTTTCACCTCTAAATGACAGAATCAGAAATCAAGAATCTATATAATAAACACATACATCTCAAAATTAGCATTTTGAGCCCCCAAATTGTACTTACTTCTAAGAAATTATCATCTCAGCAACTTTCACTCTTTCATATTCTCAATAATTAACTCCTATATCATTATGTCTGATATTTTCCTTGCATCTTCATTATTACTGCTTCTTTCAAGACCACTTGAAACTCCTGAAAATTCAAAAACTGATTTTAATAGAAACTTCTTTTGAGTGCTCCAATATAGGTAGAGCAGCTTCTGTAATTCTTGGGAGGCAACAAACTTGGTTTTATGATCTAAGATAAATATAGGTTCAGAAAATAGCTATATTTTATTCCAGTGGGTTAGAAGATTTAGCTATCCTATGTCTTGAGATACTAGAGTGGTACCAAGAGTAGGTACCACTCCAGTTTGAGAACTGGACAGTTGACTATGGCCATATTTCTATGGGCCTACAGTATCTGTAAGACAGAAAACTACACAAAATAATTGTCACATGACAAAAGTATCCATGTAATGATAATATGTAGTCCCTGGCCTGGTGATTAAAAATACAGGGAGCCAATGTTTTGAGGCTCTTCTCTTTCAGTAGATTTATCATTTTGAAGAGGTTAGTGAGATTACCAAATTCCGAGCACAATTCCATGAGGGATTAAGACTGTATTAGGATCCTGCAGCCACTCATCCTTACTTTTTATCTTATATATCTTTTGGATTCCTTGTTTCTTCTTTCAATAATAAACCACGTTTGAAGTAATCTTAATCAAGTTGGAGTGGTAACTTGACTAACCTCTACATATAGGCCAGACTTTTATATGCTTGACTCATTTGACTGTGACTTGAAAGTTTTGATCTCAGAATAGATATACATTACAGAGTTTGTTCGACTTGTCTTCAGTGGCAGAATCATCTATTTCTGTTACTGGAGAATGGTTAATATTATGTACTTTAAAGTCATCCTTGTTTTAAATCTCTGTCATCCTGTTAACTGTGTATCTTCAAGTAATCTGGCCCTGAGATTCTCTCACACTAAGGGTTTAATTTTCTTTTCCTCAACTATAGCTAACATCTTTAGCTCTTTTTTTTAAATAAAAATTTAAATAATGTATAAATACATATAGAACATTCATAAACTGTAAGTGTACAGACCAATGAATTTCACAAAGTATAATAAGCTTCCAGATTAAAAACAGAAAATCAGTAGCATTGCAGAAGTCCTCCTGTCTTCATCTCCCAGATATGTTTACCTCAAATGTTATCAATCACTTTTCTGACTTTTAACATGAAAATACTTTTCCTGATTATGAATATTATATATATAGATACATGTATACTCTTCCCTGTTCATGGAGGTGATAAAGTGGCTTCTACCCAGGAATACAGTAATTATAGCTAAAAAAGGAGCAAATGAATGCAAATATAAAGCAACCCACAAACATGAGAGCTCCCTACATATTAGCATTATGACTGACCTAATTAAATGTAAAAGATTTGGCCATAAAGTGGGAGATATTTGGTACTACAGTTAGTATCTCATTATACAAATGAGGTAAAAGGAGGTGAAATTAATTAAATTAAATGAATAAAATTATTATTTAATAGGCTAATTTATTAGATAATATTATATAAATTAAGCTTATCAACATTTATTTTCATGTTTCCCTTTTAAATAAGCCATTCATAATTAAGGTAGTAAAATATATTAACATTTCCAAATGTGTTACAGAAGTTAGAAAGGAACTATGTAACTCTATATTACATAGAGTTTTTCAAAAGGTTTTATAAGACCTTTAGGTATTAAAAAATAATTCCAGAAAATCAAATTTTGGAAATTATAAAGCAAAAATTGTAGTATTGACATTGTAAATGACTTTTAAAGGGCAGAAAACTTCATATCCCTCTTAGATAAAGTCTATAGTTCACATTACAAAACATCAAGAAAATGACCAAGTTAACCTTGGTTCTCAAGGTCTCTTTGTTTGTTTGTTTTTATTTTCCCTTCTACTTTTATATTATAGTTGTAGTTCAAACAATGAGTTTCAGAGCAACACAATAGTGTACATATCCTCAATTTAATACATTTAGAAGTCATTACTAATAGTTTTTTTTCTTGTTCTGAAAATGTTGAAATAACCCCAAAAGCTGTGGGGTTATAAAGATCATTTACTTGTCTATGTCTCAATTTATCTGATAGAACAATGTGTCCCATCTATTTTGGTCTTTGGGATTTTAAGACTTAATGAGTGCAAAAAGTTTCTAAGGACTTTACAAGAAAGTATGCATATAAATAGTATTAATGACATGTCTGCTAGATACCAATGTGAAATGTGTGAAACATTATTTCCAAATATCAAAAAAGTCAAAACATACACTTTTATCAGCTCTTAGCACTAACCTCTAAGAAGATCAAAGACCCTTCTTTTTATGTAATAATCTCTGGAAGCTATTTAACTCACAAGTTTTAAAAGAACATGCCTAAATGATGAAAAAAGGTTTGTAGCATTAAAAAAATATTTATAAAAGTTTAATATAGACTTATAGAAATAATGTCAGATAACATGAAAAAGAATGCTTAAAAAAAACAACTAACAAACCCTTTTTGAAACAAGATGAAAATGGAATAGATATGTCTGATACCTACAAAAAATAGTGTCATTTTAGAAGTGGGAAATGTAGCTACAGAGATACCCAAATGGTCTTTTGCTGTGTCTTCTTTAGGAAGGAGTATAATCTTCAAAATGAAAAGGAAAATATAGAGCATATCACAGGTGAAGAAGTCATGTCGCTCTGAATGAATTCAAAACCATAGGTCCAAGGAAGTTAGAGAAACAAACTATTAGCAATTACCCCCAAACAAGCTTAGATACTTTTTAAACAATAATGGGAAAAGGAAGACTTTTCAGAAAACCAAATGGACAAAGTCTCCATTTTTTTAAAATTAATAATCTTATTTGTTCTAGATAGAATACCAGATGGTGGTTTTTTACTTCTTCAAAGAGAATTAAACTCTAAGAAGTCATTGGCCTATTTGGAAGCAACATATTCTAGAGTCCTTCTGTCTCAACATAGTTATTTTATAGATTATAAAATCAAAATGCAGGAATTTTAGTGATTTTCTAAATGATACTAGATTTTTAGTGATTTTTCACAAATGATACTACATTATTGTATTTGAATATTGAGCAAAAAATGTAGCCTTCCAGTGCCTTGGTTTCTCCATACATAAAATGGGATTAAACAAGGATGATGCTTAAAATACCCAGGCCCAATTTCAAAATTTATGCATTCTTGGGACACCTGGGTGGCTCAGTTGGTTGAGTCTGCCTTCGGCTCAGGTCATGATCTTAGGGACCTGGGATCGAGTGCCACATCGGGCTCCTTGCTCACCGGGGAGCCTGCGTCTCCCTCTGCCTGCTGCTCCCTCTGCTTGTGCCCTCTCTCTCTCTGACAAATAAAGAAAATATTTAAAAAAAATTATGCATTCTTGTAGATGTTTTTAAACTCTCCTTAGACCTGAAAAAAAAACTAAGCCCGTGTATATATGACTCAAGAATCATATATCTGTTTATTATGTCATTTGCACTTTTATATACACATTGAGAAAACCATACGGTGAGTGTGGAATTTATTCTGTAGCCTATTTGCTTTTTTTTTATGTCTTTCTGCATGGAAACATGAATCCTTCCATGCTATGCTTCTTGACCCTAGAGCAATAACCCCAAGGCCCTCTTGTCCTTCCATCCCATGCTTATTTTACTAAGGTTTCTTCTTCCTCTAAAATCTGCCTGGAGTCTCATCCTAATTCTCTTTGCATGAACTTCTGTTCTTTGTTTTATTCCTCTGGTGCTCTTGACAGTATTCTGTAAGACAGTCTACTAAAGAAGTTGCAAGTAGCTGTCATTAATATTTACTTAAATAGGAGACTGACAGCAATGTTTGCTGATTTTCTTACTGATTTCCTGAAATCTTTTACCAACTGATCTTGCAGCTCTTACAGTGATGGAAGGGGGTGTGAGGGAGATACACTAGAGTAGTGATTTTTTAACCACAGAATCAACAGATGTTCTTTTATAAAATAGCTTTGAACAGGCCACTGCCTATACCAATTAAATCAGAATCTCTGGAGATGGGGCTCTGGCATCCATCTTATAAGAGTTTCTCAGAAAATTCCAACATGCAGTCAAGATTGAGAACTACTGTTTAGAGAAAATATCCCTTGAGATTTTCAGCTCCTTCCAGGCAGGAAAGATTAGAAATAGAACCGCCCTAAAGGCTTGGTAGAGGTAGATTGTTGGTTAAGAGAGACACAAGGCCATATAAGAGGAAAACAAAACCATCTGGTTAGAGTCTATCAGTAGCCCAGGCCATATACAAGCAATATTAGCAGATTTACAAAACACTGAATTGAAAAGAAAGACAATTTTTTTTCAACAAGCAAACCAACAGGAATAACCTCTTACTTTTAACCTATTAACTTCCAAGTTGTCAGGAAATCTCAAAAATAAATCATAAAATAAAAATCAAACTAATGAGATATAGCACACTTCCTGAACAATATAGGTAGTCTTTAAGAATTGTGACAAGGCAATGCACTTTTGGGATTAGAATATTTCATTGTTAAATAAAAACGCTAGTGTGGCTTTTAAAAATTTTGTTTAGTTGCTTCTCCTATTAAATTAGCATTTTCTGTTTATAAATGAATATTTGATATTGATATTTGAAACCGTTGCCTAAAATGATGTTAGCAATATTAATAAAATGTTTTAATATTTCTCCATGTCACAGTCTTAGAGTTGGGTATTTTATGTCTGCCAATTTTCTTCTACTCTTTCATTCAATAACACCTTGAACTAGTTTGCTATAAGAAATAAAACTTAAATAGGTATGATGATATGCATTCTCACATCCACAAAAAATAAAGCTGTTAAACTAATTTAATTGCTCTCGGTTTCCCAACCTCTCACAGAACTCAATATTTTGTATTGGAGAATGTAAGTGAATGATTACACACGCATGTGTGAAGGATGGTGAAACAGCTTGTCAATTATAATGTGCCATAAACATTATGTCAGTTTTAAGCTAAAAAAGATGCTGAATAAAGATTTGTTTAGGACTATGTAGATATTTGTATACTAAATAGTCTAAAATGATTTTGTGGGTTTTTTGTTAATATTTGGAATTTTTCATAAGTACAAGTAAAAAATAAGAACATCTTTTTTCTTTGAAGACTATAGCACATGTATATGCATAAGCACAGAATAATCCAAGGAAAGAATTCTAAGCAAGCATATGTTATGCTTATTGATATTTAAATTATATTTAAAATTTTTAGAAATGTTTATTCTAAATTTACTTATTGTGGAGAATTGCATAAAAATGAAATTCTAAAATAATTACTACACACAGGTGGCCTATATTTTCATAAATTAAATATCTATGGAAAATAATATACACAATAAATAACATATAAAATAACACTCAACTATATACATAATGTATCAGTCACAAGCACTAACCTCAGGGATTATGTATCATTCACCTTCTCCCCTAAAAAGAAGGATGCACATAATACGTTATTTTTGGTAATTGTTCAAATAACTGAATGTAGAAATATGGAAAGATACAATTTATGTATTGTGAAAAAATAGTATGTCTTTACTATTATTTTTTGACTTACTGTCTTAAGCTCTTGCAAGGTAGTGCAAGGTAGTCACAATTTTAAGCACAAGAGTCAGAAAGATGTGCATACGCTACTATCTCTATGATGCTGGGATGACTAAATAATTGTACTGAAGGTAAACCCTTCTTTTTAGAAGTTTTTACTTATTTATTTGAGAGAGGGAGAGAGAGATGTGCACAGGCAGGAGAAGGGGCAGGGAAAGAAAGAGAAGCAGGGGGCTCCATCCCAGGACCCTGAGATCATGACATGAGCCAAAGGCAGCTACTTAACCAACTGAGCCACCCAGGCACCCCAAAGGTAAACCCTCTTTGACTACAAGCTTGTGAAACCCTTTAAGAGAAAAGCAGTTTGTGGGGCAAAATAATTTATACTCTATTTTTATGTAATGTTTTTAGAAATTATGCTTTTTTATTTTTTAACCACTAAAGTGAAGTGTTGGAGCTTTTAGTAGGATTAACTTTGACTACTGAGGTAATAATTCTTATGTAAATAAGCCCATGTTACATGAATCCTAACACAAAGTTTGGCAATTTCAATGAATATCATTTTTTATAAAATTCATTTGATTGTAAAGACTGAGCTAGGGCATTTTGAAACAAGAAATCATTATGAAAATATTTACCTATATAGATGTATACTTTAATATTTTACAATTTATACATTAACTGAGTGAATTAGTTCAATTAACATTGGCTGCTGTAACAAATAGATACTGAAAAGTGTAATGGTTCAAGCATAATAAACTTTCTCTATCGTCTGACAGTAAAGTACAGGTGTCCCTGACCTGTGGGTCATTCTGTCATTAGAGGATCCATGCTACTGACAACGTATCTTCAACACAAGTCTTCTAAATATGTTATTTCACCTTCAGTCATTGAGAAGAGGGAAAGAGCTTAGTGAAGCACACCATTCTTTTAATGGGTCAGTCTTTAAAGTGGCCAAATCACCTCTACTCACACTCTGTAGATAAAACATAATCACATGGTTCCCCCAGAAAAGACTGGGATTCAGACGTTTTTGGTAAATAGCAGATGCTGCAACAATGATGGAAGCTCTGGGTGAGGAGAATGCCAAGTACAAGAAAAGGGCTGTCAGAGAAAGATAGTGTGGGTGCAGCAGAATGAGGGAGGATGGAGGTAACAAGAGTTGATGTCAGAGAGGCAATGGGCAGGAATGGTCATGGGTTGTACATGTTTGTAAGACCCGAAATGCTGTTGCAATGACTCTGAGGCTGAGTGACATGGGAAACTTCAGAGCTTTTGAGCAGAAGAGTAACACTATTTGCAGATTTAATTAGCACAATTGAAATGGTGTTCACGGACCAGACAAGAAGCAAACTGTAGCTACAAATATCTGTTAGAAGATAAATTTATATATGTGTTCTACATAAAAGTGTTTTA
>CM052899.1:78946175-78982962 GCA_028534135.1 Potos flavus | reverse complement strand
CATAAAAGTGTTTTAAAAGCTTACTTAAGTATGGGTTATCTTAGGGTGTTTGTTTGTTTGTTTTGGGTTTGTTTTGCAGATTACAAAGTCTAGTGTTGTTGTTGTTTTTCCAACTAATGTCTTCTCATTTCCTTATCAGCTGGTTTTATTTCCTGTAAGCAGATCCATTGAAGTTCTTCAGCTGGCTCTACCTGCAGGAACCATTTTGTTCATAAATTTCACTCCTTCTCATTTACGTGAATACGATTCATTCAAATTCACATAACTATTTCTTTTTTGAACCATAGCCAGGAAATAAAAATTTATTATTAAATATTTATTTATTTATTTTGAGAGAGAGAGAGAATAGGAGGAGGAGCAGAGGGAGAGAATCTCCAAGCAGACTTCCCCCTGAACGAGGAGCCCATTGCAGGGCTCTATCCCATGACCCATGAGATCACAACTTGAGTTGAAACCAAAAGCAAGAGGCCCAACTGACTGAGCTCCCCAGGAGCCCCACTTTAATTTATTATTATAACAACATTTAAATTTTGTCAAATCAAGGCACAAGTCTGTCATGTTCCCCAGCAAATTCTATTCCATTGCCCAGTGCAAGGATAAGAGTTCGAGCTCACAATAGTAATTGTCCAATTACTTAAATTTTATATCTATCAAAATCATAGCTATTATGATCAGTTTTTATGTAAATCTAATTAATCAATTATTAACATCTAAGTGATTAAACATTCACTAATTTTTAATTTATTCACATAGGTTATATATATGTCAAAAATTCTTCAATGATAGAAATTTGTCATTTCGATTGCTCTAGACTTGTACTTTCTAAAATGGTAGCTATTAAGATTGTGCAGCTATTTAAACTAATAGTTAAAATTAAATAAAATTAAAATTTCTGTCTTGTAGCCACATGATATAGCCACAATTCAAGTGTTTACCTCCATGTTACAAGAGGCTACTATTTTGCCAGAACAGATACAGAATATTTCCATTATTATAGAGGGTTCTAATGGACAGAACTACTCTAGAGAATAACAGTCCCTCTTAAGTGTCCCCAGGCCTCCCCAAAGTGAATGTTAATTATGCTACACAATCTATATTTTAAGCCCAACTAGTTGAAACATGATAGGTGAAAAATTTATCAATGGATTTTTGTGTGATGATTTAAAAAACCAATAAGCGGAGTTGATTTTGTTTCATTTATTTTTGAAGATTTTATTATGCGACTACTTGACGGCTCATCATTTCTGAGTAGTTTCCTGTTCTTTTTAGGAGACCTTCAATAAATATCATTTATTCATTTATATAAGACAAGAGAATTAACCACCTTCATTGAAAAAAATGGCTACTAAATTGGAATACATGAATCCCATTTGATGGAAATTTCATTTTATGAAATTCACAATACCCATGCCCACAAAATTCTTTTAGTAGGAGTTGTTGGCAGGACTATGAAAAAAGTTTAATTAGAACCATATGTTATGAGGTGTTTGTTAAAATATGTTTCTCTGTGCATAGAAACATCTTTGGAAGCACCTGTCCATGTTGAGCTTTAAACCTTTATTGGTTCCTTTATAGACCTTGCCTTATTCCATGGTAGTTTTTATTGAAGCTTATAGAGTTGCAAGAAATTATAAATCATATACATCTTAAAACTGATAATTTGATGTTATTCAGTGATCTCATCTTCATTGCTTTACATTGTCACCTATTTTAATTCCCCAGCTAATCTTAAGCAGCTGGAAATTTTTAAATTATCTCTTTTGCTATATATTTTTGAAATATATAAAGCATTAGATAGAGCTCAGTATAAAATGTTGCTGTCTGAAAACAAGAAGGCAAGATTTGTGAGAAAATAAGCTTTTAAAACACTTCATTTTTAGTTATACAATGTGGGAGACCGGAGCAAATGAGTAATAAAAGGCAAAACAATTGAGTCTCCCAGGGTGTTAAATTAAGAATTTATAGTCTAAATGATGTCTCTGTAACCTCATTCAATTTTCTATTATTGCAGATCTTAAACAATTATAAACACAGATGACATAGCAATTTTCACTTATAAATCTTCAAGGGTGATAAATATAACATGCAAAATTCATTTTGATAGTAATGTTAATTTGTCTAATGTTCTCAAAACAAAGAAAAATAAGGATATTTAAAGAAAGTAACATTTTGAGCAAATGAAATTGGCTTGAAGAGTCAATATGATATATTTTTATTTTAAAACAGATGGGCATTTACTATTTTAAAATGGTTAGTGACTGCAGATGATATTCACATAAATAAACATTACAAATTTTCTGAGGAATAGGTGACATTCTTGGTGTTAAAAATAAATAACTATAAAACAAAAGGGATTTGAATTTAATATTTTTGTAATGATACATAATAAAAACTGTTTCATCAAAATACTAGTCATTGACATATGGGTAACTCAATGTTTTCCCAACCAAAAGAACTTCATTGTTGCTATCCTTTTCAAAGAATCTGCCTTGAAATCTACTTGAAATTAAACCAGAATAATGGGTTGGAGCAATATGTCTAAGTCATATAAAACAGTAATGATTACAGAGGTAGATTTTCTATTCTATGAATTACATATTTTTTCATCCACCCGATAAGTAAAATTAGCTTTAACTGATAAATTACATCAGCTTATTGGCTTAAGGAGTAAGGGAAATTTTGAAGAAATAATTAGTTCCTTAAGATAGATTCATCTACTATTCTTTAGTTGTTTTTTTAAGTTCTGATTATATCCAGAAGTAAGGTGCCTTTTGCTTTATGATGGAACTGTATTTGAGCAAATCGCAAGCATTGTATGTGTTAAAATATATCCTGCTATCTAATATGGCATATTAGACTCTTCATATGGGAAACATTAAAATAAAAGATATTACTGTTTTCTTAGTATATCCCACTAAGAAATGAATTTTGGTTAAAGAGGTAATAAAGTCATGGATATTTTCAGTGCATTTTTATGGTATTCCTTAGGTAAACAATAATGACAGTGTAACTTAGATGTTTGTTTGTTTGTTTGTTTCCAAAAGTGGATATGTATGGCCAGCACATATTTCTGAGGATATCAATGAGATATAAAGCGAAATCTTAAATAGAAGATATAGAAATGCCTAAATTAAAAAAAAAAAGGTATGTTATAGTCATCAAATTGGAATTGAATTGAAATAACTCAAATGTTTCTGTGTAAATTTGCATCATCTTAAAACTATAATTCAGCTCATTTTTCTAACTTCAAATAAAGCGACAAGATTAAAACTTAGACTCTATACTATTATAGCTTTTCCTCTATAGGTGTACTGTATTAGATGTATCTTAATTTTAAAAGTAATAATTCAGGGACTACAGACATCTTAAGGGTGGTATATATATAATGTATATGGGTGGTATATATATACATACATATGTGGTCTACATATATATATGTATATGTAGATATACATATATATGTATATGGGTGGTATATATACATATGTATATACACATATATACTGATGTATAATTTATATTTATATAAAATATAAACATAAAATATAGAACTTATATATAAATTCCATTTTTATATTTTTATCTAGCAAATCACTTATTGCTATATACAAACAGGCAATCAATGTTAGTGAATTAATGATTTTAATTGTCTTTTAAATCACATAAATTAATAAACTAACTGTAAATTGTCATTTATAAATTATGAACAGAGTGCATGAAAGAGTTATGTGAGATATATTCCTTTCATCAGAAAAAAATTATTTTAATAATGAAATAACTTTTTTTTTAAGATTTTATTTATTTATTTGACAGAGAGATACACAGTGAGAGAAGGAGTACAAGCAGGGGGAATGGAAGAGGGAGAAGCAGGCTTCCCACAGAGTAGGCAGCCTGATGTGGGGCTCAATCCCAGGACCCTGGATCATGACCTGAGCCGAAGGCAGTCGCTTAACGACTGAGCCACCCAGGCGCCCCAATAATTAAATAACTTTTAAAATGCAGGCAAAATACTGGTAAATTGAATAGTAGGTCTGGATATAAAATGCTTCATCCTTTTAGTATCCAATTCAATTTAAACATAAGCCATTACTATATCTAAAGAGACAAAAGATTAAAAAGCATTTAAAAATTAGCCTGGAAGTTACTATTTGGAAATATAGACTCTTAGCTTTCTCAAGGAGAAATGTTTTTAACCTGGGACCTTTACCTTCTAAAAACACGCTATTAAATTTTAGTTCACAGAACAGAAACCCCCAAACTGATTTTAAAAGCCTGCAAAGACAGATAAGGCAAGGTCAGCTCTGCAACTCTTTAGTCCTAATGTGTTTAGAGCATTTTCTATAATATTTTTAAATTAACTTGAATAATTGAATGTTTTCCTATTACAAAGACAGAATCCAAGGTATGTGTGTAGGAGAGAGAGTGAAGTGGGATAATGCTTTAAAACATGTTATGCTTAATATATTTAAACTTATTTTTATGTACATCAATATTAAAAAAATCTTTCAACATCCTATGCTTTAAAAATCCAATAATTAAAAACTCTCTTTCAAATTGAGTGCAAATGCAACATTTAGGTAAACAAGTTTTTAAATGTAACAAGTGTAGAATTTATATTCTAACTCCTAATTTATTAGGAAGATAGCATATTAAATTATATTGCATTTCTATACACCAACAGCAAGACAGAAGAAAGAGAAATTAAGGAGTCAATCCCATTTATAATTGCACCCAAAACCATAAGATACCTAGGAATAAACCTAACCAAAGAGGCAAAGAATCTGTAGTCAGAAAATGATAAAGTACTCATGAAATAAATTGAGGAAGACACAAAGAAATGGAAAAATGTTCCATGCTCATGGATTGGAAGAACAAATATTGTTAAAATGTCCATGCTACCTAGAACAATCTATACATGGAATGCAATCCCTATCAAAATACATCAGTTTTTTTCAAAGAAATGGAACAAATAATCCTAAAATTTCTATGGAACCAGAAAACACCCTGAATAGCCAGAGGAATGTTGAAAAAGAAAACCAAAGCTGGTGGCATCACAATTCCAGACTTTAAGCTCTATTACAAAGCTGTAATCATCAAGACAGTATGGGACTGGCCCAAAATAGACACATAGATCAATGGAACAGATAGAGAGCCCAGAAATGGACCCCCAACTCTATGGTCAACCAATCTTTGACAAAGCAGGAAAGAATGTCCAACGGAATAAAGACTATCTCTTCAACAAATGGTGTTGGGAAAATTGGACAGCCACATGCAGAAAAATGAAACTGGACAATTTCCTTACACCACACGCAAAAATAGACTCTAAATGGATGAAAGACCTAAATGTGAGAAAGAAATCCATCAAAATCCTTGAAGATAACACAGGCAGCAACCTCTTTGACCTCAGCCACAGCAACTTCTTCCTAGACACATCGCAAAAGGCAAGGGAAGCAAGGGCAAAAATGAACTATTGGGACTTCATCAAGACCAAAAGCTTTTGCACAGCAAAAGAAACAGTCAACAAAACCAAAAGACAACCAACAGAATAGGAGAAGACATTTGCAAATGACATATCAGATAGAGGGCTAGTATCCAAAATCTATGAAGAACTTATCAAACTCAACACCCAAAGAACAAACAATCCAATCAAGAAATGGGCAGAAGACATAAACAGACATTTCTGCAAAGAAGACATCCAAATGGCCAACAGACATGAAAAAGTGCTCATCACTCGGCATCAGGGAAATACAAATCAAAACCACAGTGAGATACCACCTCATACGAGTCAGAATGGCTAAAATTAATAAGTCAGGAAATGATAGATGTTGGCAAGGATGGGGAGAAAGGGGAACCCTCCTACACTGTTGCTGGGAATGCAAGCTGGTACAGCTATTCTGGAAAACAGTATGGAGGTTCCTCAAAAAGTTGGAAATAGAGCTACCCTATGGCCCAGCAATCGCACTACTGGGTATTTACCCTAAAGATACAAATGTAGTGATCCATAGGGGCATGTGCTCCGGAATGTAGCAATAGCAGGAATAGCAGCAATGTCCACAATAGCCAAACTATGGAAAGAACCTAGATGTCCATCAACAAATGAATGGATAAAGAAGATGTGGTATATATATATACACACATACACACACACACACACACACACACACATATACACAATGGAATATTATGCAGCCATCAAAAAACACGAAATCATGCCATATGCAACTATGTGGATGGAACTAGAGGGTATGATGCTAAGCAAAATAAGTTAACCAGAGAAAGACAATGATCATATGATCTCTCTGATATGAGGAATTTGAAAGGCAGTATGGAGGGTTATGGAGCGTAGGGAGGGAAAAAATGAAACAAGATGGGAGACAAACCATTAGAGACTCTTAATCTCAGGAAGCAAACTGAGGGCTGCTGGGGGTATGGGAGGAACGATAGGGTGGCTGGGTTATGGACATTGGGGAGGGTATGTGCTATAGTGAGTGCTGTGAATTGTGTAAGAGTGATGATTCATGGACCTGTACTCCTGAAGCAAATAATACATTATATGTTAATTTTAAAAAATTATAAGTGTTTCATGATATTTTTAAAGACATTTCTAGGTATTCATCTCCCATGTTAATAAACACATGACTCTGGGTTCTTTGTTAGGTTTTACATTCTTTGACGAAATTATCTGTGTGGGATCTTCTTTTATTTTCTCTACAAGCCAGTGTAAATCTCTGCAGGTATTGTAGAACTATCAGATCTAACCTGTCCGTCTACACACATACTTTTATGTATATACATATAAATGTAATACATAAACACATATGTACATATTTAGGCACAGTGATATATACATATCCATGTGGCATTTAAAATTCAATGTAAAATATATAAATATATTTTATATTTTTCTTAGACTGCATTATCTATTAGAGAGTTTCAAGTTAGGTATGGTAAGCTTTCATTTCACTATTACATCTTTACAATTATCTAGGAATAAGTCATCCCATTCTTGATGTCTGAAGTAAACAGCCAGTTTAGTTGATTAAAGTTGATTCCTGTTTCCAACTACACCCATATTTACTACTGAATATTTAGAAAGCTGCTGCTACACTCCTAAGTCTCTGTACCTGGCTAAGAAACATTTAAGTCCATTTAGAGAGAAAATAATTTATAACGTTGAATTTATCATTAAAGACTTCAGTGTTGATAGGAAAAAAAAAAACTATTTTAACTAGAATGTCAACTCTAAGAATTTCTCTTTCTAAGTTTGTCTATGTACTGATAGTACACTCTGAAATCTTTCTTCCTGAATCCTGTCTACTTTACTCTCCAAAAGGAAATTATATATTTTGGGAGGAAAACAAAACTATATATTTAACAAAATTCTAGTAAAAAATTCTAAAGAGGAACTTCTTTCTTAAAGATATAAATTACCATGTTTACCTCCTACTTTAATACATGGTTCCTGTAAGTTAATAGCAGTAATAGCAATAGTAGTAATAGTATCTTGGCGCTCATGAATAAATATTTCATACTTTCCAGTATACCTTCCAGATTAAGATCCCCCCAAAATTTAATGATTTAGAATTTTGTAAAACTCAAAAATTTCCTTTTTACAATTTTTTGAACAATTCTATTGAAAAACTTTTTTTTCTAGACAAACAGAAAATTTTTAGAGTGTTGTATTTATTGGGTAATTATAATGTCAGTGAAACAAAATATTCATAGAACGAACTCACAGTGGTTTTCAAAATGCTATAAAATGAATTATTATTATATGAGGTAGTATTGGAATTAAGGGCAGATTCGTAATTTTTAAATAAAGATAATGCATAAAGCTTTGAAGTAAAAACATTCTCTCAATATGTTGTTTCTTTAATTTCTTAGAGACGTTAAATATGAGAAATATTTCCCTCTCCTTTTACCTAATACAATAGTGCGAAAACTATTGACACTTGCCTTTAGAGTCTGAGCCACTAGAGATAATTAAGGGTTTTGATGACTATAAGAATCATATCTACAGTATCATGCATCTCCATTTCTGTGAAACAATTCTGACTTCTACCTGATAGTGAGACATACAATTTTATTTATTTATTTATTTATTTATTTATTTATTTAAATTTTATTAACATATAATGTATTATTTGCCCCAGGGGTACAGGTCTGTGAATCATCAGGCTTACACATTTCACAGCACTTACCATAGCACATACCCTCCCCAATGTCCAGAACCCAGCCACCCATCCCTACCTCCCTACCTCCCAGCAACCCTCAGTTTGTTTCATGAGTTTAAGAGTCTCTTATGGTTTGAATGAAACTTCCTTTTGCTTCCTAAATTGTACCACTTTAGCTGGTGAATTATATGGTGACTCAATTCTGACATAGCTAAAGTCTGCAGTATTTATATAAATTATATAAAAATATATATATAACTATATATATATTTATATTTTTATAAAAGTTATTTTATATATAATTTTATAATTTTATACATTTATATATAATTAGGATATATATTTGGATTTTTGTGCTATTTATCTTTAAATATTCACAATTTATTCAAACACCTTAAGAACTCAAGTAAGCCCATATTAAGCAGATCAATCAAATAATACCAATTTTGACCTAGGTCCACTATTGACAGACAATCATATACTCTGAACAAGTAATCAAGTAGGGTTTCTTACTAGTCACTGAGAGGCAAATTCCAATGTTTGATCTTGTCTTTCTTTTTAGCCATTTATGATCATAAAGCTATAGTGTATATTTGAAAATTATTTCCAAAATTATAGTATAATAACACTCAACTCCTGTTTATCTATTGACCAGAAACATAGATTTAAACCATATTCCTTTAAGATGATTTGGCTAAATATGAATTTATTAAAAGTTGTCTTTCTTCTATGCCATTTCTTCTCAGTTTACCTACCCAAATGTGCATTTACATGCTACTTTGTTCTTTCCTAGATAATGATGATTGAAAATTATATTATATCAAGATATTGTTCAAAGATGGGTTTTAAGTGAAAGTAAGAAAAGTGGGAGGGAATACAATTGACCCTAGAACATGTGGATTAGGGGTACTGACTCCCATGCCGTTGAAAACCCATGTATAACTTTTGACCTCCCAAAACTTACACACTAATAACCTATTGTTGACTGGAAGTCTTATCAATAACATAAAGAGTTGATTAACACATATTTTGTATATGTATTATACAGTGTATTCTTATAATAAAGTAAGCTGGAGAAAATACAATTTTATTCAGAAAATCATAAGGAAAATACATTTAGAGTACTTATATTTATTTAAAAATTATATATAAATGGACCTACATAGTTTAAACCCATGTTAACAATGATTAACTATAGTTGACACCCCTGTGTATGAAATTGGAGAAAACTGAATTCATGAGCCACTTTTGCCTCTCTGATACCTGAACAAACCTAACGTTGAGAGAATTCAGTGAAATAAAAGAAATAGCATCTGTAAAATATTTTAGCACAATAATATATAATTCTATAGGCTTTGAAGTCAAACACAACTGGCTTCAAATCCTTGGTTCTTGTTCCACCAACCATGTGTCAACTCTGTAAGTCTGGACTCTCACTTTATCTATTCTATATTTATGTCTATCTATATCTGTTATTTTCACTTCTATTTATATCTATCTTCTTTCCCAGAGTAATGTCTCAAATATGATAGGAGGAAGGAGATGCTCCCTGTGGATGGTATTATCAAAGGACAGTGATACTAGAGAAGTGTTTCAATTACCAGGAGACTTATCTGTATCATTTATTAATTCTGTCATTGTGACTATTATTATTTTCAAGTGTCTTCTTCCTATTCAATAGTATATATTTTGGGCATAAAACACAGTCAGTAATCAGATATATTTTCTTCATGTATTTGTCAGAAACAGTTATAAAGTTCCTTTTTAAATGAAATGGGAAAATAGATATTTACTCACTCAGAGAGAGATCAAAGTCTATCTAGAACCTTGAATCATTGATTCCCAAAGATTAAAAAAGTAACATCCATTTAAGAATAGTTACTTCATTTATTCCAATAACCTTCTATATAAAGCATAAAGGATACTCCTCTCCATATGTTATATTAGAAATTTTCTAATTGAAGAAACATTTTCTTTCTTACTATGACTTATGCTGTTTATTATTTCTATGATCAGTTCACCACTTACTATATCTTCTTTGTGGATTTGCGTAGCTCACTTAGAAAACTTCAAGAGTTAAGTTTGCTGGCACACGGTGATTGAGAAGGTATTCACAGTGACCAAGAGAAATCTAACCTGCAGCAACTTTGCCCACACTTGGTCCCTCAGACATTTAATGGCAGGACGTTCTGTATAATGGGAACATTCTCAATAGGCATCACTGACTTTTCAAGATGTGATCCTGTTATACATAAACAATGAATCTTATCAAAACTAATTATGTACTGTATGGTGACTAACATAACACAATTAAAAAAAAAAAAAAAAAGATGTGATCCTTGGTTACAACCCAGGCTGAATGGCTTTGGAATAATGACATACATATGGGGAAGAAGGATGGGCCCAGAGATTAATTCCATTCCTAATGGGTTTGTAGGCATTTCTCATGTGAAGATGGTAAAGTGTGGCAAATGCGTGAACCCTAAAACATGGGAAAAGATGTTAGGAACTTTGAAAAAAATATCTTTGTGACATGTTTTCATTTGCGATTTTGTGCTAAGGTCAAGTAAGCAATTTTTTAATTTCTAAATTTTTTCTCAAGTAAGCAACTTTTAAAATACCCCTCCCCCTACAAACGCACACATGCATACACCTTATGAAAAAAAGGCTGTATATTCAATCAGCCTGAGTCATACCTTTTCCTACACATTCCCTGACACCAGAGAAGATGATGAGCAGTACTATGGCAAATACTGACTTACAACATAGCTAAAAACTAAGAAAAAGCACCAACACTCTCCTGAATAGAGAATTCCTAAAGAAATGACGGGATATGGGATTTAACCCTATAATTTAGAGTGAGTTCTAAAAGGGGAATGAGGCACACATCTTGGTACCATACATGGTATATACGAAAGACACACTATCAGAATATCAGAAATAGTTCAATTAAAAAAAAAAAGTTCAATTCAATGCACACAGAACATAGATTTAATAGAATCTAAGAAAAAATTGCTCTGGCTGTTGGTCATAAAGCATTTTCACTTATTATCTAATAAATCCCGGGTAAGTCATTCTAAATGTGATTCACTCAGTTAGTAAATAGCTATTTTAAAATATTCCCCTTTTGAAAAACTTAACAATCATAACAATAACTAACTTAGCCAGGTGTTATGCTAAGTACTTAATATATATTAATACATATAATTTCCCTGTAAGCTTAAGAAGAAGGTACAGTACACTGGGATTTATGGATGAATAACTTCCCTGCAGGAAGACTGAAAAGTAAGACATGGAGAGAATAAATGACTCTATGATGTTCTCAAATGACATAGCTAGAAATCCAAATGGACAGAGAAAATGAATGAAGGCAATGTACTTAATTTATTCTCTGCTTGTTTTCTCTTTACTTCTGTGATAAATAAAACAAGACATTAATGAAAACAAAAAGTTAAATGGGGATCTTGATTGTTAATCATATTTTATTCAATAGAGCTATTAAAGTTATTTGACAAATCAACCTAGACGTATGTATAACTTTTTCATAACTCAAGGATCAGTTAGTTCAATATATATACAAAAGCAGAAGAGGAAAGTCTATACTGGGTTTTATAACTAAATTATCTCAAATTTAACATCCTTGTATAGTTAGTTAATGTAGACAACTACAGTCAAATCCAACTAGACACACTAGAGGAAATTAGGTTTCTATCACCAGAAATAATACTTGCCTCTGTTGATTATTCATTCTACAGACCTCTACATGGATGAATAGAATCAAGAATTCTCCTAACATTTTGGCTTGTGCTGGCCAAGTGAATAAATATCAGGATAGAAATGTGCTGGGCTTAATCAAAACAAATGCCAAGAGGAGTGTACCTCAAAAATCTTCACTGTACTATCAGCTCTAGTATTGATTTTAAGGGAAATTTCACCCTCTTGGGTGGAACTGGTTTCCAAAATTCTGCCAGAATTCTTTAAAATCCCCTGTAGGGCCCCAGTTTTGTTGGAGAATTGGCTAAATGCAAGGCACATTTTAGATAAAAGCTACTTCCTAGGGTGAAAACTGTCACTCTCTTCTAATAAAATGTACTAACACCCATGATGAATAGATAATGTTTGAGAATGAATGACATCATTTTTTTGAGAGTGGCAAATTGAAATTATACTGTGATCAGACAGTTTACAAAAATTAGCAATTGCTATTCTGCCACATTCCAGCTTCCCTTTATTCTGCGAACTAAAACATCCAAAATTATCAAACTGAAAGTTTGGATGTCATCAAAACTATTACAGGTGCATTTTGTTTTATAGTTCTTGCTTTTATTGCATTTTACAGATATTGTGCTTTTTACAAATTGAAGATTTATGAGAACCCTGTGGCATGTCTATCAACAGAGATTTTTCTAACAGCATTTGCTCATCTTGTGTCTGTGTGATATTTCAGTAATTCTCCCAATATTTCAATTTTTTTCATTATTATTATATTTGTTACAGGATCTGTGATCTGTGTATTTTGATGTTACTACTGTAATTACTTTGGGGTGCCAAAAACTACACCCATATAAGATAGCAAACTTAGGGTGCCTAGGTGGGTCAGTAGGTTAAGCATCTGTCTTAGGCTCAGGTCATGATCCCGGAGTCCTGGGATAGAGTCCCACGGGGAGTCTGCCTCTCTGCCCTTCCCCTGGCTCATGCTCTCTTTCTCTAGCTCACTCTCTCTCTCAAATAAATAAACAAAATCTTAAAAAAAAAAAAGATAGCAAACCTAATTGATAAACATGTGTGTTCTTACTGCTCCACCAACTGGTGTTCCCCTGTCTCTCTCCATCTCCTCGGGCCTCCTTACTCCCTGAGACACAACAATAGTGAAGTTAGGCCAGTTAATAACCATACAATGGCCTTTAAGTGTTCAAGTGAAAGGAACAGTTGCACATCTCTCATTTTAAATCAAAATCTAGAATCATTTTGATTAAGGCAGGTTAAAGGCTGAGATAGGCTGAAAGCTAAGCCTCAGGTGCCAAACAGCCAAGTTGTGAATGCAAATAAAAGTTCTTGAAAAAAAATTAAAAGTACTACTCCAGTGAACATACAAATGATAAGAAAATGAAACAGCTGTATTACTGATATGAAGAAATTTTCAGTGGTCTGGATAGAAGATCAAGCGAGCCGCAACATTCCCTGAAGCCAAAGCTTAATTCAAAGCAAGGCCCTAACTCTCTTCAATTTTATGAAGGTTGAGAAGTGAGGAAGGTGAAGGAGAAAAGCTTGAAGCTAGCAGAAGTTGGTTATGCAGTTTAAAGAAAAAAAGCCATCTCCTAACATCAAAGTGCAAGGTGAAGCAACAAGTGCTGATGTCAAAACTGCAGCAAGCTATCCAGAACTAGCTAAGGTCATTAATGAAAGTGGCTACACTAAATTATAGATTTTCAGTGTAGATGAAACATCCTTATATTAAAAGAAGATGCTAGCTAGGAATTTTAGAGCTAGAGAGAAGTCAATGTCTGGCTTCAAAGCTTCAAAGGACAGGCTGACTCTCTTGTTAGGGGCTAATGCACCTGGTAACATTCAGCTGAAGCCAGGGCTCATTTACCATTCTGAAAAATCCTGTGGTCTTTAAGAATTATTATTATTTGTTCTGCCTGTGCTCTATAAATGGAACAACAAAGCCTGAATGACAGAACATCTATTTACAACATGGTTTACTAAATATTTTAAGCCCACTATTGAAATGTACTGCTAGGGGGAAAAAAAAAAAGTTTCTTTCAAAATATGACTGCTCACTGAGAGTGCACCTGGTCACCCAAGAGCTCTGATGGAGATAGACAATGAAATGAATGTTGTTTTTATGCCTGCTAACACAATATCCACTCTGCAGTTCATGGATCAAGAAGTCATTTCAACTTTCAAGTCCTTTTATTGAAGAAATACATTTTGTAAGGCTATAGCTGTCATACACAGTGATTCCTCTGAAGGATCTGGGCAGTCAATTGAAAACCTTCTTGAAAGGATTCATCATTCTAGATGCCATGAAGAACATTTGTGATTCATGGGAAGAGGTCAAAATATCAATATGAGCAGGAGTTTGGAAGAAGTTGATTCTAATCCTCATGGACGATGTTAAGGGATCCAAGACTTCAATGAAGCAAGTAACTGCAGATATGGTGGAAAAACCAAGGGTACTAGAATTAGAAGTGGAGCCTGAATATGGGACTGATTTGCTGCAATCTCATAAAATTTTAACTTATGAGGAGTTGCTTCTTGCAATGAGTCAAAGAAATTAGTTTCTTGAAATGGAATCTACTTCCGGCGAAGATATTGTCAAAATTGTTGAAATGACAACCAAAAATTTAGAATATTGCATAAACTTAGTTGATAAAACAGTGGCAAGATTTGAGAGAATTAACTCAAATTTTTAAAGAAGTTCTACTGTGGGTAAAGTGCTATCAAACAACATCACATGCTACAGAGAAATAATTCATAAAAAGAAGAGTCAATCAATGCAGAAAACTTCATATTGTCTTATTTTAAGAAATTACTGCATCCACCCCAACATTCAGTAACTACCACCCTGATCAGTCAGCAGCTATCAACATCGAGATGGGACCCTCTGCCAGCAAAAAGATTACAATAGCAAAAAGACCACAAAGTTGCTGTTAGCTTTTTTAGCAATAAAGTATTTTTAAATTAAGGTATGTACATTTTTTTCAGAAAAAATGTTATTATTGTACACTTAATAGACTTCAGTGTAGTGTAAACATAACCTTTATATGCACTGGGAAGCCAAAATATCAATTTGACTAACTTTATTGTGCTATTTATTTTATTGCAATGGTTTAGCACCAAATCCACAAGATCTCCAAAGTATGCCTGTACAGAATAACAAAAACCTTATCTATAATGTCTTAATTGAGAAATTTTAAAATCTAAAGTAATTTCAGAATCACCCTCAAACGTTTTAAATGATTCTTATGTTAAGCACATATTACTTCATTCTACTATTTAAAACAAGACCTCACAAACTGTACTTGATATCTTAGGTCATTTAAAAATTCAGAACATTTGGCAGGACAAAACATTATATTCCGCAGTCATCTTAGATGATTTTCACGTAATGCTCATGGATGTGAAAATGTTGACTATGTACAATATATCTCATAGCTTTCCAGTATCACGTTCATGTGAGTAGTATCTCAGAATGCACAGACTGTGTTTCCTCTTTCACCAAGTATCTTCACCTACTGGCTAAAATACCCTTTTCTAACTACATTTCCACTCTCTTCTTTCAAGCATATTCCTATATATGATTCTATGAATTTAATCACCAAACTGGCCCATGAAGGTGATACAGTCTCAGTTAAGCTTATGCTAGACAATCATACAGTTTCTGTGTATGTCACAGGATGTTGAAGTACTTTTCCTATTGACTCATAATTTCAGCTAAAGTACCGATGTTTATAACAGTCAATAAAGAGTGCAGATTAACTTCCAAAAAACCCCTGAAGGATTTAAAAAGAACAGTCAAGTTTTCTCTCTCCTATATCACCACAAACATTTATTTGAAGTAGTGGAGTATATCAGATTTGGAAATCATTGTCTTGGAGAAAAAGAACAGCATAGTAAGAAAGCATTTAGGAGAGCCTGACACATGTCCTCTGGAGTTTGGGGCACCTATGAACATACTGACTGATATCTGCACTGCATCTGTATTGCAACTCCAAACCTGGAAACCTGAGTAGAATTATTGTCAAGGACAGGATGAGGGGAAAGGGCTGCCAAAACTCCCACCATTTGTCATAGTTGGAATTTATGAGTTTCTTTGTGCAAAAGGGACATAGCAATATGAGGTTGTGTGGTATATCATGAAAAACAAGATCTGAAGATGGTGGAGTGATTTAAGAAAATTAGTTAGACTCACACTGCCTATATGAGGTAAAATTTCAGCATACATGGACTCAGAGGACTTTCAAGAACCTATACGTACACCTCACAAAGTGTTACTTACACTAATCCAGTTATAGTCCAGGGAAAACTATGATAGCAGCAATAGTTACATTAAAAATAAGTAAGTAAATAAATAAACATTTTCTTAAATCTAATCCTAATCCCTACTCCTTCCATGCCTATATTGAAAGATTCAGAAGAAAAAGGATGTGTAGAAGAGGAAGTAAGCACCATGAATAAGTAAACCATGCCTCTCAGACACACTCTAAGATCATGAGCTAAAACGGCAATCCTGAATGAAGAAGAAAAGCATAAAAAGTGAATTGGATCTGAATCTGAATTTTTAATTTGCAAGAGAGACTCACCTACCAAAAAGTAATGCATTTTTACTACTGAAATGAATGTCCTTCAGAGGAAAGGAAGGAGGATCTGGCAGTTTAAAGCCTTTAACTGGGGACATTGTCCTTTTCCCATTTGTACTTACATCAAGTTCAGACCCTCCAAAATCCAACTCATTATATTTTTATTAATACATTTTTTGAAACTTCAGTGCGAGTAGACAAGCACTCATGTCCCAGGAAGGAAAGGAATTATGCTTTATGCAGCACTGCTCACATTTGGTAAAAAGTCTTGAGAAGAGATGATAAATAGTCATTTACATTAAAATAACTTAAAATGAGATTTTCAATATAAAGAAAAAAGATCTATGCCTTCCTTTGTCTTTTTAAAAAAATACACAATAATTTTCAGAACAGTTTTAGATTGACAAAAAATTGAGAAGATATACCTTGCACTTAGTTCTTCCCATTATTAACATTTTACATTAGTATGATAAATTTGTTACAATTAGCCAGTATTGATACCTTACTGTTAACTAAATTTTATACTTTGTTCATATTTCCTTAGTTTTGCCTAATATTCTTTGAATTTTTTAGGAATCTATCCAATATACCACATAAATTAAATTGTGATATTTAATTAGGATCCTCTTGCCTGTGAGAGTTTCTCCCACTTTCCTTGCTTTGATGACCTTGACAGTTTTGAGGAGTACTCATCAGTTATTTTGAAGGATTCCCCTCTACTGTAATTTAAACTTCTTTGGTTTTCTCTTGATTAGACTGGGGTCATCTCATCTTACCAAAGGTATATACTATCAACAGGATTTATGAATGTTGATGTTGACCTTTTCCACCTGGTTGAGGTAGTGTTTTCCAGATTAATCCACTGTAAAGCTACTCTATTTTTTTCCCCTCCCTTTTCATACACATTCTTTGGAAGAAGGTTAGCATATACATCCCGCTCTTAAGTGGTAGGGAATCCTGTTCCCTTTCCTTGTAGGTAGAGGATCTCTATGAATTATTTGGAATTCTTCATGGGCAATTTGTCAATTTTTCCTTATTTATTTATTGTCCTTTTATTTACATAAGTATGGACACATAGATATTAACTTTTTATGTTGGGTTATAATTCAGTATGGCTTCCTTTGTTGCTCAAATGGTTCCGGTTTTGGCTATTGAAAGCTCTATCACTTTGTTTCTGCATCCTTTCATCTTTTATTTTGTTTTTGTTTTTTGTGTATTTAAAAATATTTCCTCACTTTCTAGTCCTATAAGATGGTCCAGTCTCAGCTTTAATATTTCCAGTCCCAAATCATCCATTTCTTCAAGAAGTACTTGTTGTTTTTTTGGAGAATGAGATAAAAAACCAAGATTGAGGCATTAGGTGTGCTTGTTGCTACTATGCAGACATTGCTTTTAGACATTTTGGATAAAAAGAAAGCAAAATAAGTGTATACGATAATTTGTATAAATAATTTGTATGATTGTATAGACAATACGTATAGCATTTTTCCTATGTATCTATCTACATCTATGTTTAAGTAAACATGAGTTCTAAATAACACTTCTAACTCTAAATTTTTTATCACATGGATCATGACAGCCTCATTCTCTTGCTAATCAGAATGTTCTTACTCCCAACAGTGAGAAATTTGGCTCCACTACCCTTTATCCATTTACTTAGTTGTTCTATTCTGATACACATGTATGATAGCATTGTAACTGTTAACTGGATTCCTGTGGAAAACAACTGTATCGACTAGAGTTCAGTGTTTTTATGTAGTAGTTTCTTTTCTTTAGTCTTACATTCTCTCCACTCATTTCCAGAGTTATTGTATATATTAAATTCATATTATTATATTCATATAATTAGGTAAATTTCATATAATTGGAATTATATAGCATATATCCCACTTTCTCTCTATCCAAAATGACCATGCCATTTTGCATTCCAACTAGCAATAAATAAGAGTTTATTTCTTAAGCTCCTCATCATCATTTAGCATTGTAATTTTTTTTTTGATCCTAGTTTTTTAAATATATGTGTGGTGGTATCTCATTGTGTTTTTAATTTGCAATTATCTAATGACATATGATGTTAAATATTTTTTTCATAAGCTTGTCTCCCATCATATCTTTTTTGGTGAGGTGCTTGTTCAAATCCTTTAACCAATTTTTTGTGTCTTCAATGTTTCTTATTTTTGAGTTTTAAGAGTTCTTTACATATTTTGGATACAAGTCCTTTATCAGACATATATTTTGCAAATAATCTCTCTCAGTTTTGACTTGTTTTGTGTTGTTTTATTTTTTATTCTCTTAATGGTGTCTTTCACAAAGATATGTTTAATATTAATAAAGTCTAACTTACCAAGTTTTCTTTCATGGATCATGCTATCGCTGTTGAATTTAAAGACTCGCCACCAAATCCAAGGTTATGTCATTAATTTTGGAAAATTCTCAGCCATTGTGACTTTCACTCTGTTTTCTCTTTCCCCTCCTGGCATTCTATTTATGTATGTTTTACCTTTTGAATTTCCCCCCAGATAGATATTAGATATTCTGTTGTATTTCTTTTTTACTATCTTATATCTTAGCATTTCACTTAAAGAAGTTTTCTTGACATATCTTCAAAACCACTAATTCATTCCTTTGCCATTTCCAGTCTACCAATGTGCCCATTACAGGCATTTTGTTTGTGTTTTTTATTTCTCACATTTCTTTTGATTTTTCTGAGAATTTGTACCTCTCTGTTCATATAACTTATCTGTTTTTGCATGTCATCTCTTTCATGACAGTCCTTAGCATATTAATCATAGAAATGATTGTTTGAAAATTCCAACATATAGGTCATATCTGAGTCTATTTCTGATGCTTGCATTGTCTCAAGACTGTTTTTTTCTTTCTTTGTACAATGCCTTTACTTGTTTACTGAAAGCTGGACACTGACATGATAGGCCTTTAATGGGGTGTTTTGTTTTGTTTTGAATGTTAATCTGCCTATGAGGTGGTCTAGGTTAGATGTTTAACTCTTCAAATTTTTCCAGGGTCCTTGTTTTTCTTTCCTGCTGTCTTTCGTTTCCTCTAAGTAATTCTTTTTTACACAGAGTTTGCGCCTTGGAGTTCTTTTAGTTGTAATCCACTTTTATTATATTGGAGTCCTGTCAATGGGGGGAAGTTGTGGAGGAAGGCAACCATTCTATAATCTTATGATTAAATCTCAGTTTTTTCAGCAGCTTCTGACTCCCTTGGCTATTACCTTCGCAAGTGTTCCTCAGATTTTTTTTTTTTTTATTTTTGGTCTCTCCTAGATAAGACAGGAAAAATAGGAGCTCTTGTGCCCTTCCTCCTAGAGGGGATAAGGCTCTAGAAGGTTTTTTCCCAGGAGAGTACACCTTTGCTATATAGAATAATTGGGCATATTTTAGCTGATTCCTTATCCCCACCCCCAGTCAGAACCACAAGGGGATATTTTTGGTACTTTATCATGAAAACCTGGTAGATTCCTAGAGATAAAATCTACTAAAGTCCTGGGGTCCCCCAAAAACTCTGGCTCCCAGGAGTGTCACTCTCATGTTTGTTCACTTTCAAGCTCCAGCAACTTGTCAATTTGCACCAATTTGTCGAAATTACCATTTGCTTGTACCATGTTACAGATCCAGTGGCTATTGCTCCAGAAACACAGATCTTGGCTATGATTTTCTGTATTTTCCTGTATCTCCCAAATCACAGTTTTCCAGAGGAGAAATTCAAGAACAAAACCCTCCACAGGAACTAGTACAGGTATAGGAAAATCTAAACTGGAATTGAAAAATCATCAGAGGCTCAGTGTGGACAAGTCTGAAAGTTAAAACTCTGAGGAGAACTTGTCATCAAAGGCCCCCATAGCTTTGTGAGTTTTACCTCGAGGGGGTATTACCAAGTTTCCACAATAAACACTGGAGACAAATCTCCTTGTGATTCTAGCAGAGGGAGGGAAAATAAATCAATTTGAAATACACCAGACCATTCTATTCTTAAAAAGGCCTGCCCTCAGGGCGAACTATTTTGCCACAGCCTAACACACTGGGGTTTTATCAGAGCCTAATCTACCTGGGCAAAGGGAAATATTCAACTCTAACTCCTCCTAAATATCCTGTTTCATAGAAGATACTGAGAAGCCGCTGAAGTTCACAGTCCAGAAACACAGACTTGACTCGCCGAAGACTGAGCCCTAATCATAGACTATAGATTTTCTCCCCACATTTTGCCAGCACATTATTAAAGACCTGTTTACCATAGTTCCTTTTATGTGGTACACATAAACATGACTGCCTATCAAAAAACATATATTTGAAAATATAAAAGGCAAAACAATTTTTTTTAAGAGACTGAAAGAGCATCAGAACTAGAGTCAGATATGACAAGGATGTTGATTTCAACAGACCAGGAATTTCAAAAGACTATAATGAATATGTTAAAGCCTTCAATGTGAAAAGTATACAACATTCAAGAAGAGATGAATAAAGTAAGCAGAGAAATAAAATTTCTAAGAAGGAATCAAAAAAGAAATGAAACAATCAAAAACACTGTACCAGAAATTAAGAATGCCTTTGATGGACTCATTAGGAGACGGGACAAATCTGCAGTAAGAATCTCTCAGCTTGAGAATATGTCCATAGAAACTTTAAAAACTGAAAAACTAAGTAAAAACAAAACAAAACAAACAAAAGACACACACACACACACACACACACACACACACACACACAAACCAGAAAAAAGAATCCAAGAATTGTGGGATAATTATAAAAGGTATTACATGTGTAATAAAAATATCAAAAGGAGGACAGAGTAAAAAACAGAAGAAAGATATAAGCAATAATGAAAGAATTTTCCCTAACTAATGTCAGACACTAAACCACAGATTCATGAAGCTCAAACACCACCAAGCAGGATAAATGCCAAAAAAAAACTAAACTTAGACATATATTATTCAAATTTTAGAAAATCAAAGTTAAAGTCTTGAAAGAAGACAGAGGAAAAGAACATATTACCTACAGATGAGCAAATATATAATTTGTATCCAACTTCTCAAAAACCATGGAAACAGAGTAAAGTAATATACATAGTGTTGAGAAAAAAGAGACCAACATATAATTCATTAGTCTGCAAAATTATCCTTCAGAAGTGAAGGAGAAATAAAGACTTTATGAAACAAAAATTGAAGACATTTGTTATCATCAATAGACCTGCCTTGCAAGTACTCATAAAGAAGTTCTTCAAAGAGAAGAAAAATGATATACTCTAGAAACTCAGGTAGACATAAAGAACAGAAAAGCTATCAAAGGATAAGTAAAAGTAAAATAAACTTTTATTTTTCTTATTCTTAATTGATAGGACAGATAATAATTTGTTCAAAAATAATAATAGAAATCTATTCATAATGGATTCAATTTGATTATATATTTATATATACTTATATATAATTTAAATAAATGATACCAATAGTACAGGTGATGGAAGGGAGGAATTAGGAACATTTTGTTATTAGATATCTGCAATATACATCAAGCTGCATAGTGTTATCTGAAAGTGTATCTGGATTATTTGTAAATGTTTATTGCAAATTCTAGGGGAAACATTAAAAAATTAAAAATAAATGTGCTGATATGCTAAGAAAGGAGAAAAAATATAATCTTATAAAATGCTCAGTTAAAACCACAAAAGGTAGAAAAAGCATAGAAAATGAAAACTGGAAGAAAACACAAGAGCAACAGAGAAAAAATAGTAACGAATATGGTGGCTATTAATCAAACTATATCAATGATCACTATAAAAGTCAGTGGTTTAACTATATCAATTAAAGACATATATTCTCAGAGTGGATCAAAAAACAAGACCCAACTGTATATTGTCTATAAGAAACCCACTTCAAATATAAAGATACACACACATATAGATTAAAAGTAAAGAGCTAGAGGAAGACCTACCACAATAATAGCAATATAAACAAATTTCAGTCAAAGCCACCCCTGAACAAGAAAAGTTTTCATGGATAAAAAGGAGCATTACATAATGATAAAGGAATCAATAGTCCAAGAAGACATAACAATGATTGCTGTGTACATGTCTAACAACAGAACACCAAAAGACTGAAGCAAAAGTTGATAAAATTACAGGGAGAGAGTGACGCCTGGGTGGCTCAGTTGGTTAAGCGGCTGCCTATGGCTCAGGTCATGATCCCAGGATCCTGGGATCGAGTCCTGCATCGGGCTCCTTGCTCAGCGGGGAGCCTGCTTCTCCCTCTGCCTCTGCCTGCCACTCTGCCTGCTTGTGCTCTCTTTCTCTGACAAATAAATAAATAAAATCTTTAAAAAAAAATACAAGGAGAGATGGATGAATCCACTATTATAGTTTGAGATTTTTAACACCCTTATATCAAAGTGTACAGATAGAGCAGGCTGCAAATTAGGAAGGACATAATTGACTTCAACAGTATCATCAATCAATACATACAACAGACATCTATAAACTACTTCACTCGACAATAACAGAATGTACATTCTTCTTAATCTCCAGTGCAGTATTCACCAAGATCGATCATATTTTGGCAATAGCATGATTCCTAACAAATTTACAGGAAGAGAAGTCATACAAAGTCTGCTCTCAGATCACAGTGAAACTGAACTAGAAAACAAGACAAATAAGGTAGCTGGATAATCCCAAACTATGTGGAGATTAAACAAGACACTTCTAAATAATCCAAGGATCAAAGGAGAAATTATAAGAGATACTTTAAAATATTTTGAATTAAATGGAAGGGAATATACAACTTAGCAAAATTTGTGGGATGCCGTGAAAGCAGTGCTTAAAGGGAAATTAATAATATTGAATGAATATACTATAAAAGAAGAAAAATGTAAAATCAACCATCTAACTTTCCACCTCTAAAGACTGGAAAAAGAAGACCAAATTAAATCCAAAGTAAACATAGGGGGTGGAAAAATAGAGCAGAAATCAATGAAGTAGAAAACAGGAAATCAAAGGAAGAACTCAACAAAATCAAAAGCTTGTTCTTTGAAATTATCAATACAATTCTATCCATACCAAGCAACAGAAAATAGGAGACGCAAATTACTAATATCAGAAATGAAAGAGTTGGTATTACAGATCCTATGGACATTAAAAGCATAATAAAGAAATATGATGAAAAACTCTGCTTAGAAATTTGATAACCTAGATGAATCAGACCAATTCCTTAAAAGATACAATCTGCCAAAAATCTGATAAGAAGAAATAAACAATCTGAACAGTTCTATATCTCTTAAAAAACAAAAACAAAATAAACAAACAGAATTCCTGAATCAATAACTCATTAGCCTTCCAAATCAGAAAGTGCCAATAGCAAATGGCTTCATTGGTAAATTCTACCAGACATTTAAAAAAGAAATTATCAATCTTCTTTCAGAGGATAAAAGCAGAAGGGATGCTTCCTAACTAATTATGAGTCTGGTATTACCTGAACACCAAAACCAGATAAAGACATTGCAAGAAAAGAAAACTATACTCCAATATCTCTCATAAATATAAATGCAAAAATCCTCAACAAAATATTAGTTAATATGTATAGCACAAAATATGCATGATGAACAAGTGGCATTTATCCTAGGCATGCAAGGCTGGTTCAACTTTCAAAAGTCAATTAATATAATCCATAACATCAACAGATTAAAACAGAAAATGCACATGATCATTTCAATAGAAGCACTGGACAATCCAACATTAATTCATAATTAAAAAAAAAAAATCTCAGCAAACTAGAAATACAGGGTAACCTCCTCAATTTCTCAATTGAGAAACAATTCTCAATTCCTACAACTAATATCATCATACTTAATGGTAAGTAACTTAAATCTTTTCCACTAAGATCAGGAATAAGGCAAAAAATGTCTCCTCTTACCAGTATTTTTCAATACCATACTGAAAGTCTTAGCTAATGCAGTAAGACAAGAAAAGGAAAAAAAAAAAAAAGTATACAGATTGAGAGGGAAGAAATAAAACACTTTTTTCACAGCTGACATGATTGTCTATACATAAAATCCAAAAGACTTTTAAAAAAACTCCTAGAACTAATAAGCTAATATAGCAAGGTTGCAGACTAAGTTTAACATACAAAAGTAAATCACTTTTCTATATATCAACAATGACTAAATGGAATTTGAAGTTAATAACACAATCCCATTTACATTAGCAGCCAAAAATGAACTATTTAGGTATAAATCTAAAAAATATGTACAAGACCTATGTGAGGAAAACTACCAAATTCTGAGAGATCTAAAAGAACTAATGAATGGAAAGATAACTCATGTTCATGGATAAGAAGATTCAATATTATCAAGATATCAGTTCATTCCAAATTGATCTACAGATTTAATGTAATTCCAATCAAAAGCACAGCAAGTTATTTTGTGGATATTGACAAACTAATTCTACAGTTTTTATGGATAAGCAAAAGACCCAGAATAACCAACTCTTCACTGAAGGAGAACAATATCACAAGATGGACGTCCCCTAACTTCATGATTTATGAGAAAACTACAGTAATAAAAATAGCATTATATTGGTGAACAAACAGATCAATGGAACAGATTAGAGAACCCAGTCTTAGACCCATGTAAATACAGTCAAATGCTCTTCGACAAAGTGGCAAAGACAATACAATGGAGCAAAGGCTGTCTTCTCAACAAATGGTGCTGGAACAACTTGATATTAACATGCAAGTAAGTGAATCTACATACTGACCTTATGAACTTTACAAAAACTAACTCAAAATAGGTAACAGACCTAAATACAAAACACACAACTTTAAAATCTTAGTAGATAACATAAGAGAAAATCTAGATGTAACCTTCAGTATGGTGATGACTTTTTATTTTTATTTTTTATTTTTTTGGTGATGACTTTTTAGATATAACATCAAAAGCATAATCTGTGAAAGAATTGACAAATATTATTAAAATTAAATACTTTTATGAAAGACAATGTCAAGAGGATGAGCAAACAAGCTTCAGACTAAGAAAATATTTGCAGAAGACACATCTAATAAAGGGCTGTTACCCAAAATATACGAAGAACTCCTACTCCACAATAAGAAAATGATGACACAATTAAAAATTGGACTATAGATCTCAACAGACATTTCACGTAGATGGCAAAGAAGCATATGAAAAGATATTCAGTTTCTTATGTTATTTGGGAATTGCAAAGTAAAACAACAGTGAAATACACTAAATATTTGTCAGAATCTCTGAAATCCAGATTAGTGACAATGCCAAACATTGGCAACAACGTGGAGCAACAGGGACTCCCATGCATTGCTCGTGGAAATGTAAACTGCTTCATCCACTTTGGAAAACAGTTTGGTGATTTCTTACGAAACTAAACATATTCTTACCCTACGATCCATTAATTGGGTTCCTTGGTATTTATCCAAAGAAGCTGAAGACTTACATCCACCCAAAAACCTGCACATGGATGCTTATTAAAACTTTATTCATAATTTCAAAAACCTGGAAGCAGCCAAGATGATCTTCAGGAGGTGAATTTATAAATAAATTATAGTACATACAAATAATGGAATATTACCCAATGCTAAAAAGGAATGAGCTATCAAGCAATGCAAAGACATGAAAGAAATTTAATGCATATGATTACATGATATTACATGAAAGAAGTGAGTAGAAAAAGGCTATATATGGCATAAGGATAAAACCATGGAAAGAGAAAAGGTTAATGGTTGAGGGGAGGGAGAGATGAATAGGCAGAGCACAGAGGTTTTGTAGGAAGGTGAAACTATTCTGTAATGATACTATAATGATAGACACATGTCATTATAATTATGCCGCAAGCCATAGAATATATAACACCAAGCATGAACTCTGATGTAAACTACGGATAAAGTAATAATGATGGGTCATGTAAAAAAAAAATAATGATGGGTCATGTAGGTTCATTTATTGTATCAAATGTACCAGGTCGGTGTGGGATGTTGATGGTGGGGAGAGGTTGTGGGTATGTGGGGATATTTGATATGTGGGAACTCTAAACCTTCTGCTCAATTTTGCTGTGAACTTAAACTTCCCTAAAAAAATAAAGCTTAATAATTTTTAAAAAAGTAGTAATGTAGATAATCAATGTCCAGGTATTGCTATTGAAATGTATAATGTTAAAACCACCTCATAAAACTGGTAGTTTCTAATAAAGTTCTACATATCAAACGTTAGACCCAACAGTTACACAAGATAAATATATTTATTAACAAATCAAATAAGCAAGAAATGCTAGTATATGAATATACACAGAAGTTTTTGGCATAATATAAAAAAACTGGAAACAATACAAATTTCTCGCACCTATCAGACTGGATAAAACACATTATAACTTATCAGTACAATCAGTACAATACTATTCAGCTATTCAACTATTCAACTATTAAAATGAATTGACTACTGATACAAGTTAAATGAATCTCAAAAATACTGTATTGAGTGAAAAAAAGCCACACAATAATAGCATATACTGTATAATTTGATTAATAATATATTCTAAAACAGATAAAGCTAATCTTGTTGATAAGAACCAGGACTGCATGCATATGTTTGTGTGTGGAGAGGCAAGGAGAGGCAAGGAGCATTGCATTGACTGGAAGAGGTCAGAAGGCCATCTTCTGGGGCAAAGGAAAAGGAAAAGGAATGATGGTAACATGCATGAATACATTCTCACATTTCATCAAACTATACACTTAAGTTTACTGTATTTTACTGTATAAAAATATACAACAAGATGAAAAAGAGAAAATACTCTTCAGCTCTGTCTATTCATTATGTGACCGTTATTTAATTTTTTCCTCAACAATTTGATTCTCCTTTCCAATATTTCTAATAAGAGTTTTTAACTTAATTACAACTACCTTTATTAGTTCAATATCCTTCCTATTCTTTCTGGGGATATTTATCGTGTCTTTTTAATTATTGTCCTCAAGGCTCTGTGAGTTTGGTTTTCCTTCATTTCTAGATTGTTCAATTTTTTGCCTCTGTTTCACAGTGACTTTGCTTTTCAGATAACTAATTTTATTCTTTTGTAAATTTGCCTTTTAATCTCTAATGAAAATCAGCTTTTTTCATTATTAATGACAATCTGGCTTTCGGCCAATAGTTTAGGCCTTAGCTTATGTTTTTATAGATGAGTTGATGGGTAGACTCCCTGTAGTTGCAAGTTGGGCTCATTCTTTTCTTTCTCCCACATCTTCTGCTCCTTACTAATGAGCCCATTGCTTTATCTTGTGGCCATTAATCCTTCATTGAAATTACAGAGTGCACAGCAAGGATTAGTAGGATTCTCAAGGTAGCCAGGTAGCTTGCATATTTCTACACTACCTATATAACAACCAGGCTTCAAAATTATCCTGGAACTGCCATTATAGACACGCGCACATGCACACACACACATGCGTATGCTCACATATATATATTCTTATCCAGACTCTGGAAAATACTTCAGCATTTCATCTTTTTCTCTTGGTTAATTTCTATAATTCTTTCAAACTGTGTTTTTTATGTTACTTTAACAAAGAAAGATTCCTTGACAATATTCTTCCCTGAAATAATTAATTTAAAAGTCTCCTGTACTTCTTAAGGTTAAGTTGCCACAGGAATTAACTAATCACTGGGATTAGTAGCTAGTTTATTTGCTTATTCCCCCAATAGACAATAAGCCATATAAAGGCATATAAATCTTACTCTCAATTTCATTTCCAAACTACCTAATCTATCTTTTTATATGACTTTAAAAAAAGAGATAGAAGTGTAAAAGTCATTCAATCCATAAAAAGAACCAAACTTTGGTTAGACCCCTCAGTGTAATAAAAATTAAAACACAGTCACACACACATTTGCACACTTTACCTTCACTGAAAACATTATTATTTCACTCCTTACTCTGAATAACAAAACAGGAAAAAAAAAATCATACCCAAGGTACTTCCACTATAGAGTTCAACTGCCTGGCCACTTACAAACTGACTTCCCTAAGGATCTATGTGAATCTCAGATAATCCATACTCTGAAACTGAATTCAAATATTTGGTTGCATGAACCCCTCCCATTGTTTCAACTTTGCCAAGACTTGAAATCTCAGGTGGCTCAACTAAAACTCAGACAAGTGTGGACTCAACCATTAGACTCAGTCTGGATGAATAATCCCATTTTGTGTGAGTGACCTTTGGTAAGTCTGGAAGACTTAATTTGTTCACTAAAGAAAAAGAATTATCAGATTTTTCTATAAACTTTTATTATGATTTATGATACTATGAATAATAAAAATTCATATTTGATGAATGAGTAAGAATGGTCAGAAAACAGAGCAGAGAGTCGATATGATGAATTTAAAATCTACCAATATGGCAAATTATCAACAAAAATATAACAAGGCAATTGTGCAATAAGACAGAGCACTGTAAAGTTTCAGAGGAAAGAACAACTGTATCACAGCATACACTGGTCAGGTTGTTTACACAAAAGAGTCTTACAAGATTCATCATCTTAAAACAAACATAAATGAGGGAAAAGGGACAGGTTAAAAATTTGTGGTGGGAATGATCCCAAATTTGTCAGTCAGCTTTGAGTTAACTAAAACACAGATTAAATGTAAATTATTGTTAAAGATAAGTCAGAGACCATGAGAGAGGGAAAGAGTTTACAGGTAGAATGGAATAGGATTGTGGAATTTTTTTTTTCTTTTTTTTTTTTACATTATCTGAGAGGCAAGAGAGAACAAGGAGAAGTTACTGAATAGATGATTAAAACTAAATAAATAAATAAATGTTTTAAAGTAGAAGTTTAGTAAAGACAACTTGGTTAAGGGTTGGAAGATCACATTTCCATTTTTAGTAAAGTGATTATAATGTTTTATGGCTTCACAAATAAAACTATCATATTTCTACATTGTTTCTAGTAACATGAAAATTAAAATTTGCCTATACTGAATTAAGACTGCAACTCTCTTTTTTGTATTAGCTTATTTTTATTTCTTTATTTATTTGTTGTTGTTAGATATTGCCTGGCCTTTGCGCTCACAGGCTGTAATTTCAAAATACAGGCTGTTTATCTGTAAAGTGTTTAAAGTTAGATTCTGCTGAAATTGTTAGAAAGGAGATTGAGTTATAAGGCTCTTTCTCCATAAAAGTGGGACCCAAAATACATAATTTGAAATAGATAGCCCAAGTTGCACTTTATATTAAGTAAGCAGTTTCAGTATGCTTACCATATGAATACTCCGCTAAACTTATACTTGGAAGTCTGGTTAAGGTTAGGAAAAGATCTATATCAACTTAATGAACTCTACTTCTGGTGACAAACTCAGAAAAGATAGTTTAAATTACAAGATGTTACTCTTATATAGAATCGGAATTTTTAACATAAGCTAGAATTCAAAGAATGTCATTTTAAATAGATCTTCATGATGTCCTCTTTTACTATGCAGATTTTAAGGATTTATTTGCATGGTGTTGAATGCTGTTAAATGTGTTCTTACTACAAAGGCTCAAAGTAAACTGTCTGGTAAACAGTTTGCTTAAGAGTGCTTATTGTTTCCTTCATTTATCAATAATGTCATCAAAATGCATCATTTAGTTTTCCATAGACACCAAGAAGTCTGAGCACAGATATTAATAGAAATATACATATATATTAAAACACAACATAGACAAAGATATCATATAGGCATAGGTATATTTTCATTTTCCTTGCACAGACTTTATATACAACCTCATTACAGAAGAGATAAGAAAAGGAGAAAAAAAAGTTTATAAAGAAATCCTAACAAGGAAAGCATTATTTAAGTCTGATTATTAAAAATATAGAACACCTTCACTTGCAACTTACAGAAAAATAACATGTTTAGCCAAAGACATAATATCTGAGAAAAGAAACTTAAGTTTTAATCAGATTGTTTTGAATAATGACACTACAGTTCGAGCATATTGGTTTGAATCTATTTGCTGTTTTTTTTTTTAAATCTCTGAGCATCGATTTTTCTCATCTGTATAGTAGAAACAGAATTACTGTAAATGGTATCACATAGTCAATGCCCAAGAAAAAAAGTAAGGCAATTTGGATAACAAATTATATAAATGAAGTATGCTTTTAAATCTCTGAAATATTTTATCCTCAAACAGAATTTTTAAGTTAAATAGCAAAGGCATCTAATAATATTTCAAAAGACTTGAGACAAGTTTTAAAAGCATCTGTTTTACAAGTAATATCTTCTATTCAGCATGAACTTAAAATAGGAACAATAAAAAAATTTAAAAATATAATTCTTGTATTTTCACTAATGTTTCTTGTTTACCTATTATGCCATGATAGGAGGAAAACATAATATTAATCTTAATTTCTTATCTATTATTTCATGTTAGAG
Source organism: Potos flavus (assembly GCA_028534135.1). Taxonomy (NCBI): domain Eukaryota; kingdom Metazoa; phylum Chordata; class Mammalia; order Carnivora; family Procyonidae; genus Potos; species Potos flavus. The sequence continues at coordinate 78,952,052 of CM052899.1, read as the reverse complement.
GGAAATCATTCTAGTATTGTATAAAATGATGATAATATGTGATGGAGATAAATCTCTTTTTTTGGAAAAAAAAACAATAAATATTTGATAGTCATTTTTAATACATGTAGTTGGCCTGACCATGAGTCACTTGGGGTAGGGTGAGATAAATCTCTTGAACCAAAAAAGTAAAAACATTAGTAAAATAAGAGAAATCAGAAAATGTATAATTACAGTTATTTCCTCATTTTTGCATCAAAAAGCAAATATTAACTAAAATGCATAAAGCATTTATGAGGGTTATGAGAGTATGTTATGAGGGTATGAGGTATAACCCTCAGTTATGAGGGTAACTTGATATCAAGTAAATATAGTATAAGGAAAATATTACTAATAGAGCAATAAAATGTACTTATATAAGGAAGAACAAAAATATAATAAAGATACAAGTAGAAAAAACATAAAAATATTTAAAATTTAAAAGTGGGAGAAATAAATTATTCTTGTCCAAAAAAGACTAAAAGTGGGGAAACCATTACAAAAAAAAGAAAAGTAGGAGAATGGCAAATGTGTATTTTTCTAAAATCTATGCAACAATCTTTAAACACCTAGACATGAGAAAATATTTTCTAAGACATTTTCGTTTAAACCAAAAATACCTCAAGGAAACAAATATTCCAAAGTGATAAAGAAAGCAATTAAGAAGATTGCAATGACCTAATGCCTGCAACTAAAATAATATTTTTAAAAACTTTCTTTTTTTTTAAAGATTTTTTAAATTTATTTTTATTTTAGAGAGAGAGAGAGATCGAACGTGCATGGGGGCATGTGAGTTGGGGAGGGGAGAGGCAGAGGGAAAGAATCTCAAGCCAACTCTCTGCTGAACTTGAAGCCGATCTCAGGACCTATGAGATCATGACCTGAGCTGAAACCAAGAGTCTGAAGCTTAACCAGCTGAGCCACCCAGGCACCCCTGTTTTAAAATGGGTTCTGACTAGACACTGACTATTGGTCTTAAACTCTCTAGCCTCCTAGTTCTTCCTGGTCTCCAGACCATAAAAAATAAATTTCTGTTTTTTATAAGCCACTTAGTAAGTTACTTTGTTATAGCATCCCAGACTAAGGCAGGAATTCTTACGAAACAAAGAGAAATAGATTATGTCTGTGCTCTTCAAATTTTTCAAGAATATAGAGATTAAAAACAAAATCCAAACATTTTTCATCAATCCATAAAAACAATGACACTAAAACCTAGAGGAAAAGGTACATTAAAATATATATATATTTTAGGGGCACCTGGGTGGCTCAATGGGTTAAAGCCTCTGCCTTCGGCTCAGGTCATGATCTCAGGGTCCTGGGATCGAGCCCCGTATTGGGCTCTCTGCTCAGCACAGGGGGAGCCTGCTTCCCCCTCTCTCTCTGCCTGCCTCTCTGCCTAGTTGTGATCTCTCTCTCTCTGTCAAATAAATAAATAAAATCTTAAAAAATATATATGTATTTTAAAACTCCTATGAATTAAAAATAATAATATATTAAGAAATAGAATTCAGAATATTAAAGAATCATCACAATCAAGTGACTTGAGGAATACAATTTTTTTTTTAGTATAAGGAAAACTACTGTATAATAAATTCTACTAAAAATTTCAATAAATCTTTGCAGAGTTAAAAATATTTAGGATGTAGAAACATGGGGATGGCATAGCTCTTACCCATTCAATAACCACAAAACCTAAGCCAGGCAATTTAAACATTCACAATGTTTCCTGAACTTATCAGGAGGCTGACATTGCTAGACTAACAACTAACCCAAAATCTAAGGAAAAAACAGGCATTAAAAGGGTATGTGGAAATTTATACACAAAAATAAATGCCACCAGACACCAGTAAGGACAGTTCAGTTTCTCAAAACGAGGAAATGGTAAATACAAGGTGTGGTCTAGTTAAATAATATAGAAGCCTCTGGGGTGCAGATATAAAGGGAATCCATACCCACTTGCAGGATTTTCTTCATAGACTTCCACGGGCACTCACAAAAATGATTGGTGAAAGCCCTGAAAAAGGTTTCCTGTGACAAAGCACTGGGTAGAATTCCACAGCATTCACTGCAAGAAAGACACAAAAATGCTGCTAGATGTTACTCTCCACCTCCTATACGTAGTCAAAGCCATAACATACCGAAAGAAAGAAAATACTGTTTTTCAAAGAGAATTCAGGATAAGCTATTGCAGCTGTAAGAAGGAAACGGAATACCACCTGCTGAAATAACTAGAAGCATGTGGGAAGTTGGAGGTGCAATAAAAAGAGAAGACTTAAAACTGATTTGGAAGTGATACTGCGAAGTCTGTCAATACCAGTGCAGAGCAACTGGAACCCTTACACATTGCTTGAGGGAGTACAGAATGGTACAGCCACTTGAGAAAACAGTTTAGCTGTTCCTTACGAAGTTAGATATATACTTAGCATATGTCACCAGCAGAATAATGACACCTCTTCCCCCTCTGCCAAAAAAAGTCAATTTCTTACCATGGAACCTGCTAATATGTTAAGTTACATGCAAAGATGGAATTAAAGTGGCAGATGGAACTGATCCCTAATCAGTTGACCTTAAAATAGGGAGATTGTACTGGATTACACAGGTGGCCCAATATCATCCCCGGGTCTTATAATGTGAGGAGAGAAAAAGAAGGGTAGGTCAGAATCAGAGAGAAATGTGAAGCTGCTACAATGCTTATTTCTGAAGAATGAGAAAGAGACCAATGGAATGCAGGCAACAAAAAAATGAATTTTCCCCTAGATTTTCAAGAAAGAATGCAGCCTTGATGACATAGTAATTTCAGCCCAGTGAGACCTGTTTTGAACATCTGACGTCTGGAAATAATAAATTAATAAGTTTTAAATAATAAAATAATAAATTTTCATTGTTTAAGCTGCTAAATATGCAGTAATTTGTTACAGCAGCAATAGAAAACTGATATGGCTCAGCAACCCCACTACTTGGTATTTACCAAGATATATAAAAGCACATTTACAGAAAAACCTGCACACGATTCTGTACTTTTATACATAATCACTAGAACTGAAAATAAACTGAATGTGCTTCAGTCAGGGAATGGATAAAAAATGGTGATATATCAGTACAATAATATATTACCTAGAAAATAAAAGAATAAACCATTAGGACAAACCTTGATTGAATGTCAAGTGCATTTTGATAAGTGAGCAATAAAAGACAAAAAATATTGTATAATTTTGTATAAGTGATATGATGAAAAGAAAAAAAACTATACAGAAGGAGAATAGATCAGTGGCTGCAATTACATAAAAAAACAAAATGAAAAAAACAAAATGAAGGGTGTCTGGGTGGCTCAGTTGGTTAAGCGTCTGTCTTCTGCCCAGGTTATGATCCCAGGGTCCTGGGATCCAGCCCCACGTTGGGCTCCCTGCTCAGTGGGGAGTCTGCTTCTCTATCTGCCCCTCCACCTGCTAGTGCATGCAATCTCTCTCTTCTCTCTCTCAAATAAATAAATAAGTAAATAAAATATTTTAAAACAAGAAAACAAAATGAGGTCAAAAAAACAAACACAAATCTAAGTAGCAGGAGGCAAAATCATTGTATGTATACTTTCAAAACCAAAAATAACTCTCTAACAAACTCTTTTAGTAAGAGGATATCTTCAGGTTTGTGTTTCATTTACTAAACTTGTATTTTTAAAATATTATATTTTTAAAATACTTAAAATATTTTAAATATTAAATGTCTTTAATATACCAAAAACTTTAAAGCTTTATTAAAATAAATAAGTCTTAAAATGTAAATATAAACATCAGCTTTGCAGAGAAAGGCATCATAAACCAGAGATGTTAATTCTCTCAGATTTATATATAAATTAAATATGAACCTAACTAAGACATGTTTCCTGGGGTGCCTGGGTGGCTCAGTCAGTTAAGTGTCTGCCTTCGGCTCGGGTCATGATCCCAGGGTCCTGGGATCGAGCCCCACATAGGGCTCCCTGCTCAGTGGGGAGTCTGCTTCTCCCTCTCCCTCTGCCTGCCACTCTGCCTACTTGTGTTCTCTATGTCTCTGTCAAATAAATAAATAAAATCTTAAAAAAAAAGACATGTTTCCTGTTCCTGACACAGCTTCAAAAACACTGAGAATTTCCAGAGCAGTAGGACTGTCTTGGTTATGCAAATGAGGTGACTCATGTTGGGCCCCTAGACAGTTTTAGTATGATGGCAGTCACCAGAAAGACCTGAAGCCTGGAACTTTGAGCAGTCCACCCTCCAGGAGGGAAGGTGGTCTGAGGTTGAGTTCAATTACATGCACAATAATTAAATCAATCAGGCCTTTGTAATGAGACCCCAATAAAAACTATGGACACCATACTCTGTGGAGTTCTCTGGTTGATGAACACAGTGGTATTCTGGGAAGGTAATGTGCCCTGACTCCATGGAGAGAAAGCATGAAAGCTCCATGTCCAGAACCTCCCCAGCCTGGCCCTATGAATCTTTTCTGCTTGGCTGTTTCTGAGTCACATCCTTCATATTAAAACAGTAATCACAAAAATGGCATCTTTACTATGAGTCATACTGGTGAATTATCAAATCTGAAGAGGCTATAGGGGGACATCAAATTTGTAAATGGCCAAATAGAAGTTCAGTTGGTTTGAGGACACCCCAAATTTGCAACTGGCATCTGAAATGGGGCATTCTTATGAAGGACTTTGCCTATAGTTTGAACTAACACTGGGTTGTTACTGTCAGAGAACTGATCTTTTAATAATTGGAAAAATTATTTTTTAATAATTGGAAAAATTGGATTATTAGCTCTACTGGATTCTGAAACATACCATAAAGTTATGCTATAGGAGAGTAAAAAGAAATCAAATGAATAAGTTGAACTTTTCGAAATGCATTATAACTAGACTACAGTGCATTCAGATTTAACATATAATAAATTATATTTGAAATTATTGGGAGAAAAACTGGTTAGTGGGTTTTTAAATTAATTATTAATTAATTAATTCATAACATTTGGATCCTGAAAAACAAATTATGGATGGTTAAATTTTGAATGTAAAAATAAAATTATAAAATTATTAGGAAAATATAAATCTAAACTCATTCGTCATCTCAGTGATGGAAACCTTTTCTTTCTAAATAAAACATAAAATATCAAAAGCCACAAATGAGAAGATTAATCAATTTCTTCCATGAAAATTTTAAATTTCTGCCTAAGAGAAATTATTACAAATGTGGGAAAATGATGACTGTAAGATATTTTTCAAGTAGATCGCAGGAAGCTAATTAATTAAAATGGAAACATCTAACAAATTAATAATAAAAATAATGAATAGCGGAACAGAAAGTTTTCAAAGTCTATGGACAGCTAATCACATTAAAAAAAAAGAAAGAAAAAATCCACAGAATCTATTCAAATAGACTCATCCTCAAAGATAAAGTAAGACAAATCAAAAAGCAAAGGGGAAAGATTTTTTTTTCTCCACAATAAGGGCAAAGGTTAAAATGTTTGTTAATGTTTAGCATTTTCAAGTTTGTGGAATAAAATATTATCATCTTTAATTTTGTAGAGCTGTGCTCATTCATATGGTAGCCATTTGCCATGTGTGACTATTTAAAATTAATTAAAATTAAATAAAATTTACAAATCAGTTTTTTAGTCATACAGGCCATATTTCAAACCACATATGGATAGAGATTATTTTACTAGACAATGCAGATTTACAGAACATTTTCATCAGCACAAAGAGTTCTTTTGGATAACACTATCCTAGAGAATAATTTATTAAAATTAAAAGCACACAGGGACACCTGGGTGGCTCAGTTGGTTAAGCGGCTGCCTTCGGCTCAGGTCATGATCCCAGCGTCCTGGGAT
>CM052899.1:78804039-78945675 GCA_028534135.1 Potos flavus | reverse complement strand
CACCTGGGTGGCTCAGTCGGTTAAGTGTCTGATTTTGGCTCAGGTCATGATCTCAGGGTCCTGGGATCAAGCTCTGCATCAAGCAGAGGGAGTCTGCTTTTCCCTTTCCCTCTGACTTCCCCCGCTCATACACACACAGACATACTCTCTCTCTCTCTCTCAAATAAGTAAATAAATAAATAAAATCTTTATTAAAAAAAAGACTTCTATTTTTCATCTTATACTTTCTGTCCAGTTTGAAGGTTTTACTTTATGTGCATGATACTTTGATATAAATAAGCTGATAGGAAAAAGGAACTACATGACTCTGGAAATACATAAACAAATAAAAACCATATTGATCTAGCCAAAGGGATTATTGAACTGATAGAGCAAACTTTACCTTAAGCCAAAAATAATGTGATTATGAATTGTAAGACTGAATTATTAAAATTATTGATCATAATGTATCCTTCAGCTTCTTAGGTAGAATACACATGTTATTGGGTACTGGTTTTGAGAACGTATCAAATTTATATATACAGCTGTGAACTCAAACATTTTATTCCTTATTGAAAATCTGATTTAAACTTTCCATCAAGCTCATTGATTAAAGACATTCTTGAGAAGTACAGAACTAGAGTTTGGGCAGAACTACCATAGCCATTCTCTGAGACCTGATGTCTTAGAAATTAGAGCCCATGATAATACCACTCTAGGGGGAAAATAGGGGAAGAGTACTATAGCAGAAATCTCAGGTAAATGTCCTCAGTAAACCTTAATAATATGTTTTTTTCTCAAAGATTGCTAAAAAATGTATGGTTGTAGATTAGCTGTTTTAGTTTTTGTTATAAAGAATTCACTTGTCCTACTTGATCAGAAACTTTGGGTCTTTCAAGTTTAGGGCAAATGAAGGAGAGTGGTACATTGGTGACTCTTGATCAATATTCCTATTACTTTCTCCTGAAACAGAAAGAAAATTGACAATTAGATTTGAATTAAACCTATTTGAGCAATACAATTTTATACATTCTCAGATTCAACTAAATTTTTCATTGCTCTCTGCCACCCAAAAACATTTAAACCTAGAAATAATTTCATGGATATCTTTGAATCATGAAATATGGAATACAATATTGAAGTAAATGTATTACTCTGGAGATTTGCATGTCTGGCAAAAGCAATTTTATTTCATTCCATTCTGACTGTCCAAAAGTATTTTTTTTTAGTGAAACTGACATTTAATGTTGTAATTTTATATCTGATCAATGAAGCTTTTATTTATATCAAGGGCTTTCATGATGAGAAAATAAAAGTTACAATTTACAGCTCCTCCTCTCTATCAGGGCATATTTCCCAGGAATGACTTTCCATATTAATTCAATTTAAAGTTTACGAGATAAAATAAATAAACAAATACATAAATGCCTTAGCACTTCAAAGTTCTTAGGTTGGTTGCAAAGTAAAAATATCAGAATCAATGTCTACCACTTCACCAGCACTGTCTGTGCTACATTTTGTTGTTCCTTGCTACATTTATAATCTTTCCTTTACTTAATCATTGCAACAGTATCATATAAAGATGACCATTTCCTACTTCTTGAAATTTATTCTTTCTTTGCTTCATGATATTACATATTTTATCTGTTTGTCTATTATTTCTCAGCCACCCTTCTAGACCCTGTTTATAATAACTGACAAGTAAATACCTATGGAACAGGGCTAAATCCAAAAATCTCCTACCTACCCTTTGACCCCCCATTCTTCTTTACATTGATTTTGTCGACTATCATAACTTTAAATGTTATCATTATGCTGATGATTAACTTCAGTATATATACACCTTCAAATTATTTTCTGAAGTCCAAAATCATAGATTCAACTTCACATCTATACTGAGATTTCTCACAACCATCTCTAACTACACATCTTCAGAAATGAAAGCTTATATTTATCCTTCAAAAAATGTCTTTCTTTATTAATACTAATTTCTTTAAATTGCACATCCATATCCTTATGTCCTCAAGACAGGAAGCTTGGGATCATCCTAGAAATCTGTCCTTCAAATCAGACACACATAGTTTTATCCATTCCACACTTCTCATATGTCCATGTTTTATCATCTTCATTACCTTCAATCTTATACAACCACATAATCATTTTCCTAAATTTCAAAAGTTGCTTCCAATAACCTCTTTGTAATTTAAATTCTCTTTGTAGTTTCCAATAAAAGAAAAGATTAATTAGATTTTTTAACCATTATAATGCAAGTACCTAGTCTAAAACTTAATAGGCAACCTTTAAGTACTTTTGATCAACAAATAAGCCCACCCAACTAAAACACTGCTTAAAATTTCTTTTTGTGAAATTTTGTTAGTAACATAAAAATCAGTTGTATCAGTGAGCATAATTCAATTTTACATTTACTTTTATATTTTTTGCTGATTTATGGCTTTCACTATTTAGTATTTATTTCAATTTAATAGAGTATACCCAAATCTCTGGAAAAGAGAAACACTCCTAGGAGTTTCGTGACTTGGATGCTAAAATTCTGTCATTCCTTGGCTGCGGGTTAAGCTCTATTACCTCATCAGCAAGAAGGAGGTAGAAAGAAGCAAAAAGAAGAAAGTAGGATTCTACAATTTCAGTGGTAGATTGGATTCTTATGAACAAGCTTTTATTTCCTCCCTACAGTAGTATTACATAAGCTCATTGGAACCAGAGTATACTTTCTCACCTCTTGGATAGCAAGTGTGGCCAAACCACTGTCTTTAGCAAAGCCAGTGAAATATGAGTAGAAGTGAATTATCACTTATCACATTAGTGCCAGTTTCAAGACAAAGACTTAGGGAACTTTGTATGTTTCTACTTATCCTTTTCACCTATTTTGTGTTTCTGCTATCTGCCATGAGAAGAACCTTCTTTGGTGGGCTGAATATTCTTTGGTGGGCTGAACTGACAGATAAATAGAGCCAATCTCATGTGTAATATGAGGACAATAAAACTGTGCATAAAATTTTGCAAATTAATTCACATAACTTAATTTCTTTTGGTCCTACCTTCAACTACCTACATTTTACCAGATTGTCCCAAATGTAGGGATAACTCATTTTAGTTTAGTTTTACATATGTATAGAATAGCTGCACCATTGCTTAAGCAACTAGGAGCACATCTACTATGCCAACACATAGCAAATATACAAAAAATCAGTTAGAGAAATAGATCCGTTGTCTAATTTGTTTAGTTTGGTCTCTCTGTTACTTTTTTTTTTTTTTTTAAGTAGGCTCCACACTCAGTGTGGAGCCCAACATGGGGCTTGAACTCATGACCCTGAGATCAAACCCTGAGTTGAGATCAAGAGTCGCTCACTTAACCAACTGATCCACCCAGTCACTCCAGTCTTTGTTACTTTTATGTGTACAATACACCTATAATGCTGACAAAACTGAAGACCAGTAATTGAACTATGGTAGATGCAAGAGTGTAATGCCACTCAGTGCCTGTATGTCTTCCAGCGAGGTTTATTCTTGACGTCATGCCTTAAACCAATCTATAATATCAATTAATGTGAAATCCTTTTTACATGCGTATGAAAACACAGGATCATGAGTCCAAAAAGTTTTTGAAAAAATTTCCCAACAGATAAAACCTTTTATAATCTCACTCTCCCTTGCATTGAAAGTCACAGCATTTAAAAAAATTGGTGATTTTGCCATATTTTGCCTTCTATGTACTATCACATTGTTTCCCACATCCAAAAAGATATATATATAATTTGTAATTTTTTTCTTTTAATTTAGTTTTTATTTCTGGAGACAGTATCCAAGGCTCTACATAAGAAGAATGAGGTTGGACTATGATGAAGAATTTAAGAACAGAAGACTTTGAAAGGAGTTTTGTTATGGGAAGTAAAGGGAAAAAAAAGGAAACAGGAAAAAGGGCCATAGTATAACTGTGCTTTGAATGTGAGACAAATATAAGTTCAAAACCAAGAAACTTGGTAGAAAAGGAGTTGGGGGATTTTGCTACAGAGAACTCGGTGTGAACACTCTGAGATAAATGCAAGATGACTTAGAGTATAGAAAAACAATTTTGGCAATGCTTTGTAAGTTTGTTGTTGTTGTTTACATATTTGCTGGTGAAGAGTCCATTGTTTGCATATACCCATCACAAAGATTTTATCATTTATAACTTCCTGAAATTTATATGATTTAGAATTATACTATAATATTAAACATATATTTGACACTGTATATTCCCTTTTCGCTTTAGATATTCTGATATTTCAGTACCCCATTTTCTAACCCCAGGGTGAAAACTGCTGATAACAAAAGGTTTAATGATGACCAGCCAGGCACACATAGCATGATCTATTAGTAACACCAGAATGTAAGAATAGAAAAAAATTGGAGGATGTTCTAAGTGATATCAAGATAATGAAGAAATATAAACTATATTATGTAAGAAGAAATGGAGACAACTAAAAATTATTAAACTAGATGAGACAATTGTTGTAGAAGTAATAGATATATACTTGAAAAAATTAAATATTTATTTATTTGAGAGAGAGAGAGCTTGAGCAGGGAGAGGGGCCAGGGATGGGGGGTGGGAAGGCAGGAAGAATCTCAAGCAGACTCCCGGCTAAGCGTGGAGCCTGAAGCTGGGCTTGATCTCACAACGACCCTGAAACCATGACCTGAGTTGAAACCAAATGTCAGAGGCTTAACCAAGTGAGCCACTCAGGAGCCTTTATATAATTTTAATTTTTAATTACTTTTATAATTAACTTAAAAGTGCAAATAAAATGAATCTTTTTTTTTTAATTTTATTTATTTATTTGACAGAGAGAGAGAGATCACAAGTAGGCAGAGAGGCGGGCAGAGAGAGAGGGGGAAGCAGGCTCCCCGCCAAGCAGAGAGCCTGATGCAGGGCTCGATCCCAGGACCCTGAGATCATGACCTGAGCCAAAGGCAGAGATTTTAACCCACTGAGCCACCCAGGTGCCCCTGAATGCCTCTTAATATAAAATAAATGAACATATATTTAAAAAAAAGAAATGAACATATAAGATAAGCTTAAAATCTCCATCAAATGCAACCAATTCTTATCTTCTTTCCTTCTCTTTAAATAATGATCAAACCTATAATTTTGGGTGTGATACCTTTAGGTAGTTTTTATAGTTTTATCTACACAGACACAGTTTAACATTTTTTCTTCTCATATGTTTGTTTTGGTAGTGGGTCAAATGATTTTAGACATTTCTTTTTTGGAAACTTAATTTTTAAAAAATGAAAAAATGTGTTTTGCCATAGATTGAGATTGATAGTTTTACATGAAGTTCATTCTTTCAATTCCTACACAGTATTTTGTTCTTTGATTATACTATATTATATTTAACAATTAAAATTTGGAGGATATTTAAGTTTTTATCCTCTATTTTTTACTACTTTAGAAACTGCAGTTTACACATTTGAATATTACTTCTTACAGATGGATAAGATATTCCACAGGGCAGATCCAAGGAATGAAACTTTGGATACCATTAATTTATATGCATTTTCATTGGTTAGAACTCAATTTTATGAATCAACTACATAAGATTATGGGAAATATAGTTTTTTTTAAATGAAATGGAGTTATTACTGACTTCTTTGTACTCTTTCAGTGGCTTGTTTTAAACAAACATTTATTAATGTCACAAATTTTCAACATAGTGTTGGCAGAAGCAATTGAGCACTAGGCTTAAAAATAATTGTAAATGAATTTAAAATTTAAAATTGAAATTTAAGAGTTAACACCAGAGGTATAACAATTATTATTTAAAGAAAAGTTTTAAATGTATTCTAACCACCAAGTGTTCTTTTTATGATGGTGATATTTGCCTTCAGCTTCAAATTTGGCTTTTACCTTAGATCTGTACTGTTTTTAACATTTCACTATTTAATTAAAATATCTATTTCTTACTATTTCTTATGCATAAATGAATATTAGGTTTCTTTGTGTTTTATCACAATGGCTATAACCTTAAATATTTGTTATCTAATTGTGGTTTTGGGAAATGTATTGAAATTTCTCCATATAATTGTGGCTTTAAAAATTCTCCTTGCTCTTCTATTTTTTTTCTTTTTACATTATATATTTAAAGCTTGTTAAAAGAACCGATTTACTCAATTATTGCTTACTGTTATATTTGATTTAACCTAGTGTTTTATATTTGATTTTATTTTAACCCAGTGTTTTCTCCTCATATTTAGCTTCTATCTTATCTTCCTGTTTTATTTTGTTTTGATTGAGGTTTCTTTCTTTCATACTTTACTTCAAGCTTTTGAAAGTTAGTCATTCTATACCTTTAGTTATCCCTAAAACAATGACAAAAAGTTACGTTATTTTTACGTCATCACCTAATTTTTTTAAAGATTATTTGACAGAAAGAGAGAGAAAGAATATGAGTTGGAGGTACAGAGGGAGAGGAAGAGAGAGAATACCAAGCAGACTCCACATTGAGCACAGAGCCTCATGTAGGGCGGGATCCCACAACCCTGAGATCATGACCTGAGTCTAAGAGTCCAACGCTTACCTGACTGACCCACCCAGGCACTGCATGTCATCATCTAATTTATTATATGTTATCTTCACATTGAAATATCTTTCACTTTTTTACCTGTATAATATCAGTTAATGAAGACTCAAAAGCCTTGATTACCCAAAAAAAATGATTTAAAAATGTTAATAATTTAAAATTGGTCCCTCCTTCTATAAAGGCAAAAAGACCCTCTTTTATTTTCAGGTATCTCCTCCACTGTTTGAGGGAAAGAAAATATTTGCACTGCATACTAAATAAGATTGCCCATTCCTCCTGACCCCCAGCATGAACTTAATGCTTGCTTCCACTACAAAAAGAGAAAGAAAGTAATACAGGAAAAAGAAAAAAAAAAGTGTTTTCAAAAATTACTTTGAAATTATTATATAAAAATTATTATGTTTTACTACAAATAATAAAAAGTAAATTATTCAGCTTCTTAAGATGAATTGATTCTAGTATTCTTCCTGTCTTCACATTTGGTGTGGCAGTTATCTTTCCCAGGAGCTTGTAACTGACTCTACACAGACAAGAAGGGTGGGGAGTGAGGGGGAGAGGATGGAGACAAAAGGTGGAGACAGAGTGGGAGGAGACAGAGAGGGAGGAGATGGAGGAAGGAGACAGAGAGGGAGAGCAAAAAACAAAGATATAACTTTTTGAATCAAGAAGCAAGGGTAAAATACATTTCTATTTACTTTAAGATTGTAGATTTTATATATTTTTGTCATTTTCTGACCTCCATAAACTTCATATACGACTTAATTTGTGTGAACTGAAATTAGTCAAAATGTCTTCTACATTTTATCAGATTATTGTCAGATATAGTTTTTATTGTTGAAAGAAATTATTTCTATTTTTTTCTTGTACTTTAAAGAGACAGTAAAAATTATTCTTGTACCTTAAGGAGATAGTACTAAAAATATACTATTTTAAATGTGACATATTATTTTAAAAGACACTTTCTTTTTTTTTTATTTTTTTTTAAAGATTTTATTTATTTATTTGACAGAGAGAGAGAGATCACAAGTAGGCAGAGAGGCAGGCAGAGAGAGAGGGGGAAACAGGCTCCCCGCTGAGCAGAGAGCCTGATGTGGGACTTGATCCCAGGACCCTGAGATCATGACCTGAGCTGAAGGCAGAAGCTTTAACCACTGAGCCACCCAGGAGCCCTAAAAGACACTTTCAAATAGAACTTAAGATACTTTAGAAAGCAGACATATAAGATACCATCTCAATAATTAACCTCATTCCCTTTCTGCCTTGTTAATTTCTGAAAAGGAAATAAAGAATTAATTATAAATGTAAATATTTGATTTTTAAACTCAAAGACAATGTTCAACTTATGAATAATCATCTACAATTTCATAAACATTTTCAAACACATATATATTTAAGTCCAAAAGAAATTTTAGACTAATTTTAAGAAAATATATCTACATTAAAAAAAACAATTTTAAGAAAATACATGTATTTACATTTAGAATCTTGGATCAAAATCTAATTAGAGGTAACTGTCACCTGTTTTCCTCAAATTTTTATATTTATATGTTTATGTATAATTATGGATGGAAATGTGTCCCCATCAAAATTCATATATTGAAGTCCATACCCTCATACTTTAGAATTGACTGTATTTAGAGATAAGGACTTTAAAGAGGTAATTAGTTAGAATAAGACCTTTTGGATGGGCCTTAATCCAGTCTGACCCAAGGGAGAGACATGAGGGATGAGGTGCACATGGAGGAAAGACCATCTGCAGAGGGAGCAGTGATCCGCAAGCCAAGGAGAGAAGCCTTAAGAGAAACAAGCTTGCAGACACTTTGATCATGGACTTCTAATTTCCAACACTGTGAGGAAATAAATTTCTGTGGTTTAACCCACCCACTCTGTGATGTTTTGTTACGGCAGCCTCAGCAAACTAATACAAGTGCTATTCAGTAAATATCAGCAATCTACCTAAAAAAATCACTTTTCATTTCCTGTTGAAATTGCTGACTTCAGAGCATGGCAAAATGGGAGCTATTTGCAATATTTTTGTGAATTAATATCTCATGAAATAAAAATGAGGACAAAAAATTTTATCCATGAATACATTATAGAGTACTTATACAAAGAATATACTTATATACAAAAATATATAATTCAAGGAAAATAATATTACATTTAATAACTCATGTGATTGTTCAGAGAAAAAATTAGACTTTCAATAAAATTAAACCATGTCCTCTTTCACAGTAATATTTACCACCCATCTTTTATTGCTATAGTCATTGGGCAACATAACATTAAAAAAACAATGAAAAACCACATTATTGATAGAATTAGCTGACAGAGTACTATATAAATTACCGAGATTTCAGTCTTTAGCTTTCATGGATATTTCTGGCTTTAATTATCTTATTTTATCATAATATTAATTCATATATTCATTTACTTTTGGTTGAACACTTTTCACAGATGGCAAGATAAATATTGAGGAAATAACCAGGAATAAGACATGGAACCTCAGTTCAAGAAAGTTCATAGTCAGCTTGGATATGAAGGACATGTGAAATATCAATAGAAAACAACTTTTATAGTTAAGAAGTTGTGTTCAAGATAAAGGCAGCAAGATGCAAGAGGTCAATTCTGGAAGAATTAGGCAATAGACTATGATAGTTTGACTTGAAAATTAGCTAGGACATCTAAAAATTCGCTTCTTCTGTATTTGGAACAAGATAACTTGAATCAAGAATGAATACTTAAATATAGCCCCAGAAATGGAACTAGCTATTAGTTGAATACTGACAATGGTTTGAACAGTGCAATTCAGATCTGGAAACCATTTCTACAGACAAATCTGTTTCAGCAGATGTTTTGGGGAGGATGGGATTTGTTTCTTGATCAATGGTGGAAAATATGTACAGTTACCATAGAAAGAATCCCTAGGAAATATGACATAAGGCAAAAAATAACGTTATATAACTTGATGCAAAATTTTACTTAGTCTTCCAAAATCATATGAGCTTATAAATTCATACCAATGTTGATTTTGTATAGAGAGAACAGAAAGAACTAGTTAGAATGAGACAAATGGAATTTTTAAAAATAGATTTGGCTTTTCTCTCCTAGGGATAAGTACAAAATATTTCAACAAACATTTCCAGAAATATTCAGATTTAAAGTTTTATCTATGTGGTGATTAAATGAAAGAATATATTCAATTAATAGGAGTTTTGTTATTAGGTATTATTTGTTCTGAATATGATAATTTCCTCTAATAAGAGAAATACAATAATTAATACTAAATAAGCACCTGTTATTTCACTTTTGATAATTTATTTTTTAACTTTTATTTCTTGCATAATTTTAGACTGGTAAAATTTTCACGGTGCCGGGTACAAGTTTTTAGGTTCATTATCACAGTAAAGAATAAAATGCTGTTCAAGGTCTCATTTTTCTTTTAGTCCCCCTTCTCACGGGTAGAAAAAATAGAAAATAAACCTCAGTTTCAACTCTACTTACCAACAGAAAATTTACAGTGATTGCAATGAATAGCAAAACCAAAAGATTGGTATAAAACTGGTCACTGTCCAGTTCATAGACTAGACCTATTAAAGTACTTCCTCGAGGAAACTGATCTTTACACAATTTCCTTTCGTCACCTCACTCAAAAGAACATACGTAGCACACACACACACAAACACATTTATTGCATTCAAACCCCCATACTACACCCAAACATACATGGACACATGCTGGTGACCACATACGTAAGAATGTACAACTCAGATAATTTCATAATAGCCATCAAGCATCTTATTATTCTCAATTTTAAAGAAAAAGCATTTAATATTTTTTTATTGTATTTGCTTAGGTTTCTTGTGCATATCTTCTATCAGCATAAGACTTTCATGTCAATCCCAATTCTTTAAAAACCAATTATAAATATGTGTTGAATTGCATCAAATTATTTTTCTGTATAATTTTGTCAATGATTTTTCTGATTTATTTTCTCTTGTTTAACCACTTTCTAGTCATACATAGTATAAACTGAAATTTGACATGATAAAACACATACACATACATATACACTTTAGATTCTATGACCTAATATTTTGCCTATAATTTTTGGTCTTATGAGTGAGACTGGATTCTAGATTTCCTTTACCCTACCAGCCTTTGTGGAATTTGGTATAAGATTATGCAATTTTCTTACCAGCTGGAAATTTCTCTTTTCCTATTCTCTGAAAAAGTTTGTGTAGATTAAAATTATTTGTATTTTTAGTATTTAGTGGAATTCATCAATGAATCAAGAAATAACATGGTTCTGGGGTTTTGACTATGTGAATTATCTTGAAATAGTGATTTTTTAATTACAGATTGTAAAGTTTCTTATTCTTCTGTAGTCACATTTTTACATTTCAAGAAACTTATCCAATTAATGTTTTCAAATTGCCTAAATTTATTCATAATATCTTCTTATCATCTACTTAATATCCATAGTACTGCCATATATATTTTTTTATTTTTGATATTATTCTTTCAGGTTTTAACTTATTTTTGTTTTGTTTTGTTTTTAAAGATTTTATTTATTTATTTGACACTGAGAGAGAGATTACAAGTAGGCAGAGAGGCAGAGAGAGAGAGAGGGGGAAGCAGGCTCCCCGCCGAGCAGAGAGCCCAATGCGGGGCTCGATTCCAGGACCCTGAGATCATGACCTGAGCCGAAGGCAGAGGCTTTAACTCACTGAGCCATCCAGTTTGCCCCTGTTTTCTATTTGTCCTAACTGTTATGTGTTACTTTTTCTAATTCCCTTGCATTTTTCCCCTAATTTACTAGTTTGGAAGTTTCATATATATATATTCTTTAGTAAGTACTATGGGGATTTCAAATTCTAATATAATTAATATCTTCATCATTCCTGGACAGTCCAGGAGATTTAGGAGGTTTTAATTTATTTCCTCATTCAAAAGTATATGCTTTTAGAGTTGTAAGATGTAATTATATATTAGCTCCTTTTTTAAACAGATGTTTGTTTTTTTAACTTGTAAAGTGTATATATACACCTTACAAGTATATATATATACCTTAAATATATATATATCTTCATTCAGTATTTTCAAGCCCAGTTTTTATCTTTTAGAAATTACAAGCATAATTATTACATAATGTGTCTGATAATGAAAACATCTAAAGGATTTTTGTGTCTATTTTCTGTTAATTCACATGTTCTGGCTTCTATTGCCTTCTTTCCTTGAAAGGATTTGTATTTACATTCTATTTTAATTGCCTGGACACACTATTAATTTAGTAATCTTTAAATTATTATTTTGTATTCTTGATCATTCATGGAATATGAACTTGAGTTACAAATATATATTTCTAATATTGAAATTACAAAGTCTAAAGGACTTTCTGCCTTGCTTTGCTTACGAGCTGGGCACATGTATGAATAGTTTCCACATTATGGATGTGGTGCTGGTGAATTTATCTCTGGTTCATACTTAGAAATATATAGAACATTGTGTACCAGTGTTCTAGTGACAGTTTCTACTTTTGGACTCTGAATTGGATGACTGCTGGCTTTTGTCTCCATCTTCATGTCCCATAAGATATTGTAAACAAAGCTTAGGTTTCACACTTTTAAGAAATGTTCTTAGTGTAAAGCGCCTTCAGAATTACCTTTGCCTCACTGGGTCCCCACTGCTATTCAGCCTTTGACGTTGTAATTATTTAGTAGCTTGTCATCACATTGCTTTCTTTTTTTATTATTATTAAAAACTATTTAAAAGTATGCTAAGCACTAGGGATCCTCTATGTCTATGCCAAACCACCTGTCCTTCGACAGTGTACCTTTTCATGCAGAAAAATTAGACAGGGTGGGGTGGGAGTTAGCACTTTCTCTAGTTTTAACCTCCTGTTTTTAAGATAGTAGTGATTAAAGACTTGATGGTTACTTCCATTTTCTTTTTAAATACATTATTTTTAAAGCAGTTTTAGGTTCACTGCAAAATTGAGAGTAAAGTACAGAGATTTCCCATTCAAAGTGTTTCACGGGATCCTGACCACAGTTGACACTTTCTCTGGGTTTGGCTCAGACATCCCCAAGCATTCCACTGACTTAGGCAGCACTTATCCAGTCCCTACAAGATCACACTTGTTTACTGTTGAGGTTTTCTGAGCACACTGCATCTGACACCAGACCTAGATTTGCAGCCCATGTTACACATCAGTGGGCTCAGTCATTGGACATACAATGTCCACTGCTCCATATCACCCCAAAGCCACAAGGATTATTGAATGTTTTAATGAAATTAAAGGACAGACTTCATTGGCTGATGGAAGAGAATAAGATAACCCCAGCCTGGACTGCATTTTAGGCTTAGTAAGCCACCTGGTGTCTCCATGCAGCAATTCTCTGAAAGGACACTTCTCATTTGCGTCACATGTCCAATTAGATGGTCTGCCCTTTCCTTCAGATTTACAGTGCTTTTTTACAATTATTGACACCTCAGTCCCCTGGGGGATCCTGTAAGGACTCTGCATTCTGTTCAGTTCTTTTCTAAAGACTGAAATATATGAGAGATCAAAATGTCCTACAACAAAGGATAAGAGACTGTATAAGAACATTTTGAAATCTTTAAAAAAAAATCAGGATTATGGGGCGCCTGGGTGGCTAGGTGGGTTGAGCCTCTGCCTTTGGCTCAGGTCATGGTCTCAGGGTCCTGGGATCAAGCCCCTCATTGGGCTCTCTGCTCAGTAGGGAGCCTGCTTCTCCCTCTCTCTCTGCCTGTCTCTCTGCCTACTTGTGATCTCTCTCTCTGTCAAATAAATGAATAAAATCTTTAAAAAAAAATAAAATATTTAAAAAAAATCAGGATTACATAAATCAATTCTTAAATATAATGTACCTTTCTAACTCAGTTGTATTAATCTATTTTTCTCTAAATATATTTTTGTCCTTTTTGCATTCATCCTTTCCAGATGAAAGGTTTGGATGAGAATATGGGATGATTTAAAAAAAATAAATTTTGATTATTAAATGGGACACACTGATAGTAACAGGAAAAACAAATAAAAAATCTAAAATCCTGGTCCCTAAGGAGGCAATAATGGAGAAGGGAAGACATTAAGGATCTTTGTTTTAGAAAGCTGCTCCTGAAAGCTTTTGTCTTCTAAAACACAAACACACACACACACACACACACACACACACACACACACACACACACACCATGCTATTGTTCCAAGTGTTTTGGATTCAGACTGACTTTAACCCCATAATCACACCTGGCAATGCCAACTATGAAGCAACAGTTACTGTGTGTTCCTTGTAAAACATTTCATTCTAGACCTTGTCCACACTTGTAAGGCTGAATGATATCATGGACAAGAAAAACTAGTCAAAGCTGATGGTCACAGGCAGTCTTTCTAAAATCAAGAACTAAGCTGTTTTTTTGGGCTGGACTGGAAGCCTAGGGCTGGAGACCTGATAATGGGGCCACATTAACTTGATTAACATATGCCTTATTTGGGGTATCCTAACACTGTAAACTCTTTGTTACCAGGGTTACCCCATGCACCTTCTTAGATTATACTTCCTGGATGTGTTTCCCTATCAGACAGGACCTCAGTCCTGGAAGGTTTCAGATCAGCTTCAACTTACTGGACAGAGCTATGCTGTGCAGAATTGATGCCTCAGACCAGGCAAAAAATATATTCATATAGAAATTTGAGGAGCTTCCTGACTCTCTAAAGTAGATCTTAATGGGCTATGATCCATCTTTTCCTGCCTTGATAACTGTTGGGCCTGATGGCTACCTTCAGTCTCACAAGCAGACCTGATTATCCTCCTGGGAATGATCTTGATAACTGCCTCGGCCTCCTAACCCAAATTAATGAGGGTATTATCACAGTTCCTAAAATTCTATTTGGAGTCATGATTGGGTAGCTATGTTTCTTGCTCAGGTCCTAAGAAGTCAAGGGATGGGGTTGAGGAGTCTTGCTCCCGCCAAAAAGCTATTACTGAGTTCTCAGGCCAAACACAGACAGTTATAAAGGCTCTTCATGATAGACCTCACTGGGTAAGCTGCCTCCTCACACCAGACCTGATACATGGTCAGTGCCTTATAGTCCCCAACAGTGTTACAGTCATAGACTTGGGGCCTCCTGGCTGCCCTGCTCCTCAGCATATCTGTATTCTCATGCATGTGCTTCCATTTAGAAGTCTCCTTACTGGCAGAGGACAGAAAAACTTAAAGACCATTTTCCTCACTCTGACTCAGTACTCACTGCTTTCCCCAACTCGGGTTTCCCTCTTCTCCACATTCTTCCGACCAACCCATTCCATACACCTGAAAAACTGCTCAAATCTCTTGTTTAGGGCTCCCCAACCAAGACTGTGCTGATTTATTTGGCCTTGACTGTTCCATGAGAACTGAATGCTGATTTCTGATATATATATATGTGGGAAAAGAAATGGACTAATACTTTCATTTTTCTGAGGGTAAAAAAACACAGTTGTCGACTTAGTTATATACTTTTTCATTTAGAGTAAAAATAACATAATATCCAACAAAAAATAAAATAGCAGGGGGGCCTTGAAACCATAGGTAAGCTCTTACAAAATTTTTAGAGGATTTCCTTCAGGCTGAAAACAAACAAACATACAAACAAATAAAAACATCATAAGCTAAGAAGATAGCAAAAAGACACAAACCTGGGGAATTTTAAAAATCTTTTAAAAATAACAACGGTAATATCTAATTTGTGTAGTGAAAGAAGTAAAAATATAATACTGGACATTAATAACACATAAATGAGGGTATCAGAATTAATGTATTCCATAGTCAGTGTTTTAATCAGGAGAAATCAAACCACAGGATTCACCTAAAAATCAGTTAAATGTTCACGGTCCCTGGGTGGCTCATTTACTTAAGTGTCTGTCCTCAGCTCTGGTCATCATCCCAGGGTCCTGGGATCAAGCCCCGCATAGGGCTCCCTGCTCGGCGGGAAGCCTGCTTCTCCCTCGCCTGTTGCTTCCCTCTGCTCGTGCTCTCTCTCTCTCTCTCTCAAATGAATATATAAATCTTTAAAAAAAATCAGTTAAATATTCAAGTTAAAGTAGCTAGAAACACTAAGAGAATATACCTAGTTGTATAAATTCTAAATAAAATAAAGAAGAAAAAATATATAAGAGAGAAAAAAAGTACAAAGTTTCTATCAACCTAAGAGGAGACAAGAAAAAAGAAGGCAGAAAAATATATAGTATAACATATAGAAAGTTCATAATCTTATGAAAAAAGTTCACATATAACATAAATATAATAAATATAATTACAAATATAAATATGAATGAATTTGGGGCACCTGGGTGGTTCAGTAGGTTAAGTGTCCTACTCTTGGTTTTAGCTCAGGTCATGATCTCAGGGTCGTGAGAGCAAGCCTTGCATTGGGCTCCACACTCAGTGGGGAATCTGCTGGAGATTCTTGCTCTCCCTCACCCTCTGCTCTTCCCCTCTCCAAGAATTCTCTCTCTTTCTCTCTTTAAAATAAATCTTTTAAAAAATAAACAAATAACATAAATAAATAAATAAATATTAAGGAACTAAATATCCAGTTTCAAAGTAAAGTTGATTAAAATGATAAAGATTATATATAGGCTTTCTAATCGAAATTTTAGAAATTCTAAAAAGTCAAGCACAGAAAAAAGAAAAAATACATATGACAGTAAATATTAGCAAAAAGAAACTAGGGTGATTATATTAATATCAGAAAAAAATTAAGTAAAATGACATACTAGCACTAAAAACCTTACTACATAATGATAATAATTTTCAATTCACAAGGAAGATACAATGTTTTAAAAAGTGGATGCCCCTGATACTAGACTCAGTTATCAAGAGTAAGAACTGAGAGGTGCCTGAGTGGCTCAGTTGGTTAAGCATCCAACTCTTGATTTCAGCTCGGGTCATGATCTTAGGGTTGTGAAATCGAGCCCCATGTCAGGCTCTGTGCAAAGTGTTGAGCCTGCTTAAGATTCTGTCTTCCTCTCCCTCTGCTCCTCGCATCTCTCTCTCTCACCCCCACTCTAAAAGAGTAAGAACTGACATCTACAAGAAAAATAGACTAATGCACCATTAAAAATACTAGTTTTTCTGTTTCAATAATTTATAGATCAAGCATATGGCAAAATCAGTAAAATTATAGAATTGATTGTTATTCTAAGCTAAACATACATAAAATATTGAGTCTCATAAATAGAGAATACCTATTTGTCTAAAACTGGCACTGAACAATGATTATCAATGTGCTGGCCCAAAATGTTGCATTCAATAATTTATTAAGTTTGAATTTATTCTGACCACAAACTCTGACTCCAATGCAACTAAATTAGAAATAAATAATAATTAGGAAAAAAAAAAACCTCCCTTTATTCAGAAACTTAAGAACATACTTCTACAAACATGAATCAAATGAGAAATCCTGATAGAAGCTATAAAATTCTGAGAGCTTATTTACAATGAAAAATATTATACATTGGGGCACCTGGGTGGCACAGTGGGTTAAGTATCTGACTCTTGGTTTCAGCTTAGGCTGTGATCTCAGGGTCATGAGATTGAGCCCCTCATCCAGCTCCATGCTCAGTGTGGAGTCTGCTTAAGAGTCTCACTCCCTCTCCCTTTGTTCCTCCTACTCATGTGCATTCTCTCTCTCTCTAAATAAATAAATCTTAAAAAAATAAAAATATTATACATTAAGGCATGTGGGATATAGCTAAAGCATTAAGAGGAAATATACAGACTTTAAAAACTACATATGAAGAGAAGATAAAAGCACACAAACAGAAAAGAAAAATTAACAAGAAAGGAAGTAACTAAGGAAAATAAAGAGAAAATTAATAAATACAAACATTTTATATAGAAACACATAAGTTCCTTTTTTCTTTAAACAATGGAATAAATTAGACAAACACTTGACAATGTAAATTTAGAAGAGATAAAACCAATTTCATGAGGTTAAAAGAAGATTTAAGTAAATAAACTGATATTATATATATATATATAAATCCCTGTGGTAGACAACTCTAATATAGCTTCTAATTGCCCCTTTTCATTACATATATATATATACATTATATTATATATATTGTGTATATATAATATATAAATATTATATATAATAAATAAACTAAAATTATTGTGTAGACAGCTCTGAGATAGCTTCTAACTACCCTTTAGTATATGTGTCCTTCTGTAATTCCCTCTCTTGTTTTTTTGGTTTTGTTTGCTTGTTTTTTAGAGAGAGAGAACAGGAGTCAGGGGGAAAAGCAGAGAGGAAGAGGGATAGAGAGAACCTTAAGCAGGCTCCACACCCAGCATGGAGCCCCACATGGGGCTTGCTCTCCCAACGCTGATATCATGACCTGAACAGAAATCAAGAATTAGACGCTTGACTGAATGAGCCACACAGGCACCCCTGGACCTAGCAATTAGCTTTTAAAAAATTTCAAGACAGCAAAAGGGATAGGATGTCATTTCTGAGATCAGGTTACACAAAAGCCTCCACCTTGTTCTTCCTCTCTTTCTCTTTAGCTTGCTGGCTCCATTGGAAAGCTAGCTTCTATGTTATGAGATATGTTATACAAAGAGGCTGATTTAGGAAAGAATTGAAGGAGTTAATCAACAGTCGATGAAAACCTAAGGGCCTCAGTCCAATAGACACTGAGAAATTGGTTCTGGCCAATAAACACGAGTAAGGTTGTTAAAAGATTGTCCCCAGTCAAGTCTCGGATGAACTCTTGTGCAAGAGTCACCCAAGTGAACTGCATCTAGTTGCCTGACTCCTAGAAGCTGTAAGATAATAAATGCTTTTGTTTTAAGTCAATAAGTCTGGGGTAATTAGTTCAATGGCAACAGATAAAAAATATAACCATAAAAGTAAAAAAGGAAAGTAGCAGAAAATCTCAAACGTGCTGAATCTAAAAGCACATAGACGCAATAGTGACAATTACTAGTGGTGAATGATAAGAATAAATACATGGACTGCATCATAATCACAGTAATGTGTGTTTGATATTAAAGAATTGAGCAACATTATTTAACATTAAAAAACAATTTGAAAAAACCCCAAATGATCACCACAACATATTCAGAAGCATCTAATAAAATTCTACATCTGTGGTAGAAAAAAACTGGGAAGTGCTAATAAACATTATTAAATTAACAAAGGAATTTACAAAAATCTTACAGCAAGCATAATATCAAATAGTGAAAGTATTTAAGGGTATCAAAGTATTTATTTTAAGATCAAAAACAAAATAAGTATGTCAATTAGCTAGTCAACATTTACTTTAGGCTTTAGCTAGCAAAGTAAAAGAAATTAAAAGTAATAAAAGTAGTAAAAAATTAAAAGGAAATAAAATATGAATATTTTCTAATTACAAAAGATTTTTTATTCAACTACATTTCATTTAAAAATATATCTGTTTATAAAAATTTTCATAAAGTGAGTGCAAATGCTTGAAGTCAAAATCAGAGATTGACAATATAACTAGTAAAAAGTTAGCAATGGACAACATAGATTCAATTCAATAGTAAGGAAAAACAAAAGCAGAGTTGGCAAACGTATACAGACATTTTAAAAAGAAGGCATACAAACGGCACACAAACATGTTCATTATCACTTATCCTACTGTTAATCAGAGAACTGTAAATTAAAACTCACAATAGTATGTCATTTCACACTAATCAAATTTACAAAAAGCAAAGGTCAAACAATATCTTGGACATATGTCCAATATCTTGGACACAATGTGCCATTATGAGAACTCCAAACCGTGATAGTATAAACTAGCACAACAATTTTAGAAAATAAATTAGTATTACTCCTAGAATTGACAAAACAATACATCAATTCTACTCCACAGCACTAGCAAACAAATATAAGGATATTCCTTAGAGCATTTTTCTTTTTCTTTTTTTCTTTTTTTCCTAGAGAGGAAGAGAGAGAGAGAGACTATGTGTGTGTGAGCAAAGGGGTGGGGAAGGGAGAGAGAATCTTAAGCAGGTTCCACATCCAGCACCGAGCCTGATGCTGGACTTGATCTCATGACCCTGAGATCACGACCTGAGCCAAAATCAAGAGTCAGATGTTTAACTAACTGAGCCACCCAGGCACCTCTCCTTGGAGCACTTTTCTTGATACCAAAGTATAGGAATCAACCTATACAATTCTTAACACAATTATGGATACATTTTTTATGCATACAGTGGAATATTCCACTCTCATCAAAAGGATTACTATAGGATACATCCACTTGGGTGAATATCATAATCATGACATTGATTGACAGACTGAAATCATAGATGATTTCCTTCAGTAAAGCCCATTTATATAAATTTCAACAACGGGAAAAACTAAGACTGTGTATTAAGGACACTAATAAGAATTATTAGAAAAATAATACAGAAAAAAGAGAAAACCCACACATTTGTGGGGTTAAGAAAAAAGTTTGTATTGTGAGACCACTTGAAGCTCCTAAAATACTCCCAATATTTTATCTTAGTCTACTAATGTATGGAAGGTGTATTCTTGCTATCATCCTTTAAACTATATGCACATATGTCGGTATCCACCTTTCACAACAAAAACTTTTACAAACTTTTAAATGAGTTTTAAATTTTTGAAATCTTCAAAATTTTTACCTCATTTTTATTCAAAAATTATTTGTTGTGAAGCTTCAAAAAAGTATTTTCTAGCAAAAACATCTACTTCTTAACTACTGCTTTGAAATGAGTAACATCTTTACCATCTCTGAAAAGGACAAAAAAAGAAAACCAAAACTGAGGTTTTATTGAAGGCATTCTTCACCATATGAGATATGTCACATAGTATCTTTGAAAATATTTTTGAATTTTTTTTGAGTGAACTCATTACTTCAAAGAAGATCATTCTCTATTCTTTACAGGATTCAGAGAGATCTAGATTTATGCTTTGTCGAAAGGAAAAATACCAGTATTCATATTGTGTTAATATCATAAATGCAAGAAATACACAGAGAGAGAAGAAAGATGCAATTTCTTTGAGTTTTCTACATACCCCTCTGAAAGTCATGCTGAAATGCTCTGCTACCAACAAAACTGTGTGTGCATATCCATGTGTAAAGCTCAGATCAAGGAGCTGCTCTAGTGCAATTAAAATACTAAGTTCAGAATTATGTAAATGATAGTTGTAATTATTTAGTCAAATTTTAAAGCCAATTTGTCCAAAACAGTTTTGCTGAAAATATTATAAAACTCTATGTAAAAGCCAACATGCAAAGACTTTTATTTTTTAAAGATTTATTTGTTTATTTATTTAGAATGCATGAGTGGTGGAGAGGGGCAGTGGGAGAGGGAGAGAAAGAACCCTCAAGCAGACTTCACAGTGAGCATGATGCCCAACAAGGGGCTCAATCTCAGCACCTGAGATTATGACCTGAGTTAAAACCAAGAGTTGGACGCTTAATTGACTGATCCAGCCAGGTGCCCCCTCACAAAGAAGTTTAGATGAGTTCATTTAAATCACTTTATTCCAAAATGTTAATGCCATAAAGGTGTCTAAAATTATTTCTCAATTTTTTATTTGAAAAACAATATTTTGTGCTTAGTTATAAGCACTTAGACAAATCTTCAAATATGTAAATCAACTACCTTATTTAAAATGTTTTTTTGGGAAACTTGGATGGCTCAGTCAGTTAAGTGTTTCCCTTCAGCTCAGGTCATGATCCCAGGGTCCTGCGATTGAGTCCCACATCAGGTCCTTGTTCAGAGGGGAGCATGGTTCTCCCTCTTCCTGTGCCTGCCGCTCCCTCTGCTTGTGCTCTCTCTGTCTCTGAAAAACAAATAAAATCTTTAAAAAATAAAATAGTTTTTCATATGGATAGCATTTATTCAAATTTTTGCTTATGTTCTATGCAAAATCATAGGTAACTTATGAAAAAAGTGGCTATGCCAATATTCTGAGTGATACATAGTAGATTATTAAGTAATCATTTATTTTTTCAAATGTATTTGAGACGTATTTAGTTCCATAACCATCAATTATTAAAAAGACAAATGTAAATCTACATCGAGGTTTATTTACTTATTATTATTTTTTATTATGTTGTTAGTCACCATACATCATTAGTTTTTGACGTAGTGTTCCAAGAGTCATTATTTGTGCATAATACCCAGTGCTCCATTCAGTAGGTGACCTTAATACACGGTTTAGATGAGAAGGGTTTGGATGTCTTTGAGGATCTAAGAAAATAGTGATTGTTTAAGTATCTTACCCAGATCTTTACACACTGCAGCAAATTACAAATGTTTGATTTGAGTGTGTTCAATAGTTTGAGCATAAAAGAGATTTATCCTTTTAACTGCATATACACGAGTCACCTTATTCTTCACTATTCTCTATTCATATGGTGAAAACAACAAAACGGCTTCTTGATTTTGTGTGAGCACGTACGTCTGTCTATATATATATATATATATATATTTTATACAAGCACATATATACATATATGTACATACACAAGAGTGCAAATAAACAAATTCTAATGTTGCAATGTTCCTCATAACAGTTATAAAAAGTATGAATTATAAATGATACCTGAAAATTCACAAGGCCATTGTGGGGGTGGGTTTGGCAGGCATGTGCTAAAAGATAATAAAGTGAATTAAATGTATTTTATATTATATATATGGAAATGAAATGTACATAAGAGATATGAATTAGATTCTTGGCAAACTGTTAAGGAAGTGTGCCATGTTTTCCTTAAGTATATGCAAAAAATGTAAGGTTGATGTTTGGGGTTTAATATTAAGCTTCTTACGAATTTTCAGCTATTCATTTATATAAAAATACGGCAGAAATGATGGATATACTTAGCACCATAACCTAATATTACAGGATGATCTAATACAATAAATGATAGGAAATGTCAATAACAGTGAAGCAAATGTGTAAGAATCATGAAAAATTTTAAAGGTTTTACCATAGGAAATAGTCTAACACTATAAAATAAAAAGTAGAGTCTGGACAGAGCATTTTTCTAAACACCTCGTAAGAATCAATTTTGAAGCAACAGCCCCAAATATCAATATGCTTCTTCCTCTCTCACCGATCCATTAGTTTTCATTATATATCCAGAGACAGGACAATACAAAATAACTGGTATGAAGTAATGAGGAGTATAATTGGTATAGAATACCCTTACTTTATTTTTCTTTACAACATTATGAGGAAGGTACCAAATTAATATTTGAGAAAGTTAAAACACTGAGAAGTTATGTAAGTTGTCAAAGTCCACAAGGGTATGAAATAATATAAACTGGATTCCAAGCCATGCATTGGCCTCCAGATCTCACAAAGCTCTACAGGTCCAAAATAAGCCTTTTGAAATAATTTGAAGAGTGCAAAACTGCATTTTTAAGTTTCAGAAGAAGAAAGACTGTAACTATGAAATTTATCTATTGTAATAGTCATAAAATCTTCAAAAACTGGAAATTTCATAAAGCAAGAAGATATAGCATTTATCAAACAATAAAGCAAAGGAAAGAAAATAACAGAATGAGGAAAGATGACAGAATGAAATAAGATTGTAGACAGATCATATAGGACAAGAGAATGCTGACTAAAGATGTAATAAAACATGCATTAATATATAAAAGCATGTAATAAAATGCCTAGCACAAAGTAGCATGCAAGTAGACATTAGCTATTATAACTATTATAAATCATTTGCCCCTAAAAAAGCAAATTTGATCCCGACTCTATTGTT
Source organism: Potos flavus (assembly GCA_028534135.1). Classification (NCBI taxonomy): domain Eukaryota; kingdom Metazoa; phylum Chordata; class Mammalia; order Carnivora; family Procyonidae; genus Potos; species Potos flavus. The sequence continues at coordinate 78,922,322 of CM052899.1, read as the reverse complement.
ACTTTTTAATTGTTTTCGAATTGGCAGGGAATAGATGGAAAATCCTTATCCTCTGTGAGAACCAATTCCCCTTTCTTCTCTGAATCTTGAGCATTGTTTTATCTTAATGACTTCACTTTCAGTACTAGGTTCTAACAGTTTCATAATTAATATATGGTGATTTTTTTTCTTTTCTAAACTGCTGTGATTATTGATTGTTTTCGGTGATTCTTGAATTAATGAAACTGACCAATCTGACTGAAAGGAGTACTATAAACACAGTATTTTTTTTTTTAATCCCCTCACTTCTGGTTCTTTACCTATAGATATCACTCTTATTCATTCATTTATTTGATAGTACATATTGAGCACCTATCATGGCCCAGATATATTGTAAGCACTATTTTGTTTGCCATGTGTCACACATTCTGGTATTGGCTATGATGATGGAGCATATCTGAACTGAAAAGGAAATTCTGAATGCAAATGGAAAAATTCACAATAATCTAAAGGTAAAAACGGAGAGAGGTAATGAGACACAGACACTATGCCATCAAATATTTTCAATTGTAAAAAGTGAAAATAAGTGGAGAAACAAATCACATTTCAATAAGAACTGAATAAATATCAATGTGGCCTTATAAGTCTCTTCATAAACAAATGAGAAATCTGTGAAGCAATGTCTACAAAGTGGGTTTGGGGAAAATTTTGTGACTTAAGATTATTTTGACCAGGGGTGCCTGGGTGGGTCAGTGGGTTAAAGCCTCTGTCTTTGGCTCAGGTCATGATCTCAGGGTCCTGGGATGGAGCCCTGCTTCGGGCTCTCTGCTCAGCAGGGAACCTGCTTCCCCCTCTCTCTCTGCCTGCCTCTCTGCCTACTTGTGATCTCTCTCTGTGTCAAATAAATAAAATAAAAATCTTTTAAAAAAATGAATATTTTGGTTTATCCCAGTTTTAAAATTATAGGGTAGAGCTAAAGGAATTATTTTTGAATATTTAAATCATTAATAAAACTTTAAATAGATCATATCATTTTTAAGATACTAGAAAGATAAGGGGAAAACATAATCTTTACAGAAAAGGAGGAAAGAAAGGAAATGTGTAAAAAGAAAAATTTTAAATGTGTTTCAGTAATAGGACTAAATACAAGTTTTATAAGTAAGTACTGATAGTTTAATACTTCCCATTTAAAATATCCATTTAGATATGAAGAAATGAAGAAATGAAGAAAACTACTGATAGAAAAACTAATACAACTAAGCTATAAAAGGGAAATGGAAAAGACCACAACATATGAAGAATTGTTAAATTCACTGCTAATTAAAGAAAGATAAATTAAAATATCAAGGAGACACTATTTTAATTGCCATATAGAAAATCATGTATTTAAATATTATCTAATTACTTGATGTGATGTTTTCCACAAATTACATTATCTACTTATTACAGATAAATAATCCTTTCTATATAGAAAATAACTATGATCTGTATAAAGAATAGAAATGTATTCATATGTTGAAAGAAAGAAGACTTAGCTATAGAGAATAGTTTATAGGTGGTAGAACTTGCATGCTTTTCATTGTCTGATTTGCATTCTTTTGGTAATTTCTATATTTTAAAAAATAAATATGTGTTTCTTTTGAATCAAAGTAGGTTATATTAATTGTCATAAAGTATAAGAAGAAAATAATACTTTAAATGATTAAAGTATAGGTTTACAAAAAACAGATGGCAAGTCTAAGGTAATTTATCTGTAGAACTTCATGACTGATATCTCGCAGTCCATTATACAGAAGTGAATTCTATCTTTAATCCTGGATCCTCTAGATATACAGAAGAAATTATGTCCTTTATTTTTAGATTATTAAATAGGTACATTAATCCAGTTTTATTATGGTTCCAGTCCTAAAGCTTCTATGTTAGATATTTGTTATTTGTCCCCTTTTTATCCTGTCGCATTGAGAAACCGTCTGACCATCACTTTTTCTTAAAAATATTATACCATCCCGAAGCATTACAAAAACTAAAATATTACAAATGAGCTCCAAAAACATTCCAGTAAATTTAGCACTTAGTAAATAGAAGCTTTCAATTGCAGGTAAATCAAGCTAGTATCAAATTATCCTTAAGTAAAAAGTCAGAGAATGGGTTTAAATAGTTAAAACATAGAGTTAGACTGGTTTTAGACACAGCAGGATCCAGCTCAGTTGATGTCACCCATTATCCATCTCTTCTCTCATGTTCTACCATGTTTTAGCTCTGTGTTGTAATACGTAGGCTTGGTTCTCTAAGCAGGCTTTCTAGATAGATTACCCCCTACCTCAACACACATACACTAAGGTTGCATTGTTTTTATATCTCCTGATCAAAGAAAAGTAGAGGCCCTCTTACCAACCATTTGATTCTCCCAACAGAACTCTGACCCGGCTTGAGAATATGCCCAGCAAACCAATCACTATATGGCTTTGGTCAAGTAACCTCTGTAGAAAGAGATGTAATGACTTAACTCCCAGTCCTACCAGAATTAAGGGAGGAAGAAAATACCAACAGAAAATACCAAAAGAAAAGAAAATACCGAAAGAAAAAAAACCCCTTGGAAACTTAGCCTTTTACTTATTCTTGGTGGCTAAGACTCTAAAAGGTCCAAACAAGTATGCCGTTTCATTTTTAGGGCTGCCTTTGTCAAGAAACTTAGACTGCACTTTTCTCAGACAGGTAGAAGAAACCATAAGACACTTCTTGTTCTAGCTCTTCTTCCTCTTCCCATCAGCTAAGTGTGGAAACATGTTCTAGGTGAATTTTGAGATCTTGCTTAAGGTCATTACTTCATAATCATCCTGAATATTCTAGACATTCTCTATCTCACTAACTAATACATACATTTCTCCCTTCTTCTCATCTAAGGACATAGCTTACTCAAGACAGGTACTAATCATATTTTCTTTGATATATTTTGGTTTTGTGAGAAGAGATCATATCAGTCAATTATGAACAATTTATCACCAATAGGCCTGTCTACTGCCTATCAAAAAGCATGGGTTAAGAATATTAGAATGCTCTAGAATATTTCAACATGGTTCCTTTTACCATCACCTTTCCAGAAGATCAAGGGAATTTTTCTGCAGTATTCATGGTTAGAACCTGCTTGAGTTCCTACAGCTATCAACAATTTGGTAAGATATACCTTTCTGAACAAAGATGAAACATTTATCCTTTTCTCCCCACTTGACCCCTCCAGAATTTGAAAACAATCAAAATGAATTTTATTAAAGGCCTGATTGCTTCCACCATATAGGCCTAATTTGGGGAACCATCAGCATCACTGCTTCCTGAAATGAGACATAAACTTTTAACTAAACTGACCTATCCTCAGAGCTAAGAGACTGGTTCAATGAGATATGGAGCAATTTACCAACTTAGGACAAGCCCAAACCTTACTTACTTTTGATAGTCCAAGATGTTAAAATATTTCACAAATCTTTGAACAAATTCTTAGGGACCTTGAAATCACAGACATAGCTTCATCGTGGGTTCATTTGAGTCTGAAACAATGGCTACAAACTGGCTTTTAGACCATTGCTGGATAATAATTATAGGACTTGGTATTATAAACCTACGTAGCTTTGTACTTTCTAGGTTACAATGTGCCCTACCCCTGACTTTTGGCATTTCAGCTTCTACCAAGGTAGTTAATGTCCTCATCATTGACTTTAATGCCTTGGCATCGTCACAGGGTGGATTGTAGTGTAAGCCCTGACAGTTGCTTTACTATTTTTATTTCCTAGCTTTGTCATGCAAGTGACTGACTTAAGTTTAGATTGTTGAAAAATCCATTTTAGGAGACATCCACTTCTAAAAGGCTATGTTGAATAAGCATACTGTCATTTGACAACTTGCATAAAGAGCAAGGTTTCCTGCCTCCATTGAGGCTCCTTTGTGTTGGAGATCTTGTTTTATTGCAGCAACTGATCATTGGGTTGTGTTTTCTCTCTTCTTGAAATTTAAATTCTAGTTCTTATGTTTTAAAGTGACCAATAAGGAATGAGACTGAGAAATCAGTCCCCGCCCTCCACTCCAACAGAAGAACTCCTGGTCTAAGCATTCTCTCCCTCCTTCTCTCTCTCTCTTTCTCTCTGTGTCTTTCTCTCTCTTGATCCAGAGGCTCAATGCGTTTTCCCAGGTGTGCTGTCCAATTACCAGGACTTCTAAGAAATAATCAGTAATTTTTTTTTTTTTTTTTTTCAAAAGCAGCAGCAGTCACAGCAGCCGCATGAAAGTTCCACAGGGTCAACAGGTAGACTTCATTTGTGAGGTTATGTGCCTACCCACGAGGCACAGAACTATATACTATCCTAGTTATAGTTACAATCAACATATTTCCATGTTACAATCAGCATATTGCAGTTATAGTTATATATATCCTAGTTATAGTTACAATCAGCATATTTCCATGTTACAATCAGCATATTTCCATAAGCGAATTACAAATTTTGTTGTGGACAGTTCTACTTTAAGTGGAGAATGGAAACTTACCTAAGTTTCTACTAGTTTAGTGGCTTCTTCTGTTTCATGTCAAAAAAATCTCAAGAGATCATCAGTGTATATACATGGTGATAATTCCTGGTATTAGTTTACCTTCTAGTCATTTTGTTTCTCATATTTTTAATCTCAGATTGTAAAAACAGTAACAAGATTGTTCATGTTTACTATTAATACAGAAAGTAATGGTATAGAGCAATCTTATCAGTGGTGGATTCACTGATGATACCCTTTCTTTCTCTTATAGACAGATGAACATGGCATCCTTCCAAGGGACCAACTTTTGTCATTTACTATCCATCTTGAGGCCCTAGAAACCTGTCCACTGGAACATAAATTTCCCTTTATAATTCTTTCAGAGTTGGGGAATTTATGTTATTAAGATTTAAGAATTAGGGGACTTAACAAGATAGAATCCGTGGTGATCTTATAGGACTCCTAGAGCTTTTATTTCCACTGCGTTTTATAAGTCAAATAGATTATTGGATAAATATAACTTTAAACAGCTCATGAAAAAGCTGTGCAGCAAAATACATACACCAAGATTCCGAGGCCTGAAATAAATACGTATAAGCAAGAAAACTGGAGCAAGCCAATCTTCTAAACTTCTAATCATGAGCAATTTTTTTTCCTTTCTTAGTTGGCCAGTCAGTATATTTAAAACACATGCAGAAGTCTTTCTAATTATATCACAGTAAGACAAAATGCATTTTCTGATAAAGTTTACTAGATAACGCATAGTTTCCTAAGATGGAGTTCTAAAATATTCTAGTTCATATCAGTCCAGTTGCTTTACATACCACTAATTGTTTCCATTAAGCTGCTGGCATTTTAGAATCATTGATTAAACACCCATGGTGCATTAAACAATTATACGATATACAACTCTGATATGGATATATTTAATTGCTTCTGGCAAGCCGTAGTTAAAAAATAAGTATACATTTTAAAATACAAAGCCGATGAAATTAATGAGCATATTCTAAAACCGGAATTAAATAAGAAAGGAGTGATACTGAAAATTCAACAGAAACAGGAAAAGTAAAAGTCCCTCATCTTGCCGGAATCTTTGTCACTACCTATCAAAAACAAAAGTGGGAAAGCTTTGATGAGCCCAGTTAGTACAATGCATGGATCAAAGTGTCAGACTGATAGGATCAAAGGGAACAAAATGAAGTGGTAATGTTGTGCACCAGATTTGAAACCACGGCAATGATGAGAGGTTCTCACAGGATGGAACAGGGAAGCTTTGATTAGTGCACCTTGTTTGTACTGTGAAGGCATCAAAGTGGCAAATGCGCCTGGATCAAATGGGGCAGAATGCAATGGGTAATGGAGCACTCAGAGCTCACTAGAATTTAAGCAGAGATGTTGATGATGTGGTGGAGGACAATGCACACATCCCCATCTGGCAGCTGGGAAGAAGAAAAGAAAGGGAAGAGAGGGGAAAAAAAAAAAGGAATAATTCTAATCACTTGAAAGCTAGTTGATTAGGGCACAACCAAAGAATCAAATAGCATTTTCAATTATTGCATGGGATGTGAAAACTAAGTCATTTTTTAAAATTGGGCAATATTACCAATTGTTTGTTGCTATTTGTGCTTCATGTATTCTTTGTTGATTTTCAATAGTTCTATTATGTCTGTTAATTCACGAAGTAGATTCTCTTTGACTTTATATACATCTAAGTTTATATTTGCTGGGGATAGTTGTCTGTGTTTTAGCGCTTTAGAGTACACTATGTGAGTAAGATTCATTTTACACTCAAATTTCACTTACTGTGTTTGCAGGGATTTTGCATTCCCTGGGAATCAATTCCATTTAAAAGTTAAGTCGTAAGGCATCTGTCTAACTCACTTGATTAAATTCTCTTTTTCCCCTCATTCAAAAAGTTACAAGTTACAAGTAGTGTTTGTAAATAAAAAAAATGAGCATATTATTGGAATATTGAAACATGTACATAAAATATTCCCTAATATAGCACAGTGATACTGTTTCAGATAAAAAATAGAGAAAAGTGTTTAATCGTATTAACATTACAATAAAATTAAGTATGTTTAGCATTACTATGACTAATACTATTAGTGACAGAATGCAACTTCCATGTCTGAGGCTGTGTGCTAGCTGCTTTACATTTATTCCCACTTATCCTTACAACATCCCCATAAGTGGGTATTGTCATGATGGGGGGAGATTTTCTGGTGATTTGGGGAAATAGCAAATGTATTTTTCAAATAGAAGGGAAATAAACCATTGTGATCAAGAGGGCAGAACTGTATTACTCCCTTAAAATCTATCCTTTGTTTCTCACTTTTCTTATGGCTGCCTTCTGTCAGGGGAGTAAACTTGACTACTCCCCTGAGTTTAGATGTCACCGTGTGACTTAACTTTAGCTAATGGAGTATTAGCAAGCATGGTCAGTTTAGAGATAAGTGTGCTTTGATTGTCTGGCTTTCACTCTTGCCTTTTTGCCTTTCACTTTGAGAAGGATATGCTCCAGAAACCACTGCTTCAAGAGAATGAGTAAATAAAGCAGACCATCTTTTGACACAAAGCCTTCAACTGAGCAAGCCCAGCTGATCTTTAAACTGAGCCTAGCAGAGCCATGACCTACCCACCAATTAATGAGCAACATTAATTTGGTATTAATTGTTACAAAGTGTTATTTTGGCAAAGGCTCTCCAAAGCATCATTATGACATTTGTATGTTCACATAAAGAGGTCATTGACCAAATATGCACAATTATTTGAATGCACTATCCTTTTAAGCAGAGGTCGTAGTTATTACCCAGGTACTATTACTTCTTCCGTTATTATTCTGCCCTCCTCCTGTTTTCCCCAAAAGTACTTTGCAGGGGTTACTAACTTGTGAAATCTCTGTGGAATGTATTTTGAGATTTGTTCTCACAAGAGCAACAGGGGGTGGAGAAATCTACTGCCTGTACCTCTTGAGTACTGATACTCACATAGTGATGCTGATTGTACATCTGTTCTCTCAGGTCTTTGGGAAGTCTCTGTTCTCAAAAATCTTATATTTGTTTTTTTCCACTATCATTTCATATCACTTTTGAAAGTAAGTTTGTATTTTATAATAAAACCATCAAATAATTGAGTCTCAAAAATTACTTATATTTCATTACATTTTCTTCATTGATTACATAGAGTTCAGATGTGGGTAGATGAATAAATAGCCAGATTTACATTTTAAATATGTATTGATGTGCTTCTTGAAATGAGGGAAATCGCTGCTTATGAAGAAGTTATAGGGTTATAAAACCTTGCCCAAAGAATGGTTAAGCCCATTGCAATATATTTCTTTATTCATCAACTGAAACTCATACTTTGGGAATATGGGAAAAAATGGAAAAAATTTAAAAGATTTTTCTCAACAATGAGCTGATTAGATTTAATAAAAATTAGAAATCTTAGGTATATAAATACTGTAGCATAAAACCAAATAGTAGAGAACAGTGAAATCAGGAAAGAACAAATTCTGTTTATATTTTTGGATGCTGTTTTAACCTTAACACTATAAATTGAAGGCAATTAAATTAATTTTTAAATTATTAAATTCAAATGTCTCCGCTGAACTATATTTATAATTTGATGAAGTGTCCTTTAACAAAAAGTGACAACATAAACATAAATAATACTTCAACTGACAAATTTATTAGTACAAATTATTAACCTACTCCAACTACGTTTACTGATATCCTGACACACACCTAACTATGTCAGGAAGTGTTCATAAAACCCGACTGCACAATAAATATCTGTGATTAGTTAAAATTCTTTCAAATAATGAAATCTACAGCTCATAATATTAGGATTATAATATTGGTTAATTTAGTCACTCAATTTTGTACTAATTGTCCTGAACAGCATTAGGCATTCTGTCTGTAAAAAGACAGCTCATTTTACAAAAATCTGAATATGGCATAAATGGAATTAGATTCTCCAAGCCCAGATGAACTATATTCTCCAAATCCAAATTACTAAGTGACTAAAAAAATCAACGTGCAACCCACCCTCAATATTAGAAGGTTAACTCTTGATTAAAATTAACAATATTTATCAGAAAGATTAAAAATCAGAATCCAGGACATCGGATTTATCTTCAAACATAAGAAGAAATTTTAGAGTATATGAAAAAAAGAGTGCTTTTTTTTTTTTTTTTTTTGCCTATACTAGAGTATTTAGACATGTGTCAGTAGTCTACATACTTTAACTTTGGGTGCTGTAACTATGACTTTGAATGCAAATATTTCCAATAAAATATACTTTAAAACATACATAACAGATAATTAGTAAAATTTTAATAAAACCTAAAATATTCTTAAATTTTTTCTTAAGATATTATTTTTTATTTATTTGACAAAGAGAGAGATCACAAGTAGGCAGAGAGGCAGGCAGAGAGAGAGGAGGAAGCAGGCAGGCTCCCTGCGGAGCAGAGAGCCGGATGCGGGGCTCGATTCCAGAACCCTGAGATCATGAGCCGCAGGCAGAGGCTTAACCCACTGAGCCACCCAGGCACCCTGAAACCTAAAATATTCTTAATGCTTTCTGTTTATGTTGGAAAAGATAACCTTGTGATATAAAAAAAAATTGTTTACCATGACTCATGATAAGTGAAGGTATGAATCCAGGAAAAAAACAAAACAAAACTTTTTTTTTATTTATATTCTTGTTATTTCTTACCATGTACAAGCAACATTTAAACCACGGTATTTAATTTACTTGAGGAGGCTAATATTCTGTTTTTTAGAATCATTGAATAAACTTATTTTATAAAAATGTTATGTTTAGTTAAAACTACTGAAGTGAATGTTATAACATAAAGTTGAAACATATTATTTTAACAAGTATTAGATGAGTAATTTTTAAAGTACCAGATATATGTAAAAATTGGATAATATACATTCAGTTAATTTCTACACTCATTCCTTCGTTCATTTATTCATTTCCCTCTCAGTGTCTTATCGAGCACCTATAATGAGATGCGCAGTTGTGAAAGGAAAAGAGCATCTACACAAAGTCAGATAGATGCTTTCTATTTGAACCTCAGTTTGACCATCTGTAAACATGGGAAATATGAGGGCTTGCTCTTTGGTTTTAAGATGAGATGAGTTATATCAAAACTTAGCAGAGTGCAAAGCATATGGTAGGTATCTGTGGAAATTGAGTAACTATCAGTCATTATTATTTGTCTGTACAAAGCCCCATTATTTGCTCTGGCCTCATGGGTTTGCTTTTACATGCATGCTGTGTGTAGAAAATAGCTTAAAGTTGGTAGCCTAGATTGCTATGGGAATATAACTAAAGCCATAGGCATTGAGCTTGGTTGAACTAGTCACAGAAACCTAAATTAAAGGAACTACTATTAATTCAGAAAAACACACATTTGTCGTAGAAGCTGTTAAAACCCTTTGATATTCTAAGGCACCTTATCTCAGACTATGCAGATAAGGGTTGAGATTCATGAGTTTTACGTGTGGAGACTATAGGTTATTTATACCCACCATATTCACTGCTTCAGAGTAACAGCTTAAACTAAGACAGTCATGGTCAATTATATCTCAGTAAAACTGGAAAAATACTTAAAAATACACATAAAAAGGATAAAAGAGAAGGAGGAAGAGGAGGGGAGAAGAGAAGAAGAAAAGACTTGTGTAACTTCACATGTGATAGGGAATAGTAAAGCCTGCTCCATTCACTCAGCTGGCTGTCTCTGACAGTGCTTCAATTCAACAAATCCATACGCTATAAGAAATTACATGTCTCTGTGTTGTCTACAGTCTTGCTACTTAAATGGTACCACTTAAAGGTCTGAAATTAGCTTCTTCTTCATTATTTATTTATTATTATTTTTTAAGATTTTATTTATTTATTTATTTGACAGAGACAGAGAGATAACAAGTAGGCAGAGAGGCAGGCAGAGAGAGAGGGGGAAGCAGGCTCCCCGCTGAGCAGAGAGCCCGATGCGGGGCTCGATCCCACGACCCCGAGATCATGACCTGAGCCGAAGGCAGAGGCTTTAACCCACTGAGCCACCCAGGCACCCCTTCTTCTTCATTTATGTGTGATGACAAACAGAAACCAGGTGGCCACGACTAGAAGAAATTAAATCTAGTCTTCGCCTGCTTTGAAATTTATAGTGAAAATATTTTACAGAGAGCTTTCTTTTCTTATTAATCTTTTTTTCTTATTAATCTTTAAAACTGAGCAGTATCTATGTCTATTAAATGATTCTCATCATATCTCTTTAAGATATCTTATGCCAATAATGGTTCAATCACCTGGGCCAGGCAATCATCTTGCTTTCTGTCTGCTGTAGTTTTTAAGTGTGGAAAGGTTCTGGTATTATTTGTGGAAGAGGCCGTTTGTTGGAATGAATATCAAACTGTTGCTTTTACAGGGTCAATTTTCTTTATAATTGCCACTGGCATTAACAGTCATCTCTGAAAGTGCTCCTAGAAAACTGGCTGATGGATTGGTATGCAGAATAATCAAAAGAGCTACTGGAGATAATGACATTACTTTATAGGGAATTGCTTGAGGAAGATTTTCTCTTTTAGCAAGATGACTACCACATATGGTTAGAAAGTTGAGAGAGGGCTTTCCTTCCCTTTTCGGCTTAAGGCAAAACTATAAGCTCAAATAGGCTTTGTCCCTTGTAAGATGTTTGCTTTCTTCAGCAATTCTTAGATTAATGGGCTTAACAAGAACAGAATTCTATTGTGTGAAACAGCAGGTCAGCATTTGCTCATGTTCTGACTGCTCCTGAAAAATCAGATGTTCTTGCAAACAACAGTTAAAATATTTTCTTTTACTAAGTACATTAGTTAGTGTTTTACAAGGCTGATGAGAAGTAACAGGATTAGAAATTTCTCCTTTTTGTGTGCACTGCCCTCAATTCCTTTTCACACATTCATGGGAGTGCGATATGGCAGTAAAAATAAATCCATGTTCTTTTTACTAGACTAAGTGAACTTAAATGAATCCCAATTTTATCTTTTTCTCACATTATTAGCATTGTTTTTTTCAGGCATTTCATTTAGTCTTTAGGTCGAATTTGATGAAGAAATGTGTTAATAAAATTAGAAATCATTCAAATAGCAAACACCAAAATTTTTCCAAGTTGCATGCTGGTTAGTGTTCCTTCTTACCTTTTCCAAATGCAAGTTTTTTCTCTTTATTTCCTCTTACTTCTATCTTTTCAGTGACCTATTCCCTGGGCTATCCCCAACATCCATGCTATTTTTATCCCTTTTTTTTTTACCTTTCCATGGCAGAATCAGGGTTTAAGAAGGTAAAAATGATGTTGGTTTGAGGGGGAAAACAATAATTAAACTCTATAGCTCAATACTATTGTCTGTTTTATCCCAATTCCTCTTCTTTCCTACACAAACACACACACACACTCATACTCTCACACACAAGACCCCAACTAGTCTAGAATGATGCTATCCAATAAAAACATAATACAAGACACTAAGGTAAGCCACATATCTGATTTTAACATTTCTAGTAGTCATATTAAGAGTAATAAAAAAAGGAGTGCCTGAGCAGATGACTTACATAAATAAAACTAAAAAACAAACAATAAAAAGAAACATAAAATTAATTTTAAAAGATACATTATTTAAACCAAAAGATTTAAAATATTACTGTTTCAATTTGTAATCAATATACAAATATTAATAGGATTTTTGTGATTATTGTGATTCTTTTTTCTGTCTGGAGTCTTCAAAATCCAGTTGTACTTTACACTTGAATTACTGTATGGCACGTTGGCAATAGGGATTTTGCCAGAGGTTTCTAGAGACCAGCCTCCCGTGGCTCTGCCTATTTCCTGAGTCCACCATCAAGTACACCTATACATTCTATGAACTACCTGCTACCTACTAATAAGTTATTTTTCTACTTAAGTGTTTTTGTTTTTGGTTTTTTGTTTTGTTTTGTTTTTTGGGGGTTCTTTTTACAGGTGTTTTGCCACCAGGGACCCTGATTGATATGAACTCACATCTCTTTCAAGGGCTCCTTTTCCTCTGCATACATTTAAACCATCCTTAATAAGCAACACCATTATTAGTTTGTTCTAAATAAATTGCAGTCAGTCATGCTTATCAAATTAACAGCCTAATTAACTAGATATACTGCTGTATGTATAATATATGGATTGAGCCGAAAGAGAATGTTAATGCTCTATCTTTAACCTTTCTCTTCATTTCCCTCCTAAGCAGATTTCTTTTGATACTATCATATAAGTGTTGCTCTTTTCCACTCTCTTCTCTTTTTCATACTTACTTTGAATTAATTTTCATTTGCAAGATGGCAATAAAGTATATTTAATCACCTTTTTCCAAGATATTCTTTATAGAATATTGGCTTTATCTTCTAAGTAAGAAGCTATTTTTGGATATTCCTTGTCTAAAATTCTTCAAAGCCCCTGTACATTTTATGATAATATCCAAACTCCTCAGAGATTGAGTTTTAAGGCTTTTCCAATATTATTAGACCTTTTATCTTTATATCTAGAATCATTTCTAGATGTTCCTCATTTCAAAAATGACATACATATAAGCTTTTGTGACACATTTTTGTCACAAAACAAGACACATACCTCACACTCTTACTAAACACTCATTTAAAAACTTCTACAATAACTTTATTGCAATGTTCCTGCATTAATTACATTGTATTGTAGTTCTTCATTCATTTTCATGTCTTCCTCTTGTATACTCTAAAATTTCTCAGGCTCAATGAAAACAGGCTCAATGAATATTTATTGGATAAATTGAAAAATAAATAGGCGAGTCAGCAAGAAAACCCATTTAATAAAGATGTACATATTTGTTTTAAGTTTAATTATAATTGATGATAATTGTTCCACTCTGCAGTACTTGTTGGAGAAAAAACACTTGTACTATGAAATTGGACCTGACTCTGAATAATTGTTATACCACTTAGAGGAGTCCTATGACTTCAGGGAAGTTATATGACGTATCTGAGGTGGAATTCCTTCGTCTCTTTAATGGAAATAAAATGTCTATTATAGACACTATACAGATTAAAGGAGATATAAAAAAAACAAATGTATTAAATGCTCAGTGTAGCACACAACTTTTAGTAAGCACTCATTAAATTTCAGTCATTATTTCTGATATTTAAAATATTTAGTATTTTGATTATTCGATAAATCTTATGCCTACTGCACACAAGTAAATAATTGTGAGCACTTGTCTCTAAGTCCTAAACTAGTAGTTAAACTTTCAGAAAAAACAAAATTTAAAAATCACAAGAGATTAGCTATTTCTTACTGATAGTACATTTGTATCTGAATGTGTTGTGTGTGTGTGTGTGTGTGTGTAGATGGAGAGTAAAAACTATTTCTATTTTCAAAATTTAACAAGGTTGATATATTTTCTTTATATCATCTTTTACTAGAAACAATAAGGCACAATTGGCTCACTTGCAATAAACGTATTTAAGTCTTCTCAATAATTCTTTTCACTAGGGCATCTAGTATCCTTGTTGAAGAATCTTCCTGGTATGCTTATGGGTATCTCTGTCTAATATAATAAATTCACTTTTCTATCTCACTATTGAGTTCTTCTCCCCTTTGTTTACTTGAATGGGTAGATCTTAAGTGTATCTCCAGGAGCACTTACTTGAATAAAGAATAAAAACTCATCATTATAGGACCTTTGATCTTAATGGTATTTTCTGCGGCAATAAGAATCACACTGTTATTTCCTACATTTAGGTAGATTTTCAAAACTTTGTATAATGTATGTTCATTTAGATGCCAATTGGTAATGGGTAAAAGATAATAATTTGTTTCCATTCTTAATTTCCAGACTTCATTGATAGATCTCTCTGCATTCTTAATGTGATTAAAGCAAACAAACAAAAAGTGCTGCCTAATATTCTAATATGGTGTTTCTCTTGTGGGACAAAGAAGTCCTGTCCTGACTGAACTCCCTTAATTCGAATGTTGTCTATTATTCATGCATAAATGAATTCACAATAATTTTTCCAGTTACAAATTTAGTATTAATATCACTCACTCTGAGTTGTTATTATATTACCTTGGCTTCTCCATTACACTAGGTCTAGGAAGTGGTCACAAGTTTAAATATGATCTTATATTGGATTTACCTGAAAATATTTGGAAATGCATGGATTCAAAAAGGATAAATTTTTAGTAATCCTTTTATTTCCATTATATAGAATCACACATGGGAAAAGATGTAACATGCTTAATTAAAAAAAAATAGAGAACAGGTTGGTAATTTAATAGTAAACTGTGCCTGATTACAGAGAGTTAATTATGCCAAAATATCCATTCCTTAAAGGTGTTATGTATATTTTAACATTATCATATGTTACATCTTTAATTCTTATTAAATTTTATGAAATGCATTGATTTTTATGTCATTTCAAGAAGTAGTCCCTATGAGGTGACACTGCTGAAAAGTAATGTAATAGAATTAACCAAATGCATTTGCTAGGTATTGACATTTTAACTGAAGGTAGCACCTTCTGTGACGGTACTAATGGGACTCATGAAAAACAAGAACCTGAGTTCATTTAGATGAGGAATATTCTGCAGTAGGATGAAAGAGAGAAAAAAAAATCTATTACATTCATGGACTTCTGAACATGTTATGACATAAAATAATTGCATTTCTTGAAACAGAGTCACTTTAGTTTTATCCATTACCTATAAACCCAAAGTCTATTGCTTCTTAGCATTTTGTCATATAGTTAACTTATAGAGTTGACCTTGAAACTGAAATATAAGAACTATAGGTAAAAAAACTCAGTTTCTCAGCAATTTTTAAATTGAAGATTAACATTGATATTATTATTATTAATACTCCTATGCTGCACATTAAAAATCATAAGTAACACTACATAATTCAGAATCATATTTTTATTGAAAATATGTGAAAAGATTATTTGAGTTAATTAAAAAACAAACAATGATCTATTGTCTTCCAGCTTAAGACAGGGGCCTTAAATCAAACTTTTCTGGGCCAATACTTCTTTCTCCTGTGTTTTCAAATTAAAAACTATTAAAGCCCATTCACTCACAAAGCCAACATTTTAGCCAATTAAAAGTGGTTGGTGGAAATAGAATAGTAAGCAAGTAAAGACTCTTCTTTTTTCAGTAATTACACTTTCAGTACCAAAAACTCATAGTAAATAAATAGTAGAATAATAATATGTTCACTAACAGAATTCATAGTAGGATACAAAAAGGATGCTATAGAAATTTAAAACAGAGGATCGTGATCTAAGTTTAGCCTGAGAAATCACTTCTATGCCAAAATGCATACACGTTAACGATGTAAATGGGGTACAAAATGAAACAAACATCAAGAATAGCAAACGTAAGGACCTGTGACCAGAGAAGACAGTTGAGATGGCATACTAATTACAAAGTTGGGACTAGTGGGAGATATAGCTGGAGAGAAAGGCAGGGACTAGACCATGCAATGGCATGCCAGCCATGTTAAAACTGCATATTTATCCAGAGAGAAATGGGAAGCTACTGTAAGACTTGTCTTTTTTTCTCTCTCTCTCTCTCTTTTTTTTTTAAGATTTTATTTATTTGAGAGAGAAAGATAGCAAGAAAGAGCACAAGTGGGGGACCAGGCGTGCGTGGGCTCGTGAGAGAGAGAGAGAGAGAGAGAGAGAGAGAGAGAGAGAGAGAGAGAAGCAGGCTCCCCGCTAAGCAGGAAGCCCAATGCAGGGCCTGATCATAAAACCCTAGGTTCATGACCTGAGCCAAAGGCAGCAACTTAACCTACTGAGCCACCCAAGCGTCCTTGCTTTTTTTCACTTTTTTTTTTTTTTTGGAATGGGGGTTTGACACAGTAAATTTAAATTTTGAAAACATCATTTTGACTGCAGTGTAGAGAAGTACAGGAGAGGAATTTAAAAGAAGACCCATCATTTCCCTGTTTTTCACAGATTTATCTACTTTTTATTTATATTCCTGTTTTCCTGGAATGTTTTCTTTCTAAATGTTCTAGGAATAAAATGTAGCATTGACATAATATTTATCTTTGTATAATCTTTTGATGCTAGACCTGGTGAGCACATCTGAATCTCTTATCTTACTGCCAGTATGTAAGAATCAGATAGATAGATCTGAGTCATAGGGGATGTTATTGATCCCAAGTTACCAAAGTTTGTAGAGTCTACACAAGGTTATCAGATGCTTATATGTATAATACTTCAGAGTTGAGAGTTAAGGTCCTATCTGCAGATTTTACTGCCCAAAATATTCACCTATCACAATATGGTTTGTCATGAGAAATGGATTATTCTGCTGAGAAATAGCAAGCACTAAGCCTTTTAAAATGTTTATCAAAATATATTAATCAAAACTGGGCTTGTGTCAGTACATCTCCTGCCTCTCTCCCCCAATGGGGGAGTCATTTGGTTTTGCCCATATTACATTCCTACGCTGATACTAACAAGACCAAAACTACTAAGAAGGCATATCACATTGGGAAAAGGATTGACTATACTTTCCTAAATATCATCCAGACAAATAAATATTCCTTCTTTTTCTCTAAAAAATAAAGTTCTGTCATTACATTCCATTTATAAACAAATCATATGTGTGCACACATGTGTATTTTACTACAGATTTATTATGTAGAAAGTTACTATTAATGTAAATAATAGATACAATTTTTAAAGATAACCAAAACCATAAGAAGATTAAAAATAAAAATCTGATTATATTGACATTTTATAAAACAATCCAAATAATTTTGTTAAAAAGTAAGTAAAAGAAAAGTTTGGTATAGAATAGTTAGCAAGGTGGGAAAAGGACAGGAGTGACTATCAAAAAAAAAAAAACCACAAAGAAATAAATTTTCATGGAAATGAAGATAATTTTATTTAACTGTATACCAAATCATGGAAAGGAGAGAGATGAAAGAGAAAGAGAATGCAGTTTTTAAAAATGTTTCAGTTTTAGAAAATAGACATTTTATCCATTCATGAGAGTGGGCATTTGGTCCTTCCAGATAACTCAAAGACAGAATGAAATAATTTCAGTCGGTCTCTAGAAGGGTACACCATCTATTGTGTTTCAATAAACACAAACTCTCCTTTCATTAGGATAAAGAGCTCTTATGTCGTTAAGCATTGGGGCTTATTCTTTCTTTTAGAACCACTTTATTGTGGTATGCTAGATCTTGAATTTGGGATTCAAAAGGAGTTAAAATGGATAAAGAAACCTGTTTTTTGAAACTTGGGAGAATACTAGTAACAGAAATAGAAATAAAATTGCAACTATGATAAGTTCCATAAAAATAAGTTAATAACAAATAAAATAAGAAAATTTTCTTTTATGAGAAAGTTAGACAAAGTATTGATAAGGAAGCATAGATTGAGCTGGGATGTGAAAAATGCCAGAAGTCAGATCATTTAAATACACATAACAGTATAAATAAATATCCTTGGAAAGGAAAAAGGATCATAGCACATGGATTAAGAAAAAGGTCTAGTATCCCTAGACCTGAAATAGCTAAAATGAGATGAAGCTAAATGGAATTTAGGGAACAGAAGAAATTTCATCCAAGCCTTATAGTAGTTTAGTCTTTCTTTTCTCTTTCCAATGGATAATCAGCCTCCAACATATAAATAAAAACAATCAGATGAAAAGTTATTGAGTAAGGACATAGGTAGGGGTTTTATCAGGAAAGAAAATAAAGGGGTAGAAGAAAAAGGTCTTAATAACTGAAGTTTAGAAGCTGGGCCCCATATTTAGGAATTCTTACCTAAAAAGCACCAGCCAGTGGCCTGGAAGAAAGATTCCCTGAGACCATTTCAAGTGACTGGCCTGTCAGAACCCAGGACAGCAGCCCTCATACAATTTATTATGGCAGTTTTTCTACGGGATTAAAGAAACATAATAATAATAACAACGACAACTTTCCCCCAAGATTTTGCAACCAAATTCCCACCTAATTTTGGATGGCATTAACATGGTAAGATTTTGTGTCTTAGTATTCCATATTACTTGATCATTTTATAAGAAAACCTTCCCTCCATACCCAAGTTACTCAAAATCATTAACATTGGATAAGGAGAAGCTCTTATGTCTGGAATCTGAAGATAAATTAAGGCGTATTACTTCCGGTACTATGTTGAATAGCAGTGGTGATAGTGGACATTCCTGACATGTTCCTGACCTTAGGGGAAAAGCTCTCATTTTTTTCCCTATTGAAAATTATATTCTCTGTGGGTTTTTCACAGATGGCTTTTATGATATTGAGGTATGTTCCATCTATCCCTACACTGTAAAGAGTTTTAATCAAGAAAGGATGCTATACTTTGTCAAATGCTTTTTTTGCATCTATTGAGAGTATCATATGATTCTTGTCCTTTCTTTTATTAATGTAGTGTATCACATTGATTGATTTGTGGATGTTGAACCAACCTTGAAACTCAGGAATAAATCCCACTTGGTCATGGTGAAAAATCATTTTAATGTACTGTTGGATCCTATTAGCTAATGTTTTGGTGAGAATTTTTTTATCCATGTTCATCAGGGATATTGGTCTATAATTCTCCTTTTTGATGGGGTCTTTGTCTGGTTTTGGGATCAAGCTAATGCTGGCCTCATAAAAGGAGTTTGGAAGTTTTCCTTACATTTCTATTTTTTTTTGGAACAATTTCAGAAGCATAGGTATTAATTCTTCTTTAAATGTTTGGTATAAATCCCCTTGGAAGCCCTTTGGCCCTGGGCTCTTGTTTGTTGGGACATTTTTGATTACTGCTTCAATTTTCTTGCTGGTTATGGGTCTGTTCAGGTTTTCTCTTTCTTCCTAGTTCAGTTATGGTAGCTTATATGTCTCTAAAAATGCATTCGTTATTTCCTGATTGTCTAACTTGTTGGCATATTTGTTGGCATAGTTGCTCATAATATGTTCTTAAAATTGTTTGTATTTCTTTGGTGTTGGTTGTGATCTCTCCTTTTTCATTCATGATTTTACTTATTTGGGTCCTTTCATCAATAGGCATTTCTGCAAAGAAGATATCCAAATGGCCAACAGACATATGTTGGTTGTTGTGCTCAACATCAAAAGTGCTCAACATCACTCGGCATCAGGGAAATAGCAATCAAAACCTCAATGAGATACCACTTCACACCAGTCAGAATGGATAAAATTAACAAGTCAGGAAACGATAGGTGTTGGCAAGGATGGGGAGAAAGGGAAGCCCTCCTATACTGTTGGTGGGAATGCAAGCCGGTGCAGCTATTCTGGAAAACAGTATGGAGATTCCTCAAAAAGTTGAAAATAGAGCTACCCTACAACCCAGCAATTGCACTACTGAGTATTTACCCAAATGTACAAATTTAGATACAAATGTAGTGATCCAAAGGGGCACATGCATCCCAATGTTTATAGCAGCATTGTCCATAATAGCCAACTATGGAAAGAGCCTAGATGTCCATCGGCAGATGAATGGATAAAGAAATGGCATGTGTGTGTGTCTATGTGTGTGTGTATAACGAATATTATATGTATATAAAATGTATATATGTATAGAAAATGTATATAAAATGAAATCCATGGCAGGATTTCATTTTTTGATGTCTGCATAATATTCCATTATACATAATGGAATATTGTGTTGGAATATATAATATATATTGTATATAATATTCTATGGCATATATAATATAATGGAATATATAATATATAGAATATATGTTATATATATTAAATATATATAATGGAATATTATGCAGCCATCAAAAAATGAAATCTTGCCATTTGCAGCAACATGGATGGAACTAGAGGATATTATGCTAAGCGAAATAAGTCAGAGAAAGACAATTATCATATGATCATGCTGATATGTGGAATTTGAGAAACAAGGCAGAGGATCATGGGGGAAGAGGGGGAAAAATGAAACGAGATGAAACCAGAGAGGGAGACAAACAATAAGAGACTTTTAATCTCAGAAAACAAACCGAGGGTCGTTGGAGTGGAGGGGGGGTGTGAGGGATGGAGTGGCTGGGTGATGGACACTGGGGAGGGTATGAGCTATAAATTGTGTAAGACTGATGAATTACAATCCTGTACCCCTGAAGCAAATAATACATTATATGGTTTTTTTTTTAATACATTATATGTTAATCTTAAAAAATTAAGGTGCATTAAAAGATACAAATTAGGGACAGTGGGGAATGACAATGCTCTTAAGATAATATTAGCTATGCTTATTTATTGTGTATTCCAAGTCACACACTGTGATACACCCTGTACATATCCTAATTTTGCTTTCTCCCAATTTAAATACCACTATTATATTCAGAATGCTAAAGGTTGTGAAATTTTATCAAAATAATTTAGCTATGTGTATTTTCCAAACCCACATCTTTGTTTATACTGAACAACAGTATAGAGTTATAATGGTAGATTGAGCTACATGATGTCTGAAGAGATGTCATGGAGTATGACAAGTGGATGCTTTGGCAAGGTTGATATTCATAGTGTGGTGAGAGAGAAAGTCAGGTGCGGAGGGAGGAGGAGTCAAAGAAAGGTAATAAAGTGGAAAGTAAATGCTTGGTTTATACACAGGAAAGTTTATAGCAAGGAAAATTGTAGAGACTGAGGTCAAGACAAAGGAAATTAGTTTATCCTGAGGAGACTGAGTAATGAATTTTAGGAGGAAGGGGAAGGAGTAATAACAAAAATAAATTGAAGAATACAGAGATAGAAAACATAACTAATGTCAGAATTTTTCAGAGGTGACAGGCAGTGATATGATTGATAATGTGTCTGTGAGTGTTTTGTCTTACAAAGAAGAATGGGGAAATCTTTCTTTGATGCAGAAGGGAGTACAATAAGACCAGTTTAAAAAAATACAAACAAATAACTGCAAAAGCAATTATTTTCCTACATAACAACATAAACAGTATTATTCTGGAATCCAAACTCTCTATTAATTGGTACTAAATCGCCCTTCCCTCTCATCATTTAAAAAACCAATTCTTTATACAGGCTAAATCACTGTATTCATTGTAATCATCATCTGAATCCAAGTCCTGTTTTTCCATTTCAGTGTCTCATCCAAGTGATCCTCCTAGCACAGATGTCTCTCCCTTCCCATCACAGCCACTCTCATCTATATTGTCCAGTGCAAATCCACCTCCTCTGTGAAGTTCCCTTAAAAGCACATTTTAAAATTATCAGGCATTCCTTCTAAGAAGGGACTGCATGTATAAGTATTAGTCATTTATCTTAATACTTTTGGATATTATTTATTGCATTCTATGCAGATAGAGTTATATCTACATTTCTAGTTCTATATAGAGTTATACTTAGGGTTATATCTATCTATCTACGTATCTTTCTAGTTATGGGCTGACTTATGTCCCCCATAATTCATATATTGAAGTTTTGAAATCAGTACCTCAGAATGCGATGGTATTTGGAAATAAGGTCCTTAAAGAGGTAATTAAGTTAAAATAAGTTCCTGAGATTGGGCCTCATCTAATATGACTAGTGTTTTTATAGGAAGAAGAAATTAGGAGACAGACACACACACAGGGAAGATCATGTAAAGACAAGGAGAAGATGGCATGTATGAAATGAGGTGAGAGTCATCAGAGAAAATCAACATTGCTGTCACCTTGATCTTAGACTTCTAACTTTAAGGATTGTGAGAAAAAAAAATTGTTTAAGCCATCTAATCTATGGTACTTATTATGACAGCCCTAGCAAACTAACTATAATATTATATGTTATATAGAAATATAATCTCAACAAATAAATGACATCCCTCTTGGTAATTTTATATATCACCCTTAATTTTTCACAGTGTCTTTTATACAAAGTTCTAGTACAATGCAGTGGTTAAAAAAGCTCAGATTATGGAGTAAAACAGGGTTGAGTTTTACTAGCTTCCACATAAAAACTGTATGAACTTTCACATAATATTTAACTATTTTTATCTTAATTCCTTTATCTATGTTATAAAGATAATAAGGGTCTCTTCCTCATGAGGATATTATGATTATTAGATGAGGATGTTAATATAGAATACTGTATATACAAGGTCTATAGCAATTGTTAGCTAATATTACTTAGTTCTTGATCAATATTTTTGAATTTTATAAATTATTTAATATGACCTAATTTTTAATAAATTCACTACTATATCTTTAACTATTAAATATTTTTCAATATTTTATTTCTTAAATTACATATTTTTTTAGATTATAATTTTAACACTGGATATTATTTCTTACTAGACAGATTTCTGTTGAAAAGCTCATCTATATGATTTTCTTGATAATCAAAATTCATAATAAAATAATTTAAATGATTATACTTCTGGTAGCTTAAAATGAGCACTCAACCATTTATAATGTAGAGTGAGTTCATACATTGACTAGATATTTCTCATATTTAAAAAAGTTGTCATAAGGAATGAAGCACACTAAAAATTCATTTTCAAAAGTTTTCTAAGTTCATTAAGGATAAACAATGATTCCGAACTAAATACTAAGCAGGTATCCTATAAGGTAAGGGAGCACACAGTTACCTTTCAGTGGTAAAGTTTCTGCCACATTCCTGAACCACTGAACTTCTTTTGGCATCCTAGAAGGGCAACAAAGTATAAAGCTTAGATCCTATACACTGTGCTGAATATAGTAAGAAACCCAATTAACTTAGAAAATATCTGCATCTCATAGAGTTGAAGAGTTAAATCTTTTTCTTTTTTTCAAAAAAATCTAGAGACAGGATGCCTGGATGCCTCAGTCAGTTAAGCATCTGCGTTCAGCTCAGGTTGATCCCAGGGTCCTGCGTTGGAGTCCTGCATCGGGCTCCTTGCTCAGGGGGGAGCCTGCTTCCCTCTCTGCTTGTCTTTCCCTGTGCTTGTGGTCTCTCTCTGACAAATAAATAAATAAAATCTTAAAAAAAAAATCTAGGGGCACCTGGGTGGCACAGCCAGTTAAGTGTCAGACTCTTGCTTTCAGCTCAGGTCATGGTCTTAGGGTCGAGATTGAGCCCCACATGGGCCTGTGCTCTCAGCATTGAGTCTGTTTGAGATTCTCTCTCTCTCTGTCCCTCCCACAGAAACAAATTTAGCCCCAGCTTAAAAAAAAAAAAAAAAAAAATCCCCTCAGAAAAAGTGACAAGGTTTAAAAAAAAATTCCCTCAGAAAAAGAGACAAGAAATACAATCGGTACATAATCAGAAGCCATAGCATACAAGAAAAACACAAGGCAGGTAAATTGAAAGCAGCAGAGATAATAACCAGTGAAAAATATCTAAAGAGAAGATTTCAGAAGGCAAAATTTACAGAAAAAAAATATTTTAAAAGCATTGCTAATTGTTTAAAGAAATAAAAATGTGGAAGTATAAACATGGAACTAAAGATGATAAGGAAGAAACTGTGAAATTTTATAATAAACTACGACAACAAAAAAAACCTAGAAATGAGTAGACTCCACACTGAACATGGCAGTTGAATTCACAACCTTGAGATCGAGTTGCATGCTCTACTGACTGGGCCAGGCAGGCATCCCTGAAAAATACAATTGTTGAAAAATGTAAAACCAGTAAAAATATCAATAGCTTGATTGAAGAGAAAATTAGTAACCTGAAACATATTTCTGAAGGAATTTTCTAAAATATAGCACAAAAAGACAAAAAGATGAAAGATGTGTGTGTGTGTGTGTAAATAAATAAATAAATACAAAGAAATAATAATTACTCAACAAATGTCTCAGGTCAGGGTGGAGGAGGTTCACACATAACCTATCACATATGGTTTTAACTGGAATATTTTATTGGTAAGTTTAAATAACTTGAATTGTCTACAAATACATTTTTACTTGCATTTCAAAACTAAGTGTATAAATGCTTACTTTTAATTTTTAATAGCAATATTTTAAAAGCATAGGAAAACTGGAATTACATTTAAAGTAATTACAAGCCTTGACAAGTACTGAAACACAGTCCCTATAAATCTACTGATCACAGACTAAGAAACTCTTCTTGCATATAAAATTGAAAAGCATCTGCATTAAATATAAAACTATTCTTCATGGAACTGAAGTTTGTAAGGATTGACTGAATTTAGATTCAAAGCAAGTAAAAATCTGAACAAGTATATGAAGAGTGTTTTTCAAAAAGTGAAATTTGGTTTTCTGAGAAAAAGCACACATACTTACACAACTATTTAATGGAAATTTTGTATTCTTTTGGTTAAAAGAAAGGTAGCTTTGTTCAATTATGTCCAAATGAACAAACATTTGAATGTAAGACATTGTGTGAAGCAGTGAACATATAAACATAAAACTCAGAAAATTTTCTTTCAAGAACTTAGATTTAATGTTTTAGTTAGCACATCCATTTATATTATCTTAGATTAAAAATATAAAGTGATATATAAAGTGAAAATTAGGGAACTTGCATTATCTATATAGTGTCACATAGCCAGAAAGTGAATTAGCATCACTGCAGTCCAAATTAAGAGATCATGAAAGTATCTTAGAATCTTTACATTAAAAGCCCATATGAGTAAGCAATATTTCTATATGTCTTTTTTTAAAGATTTTATTTATTTATTTGACAGAGAGAGACATATCACAAGTAAGCAGAGAGGCAGGCAGAGAGAGAGGGAAGCAGACTCCCCACTGAGCAGAGAGCCCAATGTGGGGCTCAATCCCAGGACCCTGAGATCACGACCTGAGCCGAAGGTAGAGGCTTTAACCCACTGAGCCATCCAGGCGCCCCTCTATATAAGTCTTGGTGTGGAGTTAAAATTATTAGAAAGTTTGTGGATACTAAAATGAATGGTTTATATTAATAGTAAGAATCCTCTTATCCTCTATTACACAGTTTAAAAATAAATAATAAATAAATAAATAAATAAATAAATAAATAAATAGCTGAACCCAAACCAAGACCCTACAAACTAAGATATGTATATTTAAGAATGACTATATATATATGAACGACCAGATATAAAATGGTGCATGCAAAAATTTTCTTCCTCCTTAAGAAACTGGTAAGACTCTGAAATCAGTATTCTAAGGGAAAATGTCTATAATGGTCTGCTCTGCATTTTCCTATCATCCGACATTCCAAGTGCTGTACAAATTTCATTTTTCATGCTGTTCTTCATTCACAACATATAAACTAAACTTGACTACATCTTCTTCTCATGTTGCTTCTATTTTCTGCAAAATCTTTTTAGTCTTTTCATGTATCTGAAATGCTAAAATTTCAATCTTAATCATTTTTTCCAGAGAAGGTTGCTATCATCAAATACTAAAAATACTTTTGACTGTTTTACTTATTATCCTACAATAATTTTCTTCTGATTGCTTTGCCCTGAATCCTTGTTTTCTTTATATATCTATCAACATCTGCCAAGCTAGATAATCCAGTAGTCAGAATAAATTCAGATTACCAGCAAGGCCAGAAAGTATGCCTGCACGCACACACATGTACACACACACATTCTTTAAGTAAATTACCTATACAGTGTCCACAGAATCTGAAAATATAGATAACATTTTCTAACAATTCAGACCATAATTCTTGATGATATTATGTATAATGGCCTATATTTCCAACTTTATGGAATCTCTCTATACATACACACATGCACACAGACTTCACACACACAATCATAAAAGTTTTTGCCTTGGAATAAATCAGAATACTGTTGAAACTTCCTAAACTTAATGACATACATATATGACTTATATATGTGACGATATGGCATATTTTTTAGTGGAAGAAAATTATTGCTTCAGATTAAACAGAAAAATAAATCTACCTTTGCTCTATAAACATGAGAGCCATGTTTTTCTCACATAACTTCATTAGGCATATAACCCATTTAAACACTGTACCCCCAATGAAATGTAGACCATGGAAGCATAGAAAGCACAGGGAAGAATAGACCTTTCAGAAAAAGGAAGGGGGAACAGAAGGCTTCAGATAAGAGATGACATGTAAGTTGGATTTTGAAAGATGAGTAAGACACGGACAAGCCTAAAAGAGGAACATTTTAGATAGAATTAACATCGTGAGAAAAGCTCACTGATGTCAGAGTCTAAGGCAATAACCTATTTTGCAGTCTATTCTTTCCTTAAAGAGTATCTATAAATTATCATCACAAAACTGACTCCTCCTTGTCATCCAGTTCTCACCTTAAATATCATCTTAATTCCTAACCAAGCAGCACCTTTCTCACAGACTGAGTCAATCTTTATCTTAGCACCCAGTTTCATTCATTTTTTCTTCTTACAAAGATCATTACCTGCTATATTAGATAGGGTGGCTGGGAAAAGCCTCTAGAAAAAGTGGCATTTAAGCAGGTACCTAATGGGGTAAGGTGATAAGCCACATAAAGCTGTTGGAATGTTCTATCAAAGGCAAGGGCACATATTGGTTCTCCTCAGTATGCTCGTGGACCACAAGAAAGCCAACTTGGCTCACGTGGCAGAGCAAATGAGGGAGAAAGTCACAGGCTATGTGGTTAGAGGTTGGATGATGAAGCGTTTTATAAATCATAAAAAGTGGTTTGGATTATAATCTGAACATTATGAAAAGTCTTAGAGGGGATTTTAATAACATATCATTTACGTACAGTTTTTAAAAGGTGATTTATGGAAAAATGCCTGTATAGCTGGCAACGTAGTTTCAGCTCAGCATACAAAAGAATTGTATCTATTATACAATTACAAACTCTATTTTTTTCTTTGAGAGAGAGAGAGTGAGTGAGAGAGAGCACGAGAGGGGAGAGGGTCAGAGGGAGAAGCAAACTCCCCACTGAGCAGGGAGGCCAATGTGGGACTTGATACCGGGACTCTGGGATCATGACCTGAGCCGAAGGCAGTTGCTCAACCAAATGAGCCACCCAGGCACCCACAATCACAAACTCTTGGTGATGGTAAGGAAACTTTTGGTAAATGTATTCATAAAAATATTCCAGTCATTCATATTCATCCATTTAATAGTTTGATGTCCTGGATGTAGCAGGAAGGAGGATGACCAATGAGTACGATATTACAATAATCTAGGTGAAAGATTATGAAATCTTAGTCTTGTCAGCTGAGGGTGAGGGAAGAAACTCTTAGTGGTCCTAGGAAGACATGACAAGAAGCTTTTCCCAGGGGAGTGAATATTTCACACTAACAACGGTATTTTTACAGTCACTTAACATGTAATCAGAATTGGATGAATCTTGACAGACATATTACTTTAGCATTAACCAGACTCAAAGTGATAGTTGCCTGCATCTCTGTTTATCTATTGCTGGGTGTACACCTGATTCTACTTTATATTTCTATGGAAATTTTCATCTTATTAGACTAACAAGAGATATGCAAAAATCCCTATATTAGATCAAAAGGGACCTTTACACCCAAACATAGCATATTGGAAATACTGGCTAGTTTTCATTAAAAACAGTTGGAATTAGCAGATTGTGACTAATGTGTATTAGTCCTAGAAAGTCATACCAATACCTTTGTAGCCTTTTTTAGGAATGTGTCTAGTTGCAACACCAGGATATAAATGTAATTCTACTATTTTTTATTAAGTAATTCTGTTTGTTTATAAATTTGTTGGGCTGATTTTCCTGGTAACATTTCCTATGTTATCATAACAGAGTACTGAGAAACTTGTGTTTGAAGTCTCAAGAAATGTAAGAGAGATGTAACCAGATATAATCAAGAGCCCACAGTTTCTTCCACAGAAACACACAATAAATGAAATTTCTTCTAGTGAAACAGGTATCTAATCATTACATTTAGCTTTAAATAAACTAAAGGAAAGCTCCTCAATGCCCAGTCTCCACCACAACGTGAGCCACATCAACCTGAAGTCATTGAATAGTACCACTTTTACCAGAGCTCATGAAACAGTGTGGAAAATTTCTATATAATGCCTGGTTTTGAATAAAATAAGGAAAGAAGGCACAGTATAAATCTTTGGCATCTAAAGTCTCTTGGCATCCTGAGACTTCAATCATGTCATTGTTTTAAGAAATCAAAATGAAGGGCACCTGGGTGGCTAGTGGGTTAAAGCCTCTGCGTTCGGCTCAGGTCATGATCTCAGGGTCCTGGGATCCAGCCCCGCATCGGGCTCTCTGCTAGGCTGGGAGCCTGCTTCCTCCTACCTCTCTACCTGCCTCTCTACCTACTCGTGATCTCTCTCTCTGTCAAATAAATAAATAAAATATTAAAAAAAAGAAATCAAAATGAAGTCTGGAAGATAGGACTTTTAGAATGGCTAGAGGAAGGACTTCTGAAAATCCAGTCCTCCACCCAAGTAACAGAAATGTTCATGTGTACTAATGACATGGCTCTGAATATAGCAAAAACTGAAAGAACTAAAAAAAATAGACAATTTCATAAAACATAGTTGAAGATTTTAAGACACCTCTCATAGTAACTGATAGAACAAGTAGACCAAAAATCAGCAGAGACATAAACGATTTAAACTACATACGTAACAAGATTGATTTAATCAACACATATATAGAATATAGGCCCAACAACTGCAGAACTCATACTCTAAGTGAACATACAACATTTAGCAAACTGACCATATGCTGGGCCATAAAACAAGTCTCAACCAATTTCAAATATTGAAATACTAGAGTATGACCTGTGATCAAAGAAAAATGAACTAGAAAATCAATCACAGAAAGATAACCAGAAAACTGCAAAGTGTTTACAACTAAACAATACATCCTAGGAAACCAATGAGCTAAAGAAGAAACCACGGGGCACCCGGGTGGCTCAGTGGATTAAGCCTCTGCCTTCAGCTCAGGTCATGATCTCAAGATCCTGGGATCCAGCCCCGCATTGGGCTCTCTGCTCAGCAGGGAGCCTGCTTCCCTCTCTCTCTCTGCCTGCCTCTCTCCCTACTTGTGATCTCTCTCTCCATCAAATAAATAAATAAAATCTTTAAAAAAAATTAAAAAAAAATAAAGAAGAAACCACAATTGAAATCAGATAGTACTTTCAGCTAAATGATTTATGGAAATAAAACATATTGTGCACGTAGGAAAAAAGTCTGTAACAATTGCAGTCCCTGCAATCATTAAAAAGAGAATAGCAGATTTAATCGAGTCCCCTCCAAAATTATGTTGAAGTCCTAATCCCCAGGAACAGTGAATTTGGAAATAGGGTCTTTGCAGATGTGATAAAGATGAGGTCATACTGGATTAGGTTTAATCCTAATCCAATATGCCAATATGACTGGCTGTCTTTTAAGGACACAGAGGAGACACACAGAAGAAGGCTATGTGACAGTAGGGATGACAGAGATTGAAGGGACACAGCTACAAGCCAAGGAACTCCAAGGATTGCTAGCAACTATCAGAGGCAATTACAAAGAGGCAAAGAATAATTCTTTCTTATGGTCACTGGAGAGAGCATGGTCCTGTTGACACTTTGATTTTGAAATTCAAGTCTGTAAAACTGTGAGATTAAAAAAAAAAAATCTGTTGTTTTATGTCAAAAAAGGTCAATATTATTGTTTTTATGACCTCTGGAAATTAACAAAGATTTGCAACTGTCTAATGAGTGTTGATTTTTTTTTTAATGGCTGAATCTGTGTAATACTGAACTTTGTGGCAACTTAATTTACCCTTTTGCCAAACTCATCTCTGTTTTATGTTGTCCCCCTTCCCTCCAAAAAAACCAAAAAACCCAGCTACCTTGCAACCACAGTAACTGAAAAACAACAGTAGAATAGCCAATGAAATGGGCAGAATGGACTTAAAACCTTTTCAAAAAGCCTCATTATTAAAAAAAAAAAAGCCTCATTATTAGTGAGCTTTCACTATTTAACATATCTGTCAGCTCCTTGGGAATGTCCCATTTGCCAGACTTGTCATTATTTGACCCGCTTTAGATCTCCTTTGGTTGGAAGAGCTTTAACCGTAGGGCATTTGTCAAAAGCTATGTGTAGCAATTGTTCAAATCACATCTACCTGAGGTGGCAAAACTAGTTGTTAAAAAAGAGATCAGTTAAAAAAACAAACAAAACAAAACAAAACAAAAAACCAAAACATAAATGAGGATATCATGAATCAGGTGTCCCTAAGGGGCTTTCAGAAGCTTCAACCTTCTTGGGAAAGGAGGCCACATGCACGTGCAGGTCAGTGAGCTTGTCCAGAAACAGCTGAGGAGGCCCAACAGTCCTGATTCTGGCTGATGTCAGATCACTGCAAGAACTAAAGACCAAGATAAATTCCTAAACTGCCAGAGGACGGCAGGCAAGAAGCCACACACACAAACAGCCTCCCAGTAAAGGCCAATGGAAGATCCTTGGTTCACATTTACAAGTACAAGCAGCAATTTGAATGACCATACAAGAATACAAGAAAGGGGGTACACTTTAGAAAATTAGCTTAGGAAGATCACTAAGCAAACAGACACTGACAACAGCAAATGATTAGTGTATAATTTATTTAAGACTAGATGAGTTTTCCAAAGGGGTGAGTATAAACTAAACTAACTAAATAAAAAGTAGAGTAGATTTTAAAAAGAGAGAGAGAAGAAATCCTAGAAGTTAGGCTAGATGAGGAGAAACCAGAAAAGAGAAAACAGGAAGAGGTAACCAGAGTAAAGGTACACGTGTGTTATCTTGGAAGTCAACTGAATAAAGGGTGACCAGGAGAAAGGAGTTATCAAATATGGCAAATTCAGTCCATAAGTCAAAAATGAAGAAGTGGGAGATGAGGTCAGAAAAAGGAAACTGATGGCTTGGAAATCCCTTACTTCTTAACATGACTGAAGATTCATAGAAGAGCATAACAGTAATGGTGAGGCTTCATTTGGATGATCACTAATTAAATAGATATTAAGATTTCTTTACAAATAATATATATAATTAAACTCATTTTAATCTCCACAATAGATATTTTCCTAGCGTTTCATGCTTCATATGATTATTAGTGCTAACTCCACCACAGAATATAAAACAAATTTATTTCTAAAGAGGATTTTTTTAATCATAAACAAAGAAAATCAAATAAAGTATTTCAACAGAGAGAAATTTATAGAGGAAATTAGTTACATAAGTGTTGGGGAACTTAAAGCACAAAAAAATACAAACTGGATTACCAAAGTGATAATAACTGGAGGAAACAACTGCTGGGAGGTCTGTAGGAATGAAGAGAATGTGCTGGATTATCAGACCCTGGAAGAGACTGCAGAGCTGGCCCTCAGAACACAGAGTAGGGGGCTTTGCAAGCTGACCTTGTGACACTGGCATGATTAGGCTGGTCCTGGGAAGGATGAAAGAAGCAAGAGGCCTGAACTACTGTATTCTTGCAAATGAAGGGCAGCTTCTCCCTCTTGAAAGACAACAGCTTAATGATCTAGACAATATGCAAACATGTAGCTTAATATATTTTAAACCGTAAAGCATTATTAATTAAGGAAGAAATTATGCTATAAAAAGTCTATATTGAAAATCCTTGTTAGAAATCTGTATTTTAACTTCCAAGATACACATATCAGGAAAAATTACCTTATTCATCAAAACAGAGAGAATTCCGGGTCAGAGATCTTTCATTTTCATTACGCATGGGTATATAAATAATAAAAGTTACATTTATGGCAATTATTGTAGAAATTTTAGTAAGCACCCATTTATCCAAAAATAATCAGAAAATTGGGTCTTTTGGTTAATTGAACATTCTTGTTAATTGACATTTGTCAAATATATCATACATGGATTAACAGTGCTCAAAGAACTAGAATAAAATAACAGGCACTTGACATCAGAATTTTAACTCTACAGCTCTTCCTAGCTGTATAATTCTGACTCCCTTCAGGATATACAAGTGTTCAAACATTACTTAAAGTATGTCATTGATTCAAATTAATCAACAAATAATTATAGTTGTATAACATTTAGAAGTAGAAGTTAGAACAAATAAGACTGAATTGTTACTCTTGGACACAGCTTGAGGTTTGATTATGTAAGTAAATCTTTAGAGTAAAATTAAATGAAGGTACAAAATATTATGAGTAGAAAAAGAATTCTATATCTTTAGGTGGTTTTCTGGGCTAATGGGTGTACACCCTACCACATTTTAACATAACAGTAGGGATCTACCTCAGAAAGACACATTTTTTAATACAATTATTATTTTTCTCTATATCTACATGTTCTTCATATTATATTTTTATTTCTCCTTTGAATTTATCTGCTAGTAATTTTTTTGAATGTAATGGAAATAAATAAACGAGAATTTCATATTTTTACTACAAAAACTATTTTATAGTAAACTGATTAGAGAACATGTCATTCTTTCTGTTTTCTATTGATTATTACTAATTACAACTAGTTTAGAGAGTTTTAATAATTCCTCAAATATAATGATAGTGATAGAAAGATGCATTGTAAATTTGAATGTTCACTGAAAAAAAAATGACCCTTTTCCTTATCGGACATATCGAAAACTACTATATTAGCCACAGTTTAAACTGATATAGTAGAAAGAAAAGGTGATATTTTAATAAATCAAAAGGTATTTGCCCTCTAACTTTATAGACCACAGGTACAGAACACAAAGAATAAAACTTTATTACTGGTTAAATAGAGTTCGTACTATAATACCATTGAATGAATTCTGAAATCAGAAGGTTAGAATTAGCATCAGTCATGCCCACTGATTTTATTTTCTTTTTATTTTACTTAAAAAGGCATCTGGGTGGCTCAACCAATTAAGCTTCTGCCTTCGTCTCATGTTGTGATTCCAGAGTCCCAGGATCAAGCCCTGCACTGGGCTCCCTGCTCAGAAGGGAGTCTGCTTCTCCCTCTGCCCCTCACCCCACTCATTCTCGCTCTCTCTTTCAAATAAATAAAATCTTTGAAAAAATAAAATAACAGCTTTATTGAGGTACATTTGGCATTTAATAAACAGCATATATTTAAATCTATAATTTGATAAGTTTTGACATATGCATATACCTGTGAAACTACCAAAACAATCATGATAATAGACACATACAACATACCCAAAAGTTTCCTTAAGACTTCTGGTAATCTCTTCCTCCTATATTTCTACCCTTTTCTAGCCTCTGGCAACCTATCATCTGCTTTCTGTCACTATATATTAATTTGGATTTTCTAGGACTTTATGTGAATATAATCACATAGTATTTTTTTTATGTAGCATTTTTCACTCAGAATAATTATTTTGAAATTTATTCATACTGCTACATGTATCAAAACTGTATCATTTTTATTGTTAACTAGTATTCCATTATATAAACATATCACAATTTATCAATTTACTTGTTATAGGCAAGTTTCCAGTTTTTGGCTATTGCACATAAAATGACTATGAAAATTCATGTGCAAGTTTTCATGAAAATTTGCTTCCACATCTCTTGGTACAGGAATGACTAGGTGAAATAATAGGTGTTTGATTAGCATTTTAGGAAACTGCCAAATTATTTTTAAAGTGGTTGTCGCATTTACATTCCCAGGAGCAGTAGATGAGAGTTCCAGTTGCTCCAAATCCCCACCAACATCTGATATGATCAGATGTTTCAATTTTAGATATTCTAATAGGAATGCTATGATATTTCATTATAGATTTAATTTTCATTACACTAATGTCTAAATGTGTCTGTCATTTGTAATTCTAAGCTAAAGTGCCTGTTGATAATGTCTCTTTTTTAAATTCTGTTGTTTGTTTTCTAACTGGTGAATTTTAAGAGTTTTTTCTATATGCTAGATTCTGGTCCTTTGTTGGATGTGTGATTTGCAAATATTTTCTCCCAGTTTGAGGCTTGTCTTTTGGTTCTCTTAACATTCTCTTTATTGATAAAGTCCAATATATCTTATCCAACAGACCCAAAGAAAATTCCACAGATGCCTGTAAAATATTACATGAAATTACGGTTGCACATCAAAATGTAAAATACTGTTCTCTTCTATTTATTTGAATCCTAATTCTACACAAACCACATCATCATTACCATCATCATCATCTTCATCACCAACATGATCAGTGTAAGGAGGCCTCCTCAGTGTTACAGAAATTATTAAAAATGGGTAAAGTGTTATTACTTTTCAGTTGAAGCTAGTCTCCTTTGTATTACCAATGTGCATAAATTTTTCACACTTTCCCAAAGTCCTTTTCCAGAAAAAGAAATCTGAACATTTTATTTCTGAAAGGAAGTAATATCAATATGTGAAAACATGCATCTCTCCAATGTATTCATGTTTAAAATATTTTAAACATCCTTCCTTTTAGCAGACTGGATTATTGCTCTCAATTCATCACTTTCTACAGTATTCAGAACTTTTGTTTTCCTTTGCTAAGTGACTTTGTTGTACCAACCATTAGAGTGACTGAGAGTGGGCTGCCTGGGTGGCTCAGTCGGTTAAGCGTCTGCCTTCAGCTCAGGTCATGATCCCAGGGTCCTGGGATCAAGCCCTGCATCAGCCTCCCTGCTCAGCAGGGAGTTTGCTTCTCCCTCTCCCTCTGCTGTTTCCCATGCTTGTGTTCTCTCTCTCTGTTAAATAAATAAATAAAATGTTATAAATAAATAAATAAATAAATAAATAAATAAATAAGAGTGACTTGAGAGTATCCCTGACACCATTAATGCTAGGCATAGCCAAATGACTTGCTTTGGTTGATGGAATATCAGTGAATGTGCCATGAACAAGGTGTTTACATGTGCATGGCTGCTCTGACTTGCCTTTTGTGTTTCTGTAGGCATCATGAGAGGAGCATGCTCTCCTGTAGCTGTTGTTCCTTCAATGTGAACCTCAGAATGGACCAGTAGTGTGGACCAGAGCCTGACTTGAAACTTGAAGCCAACCCAATTGATAAGCACACCCTCAGACAGAGCTGCTCCTGATGCTTCACAGAACAGAGTAAGAAAATACATGTGTGTTGCTTTCACCTCCAAGTTATGAAGCATTATTGTAGTAATAACTAATTACTATATTTATATACATGAATATGTGGATGAGAAGGTCTTAATATACAATATTCACCCTTTTTTATGAAGAAGTATCATTCTTAGAAATGGAAAAATAACATCCTCATTTCAAGGAAAAAATTAAGTTAGCAAAAATAATTCTATAGATAAATTCTCAAGTTTATTTTTGAAAGAAAATCAGGAAACAAATAGTTTAGAGTAATAAGGATAATGATATCAAATAGCTAGCATTCCTTGGATACTTGATGATAAATGTTTTATAGACATTACATCTTTCAAGGCTCATTAACAATCCTTTGAAAAACAGAATTAGCAACATTATATAAAGCAGTGTTTCTCAAAGCATGGTTCCCCACACCAAGAGGATCAACTATTTGGAAGCATGTTAGAAACGCAAACTACTGGGACTCTCCTGGAATTAAACCATAAACTCTGGAACTGAGGCATAGGAACCTGTATATTAACAACCTTCCAGGATACTTAATGTACACTCAAGTTTGAGAACCACTAAAGAGAGGGGAGGGTAGTGGGAGACACAGAGGTTAATTTATACAAAATAGCTACTTAGTGTTTGTTTAGGATTTTAACCAGATATTCCTACTTTAGAGCTTTAGTTATTTGCTGGGTGCTGTGTACACATAATCTCACTTAAAACTTAGCAAAACTACAAATTAGATATTGTCATTCTAATTTTTGCAGATGAGGAAACTGAGCTCCTGAGTTAATAGTTAAGTTGTGAACTGGTATCTATAACTAGATCTGTCCAACTCCAAAAGCAATTATTTTACTCCTATACAAAAACTCATTCATAACAAATTGAAAATAAACAGGGGATCAAGGAGATCACTAAATAGAAAATGTAAGCCTAATTATGCTATCACAGTGTTAGTGAGCTGGGTCTGACACAGATAAACAAAGAATCAGAAAACCTTCAACTTATGAAACACTTCTACAGAAGCTATTCTGAAGACAGTTTTGTTGAAAGTTACTTTATGATGAATTTTATTAATGAAAAAGCACAAATAGCTAATGTTACATACATATTAATTTGATTTTCAACTTAAGTCTTTTGAAAGGTTATAAAATACTGGTCAAGGACCATTTTTAGCAAGTAGAAAGTTTTGTTTAGCCCACGAAAAGTGAGTTTTTGTGTCTGGTTGTTTTTTGTTTTCTTTTTTTTCTTTTTTTTGTTTTTGTTTGTGTTTGCTTTTGGAGGAGCTTAAGTCTACACTTAAAAAGTAAGAGAGGTTACTCAGAAAAATCCATATATCCAACTTCTTCTAACAAATCAGTTCTGGCAACACTAGAACCAACTTACAAGATTTCTCTCTCCTGTTAGCTATTTCCTTTTTCTTTTTCTTTTTTTTTTTAAGATTTCCTTTTTTATTTATTCATTAGACAGAGAGAGCACACAAATATGAGGAGATGCAGAGTGAGAGAGAGAGAGAAGCAGACTCCCACTGAGCTAGGAACCTGACTTGGGGCTCGATCCCAGGACCTGGAGAACATGACCTGAGCTGAAGGCAGATGCTTAACCATCTGAGCCACCCAGGCACCCCTCCTGTTAGCCATTTCCTATTAACAAATGCCATTTGAGTACCTGTTGAGTGTATATGCTGGAGTCAACCATCCTTGGTTTCAATCCTTGCTTTTCCATGTACTAGCTGTGTGAGCTGGACCAAGTTCCCCACAGTCCTCGTGTATTAAATAGAAGTAACAACAACAGGATATGCATTCATTTGTCAGAAATTAATGACTTAGTGCATGAAAAGTGTTCAGATTATTTCCTAGCATCTAGTAAGTGCTCAACAAAGGTTAGCTATTATTTATCATCTTTTTTTTTCCTTCAATAGGAAAGAATATTTCACCACATTAATGTTTTTCTCAGAGACATGTAGAGCTGTCAGTCAGTGTGTTGGATGTTCCCAATTTAAAAATACTGATAGTATGTTCAGGTAAGGTAATTACAGGAAAATTTAATAAAAACACTTTTAAAAAAATAAGCAGGCTACAAGGAGCCTCCAAGGAATAGTAGATGGTGTCACACCTATTAGGACTAAAAAGCAAGAAGAGGTACTGGCTACCAGCCTTCTGAAGGAAGGAGAAGTTTGCATGGAGAGGAATGACTTCAAAAGAGCTGTGGCTTTTGGTTGAGGAAGTAGGCAGCTTGAGAGGATCCTATAGGGGAGACCAGGCAGAATAAAGCCTAAGATCTCCCTTTCCTCTTTCTGTTCTTACAACTGAACTCAACTGAGAGCCAGAGGAGTAAGGAACTCACTAATAATAGTCTGTAGAGTCTGTCTCCAGATAGAGACACAACAGGGTGAGGATTAAATGAAAAACTTCAAGTATATAAGTTAGAAGATTGCCCAGCATGTAATAACCATGATGTAATACTAGACGATTATTAATGCCAAATTTTCTAGAGTCTCAGGGCTTCTATAAAAGCATTATATATTTTTGCTTTTTACCCTTTACTATTTGGTTCTTCTTAACTTGTCGTATCTTCAAATCCTTCAGAAAGTTAATCTGGATAGTTAAGTTAATTTTTATCCAGATAATGTGGATTTCAATTTCTGTTATCTTAAAGATAATAGAAAGCCACCTTACAGCCGATTAACTTTGAAAGTTCCAATAAGCTTGGTATTGGTATTGGGATCACATGATACAAACAGGAGGCTCTCAGTCCAAAAACACCTCAGCATGGCCCTTTGGATAAG
The DNA here is from genome assembly GCA_028534135.1 of Potos flavus. Lineage (NCBI taxonomy): Eukaryota > Metazoa > Chordata > Mammalia > Carnivora > Procyonidae > Potos > Potos flavus. Next base: position 78,884,084 of record CM052899.1, on the reverse strand, counting down.
ACCCCAGAAGGCACTACCTTCTCTTTATACTGTGGTGTAAACCAATGTATTCCTTTTTTAACAGGAGTGTCCTTAAAAGACACAGGCACAAGAGAAAAGGCCTCCATATGCCAACATAGGGCTCCCTGCCTCCAATCAGCTGCACACTTTCCTGTTGAGTGCTCAGCAAGCTAAGCCAACACACAGCAGTTTCAATTAGCAATTCAATTTCTCCCACTTAAATATCGATAGGCAGAAAAGATTGACAGGGATCTGAAGAAAATCTAACATCAAGGGCAAACCAAAAATAAGAAGAAAAATAATGGATTTTGAATAAAACAAGCAAAAATTATAACAGAAGAAAAGATAAAACTAATTAATAAAACAGTTATCTTCAGAAAAGAGGAAATCTCTGATTATGAAACAGAATAGCCCAGACAAGTTAAAATAGAGAATTTTGTTCTGAGAAATTCCAGTTGCAACTGAGAACAAGGACAAATCTTGCTAGTGAAAAAGAAGAAAGAAGGAAGGAAGAAGGAAGAAAAAGGAGGAGGAGAAGAAGAAAAAGACTATTTTATAAGTTAAGTGCCTGAGAATCCTTCCTCTGAGTATGTCCTTGAATTCTAGCTACTAGGCTTATCTTTCAGGCAGCACTGTAGAAAAGAAGGATGATGTTCTGGGTTTTTTATTATTAAGTCAGTAATTTCAAGGAAAAAAAAAGAGAAATGGAAAAAAAAGGTCAAGACTTCATTTATCTTGAAAACTACAGGTGAACCAATTGGACAATTTGTCTAGGCTTTTTTTTAAGGATGTAAGTAGATGTGGTCACTTCACATTTGTGTTGGCCAATATCTGAATATTTTCCCCCATACGTGAGGTAAAATAAACATCTAATTATAATGATGCCAGGGCAAAGTATAATCTTTGTTTTCACACTTCAGATATACTAACATTTTCTTCCAAGTACAGATAAACCATTTTTTAATTACAAACAATTGCTTCTTTGGAAAAATGGAGTTTGAAGTATTTTGAATAGCCAATAAACAATAAAGTCACTGGGCACATGTGTTGAGATTTAAAAAAGAAAAAAAGGTTAAGGTTGAGCATATAGGAAGAAAGATTTTTGGGAAATTCCTGAGCAAAGCTTGCATTTCACTGTTAAGTCTCAGTCTTTACTAAGTAAAAAGTATAAAGTCATTTTGATTATTATAATCCATAACCAGAAAACAAGAACTTCATAGGGTTTGAGAACTAAATATGAATTTAGAAGGCACTGTGTCCTACTCTCAGAAAACTAAATTCCATGTAGGGTAAACTACTTCCTAGGATTCCATATCTTCTAATGACAGAGCCAAACACAACCCAAATTCTTATGTAGTCCTAATGGTGTACATTTCCCCAATTGTCAGGACACTTAAATAACACCTTCTATTTGAAAAACTGAAATGAAACTATTTCATCAGCAGACCTGCACTCAAATTTCCTCTCCCATACTCACGATGTGACCCTGGGGAAATAATATTTTAGTTTTTACATATAAAATTGGAATCTTGGGGTGCCTGGGTGGCTCAGTTGGTTTAACATCTGCCTTTGGTTCAGGTTATGATCCCAGGGTCCTGGGATGAAGCCCTGCATCAATCTGCCTGCTCAGAGGGTGGCTTGCTTCTCCCTCTCCCGTTCCCCCTGCTTGTGCTCACTCACTCTCCCTCTCTGTGTCAAATAAATAAATAAAGTCCTAAAAAAAAAAAAAATAGAATCTTGGGGCACCTGAGTGACTCAGTCAGTTAAGTGTCTGACTCTTGATTTCAGGTCAGGTCATGATTTCAGGGTCCTGGAATTGTGCCCCGTGTAGGGCTCTGTGCTTAGCAGGGAGTCGGCTTAAGATTCTCTCTCCTCATCCCTGCCAGCTCACGTGTGCACATGCTCTCTCTCTCTCTCAAATAAATAAATCTTCATAAAATTAGAATCTTGATTTTACTATATTTTATGTTGGACTTGTATTAAATAGTATGAAGAAAGAACTAAATTACCCAGTGAACTTTAATCTATTAGGGATAAACTGACACATAAACTCTAAATGCAATATTAAATTCTAGAGCCATTACAGAAGTAGACAAATGGTTTAGTTGCACAAAAAAAAAAAGGAGGATGATGAATTATATCTCTGAGATCCATGAAAAACTTCACAGAGAAGGTTATATGAACTTACTCTTAAAAAACAGTAGGTTTTATCTGTAGAGATAAGGTGGTCTGGAGACTGCTGATGGCAGGAAGTGGCAGTTGTAATACGGGAAACATTTTAGAGACTATTCTTAGTGAAAACAAATCCCAAGAACTGCAAGAATTCTAATACTTGATAGTGGTATCTGAGAACTTGTAAGAGTTGATGCTGAAAAGCCAGTAGAGGCAGAATTTAATGTCTCCTTATACAATATCAAGGTGACTAGATATTTTGTTTTCCTTTTATAGGCAAAAGCAAGTAACTAAAACAAATGGTATAGTATTTATGTTTTATAAATTTATAAAAACTGTGAACAATGGATTGGATGGAATACACACTCAATTCTAGGAGAACAGCTAGGCAATTATTTTAATAGTCCTATCTCTAAAGTTAGTGTAGTCATTTATGGGAATGTAACTGACTAACTAGGAACACAGGCTTTAGCAGAAGTAGATTAGAAAGTGATGTTCACATACAGAGTTTGAGAAAGAGAATTACCATCTATAATCTGGTGACTGACTTTCATGACCATGCAAATTGTGATACAATTCCTAGAGATTGGAATACTGGGAAATGTAGTATTTGGCAGGGAGAAAGTAGGGAAAAATGAAAATGTTAATTAGATAGTTTCATATGTGGATGAAATTCAGGTAAAGAAAAAAAATTGCTTGGGACACAGAAATCACTCAGGTTTAACATGTATAACAAGAAGAAAAAAGTGTCAATAATAGGATACCACTGGACTTTAAAAAATATTGATAAATAATAGAACATTTTGGTAACACTAAATTTAAATATCACAGATAAAGTCTAAATTTCACTTGAGCTCTGCAAATGTACCATAAAAAGGAGTGCACTTCCAATTTAAGTTTGCTGAATCTATAAGTAGCTGTGATATTTTTCTCCACTTTATTTTTACGAGAAAGGGCTTTATCAGAGCAACAAGCTCCAAAGTACATATTTAAAGCAGAAAATGTTAGATTTTTTTACTTGCTAAACACATTTAGAATCAGTTTCTTCTGTACATGAAAATGTTGCCAGAGTCCCTGAAATATTCTCAATAATCATAACATATTCGCTTAAAACTAAAAAATTCTTAGCCATGAAAGTTGCTAATTATTTTACCCAATTCTTTCAAAAAACAAACACTTTGAGCCATTTGTATTTTATTCTAATGGATTGTATTATTCATATGATTGAATGAGTGAATAGGCAATGGAACAGCTTATGGTACAGGATTTCTCCAGATTTTTGGTCAGTCATTACTCAGTTGACATTTCTCTGGGTAAGAATCAAGTAGCTGTCTCCAAATGTAACTTTTTTCCCCCAGTTGAACAACTCATGTCTATGTACCTTAGATTTGCTGCTCTGCATCATTTCTGTAGAATCTTTAAAACTACACAACCCAGTATGAATTTTAGTATACCCACAATAAGGACGGTAATGCCAAATACCTGAATCTACTTCCATGATCAAATTATGTGTTTGAATGGTGTTTCAAGGAATTTAAATCACAATAATCATAATACAAGCCATATATCTATTTAAACAAGCTGTTTAAACAAGATTTTTAGAAGTCTTTTAAACACTATATCCTTTGTGGACATAAATGTCTCATAGTAAAGAAAAAATACTATAACGTATCTAAAATGGCATCCAATTAAGCAATACTCATGAGTAGTGTATATCCTTTAAAGTAATATCAAGAAAAATATACAAGATATTTTAATGTTGTATTTCCTAAATGTCACAATGGAATGAATAATTTTGTGATGTTAAGGTAATTTTCACATTCAGGTATAATTTTTAAGTTATTTCACTAGAATTCTACATAGAACTTTTCTGTTTCAGATGTCCGGGGATTTATAAATGTCACCTACAAGCTCAATTGTGATTATGATTATCCGATTTCATATAGCCAATTTTATCAGTTTTGCATATTAAAAGAATAATTTTGACTATTTTAAATATGAAATCTTTGATTTGATATCAGCCTAACAAATATACCTGATTGTAAATGATGTGTTTAATTAGTATGATGAATATTTATGGTTGGTTTAAGTTTGCTTATTGGGTATTTAGAGGGTAGACTTTTTTGTTTTTTTTAATCTACTGTCTTAAAATGTACCTTAGTCTATGCCAATATAAAATGAGTTATTCAACTACTCCCGTAATGCTAGACTAAAAAGATTTTTACCTTAAGTGTGAAATTCAAAATAACATATCTTGAAAATGTACCAAAATATTTTACTTCACTTTGCATTTGTAAACCCAAGGTAAAAAGATCAAAGATATGCATCTTTCCATTAGGAAAATGTTCCTCTCAGGAAAATATGTCATGATGATAAACCAGATATTGATCAATAAATTATATTCTATGTTCTATTGGTCATTATATAGGTCATGTGTACATATAAAATGTGCTTATGCAAGGGAAAATGGATTGGCAAGAAATACTGGACTGCTTATTTCCTTAAGTTCTATTACTGATGATCTAAACTCTGAGAGAGAGAAAAGGCACTCATCCTATGTTGCTATTTCTCTGTAGTTTTCTATAAAATACTATGAATATCTCCATTAAGAAAGAGAGGGTACAATCTACTTTTTAATTTAAATATTATAGCAGATTGGAATAGTGTTTGCTACGAACAGACTAGAGGAGGGTTTTATATCCACTCTTAGTCAAAGTCTACAAATCTAAGTAAGTAAATTAATTGATACATAATAACGATAAGGCAAGCATTACTCATGATTCAGAAACCTTGGAATAAAAAATAGACCAGTAAAAGCCAGACCTAGTTATAATGGACAAGAGCCAGGATGGCAAAGGGCCACTGGGGACGAGTGATGATAGCAGTTCTATTCTAATAAATAACTGTCCAGATTAAAAAAAAAAATCTATCTTTCTAGTCTACTACCACCACTACTGCCCTGAATGTGTGGGCACTTTGGCTCAGAGTAATTATATCTGGTCCATGAAGAAAGGTATATACCATCCCAAGGATAGTTAGTGAAAATTCCCCTGCTAAAATACACATGGTCAGTACTATTCTACTTTGACTAGTAGAGTAGCAATCTCCATTTGGGTAGAAACTTAGCATAAGCATGGAATGTTTTTTCTGCCCAGTTTGGCTGTAACAGATACTTACAATATTAGTTTTTTAACCAAAATAGAAGTTTATTGTTTTCTGACATAAATATTTTAAGGCAGAAAATGGAGGCTTTGCCCTGCGAAATTCTCAGGAAGTAAGACTACTTCTACTATGTTACTTGGTCCTATGCTAGCCCCATTCTTAGGGTCATCTCATAGTTCCAAATGGCTGTTCCAGTTCATGCCATATTTCCTGAATTCCAGATAGCAGGAAGTTAGAAGATAGAAATAAGAATAGACAGGAGTCTTTCACTTTTAAAGAAGATTTATAGAAGCAACTACAGAACATTTTATTATTACAACCTATTGGCCACACCTAAGTATCAAAGAGGATAAGAAGTATAAACTATTTTCAGGGTAGCCAGTGCTACATGGTAAAAATATAATATAAACCCATCCTAAAAATACTTATAATATAACACAAATGTTAAGCATTTGACAAAGTGTTTAAGAGAAAGTAAGATTAAGAAGCAATACCAGGGGCACCTGGGTGGCTCTGTCGGTTGAGGGCCCAACTCTTGAATTTAGCTCAGATCATGATCTCAGAGTCATGGGATCTAGCCTCGTGTCATGCTCAGCAGGAGTCTGCTTGAGATTCTCTCTTTCCCTCTGCCTCTGCCCCTCCCCGCTTCTAAAAATAAATAAATAAATCTTTAAAAAAATCAGAAGCAATGCCATACATTTTGAAAAGTAAAAGGATTAAAGAACTCCTAACAAATATAGCTCTACACAGTTAATGATCATTGCTATAATTCCACATCACTTATGCAGTTTACATTTCTCTACATTGACGGAAAAAGAAATATAACAATAACCCATTGAGCTATCTGAACTTCATCACAATCATTTAATGTTTTAAATAAACTAAAATAATGTCAATTTTGTCTCTGTTCAAAATTATAATTTCATGTAAAGGATTTCCTCTCTCTCCCCATTTGTATAACTCAGAGTAAAATTATGCTTTTAAAATCAAGATCTGACATAAGCCATTTTAACTGGCAAAATGGAGGATTTAAAATTAACTGTATAGAACTGGAAATAGAAATAGAGAGTTTGCAATTGACTGTAGGGATGTAAATGAAGAATAAATCAGGCCAAAGAAACATCAGCTCCCATCAATGATCAGAGAAATTCAACCTAAAGCAATAGTCTTGAACTATTCAGAGAACTTCAGCTCTCTAAAGCTGTTACAGATATGCTTGCAAAATAATTCTTTCAGACCACAATAATTTGAGAACTACCCCACAAAACACACACATCTGCAACTGTCTACTGAATTCAGACTGTGAAGTCGACCAATTTAAATCATATCTTTTTTCTTTTTTTTGCTGAGTAGCTATTTCCTTCTTGTCTCCTAAATGAGCAAAACTCTGTAACTCATAGTTTTTAAACTGTTTAATAAAGTCTTTGAACAAGGAAGTTGGCTCAAACTGGTAGGCCACAGATTTTGAAGAGCTGACAGGTAGGTTGAGACTGTCTTCTCAGTTACTTGCCAGTGCTATATTTTGAGCAAATAATTGGATAACGCTTTTCTCTTCTCCAAAAAGTCTCAGGATTTTACAGTGACATTCCCATGTCTGCGGTGGCTTCATCAACAGTTACGTAAAATGTGAAGACACCACCGGGAAGTCCTGTTTCACACTTCAGAAAACTAATGTTAGTAGATGTGTGGGTGTGGAAAAATCACCTGTGTATTGTAGCAAGGTTTGAAATGGAATGTTTGAAAAAAAAAAAAAAGATTTCCAGAATATCATTGTCTAGGCAGTGGACAACCTAGTGATTCTGTGAAAAATGAACACTTTTGAGGAAGAAGGTTTATTTTTTTCATCTGTTTCAGGCACAAATTTCTTCTATTCCTAATGTGAACTATATGCAATGGAGATTAAAAATCATTTTATAAGTGGTAGATAATTTATTGTCAATTCCAGTCTTCCTGTTCCTCATAGGCAGAGCTTTTAGAAAGCTAAAAGTACCATCAATGAATAGAACACTACACCAGGATTCTTTAAATAATAATTCTAAGAGTCAAAGTAAATGGCCTAAAGTACACTAGAAATGAAATGTTAAATTTAACCTTTCAATGCACACTGGACAATTGAGTGAAGAAAGCAGTAGAACTTAAGATGTATTTTTGATTAAAAAAATAAGCATGACAATACTACTTTTGTCCCTGCATGAGCCCTATTATAAATAAACACAATAATGATATTTGATGGAAACCATCAAATGAGACACTATCTTAATTAACTTACAAGTGCATGTTTTTGGCATATGATTTTTCCAGTTTGCAGAAATCTTTTCCTAAACTGTTGGATGGTCAACGATTTTGTGTTACTTCCCCTATACTTCAAAAAAAGCATTTTCCATAAAATATTTCAGTTGCAGTTCAACAGTGTGGCTTCTATCTCTAAATAGTTTCTTACTGAATACTGGCTTTCATTTTCAAAGTAACTTCAAGCTTTTACCATAAATACAAATTATTACTTAGAATTATGGTTTTGTTTGCCTGTTTGTTTTGTTTTTTGAGAACAGTGTCCTGTAGGGGAAAACCACACAGGCAAATTCAAACTTTTGATGATAGGGATGCTTCATTGTGATAAGACTAAGGAGACCCGTAAATTACTGAATAACTAAGAAGTTGAGATTGAAAGTCGCCTCGCAGGATTAAGGCATTCTAAATCACCTTGGAAAAAGAATCTATCCATAACTTGCTTCTCAAAACTTCTTGACAGGATACCATGAAAGAAATTCATCCTTAAGATATATTTTAGATATCCTAATGTGGCTCCAAAAAACAATGCACAACTTCTATTTTCAGGTCCAATATGCAAAGAGGTTTAAAAACATCATTCAATTCCCTATAGGTAGAACAATAAAAGTTGAAAAAACTAAAAATCAGTAATTTCTGGGACCCATCAGAGAACCGAATTCCCAGGACAAACATTCCCTGTGATCTGATGAAACAAGTGAACCTGGAGTGACAGTCAAGATCTCCTTACCTGGAGCACAAGCCAATGGAGCCCTCAACTGACAGGGACAATTACAATGTGGCTTTGATGGATTGTTAGAGGCTAAGTATGGACTTAGGTGAAAGTGGGAAACTTCTTGGGGCTGCAGTCTTTAGGTGACTCCATACTTTCATGGGATTTATGTTTAAGAACCCCATTGGGTTTTCCTGGTGAAGATGTAAGAAAAAAAGATCTCCACATGGTTCTAGGAGAAGGAGACGAGTAATTCTTGTTAATTATACCACTACACCATAAGCATTCTCCCTAACAAAAGTCTAGTATTCTGGGAAAGACTTTATCAGAATCTTGTCCCAGAGCCTTGATAAAAGATCATTACTCCCATGTAGCCCCCTCCAGACTTTCCATCTCACATAGGAGGAGAAACAACTATAAGAGATATGAAGGTCAGAGGCCAGAGACACAGGCCCACTAAAGGTATGAGATAAATTGAAAGGTTATAGTAACTTCCTCCTCAACATATTAACACCACATCAACAGGATCCAAATATAACGATTGTGGATTACAGCTGAAAAAGCTAAAAGACACAGACTCTCTCCAAGGAGGAGTACCAAGGAAACTCAAAGTCAAGAAGATTGCCAAAAACAAGAATCATCAAGAAACTTAAAGCTTCTGGCATTTAAACTGCAACAAACAGAAAGCAAAGCCCAATCCCTACTCTAATGAACATAAATTGTCACCCTAGAGAACTATTTTACCTCAGTCCTATTATTGGAAGCAACATGTTTGGTTCCTAACAAAAATCACAAGGTATGCCAAAGGCTAAGGGAAAAATAATAGTTTGAAGAAACAAAGCAAGCATGAAGACCAAACTATGACATAACACAGATGCTGGAATTACCAGATGGACAACTTAAAAATCAATATGATTAAGAAGATAATGACTTTAATGGATAAAGCAGATAATAAGGAAAAAACAAATGGGTAATATAAGTTGAGAGGTAGAAATTTTAAGAAAGAATTAAAGGAAAACGTTACAAATAAAAATATTGTAATAAAAATGAAGAATATCTTGATGATCTCATTAGTATATTGGATTTGGGAAAGAATTAGTGAGCTTGAAAGATACATCAACAAAAACTTTCCAGATTTAAATGAAAAAATAGAAGAGAACATCTAAGAATTAAGAAAGAATTTAAGAAGCTATACCATACCCATGATTGAAACAAAAACAAGGAATGAAGTATGAGAAATATTTGAAGCAATATGGCCGTGAAATTTCCAATATAAAGGAAAGTATAAAAGCTCCAGAAAGTGCAAAGAACCCCAAGAAGTATAAATAACAACAACCACTCCCGACCACAAAAATACCCTTAAACTTGGGCATATCACAATCAGACTATAAAAAAATCAAAGGTATATTGTATTCAAACTCCAAAAAAGCAAAGAAAAAAAGACAAATTTTTTTTAAAAGTCAGACATTTGAACCAAAAAAATCAGCACAATTATTTCCTAAGAAACAAGGCAAGCGAGAAGACAATGGCGTGAAATACTTGAAGTGTTGAAAGAAAAAGGAAAAACCTAAAATTCTATGCCAGTGAAATTATGCTTCAAAAGTTAAGAGTAAAAAAAATTTTTTATACTGAATATAAAACAAAACAAAATCTGAGAAAATTTATCAACAGCAGACAGGAGCTACAAAAAATATTCAAAAAAATTTTTTTTTCAGGAAGAAGAGAAATGATATAGGCCATAAGTATGGATCTGCATGAAGGAAGGAAAAGCAATGAAGAATAGAGGAAAGTTAAATTATTTTGCTTTCCTATCTTTAATTGTCTTAGAAGATAACTGAAAGTAAGAATTATAACAGTGTATTACATGATCATAACATGGTTAAGTAAAAAGAATGAAAGTATTTATCATAAAGGGAAGGAGGGAGGGATTTGGACTACTCTACTAGAAGGTACCTATTACATATGAGGCTGAGTAGTGTCATTTTAAAGCAGATATAGGCTATTTAAAAAGCTCCAGGAAAATTGCAATTAAAAAAAAAGGTGTGATATCCTGGGGAAGAAAATAAAATGGAATCACATAAAATGCACACTTTAAAAACAGAACACAGGGACGCCTGGTTGGCTCAGTTGGTTAAGCGGCTGCCTTCGGCTCAGGTCATGATCCCAGGGTCCTGGGATCGAGTCCCACATTGGACTCCTTGCTCAGCGGGGAGCCTGCTTCTCTCTCTGCCTCTGCCTGCTTGTGCTCTCTCTCTCTCTGACAAGCAAATAAATAAAATCTTTAAAAAAAAAAAATAGAACACAGAAAAAGGGCCTCTGTCAATGAACAGAATATAAATATAAACCTGGTTGTTATTGATCCTGGTTGTTATTGTATATCAATAATCACTTTAAATGTGATTGGTTTAAATATATCAATAATCATTTTAAATATGATTGGTTTAAATATACCTATTAAAAGACAACAATTGTCAGAATGAATAAAGAGAAAAAAAGAGATAGAGAAATACGTAAAATGCTAACACTAATCAAAAGAAACTTAGGGGAAAAAAAAAAGAAACTTAGGGTAGCTATTCAGACAAATCTAACTCCAAATCAAAGAAAATTCTCAGGAATAAAGATATACATTACATAATGATAAGGAAGTCAACCCTTCAAAAAGACATAATAATCCTAAATGTGTATGCACTTAACAATACAGCATCAAAATGCATGAGGAAAAACTTATAGGACTGAAAGAACAAGGTGCCTGGTTGGCTCAGTTGGTTAAGCAACTGCCTTCGGCTCAGGTCGTCATCCCAGGGTCCTGGGATGGAGTTTGGCATCGGACTCCCTCTACTCTGAGGGGAGCCACTTCTCCCTCTTCCTCTGCCTGCCACTCCCCCTGCTTGTGTTCTCTCTGTCAAATAAATAAATAAATAAAACTAAAAAAAAAAAAAAAGGACAACAGATGTATCTATTTTAAAGTAGAAGAGTTTAACATTTCTCATCAATAATTAATAATCTGAGATGAAAAAATCACTAAGGACACCTATTATCAGATTGATCTAATTGCTATTTTATAGACTATTCCACCCAAAGACAACACAATACACATTTCTTAGGCTCACATAGAATATTCACTCACATAGAACACTTTGGGCCTGGGGCACCTGGGTGGCTCAGTCAGTTGAGCCTCTGCTTTCAGCGCATATTATGATCTCAGGGTCCTGGGATCAAGCCCCATGTCAGGCTCCCTGCTCAGCAGGGAGTCTGCTTTTCCCTCTCCCTTTGCCCCTTCCCCTGCTCATGCTCTCTGTCTCTGTCTATCTCAAATAAATAAAGACAATTGGGTCATAAAACACACTTTAATAAATTTAGAAGAACAGAAAGCATATGAAGTCTATTCTCAAACAAAATGGAATTAAACAAGAAATCAAAACAGAAAGATAGGAGGCAGATCTCAAAAATTAAGGAAAATTAAACAATACTTCTAAATAACCCAAAATACAAAAAAAAGTCAGAAGAAATGTAAAATATTTAAACTAAATTATAATAAAAATACAACTTACCAATATTTGCAGATTGCAGTGAAAGCAGTGTTTAAAGGAAAATTTGTAGCTGTGAAAACATATTAGAGAAGAAAAAGATCTGAAATTAACAATCTAAAGCCTTCATTTTAGGAAACTACAGAAAGAAGAGAAACACAAGCCTTAAGCAAGATAAGAAAATAAATGACAAAAATTAGCAGGAATTACAGAAATGAAGAACAGTAAACAGAAGAAAACCAATAAAATCAAAATCTGATCCTTTGACAAGATCAATAAAATTGATAAAACTCTAGCCATAGTAACCGAGGAAAAAAATGAAAATACAAATTACTAATACCAGAAATTAGATGGAATCATCACTATTATTGAATAGATAGTAGGATAATAAAATACATTATAAAGTCTATGCCCACTAATTTGGTAATTTATATAAAATGCACCAATTTCTTGAAAGATGCAAACTGCCAAAACACACAAGGAGAAACAGATAACCTAATTAACCCGGTATCTATTAAAGAAATTGGAACAACAATTAATGATCTTCCAAAACTTAAATCAACAGGTCCAGATGATTTCACCAGTGAATTCTACTGAACATTCAGGAAAGCAGTAATATTAATTCTCTACAATATCTTTCAATAACAGAAGCAGGATGAATTCTTCCTAATTAGTTATATAATGCCAGCGTTAGCTTAATACCAAAACCAGATAAACAATATCTCTCATAAACTAGATGCAAAAATTCTTAACAAAATATTAGCTAATCTAACCTAACAATGTATAAAATGAACATCACATCTAGGAGGATTTAATAAATAAATAGGGGAAAAGACACAAATGTCCTATGCAAAAGAATTCCAAATAATGTATGTAAATACTCGGCCCTCAAGAAAATGGATTAACATCACTAACCATCAGGAAAATGCAAATCAAAACCACAACGAATATGTTACCTCACACCTGTCAATGTCTATTATCAAAAAGACATAACAAGTATTGGTGAAGATGTGGAGAAAAGGGAGCTCTTGTGCACTGTTAGTAGGAATGTACATTGGTACAACTACTATGGAAAACACTATGGCTCTTCCTCAAAAAAAAAAAAAAAATAAGCAACCATATAATCCAGCAATTCCACTTCTAGATATTTATCCAAATTAAGTAAAAACACCAATCCAAAGAGAAAATGCACCCTTATATTTACTGTAGCATTATATACAATAGCCAAACTATGGAAACACTAAGTAGGCATCAGTGAATGAATAAAGAAGATAAGGTATGTCTGTATGTGTATATATGTATGTTAATATATATAAATATATACACAATGGATACACATACACAATATATGTATATACACATACACACAATTGGATATGTACATATACACATGCAATTATGTATATACGTATATACACAATGTGTATATGCACAATACACATATATATGCATATACACGTTCACACAATGGAATATTACTCAGCCATAAAAAAGAATGAAATCTTGACATTTGCAACAATGTCAGTGAGCCACAGAAAGATGGATGAAATAGATGAAGGGCATTAATAGGTATAATCTTCCAGTTAGAGGATAAATAAGACACAGAATGTAATGTACAGCATAGGAATATAGTCAAATAATGTAATAACTCTTATGGTGTCAGATGGTAACTAGACTTACTGTGGTGGCCATTTTGAAATGTGTATAAATATTGAATCACCCTGTTGCATCCCTGAAACTAATATAATATTGTATGTCAATTAAAAAGTTAAGTAAAAAAGCTTCTAGAACTTGTTCATAACCATTAGGAAAGATGGGACAGACCACTCAATGTAAAAAGGGTTTGAAACAAAAATTCAGTTCACTGAAGAAAAATAAAGGTATATTTGTCGCAAAAAAAAATGAGAGAGAAGAAAGTAGATTATAATTTTCTCCTATAGTGTGGACAATTCATAGTGACCTTCATTCGAAGAGTACAGTGTGCAAAGAGGTAAGGTTACTTTGCAGTGTAGAGAACTGACAAACACCATCTCAACCCAGGTGATCAAATAGGTAACAGTGATAAGTCATATTGATAGTTTGAACCCTTGATGTGATGTGATGAGAAAGGCAATGTAACTGTGTGGTACCACAAGTAGATTAGTCTAGTTTCATCATGAGAAAAACACGAGGCAAATCCTGACAAACATTCTAGAAAATAACTAATTACGCTCAGAAGCATCAAGGTCATTCCAAACAAATTCCTAGAGAATGCCACGATAAACAGGAGCCTAATAAGATATCAATATCAAATGTAATATATTATGGTAGATTTGATCTCAGAAAAGAAAAATAATATTAGGGAAAAATAAGAAAATCTTATTTGTTAACTCTAGTTAATAGTAGTATATCAACGGGCACCTGGGTGGCTCAGTCGGTTAAGGGTCTGGCTTCGGCTCAGGTCATGATCTCAGGGTCCTGAGATGGAGCCCTGCAGTAGGATCCCTATTCAGCAGGAAGCCTGCTGCCCTCCTGCTTGTACTCTCTCTCTCTCTCTCTGTCAAATAAATAAATAAATAAATAATATTAAAAAAAAATAGTGTTTCAATATTGGTTCATTAATTGTTACAAATGTACCATACCAATGTAAGATGTTACTAGCAGGGGAATTTGGATGTGGAGTATATGGAAGTTCTCTGTACTAGATTGAATATAATTCTGTAAAGCAAAACTGTCCTGAAATGTTTTAAAGTTTCTTTTTTAAAAATGGCAGATTCTGGAACAAAAATACAATTAAGCCCAATGCAATGTAGCTTATTTCCTCATTCATCCCAGGGACTTTTGCAGAATTCCTTTGGGATAGACATTTTGGGACAGATTAAATAGGATTCTAATAGAATTATAGTCTTTAGGGGAAAAAATGATATACTTTTTCTCCCAATACCGATTCAGCCAGATGACTGATGATGCAAAACGGAAAAGCAGTTATTACAAAATCAACAGCAGGAGGACAGGACATATCAGTAAATGACCAAAGATGTTTATGAGGTCACCTCCGATCAAAGATGAAATGATGGATGTTAACATGTTGAGAAAGACTATGGTCCCTAACAAACTGAAGCACACATTAGGAATCCAATATGCAGTGTTTGAGAGTCAACTTAGATTTACTCTGTTGTTACTGTTATTATGACGCTATTATACCACTGGCTGATAGGGCCTGAAGAAATCCAGATGCAGACAGAAGATTAATGTTAATAGAAAAAATACAGTACAACAAAACCAACATAACAATACAGGTGATATATTGCAAAGGTGAATCCCCTCTTTTTTTTTATTAAAGGCTATTTTAATTACCACAAATAAAAAGTCATAAACTGAGGAATTCAAAGAAAAAATAATCCATGCTCAATTTAGTGTCAGTGGTACCCCTTTTAAGGTCTCTTATGCATTGCAGAGGGAAATCAGGAGCTATATTTTCCCAAATGTAGTTCTGAGGTTGGGTAAACCACTGTGAGACACTTGTCCCAGAGTTATAAGGTGGAAGGGGAAATGATCTCTGAGACAGATGGAAGCAGATCTTGAACAAAAGCTGAGCCTTGAGACTCACATATGGTGGTGCTGCCAGCTGTTGAGAACGGATGTTTAAGTGGTCTTGTCAAAAATGCTGAAATCTACCACTACTTCAGAGACAGGCCTGCTTGAACAGCTAACAATATCCTTCATGAGATTGGTGACATTTATTGTGGCTTCCGTGTGAGTGCCTGTGCATCAACTATTTTACGGAACTTCTTCCTGGCCTTCTTCACCTAACTGTCCAACAGTCGTTGGATAAAATGGCCTGGATTAAGCCATTCCTCCTCAGAAATCCTAAAGTGGCTCTTGTTTTCCTAAGTGAAACATGACTTTTCAACTAAATGGATAACACCAAGATATACATTTAGAGGATGTACAGTTATAAAATCACTCTTCCAGGATTTGAGAGAAATGTATTCTATGGAATACCAACTGATTTGTGGCCTTTTCCTATTGTAGATAATATATGATAAGTTTACTATTTCTAGGCCCCCACTTTTTTCAACTCTCCAGTGACACCAGACACTGGCCAAAAGCCTTTCTAGTTGTCACTCTACAAGTCCAGAATATTAAGATTAACTAGGTTAGGGAGTAGATGATGAAGACTAATATTCCAGGTAGAAATGTTGGTGTAGGGAATTTAACAGAATGGATAATTTGTTTTGACATAATAAATCACCTCTGTCTTCTAACTCAACTTTTTCTTTAGCGAAATATAATTATAAAACATAATGGATAGTCTTTCTAACCATCTCAAATCCTTTGTACTCTTTCACGTGTATGATGAATGCCAATAATTTCATACCTTTCATACATTGGCAGCAAACACTTAAGCTGACCTTTCAAGATAAGAAATAATTGATCAAAATTTCATCTAAATTTTATACCTTGATGCTGCTAAACCCTAGGAAGCATTAACACTCTATTACATTGGGCTGCATTGCAAATACAAGGTCCTACTCAAGTGCTTCTTAAGTCTGCCATCACAAATGACTACAAATTTGGGGATGTAGAACAACACACATTCATTCTCTAACAGGTCTATAAATCAGAAGTTTGAAATAGGTCTTACAAGGTTGAAATCCAAGTGCCAGCAGGCTGTGCTACCTCTGGAGGCTACCTAGATAGCTAAAAGAAAGGCTTACCTTTCTTTGCCTCTTCTAGGTTCTAGAGCCAGCAACATAGTGTTATACTTCAGTGGTCACATTATCTTGTTTCTATTCTCTTTGTCAAATCTCCTTTGTTCTCTCCAGTAAGGTCACTTTTGATTACATGTAGGACCCACTAGGATAATCCAGGATAATCTTCCTATTGAAGGATCTTTAACAAACACATCTATAAAGTTAGTTTTGCCATATAACATTCACAGGTTCCAATGACAGACTGGAATATTTTCGGGAACCATCATTCATTGTAATATAGCACTTTTAAACTTATAATCACATACTGCTTAGTCCTTTTGTTTCTACAGCTAAATTTTCACTTTTACTAGAGCAAACAATAAAAAAAGTATAGCCAAAAAAAAAAAAAAAAAAAAGCCAGTAAGTGATAGAATGACAAGTCTAAAAACTAAGTGTTCAATTAACCCAAATAATAGCAGAAAAGAAAGAAAAGAAGAAATACAGGACAGAGAGAATAATATGAAAATATGTAGGAAAAATAGATATATTTGAAGCATAACAATTAAATTATATGTAAATGGACTATTCATCCCAATTGAAAGGGAAGACAGAAATTGTCAGAATAATTAAAAAAAACTATATACAACCACACACTTCCAAGTGATGCCTTTTAAATATGAAGATATGAAAAGGTTAAAGGTAAAAAAAAAAAAGATATAGCATGCAAAATCTAACTCAAAAAGTTGAAGTTGACTGATTAGCATCAGACAGACTAGACTTCAGGACAAGTAGTACTACCAGAGGTAAAGAGGGTCACTTCCTAAAGATAAAATGGTCAATGGAATATTCCTAAATATGTACTAAATAACAGAGTTGCAAAGTATATGAAAACAAAATTGATAGCATTAAAGTTAAAAAAAGATAAACCTACAATCATGGTGGGACATTTAACATTTCCTTTCCATTCCTTTTCTTAGGAATTGATAAGGCAAAAGTATAAAAATATAAATGATGAAGAATACGAAAGTATAATGAAAATAGAATGATAAAATCTGAATATAAGCAACTAAATTAATTTATTATTTATAGAACACTACAGGGCTAAAATAAATGTCAGGGCATAAAAAAAAACTAAACAAATTATTTAAAGTATCAAAATCATACAGAGTAGCCACTATGATCCCAACCAAATTGAATTAGAAATCATAAAATGCCCAGTTATCTCCCCAAATGTTTGGAAATTAAGCAATGTACTCCTAAAAAAACTACTGGTTAAATACTAAATAACAAGAGAAAATAGAAAATATTTCCAACTAAATGAGAATCGAAGTACAATATATCAAAAATATCAGGGGGTGTCTGGGTGGTGTAGTCAGTTAAGCATCTGACTTTTTTTTTTTAAAGATTTTATTTATTTATTTGACAGAGAGATCACAAGTAGGCAGAGAGAGAGAGGGAAGCAGGCTCCCTGCTGAGCAGAGAGCCCGATGCCGGGCTCGATCCCAGGACTCTGAGATCATGACCTGAGCCGAAAGCAGAGGCTTTAACCCACTGAGCCACCCAGGCACCCCAAGCATCCAACTCTTGATTTAGGCTCAGTTCATGATCTTGTGGTACTGGCATAGAGCCCTGGATTGGGCTCTGCACTCAGTGGGGAGTCTGCTTAAGATTCTTTCTCTCCTTCCCCCTATTCACATGCTCTCTCTATCTCTCAAATAAATAAATCTTTAAAAAATAAATCAGGAGATGAGACTAAATCTACACAGAGGGAAATGGCCTTTAATGTTAGTATTATAAAGAAGGAAAAATTTAAAATCTATGAGATAAGCTTTCAACTTAAAAAGCCAGAAGAGCAAATTAAAGAAGCTAGAAGATTATATTTTTTTAAAGATTTTATTTATTTATTTGAGAGAGAGAAAGAGTACAAGCAGGGGGAGTGGCAGGCAGAGGTAGAGGAAGAAGCAGGCTCCCCACTAAGCAGAGCCCGATATGGGGCTTGATCCCAGCGATCATGACCTGAGCCAAAGGCAGATGTTTAACCACCTGAGCCACTAAGGTGCCCTGCTAGAAGACCATACTAAGGAAGATGTAAGTACAAATTAAAGTTCAATTATTTAGAAGAGAGAAAATGAAATAGCAAACACAAATGAAATAGAAAACAAATAAAAAATAAGTGACAGAAGTTACTTCTTTAAGATAATAAATAGAAATAGGAATATAGCAATACTGATCAAGAAAAAATAATTTTGATATCAGAAATTAAAGATGATCATTACTACATATTCTATAAATATTAAATATATAATAATAAATGCTATGAATAAGGTTATGGTAATACTCAGGAAATCAGAAGAAATGGACAATTCATTGAAAAGTACAACTTTCCAAAACTATTAGAATAGGAAGTAGGAACTTTGAATATGCCTCTTTTTGTCAGTAAACTTATAATTAAAAACATTAATAAGAAATAATTAATAAGAAAAAATTAATAAGAAAGCTCAGTCAGCTTTACCAGTAAATTGTTTCAAATATTTAAACAAATTTATTGATTAGAACAAAATACTCCCTAACTCATGTAATCATTTTGTCAAACCTTCCAAAGATGTTACTAAAAAGAAAGTTATAGATTAATATCCTTCATGGATTTAGATGCAAATGATAAAATTTTCAAAAAATATTAGCATATTGAATCCAGTGATACATAAAAAATTAATACAACTTGACTACACAGATTAAACCCAGGAATGAAAAAGTTGGTTTAACATTTGAAAATAAATCAATCTAAATCACCATATTTAAAAAACTAGAAAAAAAACAAACAAAAAAATCCAAATGCATCATCCACATAAATGAAGAAAAAGCATTTGCCAAAATTAAATATGTATGTTAAAATATTTAAGCAAATCAAGAGTGGGAGAGGATTTTTTCATCATTAATAGTGAAATATTCTATTGTCACCTCAGAATGCTCCCTGAGGACCTTGCCTGTGCAAAAATACAATGAAAAGGAAGATGATTCATAAAGATTAA
This sequence comes from Potos flavus, assembly GCA_028534135.1. Taxonomy (NCBI): domain Eukaryota; kingdom Metazoa; phylum Chordata; class Mammalia; order Carnivora; family Procyonidae; genus Potos; species Potos flavus. The sequence continues at coordinate 78,864,520 of CM052899.1, read as the reverse complement.
AAAAGAAGAAATGCAACTCTGTTTATGGGCAAATGACATGATAGTTCACACTGTAAGGAATAAACAATAATAATAACAAAGAACCTAGAAGTAAGGGAATACAGCTGATAGGAAGATGTAAGGTCAACAAGAAGTACCTTAAATATAAAAGCTAAAACTAAAAATCATCCAGAATAAAAGTTAGTACAATATGTTCAAAATCATGTGTCAGTAAAAATTTCTTGGATCAAAAACTGAACTTCTCTAAAAGAAAAAAAAATTAATTGGACATCATTAATGTTAAAAATATCTTGCCCATAAAGATAACTCATTAAAAAATGAAAGTGAAAACCAATAACTGCAAAGAAAATATTCCTAAAACATATCTCCAATAAATAGTTTTTTTCAGTTTTTACTCATCAAGAAAATGGAAGCTAAAACTACAATGAGGCTACACTATGTCACACCCAAAATACAAAGATAACATCAATATTACTTTAGAACATGTAGCAACCAGAACTCTTACATACTATTAGTGGGTGTGTAAAATGATTCAAGCACTTTCAAATGCTGCTGGTCAGTTATAAAGTAATAATACACCCATATCCCAGTCATTTCACTTTTATGAATTTACCCAAAAGAAATGAAATTGTTTCTCTACAAAAATATGTATACAATTGCTGTTAAGTTTGTCTTTATTCGCCCAATCAGAAAATCTTGGAAAAAGAGACTAAAATGTCCACAATTTAATGAATAAACCAAGCACGATCCTTAATTTTATGAAAAAATATCAATAAAAAGGAATGATTAATTCATAAAACAAGTGAATCAACATCAAAAACAAGATGTTGAGTAAAAGAGGTAAAACACAAAAGAGTACATGCTGTATATTTCCATTTGTTCAATGAAACTATAAATTAAGTTAATCTATGGAGATAAAAATCAGAACAGGAGTTGTCTCTGTATACGCTTGTTAAAGGGGGTTTGACTGAAAAGAAATGTAAAGAACTTTCTGGGATGACCAAAATGCTCTAAAGTAAACCCTGATTTGGATTTAGTTACATGAAGAAATGCATATTTAAAACTTATTGAACTCCATATAGTACATATTATTTTATGAAAATTTTATTTCAATTAAGAAGATTTTGAAGGAAAAAATAACTGACAAAAATGAATCAAACACTTAACCATTTAACCTCGCAATTCCATTCCTTGGAATTTTCCCATGTATATTGGAAACATGTTGACACAAAATCTGTGCACAATAGTTCATAGCAATTTATTTATAATCATTAAAACCTGGAACACCTCAAATATCCTTCAACAGATAAATGGATAAACAAACTGGATAACATCGATATAAATGAAAGCTACTCAGCAATAAAGAAAAAAACTATTGATTTATGCAACAATGTGAATAACTCTTAAATGTACTTTATTAAGTGAAAGATGCCAGTTCCCAAAGGCTACATATTATATGATTTAGTTTATATGACATCCTGGAATAAGCTAAACAATAGGGATAGAAAACGCATCAATGGTTGTCAAGGGGAGAGGGTAGAAAGAGGTTGTCTACAAAGGGGCAGCAGATAGAAACATCTGGAGATGATAGAATTGCTCTATATAATACTGTGTAGTGGGTACATGACTATGCATTTGTCAAAATCCACCGAGTGAATTTTCCTGTATGCTGATTTAAAATCAAAACGAAGACATGACATCAGGGGTCCCAGAGTGGAATGCAGACTGTATAAGAATGAATTTAATTATATCATAAATAAATGATATAGCTACATTGAAGGGAGTAAAGGAGCTGATCCATTAATTTGAAGAGATTTACAGTGCAGAAAGTTTGGTGAATATCACCTTCTCCAATAATCAAGGATAATATTACAATAGAAAGTCATGATGATATCATGTTCCCCTCGATAAGACAGGATGAAGAAGACAATTCACCTCTCCAATATTTTTCCCCAAAATTCACACCCCAGATGAATGATGAGAAAAACCTAAAAATAACCAAACCTATGGGACAGTCTATAAAAGTCTTCAAAATTCCTGAACAGTATCTTCAGTTTCCAAGTCATGAAAGACAGAGAAAGACGATGAAACCATTACAGATTGGAGCTAAGAAATAAAGAAAACTGAACATGGTGGGGTACTGTGGACTAAATCATGAAACAGAAAAAAAAAATTCGTAGAAAAATTGAAGTCCAAATAAAGTCTTTAGTTTTGTCAACAATAATATACCAGTGCTAATCTCTTCATGTTGACAAATGTGCCATTGTTATTATAAATGTTTATATTAGGAGAAACTGAATGAAAAGTATACAGGAATTCACTCTACTATCTTTGGTACTCTCATGTAAATCAGAAGTTTCCTGAAAATTAAAAGTTAAAAAATGAATTAAAAATCTTTGAGTCTTTGTATATGTTTCAGAAATGTGGAAAAACTATGGTGATTATATGTTCTTCAAAAGTTATAGTGAAAAAAAAGTTATAGTGAGTTATTTTGGAAAGGAAGTTGGACTTGGTATATATTTTCGAAATGAGATTTTAATTAAAAATGTAACTTTCTTTTTTTTAATGTAATTTTCTATAGAATAATATTTACATATATTACAGATTGATCCCTTACTACTTCTCCACATTCTCACTTCTCATTCATTGTTAGATCACTTTACACAGTGTTTTACAGCTTTATTGAGAAATGGTTGGTATATAATAAACTGCACATAATTAACGTGCAAAATTTGGTAAGTTTATTTTTTTAACTTACTATGGGCCTGGAAATGGGAAAAATGCTAAAAACATTACACTGGATTAGCTCTAAAATATTTAAGATTTTTAAGCTTTGATATACATATAATAAACACATGGAATCATTACCATAAGAAAGAAAGTGAACAGGTTCATCATCTCTGATTACTTTTTTTCTCATATCTCTTCGTAATGTTTTAGCTTATGGTCTCCTTTCTCCTACAACACTCAAATTCCCCTGATTTTGATTGGCTGGATCCTAAACCTTGAAGTCTTCACTTAGAGTTCCCTCATTCAAAATGCCTTCCCTAACTAATCCCATACCACATAGCCTGATGTCATACACTTACTTTCGTTTAACTTACTACATTACATTATATCCATGTCTATGTGGCAATCTTCCCCAAATGAGGTTATATCAACAGTGGAAGGAATTTGTTTCATCACTATATCCATAAATTTTAATACAGACTAGCTGCTAAATACACATCTGTCAAATTATATAATTCCATGGTTTGTATCCTTTGCAGAAACACATAATATGCTTCTGTTAAAATATCTTATTTTCGACAGTATTATCTAACAAATAAAACTACCATACTTGTTATGATTCAAGAGGACTATGAAATAACATGGTTATCTTTTTTAATTAAAAGCCAATGGTGTGTGTATTTAATTATTTTGGTTAATCAAAACAGAACGTTCTTAAAAACGTGAAGGTGTTTATGAGTTCAGTGCTTCTACTACTACAAAACTTCCATTATTTAATAAAATTACTGACTTCCAAATATAGCTGGCGTGTTTATTTTGTTTGTTAACTATGATTGCTTTATAATATAATTATACGTTCTCCATCAGTGATTAAGAACTTTACATATGAATTTATATGAGATTAGATACTATATTTTGGTACATCTCATGATCATAATTATCATAAACAGACAATTGTAGCTATTAAAGCCCCTGGTTATTTGGTAATTAATAAATCTTAGGCACTCTGCTAAGTACTTTGTATACAGTATCTCAACAAATTTTTACCGAAAACCAATAAATTAAGCTTATTACTCCTGTTTATCAATAAGTAAACTGACTCAAAAGAAAATTGGGAGTAGAGATGGTTAAATGGTCTTTTAAACTATGGAATAAATTAAGTCATCTTCACCAGATGCACTTCACCAAGTAAACATCTCCCCTTACTGTCCTATCTACCAGGCACGGGGGCTCAAACTATTTAAATTGTATCATATAATAATATAGTTCTAAATTACTTACATTTTGGGGCCTGGGTGGTTCAGTTGGTTAAGCAACTGCCTTCGGCTCAGGTCATGATCCTGGAGTCTTGGGACTGAGTCCCGCATCGGGCTCCCAGCTCCATGGGGAATCTGCTTCTCCCTCTGATCTTCTCCCCTCTCATGCTCACTCTTTCTCTCTCTCTCTCAAATAAATAAAATCTTTAAAATAAAGAGATAGGTAGATAGATAGATAGATAGATAGATAGATAGATAGATAGATAGATGATAGATAAATAGATAATAACTTACATTTTTATAGACCTTTATAATTTTCAATATGCTTTGACAAACTTTGCCACTTCCCAACTCTGAGGTAATTAGGGCAGATTTACATCTCTACTATGTAGTTATGGAAACAGAAGTCCAGTGACTTGAGAGGATTAGTCATGGTCAGAAGACAACCCGTTACTTCTGACTAGTAGACAGTGAGTATTCTTCTTCTGGTCTTCCTGTTTCTTTAGAAAACAGTATGTTTGTTCTGGCCTCATGGCACTTACCTTTACATTTTCTTTGCCAGAAATCCTTTTATATGATGTATTTTCAGGACATACTTCCCTTCCTCATTGTAAATCAGGTCTTTATCAATCCATCCTTCCAAAATATTTATTCATATTTTACCAGCCCCTAGAATTTTACTCTACACAGAAGTTTTCCTTTTTTCATAGAACTTTTCTCCTGCCTTCTCTGTATTGCTTTATTTTCTGCATAACATAATAGAATATAACTAAACCCTATAGTCTAGAACATTACCTAGAAAAACAGGTTTGTGAAAAATTGGCAATTATAGTAACTGAATGATTTTCTTCGATTTACTGACCATTATATATAGATTTATCTTTAATTGAAGGGACAAGTATATCTTGGATGTTTTCTGTATTTTACATTACTGTGGTCTATTTGATTATCCATACCAAAACTCTGTGATTGTTTATTAAAATAAATAGTAACTTTTACATTATTCATGATTTCAGCATGTTGGAAAACTATTGGCTGCTGCTGTCATTAAGAAATGCTACCATATTTAATGCTGTTTCTTAAACTTAAAAAATAAATTGTGCTTCTGTTTACTTTCTATTAATTATATCAATTAAATTTTGAATTCCCTAAAATCCCTTAAGTATTTAATTTTAAAAATATGTTGGAATATCAGTATGTTAATCTTGAAGTTATTTCATAATACTAATATCAACATAAGCATTATCTAACATTTTATTAATTTTATTTATGTTTATATTAAACAGCTGATGACTTTAATTTAGCTGTTCTTTGCTTATAAGTTACTAAGTGACAATCAAATATTAGATATTTCTCTCCAGAATTATGTGCCTTGATAATTCCTTACTAATTTTGAGGAAAAACATATTTATAGATATTCTATATATACTTGTTATTATTATTAATTTTTATTTAGAGAGAGAGAACACACATGCGCGAGTAGGAGTGCAGAGGGGCAGAGGGAGAAAGAATCTTAAGCAGGCTCCGTGCTCAGTGTGGAGCTCTGTCTCAGGACCTTGATATCATAACCTGAGCCAAAACTGTGAGTCAGATGCTTAACCAAATGAGCCACCCAGGCACCCTTAGCTATTTTATATGGTATCAATTTTAGATTAAAAACATCATTAGAATATCCTTTCGGTATTTCAACTAGAAGTAAATTATATACAGCCCACTGAAAAATAACTATACTGTGCCACTCTATCAATTGTTTCTGACAAATTAATACCACCATTAAATCTTTTGACAGATTAGGCTGAAAAAGTATTTCAGTTTTATTCTACTTTTTAACAGTTCTTAATTGTACAACTTTTTATAGTTTCAAAAGACAAATCCAATAGAGCAAAAGTAGTCTGTTGTATTATCTCTAATCAGAAGTATAAGATTAATTATCATGATTTCAGTTTGAAACTACAAAAATGTAGTTTGTCAGACTTCAAATATGTAAAGAGTATCTCTATACTTTCCATGTCATACTTATTTGTATTTTCTTATTTACCTGTATTATTAAATGGCAAAGTTTTAATATGGAAACTAATTCACAATTCACTTGCTTCATATAAAAGCTGATTACTTTGGAATAGAACAGAGATAATCAAATTTACTTAGTTGGAAATTCTGAGAAAATAAATGCTAATTTTATTTCTTTTTTTACTTATTTTGGCCTAGCACTTAATCAGTTTGGGCTGGGGCATCAGTGTTGTTATTTGCACATAGACAGTGACTAAATTTAGGTTCAGATTTGTCCAATATAGTTACCCTTTATGATCACTGCCTTGGTTTGTTTGTTTCCCATATTCCTATCTTCTTTCAAAATTCTCCCCATAATGACAACAAATTCTATGGTAATCCTATACTCAGGGAAAATGACACTGCTGCAGGATGTTAATTTATATAAGTGATCTCAATTTGTTTAATAACTAAAGGAATTAAATTATTTGCTCATACATAATTATTTTTCATTTGTTATTATTTACCAAATTAAATATTGTGCAACACACATGCACAATGTATAATCAATGTATTTCATTTTTAATGTATTTTAAGTATTACACTATAAATATAGTCAAAATCATATATGTAGATTTGAATTATTTTAAGATACAGTAAATTTTAATCTACTTTAAATTTTAATCTAATTTAAAATTTAATCAATTTTAATCTACTTTAATCTACTTTTCTGTTTTATGCTTTTAATTGTCATAAGACACACAGAAAAATTTACCATCTTAGCCACTTTTAGGTATATGGTTCAGGAGCGTTAAGTATATTCACATTGTTACACCTAATTTATGTTTAAAGAATATATCAATAATGAATCATCAACACACCCTGAAAATCAAAACTAAACAAATTCGACACAAAATGACAAAATAGGTAAAGGATATGTTTAAGTTCCGAGTTTCTATTTCCTGAAAGAGAGACAGATGAAAAGCAGCCTCATCTGATTACATTTCATGTTCCCAGATCTACCTCTCGGACAGGCTGGTTCCTTGTTTCCTGTCCTCTAACTCAGGGAGATCTCTAAACACCGAAGTAAGTCATGACCATGGCAAATCTCTACCCCACTATTCCAACGTCTCCATTCTTTGTAACCAAAGAGGCTTGACTAACAAAGAACATTGAGTTCAAAGAACCTCATGTTATAAAGTTTCTGCACTTTCTTATGTTAGTAAGAAATGTAAAAACAAAAACTTGGTGAAACAAATGCTATGTTTAACATGTATTTCATGCTGCACATGAAATTTCACATTATGGTAAAATACCAAAAGTTTATCAAATTATCTCTGGGAAAACTTTTTTCATAAAACCATAAATAGATTCAGTTGCACACATATTAAATATACATTTTTAATAATCAAAATATTTACTCATGAATTTGCATTTCTATTACCAAATGGATAACATACAAGACCTCATATTTATAAATTTGTTATTTTTAACTACAAGAGAATAATATTTAATTCAAGGAAAAAAATTTCCTTTGGTATATAACATCTTTGGTTTATGGGGTGAATTCTATTTCTTCCTATCAAACTATAACAAATATCCCTGTTGTTAACAATACTTTGTTATAAATTTTTGAAAATAGGGTGCCTGAGTGGCTCAGTTGGTTAAGCCACTCCCTTCAGCTCAGGTCAGGATCTCAGGGTCCTGGGATCAAGTCCCATATCGGGATCCCCCTGCGCTGTGGGGAGCCTGCTTCTCCCTCTCCCTCTCCCTGCCACTCCCCCTGCTTATGCTCTCCCTCCCTCTGTCAAGTAAATAAATAAAATATTTAAAAAATTTCTTCGAAAATAACTGGGAAATCAAAAAGGGCAGTAGGGTTGAGGGTAAAATCAACTTTCCACAGGTTAATCTGAATGATTAAATAGAAAGTTTAAAGTTTAATATGTAGAGTAAAAGTGGGTGTGAAATGGCTCCTCTGCTTATTTTAAACCATGTGAGAAGATGATATTTTAATATTAAATTAAAATACTATCTTAGATTAAATGTTCATGGTGTGGTATATTCAAGGTAGCTATCAACCTTAAAGTTATAAAACACTTTCTTAAAGAACAAAAGATATCTAACTGAATTTTATATCTGTATTAGAGAAATTTAGAGTAACAAAAATACATTTCATTTTTAAAAATTCATGTTTTTTCACTTATTTTTTATTAACATATAACGTATTATTTGTTTCAGGGCTATAGGTCTGTGATTCATCAGTCTTACACAATACACAGCACTCACCATAGAACATACCCTCCTCAATGTCCATCGCCCAGTCACCCTATCCATCCCACCCCCTTCCCCTCTGGGAACCCTCAGTTTGTTTCCTGAGATTGAGTCTCTTATGATTTGTCTCCCTCTCTGCTTTTGTCCCTTTTCATTTTTTCCTCTCTTCCCCCATGATCCTCTGCCTTGTTTCTCAAATTCCTCACATCACCACGATCATATGATAACTGTCTTTCTCTGGTTGACTCATTTCACTTAGCATAATACCCTCTAGTTCCATCCATGTCATTGAAAATGGCAAGATTTCATTTTCTGATGGCTGCATAATATTCCATCACAGATGTATACCACTTCTTCTTTATCCATTCATTTGTTGATGGACATCTAGGCTCTTCCCATAGTTTGGCTATTGTGGACATTGCTGCTATAAACATTGGGGTGCATGTGCCCCTTTGAATCACCACATTTGTATCTTTGGGGTAAATACCCAGTAGTGCAATTGCCGGTCATAGGGTAGCTCTATTTCCAACTTTTTTGATGGAACCTCCATACTGTTTTCCAGAATAGCTATACCAGCTTGCATTCTCACCAACATTATAGGAGGGTTCCCCTTTCTCTGCATTCTTGCCAACATCTGTCGTTTCCTGACTTGTTAATTTTAGTCATTCTGACTGGTGTGAGGTGGTATCTCATTGAGGCTTTGATTTGCATTTCCCTGATGCCAAGTGATGTTGAGCACTTTTTCATGGGTCTGTTGGCCATTTGGATGTCTTCTTTGCAGAAATGTCTGTTCATGTCTTCTGCCCATTTCTTGACTGGAATATTTGTTTTTTGGGTGTTGAGTTTGATAAGTTCTTTACAGATTTTGGATACTAGCCAATTTATCTGATATGTTATTTGCAAATATCTTCTCCCATTCTCTCAGTTGTCTTTTGGTTTTGTTGACTGTTTCCTTTGCTGTGCAAAAGCTTTTAATCTTGATGAAGTCCCAATAGTTCGTTTTTGCCCTTGCTTCCCTTGTCTTTTGCGATGTGACTAGGAAGAAGTTGCTGTGGCTGAGGTCGAAGAGGTTGCTGCCTGTGTTCTCCTCAAGGATTTTGATGGATTCCTGTCTCACATTGAGGTCTTTCATCCATTTTGAGTCTATTTTGTGTGTGGTGTAAGAAAATGGTCCAGTTTCATTCTTCTGCATGTGGCTGTCCAATTTTCCCAACACCATTTGTTGAAGAGACGGTCTTTTTTTCCATTGAACATTCTTTCCTGCTTTGTTGAAGATTAGTTGACCATAGAGTTGGGGGTCCATTTCTGGGCTCTCTATTCTGTTCCACTGATCTATGTGTCTGTTTTTTGGCCAGTACCATACTGTCTTGATGATTACAACTTTGTCATAGAGCTTGAAGTCTGGAATTGTGATGCCACCAGTTTTGCTTTTCTTTTTCAACATTCCTCTGGCTATTTGGGGTCTTTTCTGGTTCCATATAAAGTTTAAGATTATTGTTCCACTTTTTTAAAAAAAGTTGATGGTATTTTGATAGAGATTGCATTACATGTGTAGATTGTTCTAGGTAGCATAGACATTTTCACAATATTTGTTCTTCCAATCCATGAGCATGGAACGTTTTTCCGTTTCTTGTGTCTTCTTCAATTTCTCTCATGAGTATTCTATAGTTTCCTGAGTACAGATTCTTTGCCTCTTTGGTTAGATTTATGACCCAATCAAAAGACACAAGGTATCAGATTGGATAAAAAAAACCAAGACCTATCGATATGCTGTCTGCAAGACACTCATTATAGACCCAAAGACACCTTCAGATTTAAAGTGAGAGGGTGGAAAACCATTCACCATGCTAATAGGCGTCAAAAGAAAGCTAGGTTTGCAATCCATATATCAGACAAATTAGATTTTAAACCAAAGACTATAATAAGAGATGAGGAACGACATCATATCATACATAAAGGGTCTATCCAACAAGAAGATCTAACAGTTGTAAATATTTATGCCCCTAACGTGGGAGCAGACAATGATATAAGCCAATTAATAACAAATCAAAGAAACACATTGACAATAATACAATAATAGTAGGGGTCTTTAACACTGCCCTCCTTGAAATGGACAGATCATCTAAGCAAAAGATCAACAAGGAAATGAGGGCTTTAAAATGACACACTGGGCCAGATGGACTTCACAGATATATTTAGAGCATTCCATCCCAAAACAACAGAACACACATTTTTCTCTACTGCACATAGAACATTCTCCAGAATAGATCACATCCTGGGTCACAAATCAGGTCTCAACAGATAACAAAAGATTGAGATCATTTCCTGCATATTTTCTAGCCACAATGCTCTGAAACTCCAACTCAATCACAAGAAGAAAGTTGGAAAGAACTCAAATACATGGAGGCTACAAGAGCATCCTACTAAAGAATGAATCAGTCGAGCAGAAAATTAAAGAAGAATTTAAAAAATTCACAGAAACAAATAAAAATGAAAACACAGCTGTTCAAAATCTTTGAGATGCAGAAAAGGCAATCCTAAGAGGAAAGTATATAGCAATACAAAGCTTTCTCAAGAAACAAGAAAGGTCTCAAGCACACAACCTAACCCTACACGTAAAGGAGCTGGAGAAAGAACAGCAAAGAAAGCCTAAACCCAGCAAGAGAAGAGAAATAATAAAGATCAGAGCACAAATCAATACAATAGAAACCAAAACAACAGTAGAACAGATTGATAAAAGAGGTGGTTCTTTGAAAGAATTAATAAGATTGATAAACCCCTGGCCAGACTTATCAAAAAGAAAAGAGAAAGGGCCCAATAAATAAAATCACGAAGGAAAGAGATCACAACCAACACCACAAAGAAATGCAAACCATTATAAGAACATATTATGAGCAACTACATGCCAACAAATTAGACAATCTGGAAATAATGGATGCATTCCTAGAGACAAATAAACTACCAAAACTGAACCAGGAAGAAATAGAAAACCTGAACAGATCCACAACCAGTAAGGAGATTGAAGCAGTCATCAAAAATCTCCCAAAAAACAAGACCCAGGGCCAGATGGTTTCCCAGGGGACTTATACCAAACATTTAAAGAAGAATTAATGCCTATCCTTCTGAAATTGTTCCAAAAAATAGAAATGGAAGGAAAACTTTCAAACTCATTTTATGAGGCCAGCATTACCTTGATCCCCAAACCAGACAAAGACCCCATCATAAAGGAGAATTACAGACCAATATCCCTGATGAACACGGATCCAAAAATTCTCACCAAAATACTAGCCAATAGGATCCAACATTACATTAAAAGGATTATTCACCACGACCAAGTGAGATTTATTCCTGAGCTGCAAGGTTGGTTCAACAACCACAAATCAATCAATGTGATACACTACATTAATAAAAGAAAGGACAAGAACCATATGATACTCTCAACAGATCCAGAAAAAGCATTTGACAAAGTACAGCATCCTTTCTTGATTAAAACTCTTCACAGTGTAGGGATAGAGAGTACACACCTCAATATCATAAGCACCATCTGAGAAAAACCCACAGCGAATACAGTGAATATCATTCTCAATGGGGAAAAACTGAAAGCTTTCCCCTAAGGTCGGGAACATGGCAGGGATGTCCACTATCACCACTGCTATTCAACATAGTACTATAAGTCCTAGGCTCAGCAATCAGACAACAAAAAGCAATAAAAGGTATCTGAATTGGCAAAGAAGAACTCAAACTCTCACTCTTTGCAGATGATATGATACTTTATGTGGAAAACTGAAAGACTCCACCACAAAACTGCTAGAACTCATACAGAAATTCAGTAAAGCATCAGGATATAAAATCAATGCACATAAATCAGTTGCATTTCTATAATAACAGCAAGAGAGAAGAAAGAGAAATTAAGGAGTCAATCCCATTTACACTTGCACCCAAAACCATAAGATCCCTAGGAATACATTTGATTTTACAAGGGACTGTCACATATATGTAATTTTCACTGGTGAGGTAGCCAGGTAAGCATTAAAATCCCCAAAGGAATATCAAGTTACAGAAAGATTGAATCATGCTCTCAGGTCATAATTAGAGGCAGTGCATATACTACCAATGATCTTAATGCCCATCTAGAGCTTCGTCTTCTGCACCAGTTTCCATAAGGCCCAAGACTGTTTAATTCAACTTTAATGGTAAGGGGGAAATTGAGGAGAGGAAGTATTTTCCTAAAAACCTAATTCTGTGTGTATGTGGTTGTGTCTGCATATGTGCATGTGTGTCTGTGTTTCATTTACAAATACTAGTATTCTGTGTTGATAGTACAGATATTTTTTTGAAGATTTTTAGTTAATTTTTTTGACAGAGAGTGAGAGACAGAGACCACAAGCAGGTGGAGAGTGAGAAGCAGACTCCCCACTGAGCAGGGAGCCTGATATTGGACTTGATCTTAGGACCCTGGGATCATGACCTGAGCCAAAGGCAGACACTTAACCGACTGAGCCACCCAGATGCCCTGATAGAGCAGATATTTGGTGGAGCTTTACAAATGTGAAGAAAATTTGCAAGACACACATAATATATTTTGATGGAAATATTGTTGATGTACTTTTTTTAGAGGTCTTTTCCAGAAATTATACTTGCTTTGGGATACCAGTCCAGTTTCTATACCTTAGAATATATAAGGAATACATAATAAGGCAAGAGAGTGCATGGAGAATCATAGATGGCTAAGTTAGCATATTAAAAAATAAAAGATAAAATTTCTTTGCATAAGGCATCAGGAGAAATAAATGTGAATTAGGTATCTCCAGTACCTAAAAATAATTCCAGCATATGGTTGATACTCAATAAATATTTTTTAAACAATATAAAGGCAAAACTTCTAAGCCAGGTAATTATTTTGTTCATTCCTCTGTGTTGGGAAAAAATTTAAAAATTGAACTGGAAAAAAATAGAAAAATAAAATGCATCTCAATAGATTCCTTGTACCCTTATAAGATTTACAGGAACCATTTCTTGAAACACTTCATTTATTTTTGTTTCTTTTCTATCTTCATAGGTTAAGCAATATATATCTACATTGCACTGAGATAATCAAGTGCTTTTAAAATTCTTTTTTAATGATATTTATTACTCATCTTAATTTTATTTGTAAATTTTAAATTCTATGCTATCTAAACAAACTGACATTTGTGAATTATGTAATATAATCTCACTTATAATAATGAATAAGACATTTTCAGTGATTTAGTAGAGACAGTATTTTCCAAGGGAAAAAAGGACAATAGAGTAGATTGGTTATAATCTGCCATCACCATCACCATCACTCACAAATGCATGTGTTGTGGACCTATTTGCACGTGATGTTTTGCTGGGCACTTCTTCAAACACCATATTTAGTGAATAAATCAGCAGCTGGATGACAACGGTCTTCCCGAAACAATCAAACTTTAAAACAATATTGAAATATATGATTATACAAGAAAAATGCTTGCCTTAAAAATGCAGGATATTATGGGAAGTCAATGTAGATATTTAAGATTAAGCTCAATATAAAAGCGGGCACTATATTTTGAAAGTGATACTTATCAGAGAGCTCTTACTCTTCTAAAATGCTTTTGCATTTACTAGAAACAAATCAGAGCAGGAAGGGAACTTTTTCAAAATAGTCCATTCATTGAACTCTTATTTATAAAAAACTTTGAATTTGGCAAAAGAGTTCTATACAAATCTTTCAAGTTACATGTCCTGTTTTAAAACTGTAAGATTTATTTCCAATTTCTCCTCAAACGAGTCCATTCTTTGCTATCTCAGTTATATATTTCAGTGTGTCAAAGAGCAAAACTCAAAATAGAAAGGAAATAGCCTAAGTTTGTTATGACACTAAATTACCAGCCCAATTCTATTTTCCCTAACATTAAGGGAGAAAATGTGGCTAAGTACACAATAATTTTGCCCCTTTTAAAGGTTACAATATTTTTGTCTAGTTAGCTATATATCAGTCCCAGACTTCATCAGACCCTTTTAAAATGCATCTTATTTTCTTATCCAGATTCCATTATTATTCATATTTTCATATTTCACAGGTTCATTTTTATTCTGAGACGTTGTGAAAAACTACATTATACAATTGAAAAACAAGCCATCTCAGCCGTTGAAAAACAAGCCATCTCAGCCGTTACTCTTGATAAAATTTTTACTCCACAAATATTCAAAATCATGACACACACTTTCTAAAATAGGTGTCAAACTGATGTAGTTTTGTCATTAAGGTAATCAAATGTAATAATCTATATCAAAGAGGCTTTTTCTTTCCTCTATAATTTTTCAATCCTTCACTGGCTACAAAAGTTTGAAAACTGACATCTAGGCATCTCTAAGTTTCCAAGATCACCTGCACACACATACTGCAAATAGATTGACTCTCACTTCCCTCTTATTTATATAAAGATTCAGAAAGATGTCCTTTCTTGTTATAATTATACTGAGTGTAGCAGACACCATCTGTCTCTAACCAGCAAAAATATTTCTCCTCCTTCCTTCGTTACCAGGAGATCACTCCTTAGCATGTTTTTCAGCTGGATTTTTGTACAGAGAGACAGAAATGGAAGAGAAATGATTTTCTTTCTGATTAAAAGAGAAGTGTGAGAATATCTTCCTCACTATTAGCTTTGAGTGTTTATTCAGTAAAGAGAAACAAAATGGTTGGAGTTCCTGCACCATCTTGTGACCGTTTGGGATGTGAAGCAACTAAAATTGGAAACATAAACATAAAACAGACAAAATACAACGTGATATAGGCTAATAAGCTAACGTTATTCCAAATAAAATAAAGATAATTAAGGCAAATGCTAAATTTTGTCTTTTTTCCCTAGAATTAGTTATGTGTGAACTCTGTGAAAATAATTATTTCCACAAATCCAAATAAGAGAATTATTTGAACCAAGTAATTACTGCCAAGACTCCATTTCCCTTAATATTATATATATATAAATGTGAAATCATTCTTCTCACAACCTAACTAATAATTTACTTACTGTATAAATTTCATGGATGTGGTTTTCTTTTGTGCCACAGCATAAACATAGTTATATATCTCAGAAAAAAACTTCTTCTCCAAAAGATAGTAGTAGCATTAATTACTTTTGACAATAACCATATAGCATCTTATGTGAATTAAGGTTGGCTCTGAGTAAACTAAGACATTAATTTCATATCACTGAATGTTGATTTCATATCACTTTTGAAATAATTCCTCCTTTCTGTGTATTTCTGACTACATTCTAATAAATAGATAACTTGAGGTATAGAAAACTTACTGTCTGCCACCACCCCCATGCCTTCTGAAAGCGCAGAATCTAAAACCTAAAATATATTGAAACAATTAAAGATATAATTTAATTAACCCAAATTAATAGATGGCGTGCCTACCAAAATCTTTAAATTGAAATAATATTATTACACAATTATTATTATTATGTATATTAAGGAGTTACTCCCAAATGTTCTTCATTATTGAAGAACACTTTGAAAAATAAGAAATAGCATCAAGTTTCCTGTTATTATTTTAAGAAATAATTACGGTGTAACCACTTAACATGTTCTTTTCCTTTAACCATTTTTCTTATGACCATTTTCAAATTACAGGAACGTTGCCATTGTGACTAGGGTTAACCCGTTTATCTATATGAAGATAAATCACACAGATTTTAAAAAGAAACTCATTTCACATTGTTGAGAGATCAGTCCGATGTTCTCACTAAGACATTTGGACAGATGATTATAGCTGTTCAGTCAATGCATGAGTCCCATCTCTGCCAAGACTTCCTCCCTCTAGTCATGGATTAGTGACCTTTGGGCAGCTGCCTAAGCAAGAGGGAAAAGATGCATGTGTCTCCGTCTGAAATCCTCTGTAGTAATTCTAATTGACTGCAGTGATATCTACTGGTGACAGTGGAGAAAGCTGACAGCTGCAGGCCCTGTTGTCGCAGCCAAAAATCCACTCTTGTGGAGATCTTAGATGAGTATATTAAGTACTTTTACTAGCTCAGCTGGTGAAGTTACTTTAGCTCACTTGGCATGAGCACTGGCCTGAGAATAGTAAATCAGCTCTTAAAAGTATCTTCTTGTCATCTGAATTGTAAATGTTCAGTGAGCTAATACTAATCCTCTTTTATAAATAGAACTGACCCTTCAGTACTTTAGTGTCATCAAGAAAGCTTTTTCTTTCATTTTGCTAACTTTTCTTTTTCCTTTGCTTAACCCCATTTGCCCTGCTACACACAGTAAGCGGAAATCTTCGAATAGCTCAAGATTAGATATCATAAAAGAGGACCACACGTGAACCTATATTAGTGTGCTGACCTTACACAGAAAAATGCTGTCAGGAGCTAAACTGGAAATTGTAGAGCAGAGTACAGAAAAAAAAATCCACTGTCAGAAAACTTAGAGCAAATGAAACGTACTGTTAGGTAACCCACAAAGTGCTACTATTTTTCAGTAACATGTATTGTCGACCTTTCCCCCAAATTATCTTAAGTTGTTCATGAGACTCTATCTTATTAGATGGGTTAGGGGAATATGGAAGTTCATTATTTTCAATATACTATAATTTATCACTGGGAATAAACTGTTCCACTAGATTATGATTTAGTCCTTCTTTAGGCTTGACTGAACCTGTTTACACATTTCCTCTCTCTAACAATACATAAAATACTCCTCCAAACACCAACACAAACATAGGCAAAGGAATCTGAAGAGTCTAAAGTCCTCTTTTTAACATAAACAAATCATTGCAGGAGGCACAAAACCTCAACTTTTCCAGCAAATAAAGCATGCAATTAACAGAGAATTTTTTTTCTTACTTGAGATACTTGACAGAATGGGCTGTTTTATTTCCTTTTATATATCCACTGCCTTGAACATAGGACAGCAGAAGTGGTAGATGCTTAATAATTCACTGACAAATAAAATAAGCAAATAAATGACATTTGTGAGTAGTAACACATTCTTGCCATTTCTGAACCTAATTGGAAAGTAAAATTGGCAAAATCAAATTCCGATGGTGTAGTGAGGTCTACAAAAATAAAATAATTTATTTATCCTTCTAGGATGCCCTTTATAAGTGAATTTAATTGCTTGTTTTATCTAATTAGAAAACCTCTAAATATCTCAAAGATTATTAAGTTTTCCTCATTCATCATATTTTAATATTATCAAAGTATTATGTTACATGGTTTACGCATTTTACTAACAGAGTTCTTTTTAGTATAAGTAATATTTTCTCATCAAAACCTTCTATGGGGGACGCCTGGGTGGCTCAGTGGGTTAAAGCCTCTGCCTTTGGCTCAGGTCATGATCTCAGGGTCCTGGGATCGAGCCCCACATCGGGCTCTCTGCTCAGCAGGAAGCCTGCCTCCCCCTCTCTCTCTGCCTGCCTCTCTGCCTACTTGTAATCTCTCTCTCTCTCTCTCTGTCAAATAAATAAAATCTTAGGAAAAAAAAAAAGCTTCTATGTAATTTTTCCACAAAAAAACATGAATCCTATTTTTCAAATATAGATCTTGTTATCTGGCTTCATTTAAAATTAATATCCTTATAATACTGTTTTTCTATAGGAAAAGCAGAGCAAGTCACTTTCTACATTGATACAGGTTTACAAAAGGATAAATAAAATTCTTGCAGTTATACAACTGTATAAAGCAACACCCTAAGGAGGCAAGCTGGTCTTTAAAATGGGTCTTAGTTTTGTGTTCCCAAAGTCAGTGCCACAAAGGTTTTCATTATTGCTCATTTTAAAATACGCTTATTTTAAATATTTTAAACACTACTCATTTAAAAATGCTCATTGAATTTGCCAAGGTCTAGTGCCCTCAGGAACACCTTTCCCTGCAGATGCTGGAGATGGCAAATAGTAGGATTAGGATAAAAACAAGAAACAGTGGCTGCAAGGTAGAGAGGGCTATTCAATCTGTTCTTGGAAGCACGAGTTCCCAAGATGCCATCTATATATCTCAGCGCATTCATAATGAAAAAGCAAACAAATAAGAAATGTCTACATATCATAACAAGGCATGTTTAAAAACTATTTGGTTAGGATCCAGAACTGCTGAATTGCTTAATTACTCAAATTTAACTCTCTAGAATGATTTCTTATTATATTGGCTTATAATGACACTAAACTAGAAATTAAAATGCAGAAAAGCACTCAGGCAATAAAGTGAATAAAATGCAATAGAATAATATGTGTGGACAACTCATGTGCCTTTTAGAATTATGGCTACAACTTGGATCTCATTTATTCTGTTATTTCCTTAGTGTTGTAATTAACAAAAGAAGTTCACAATGGAAAGGTCACGTGAGAATTTTGTTAACTCTACAGTCCCCACCCATTTATTTTCCTAATATAATAATCAGCTGTAGTTCATCGAAATGTGTGGTTTTTCTTCTTAAAGGGCAACATGGTGTATGGTTATTTATACTTTCGATTTTCTTATCAGAAAGATCTAGTTTGAATCTAGGGTTCTACTAGTTCAATTGTTAAATCCTCTGATTCTGTTACCTACCTATAAATACAGGTAATAGTGCTGAATAGCAACTGTTCAGTAACATACCTTTAATTGAGCATTTGTATACTATTTTACATTAACAAATGCATTAAAATTAATAACAAAAGTAGTAATAGAGTTATACTTATTTCATGTAAAGACCTGTTTTGGATTTAATAAAGAAAATTCCTGCTCCTAATGTTAAGGTCTACAGAATATTTCATCAATCCTTCATTTAATCATTTAGAAACATTATGGTTGAAAATATTATAAAAAGAAAAAGTTCTATGGCGTCAAAGTTGCATAACCTGAGAAACTCAGGGTTCCAGGAATCATGATAACATACAGAACTCTAGACCACAGATCATTTACCATCCTTTTGGAACAATTGTTCACAATGTGCCACTATTTACCTCTTTTCTGCCAGAGGTGAGGAGGATGAGTTTCATGGTAAAGTAATTTGGGAAACATTACTCTATGTTTCCCACTTAAAGTTTCACCATGCGTTTATCAATAGAAAAGCTTGAAGAAGTTCTGCAGTAAAAAACTTATTTTCATCACAAAATACCTTTTAGTGGTATACGCCTACAAGGATGCTGCTTTACAGACACAAAAGAAGCAGAAACACAAAATTTAGAACAATGGAAATAAAAGTTCTTATAGAATTAACTAATGTCTAAAGAAAACTAAATTTATTTCAAGAAAAATATAGAAGCTTATCTGACTGAGTTCCAACTTTTATAGGTACATTAGAATTATATCAGCTCAAATGGATAAAAATCATAGCAATCATATCATTGACTATATTGAGCAGATATTTTAAGGACATAATGATACACAATTTGAAATTATGAAGAAACAAAGATCGTTTTTTAAAAAAGACACCTTTGAATCCATCAGGCTGTGTGGCATAAATTCAATTTTAAAAGCTTTTACAAATTGGAAGCTGCAACCAAAGTTTTGCATAGGTTAGTCCTTATGTGTTCACATTGTATACAGTTCCATTTGTTAAATTATAAGAGAAAATACTGTACATTAAGATTATAGTTAATTTTAAATGTGAAAAACAATTGATTGGAAAGAGGAAATCTGACAGGGAAAGATCCCAAGCTGAGAAGAACGCAAAGAGTAGTAAGATTGGGGCAACTGGGTGGCTCAGTCAGTTTAGCATCCAACTCTTAATTTTGGCTCAGGTCATGACCCCAGGGTTTGAGACTGAGCCCCTTGTGAGACTTTGCGCTCAGTGTGGCGTCTACCGGGATTTTCTCTCCCTCTCCTTCTACCCCTCACCACCTCCCTAAATAAAATCTTTGAAAAACAAGAAAGAAGGGTAGTAAGATGGCCAAAAAAAGCAAGCAGGGAAGCATACCACAACCCGATAGTACTGAAACTCAAGGGATCTGGCAAAATAGTTTACTATCTACAACACAGCAACCAGTAGGGTCATCAGCACAGTAATGCAGGCTTTCCTGAGTCTGAGTGCCAGGGGAGAGAAAATGGCCCCAGATAGAGACTACATAAAGGTGTGTTGTGTCACAGCAGAGGAGTCTAGGTTCAAGGGCTCAACACTTGTCATGAGCAGAAAATAAGCCAATCTTCTCTCCTAGAAGTTGCCTAATAATCACATGTGATTTCCTTGACATACTTAAGTGTCTAACTACTGAAACTGCTCATTATCAGGAGACACTTGGACCTTGCTATTTGATGTACTCAGCAAAGATGTGCAAGGACACTCAGAAACCCTGGCAGAGTGATCTCCCAACAAGAGCAAACATATCTGAATCAAATAAATATGAAGGAATTAAATTCTGTGACATATCTGTAGCAAATTAAAAAAATGCTGGTTAGTAGGATAGTTGGTAATCATATGAGATTAATCTTCAGCCAATAGTTTTAACTTCTTTTCACCCTTAAGGTATCATGCTTTCATTTTTCAATTTTTGGATTTTAGGGGAATGATCTGCCTGTTGAGATATAACCTAATTTACGGACTAATTATAAAGTACATGCATACTTATATTGAAATGTCGTATTTAAAATTTGCATAACGTGATGAATGAATCACTTTAAGAATTCCACATAAGGAAGCTCAAGCAGGGCCTCAACTCAAATAAGTTTAGCTGAAGTTTGGTTATAACCCTATTATTTCCCAGATAGTATGGTAGGTCAAGCCATTATAAATTGAAATTTTATTACCCATTGGCAAAATGTTATAAATGTCATACTGCAAAAAGGTCCAATATTATGAAAATGATAATAGTGATATCAAAAATAAAATCAAATGAAATGATCTTTGCAAACATTTATGTACAAAAAAATTGAGAGTTTTTATTTCATTATATCACTAAATGCCCCTTTCACATTCCTAGTCGGGTGAGGGATAGATACATATGCATGGATTTGTGATAAAGTGCAAATACCATATGTGTGAATGCACACAGTGCTGACACCATGCAGGAGACTACTTAAAACACATCCTGTGGCTGTGATGGAGGGTGACCTCCCCAGATAAGGTGTTATAGCAGCACCCTGTAGAAGCATTCACTGAAGAGACAAAAGAAAGAAGGAAAGACAAGACTTCAGAGTGAAGGTATCTTCTCAGAACATCAATGTTCAATTAGCTGAAATGTATCTTGGGAGAGTGGTACAGTTGGCAACTTTGGCTGGACCCCTAAACAGGGTTTTTGTCATAAAAGCCCTGGTGGTGATTATGTTCTGGCTTAAAGACTTTATCCATAAAGTCACGGGAACCATAAAAAAACAAAAAAATATAATACATTTTTTGAAATCAATTTTTTATTCAGTTGGAAAAGAGATTTAAGGAAACCTTAAATCAGTCAATTCAAGGATATAATTATAATTATGCAAATGACAAATGACAGGATGCCTATAACTTAAGTGGTAGTGATCAGATGAAGAGCTAGTGGAAGACACTAGAAGAGATAGCATCATGACATTCTTGATGGTCAATTAATTGTTTGTTGAGGAATAAACAGGAGTTCAGGAAGATTACCAACTTTAATGTAGTTGGTATTATTAACATAATAAAGTCATGATCAATGAGATGGATGAGTTAGGGAAAAGATCAAGTTGGAAACATTATAGGAGACTGAATTAATGCTGCCCACTGTTCACTTTCTCTCTGTATTAGAGTTATGGATTCTTACTCATTGTTATACCACCGGCCCTGAACAAGGAATGTAAAACCAATTTTACTAACCTTAAGCATAGTCCAGTGACCATTCTGGTGAAGGAAATGTCAGCAGACATGATTTTACCATGACCTCATTCAGGTAAAATTTTAAATGTTGTGTAATATAGCTTGGGCGCTTGCATTCTTACCCTCTGCCATGAGTATACCCAGATAGTGGTCCCAGAATCAGAAGTCATGCAAAATCCAGTCAAGCTTAGCAGACATGCAAGTGATCCATGGGCCTTATATAATATAAGCAAGAAATGCTAATTATAATCCAGTATGAAAATGGTGTTATCACAAAACCTACCTAATATGCAAATGATGTATATAGTTCAGTTTTGCATGTCAGGTTTGAGTTACTTGCTGAGAAAGTGAAGAAGAAATGTCCAGTAGGAAATTGTTTAGGTACAGAAAGTACATAAAATAAGAAGCAGAGAATGAAGATAAAAAGAGAAAAATGTACCTCTCAAAGTGTCTTGGCAATAGTAAAGAGGATTATTAAATGAGAACCTTTTTCTTGACACTCAGTAAGAAGTCATCTGTAGTACCTCTATCCAAAGATGAAGGTGTCATAGCCCCAAATTTGTTACCTAAGTAAAAAACTTTGGATCCAAGAAAAACAAGAGCAAGGATGCATGTAATTGAGATGTTTTATATGAGTAGGCCTGTCTTCAGTGAATTAGCATTGTACAATAATGACTTTTGGAAGTCCAATTTTATATCATTATACTCACAGTCTCCCTAGAAATATTAGAACCATGGGATTGTTGTTGTTTTTTTTTTTATTTTAAAGAGTAATCTACTAGTGCCATCAGAAAAGTAGTTGAGTCCATTTTATTAATGACATAAAATATTAAGATGTTGGATATCTAAGACATACTGACTTTCATTTTATTTCAGTTGATTGCAGTCTTAAACATCAGGTAATGATAGCAGCCCTCTGAAACTTTCCTGTGAGAGTTCACAACATTAAAGTGTTGCAGTGTCTCATTATTAGCAAGTTAAGTTCTTACTTTATCAGTAATGTGGATTAATTTTATCTCTTCCCAATCCTCTCACCTTCTAAGATTAATTCTGCTGTAAGAGAATGAACCATTTATAGAATGATAACCTTGCCAAAATATAGTTCATCTGGATGCCTCGGTTATTTATGCAAATTATTTCATCCTATTGTAAATATCCAAGTTAATGGGCAATTTCTAGCGGTTTCATGGCCCATCTTTGTTATAACAGTCACAAGTATGTCTGAACATGTATTATTTACACCCAAACATTTAAGGAATTAAAAAAAATGAAAAAAAGATTTCAAGAGTTTGTTATTCATTAGCACTTTTGGGAAAGAAAAATACCTTCTTTACTTCTGAATCTCCAGCACCTAGTCAGTACATGGCACATAATAAGCATTAAAGAAAAGGCTGTAGAGTGCCTTTCTCAGCCAAGGCAGGTGAACAATGCGTGCAAGGATGTGTATACAGTACACAAAAGGTGCTTGAGGATACACGGCAAAAATTAGATTTAGCTTGTATTATTAGTGAGTTGATTAATGAAAATAAGATAATTAGTGCATAATTTTGAGATGGAGACAATTCTTTAGTCTGGCACCAGATACCCAATCAGAAACACATGCAAGGGTGTGCTCAAAATGTACATGCTAAACAATGCTGTACAGAAAACCAAGTTATCCTAGAGAGATGAGGGAGTATACTTCTTATACGACATAAACTGGAAGTCAGCTTTCAGAAATCCAAATTAGAAGGTAAATCACCAAGACGTGATTTCAACTGTTCAGCTGATTTTGATAGTCAATCTGTTTTTAAGCACAGAGGCAAAGAATAATTATGTTGGAATGTCTCAAAATTAAGAATGATGTGCAGGATCAAACAGAAGAGGATTCTTGCACTTCACTGGTCTCCCTGTATAAACTGTCAAAGAAGTCTGCCTCTTAGAACAAGATATGTTTCAGTAAATGCTGGTGAAAATAAAAAAGGAACAAATCCTCTGCAGATCTAAATAGTCTTCCAGCAGGATCTGAGGGAGGAAATACCTCTGCAGTTCATTTTCTCTTGGGATTCTGTCTTCAATTCTGCTTAAGAATATGGATATTATGTAGGCAGATGTTTTATGGGGTTACAAATATGCCTATTTTTAAAATAAATTTTAACTTTTAAATTTAAAACATTAAGTCTTAAACAATTTGTCATAGCAACTTTATGATTATGGACATTAAAACAAATAAATTTTACAAGCTGAAAGAATGTAAATGTAGCTCCATTTTATCACCAAATGTTCCATACTTTGTCTTCAATTTGAAGGTGACAAGTAACATAATTTATGAACACAGAAAAAAAAAAGTAGCAGAGAAGCAAAATACCTGGTTTAGGTGAAGAATAAAATACAGAATTCTGCACATTGTTATATGTCCTGGAACACCAAAAACTAATTATGACTCTTCAGATAAGAAAGGAAGAAAGCTAACTTAAATGACACAATATTGTTTATGTCATATATGCTACTCTAATGATCATAGTAGTTCTTTTAAAATGGCATTATTATTTTCAATTTTCAGACAGTGAAACTGAGGCTCAGAATGCTCAAGGATATTGTGCAAAATTATATAAATAGCATGCAAATGGGTTTGATATACGTCTACCTCTGTCTTGTTTTATTCATGCAGCAAGCATTTACTAATAATTCAAAGTAGGCCAGGACCTGTACTAAGTAAATACAGCCCCAGTAAATTTTGGAATTTTTTATTTTATTTTTTTAGGTAAATCATTTAACCTTTTTGAGTGTCAGTTTCTCTATCCATAAAATCCAGATAATTGTATCTCCCATGTACGTTTAAGATACTATACATTAAATTGCTTTATAAGTTACAAAATGTTATTCAAATATTAGTTTAAAGTAAATAACTGGTTTCATGTTTTTGTATTAGCATAGGCAAATATTTGTATCTGCAATGGTGATGATAAAGAATATAATTTAGGGAAAGCATTCAACAACTATACATTGTCTTAATCCATTTGGGCTAATATAACAAAATACCACAGGTTGGTGGCTTCTAAAGAATAAAAACTGATTTCTCACAGTTCTGGATGCTGGGTGGTCCAAGATCAAAATGCTGGCAGATCGAGTGTCTTGTGAGAGCCTGCTCTCATATTTCTAGACAGGATATTTTTGCTGTGTCCTCACATGATGAAAAGAACTAGGGATCCTGTGGGGTCTCTTATGAAGGTACTAACCCCAAGTGTGAAAGCTCTGCCCTTATAACCTACTCACTTCTCAAACGCCCCACCCCCCTAATATCATCAACATATGAATTTTGGTTATTCATATGTTGAATAACCATTCAGACCATAATACCAATAAAATACCAATAAAAATATATAAACATCTCTGTGGGAACAAGACTTAGAGAGAGGAAAGGAAGAATAAAATTGTTTGGAAGATACTTTTTGAATTCAGGACAAGAGTTTTCAAAGTTAGGTTTAGGAATATGTAATTTTTCTGGAGATCTGGATAGACTTAAACATTAAATAGTGAAAAATTTGATGTCACCTTGAGTGTTGCTGGCCTGTTTTTGTAGTAATTTGTAAGGGTGGAAAATGAATTTTGGCAGTTCAGAAAAAAAAGAGTTTAAAGTGAACAAGTCATTAAGAAACAAGTTAGGATACTAAGAAGAACACAAGAAAGAAAAAGAAAACAATGACAGAGAAAGAGAGACATAAAAGAAGAAGAAAGAAGTACAGTAAAGGAGCAAGAAGAAGAGTTGTAGCAGAAACAACTGGTGAAGATCTTAGCATCATTTACGCTGTGCTGATTTGCTGTATAGGGAATTTCCTCATACATGAACATTGGTATTGTTTGGATAATATATAAAATATAATATTATAAAGGCATTATAAGATAGAATTAATACTGTCCACAATTTAATTGGGTTTAACATAAAGATCAAGAATTAAGATCTTCTAAATTATTATGTTGACTTTTTGGAAGCTTTTTCATTAAAGTTCACATAATGCCTTAAAATCTTACATATACCATGTTTTATTTTTTTCAGAAAATATCTAAATTTGAACATTAAGTAAACAATAAATATTACTATCAATACCCAATCCACAAGAATAATTTCTCATATTTATAGTTCAGACATAAAGTTAAGGAGTTGCTGCTCTAATTCAGAATTATTTTGTATCACGGAGGCAAAATTATAAGGCATTCTTCCAGAATAAAAAAAAAAAAGAAAGAAACCAAAAACCATAATTGTTCTTATGGGTAAGGTGGATTAAAATGAGGGAAGCAAGCATTTAAAGTCAATGAGTCCACATATTAATAGTTTAGGCTGATTGTAAGGAATTAGTCTTTGTTTTGCTATTGATATATACTTGAATTTTTAAAGTATTTATTTTATACCATAATCAATTACTTATACATTAATGACTACTTAGAAAAAGTAAAAGCATCATAAATTTTAGGGAATCAGAAGGGACATAAGAATTATATATTTCAGTGTAATTAAAAATTTTATAGCATTAATGCTATTTATTCAGATGATCTCTGATATGAAAAACTGATTATATAAAACATAAAATGCTCAGTAAAATAATTTAACATACTTCCAGATATGTAAATCTGAAGAAAATTAACAGAGTCCAGGGAATGTAATGGAATGTGGTTTCAGAAATGTTGTTAAGCAATAAATCTGCCAGATACCATCAGGGAAGAGATAGGACCTAGGTAGTAGATCTCTTTCATGTAAATAATAGGAGCTCTTTAAAGGTAGGTAGATGAATTTGAGAATACCACACACAAAGCTAATCTTGGGATGAAGTAAATACCTTGGAAAAGGTAGAAAGAAAAGAAAAGAAAAGAAAAGAAAAGAAGAAGAGAAAAAGAAAAAAGGAAAGAAGGAAGGAAGGAGGAGGATGAAAGAAAGAAAGAGAAAGAGAGAGAGAGGGAGGGAGGGAACTGCAGACCACAAAGAAAATTTTAAATCAGTCTTGTTATTTGGTGATGTTTAAATAAATAAATATGTACATACCTACATACCTTTGGGGCTATAACGGGCATTTTAACAGTGGTTTAACACTGTAAATTCAAACTCAAATCTGTTACTAACTCAAGATTTTTAATTTAACAGAAAGTGGGCTTTCAATGTTCCCAGGAGCAAGATAAAATCAAGTACAATTTCTTTTGGTAGAACCATGATGATAGTCATCCTCAAGAATTACCACAGAGAGAATAACATTAATGTACTCAAAATCAAAAATCACGAACCACACAGGGAAAAAACTCTATGAGTATGAGTCATCTGAAACAACTAACAGAATCAAAACCATGAGTATTTCCAAACTTAAATATACTTTAAAAAATGCAATAATCATGTTTCTGTGTTTAAAAAAATGAAATAAGAAAAATGAAGTATAAATCGAGAACCCTAAACTATTAAAAATGGTTAGGCATCCCTGTCATTTAGTCAAATGGAAAATTTAGAAACAATGCTGAAACACACACATTTTTGAACAATGGCGGTGTTAAACATAGAGTTAGAGCTGAAAACAGAATTTATAAAATTAAAACTAGAAACAGAAAATTCAAGCTCTAAATTCCAGAGTTTCTAGGGATAGATTTTTTTTAAAATGAGTAGAATCACTTTTGAAAGTCAGCATTCTGGGAACCTGGGTGGCTCAGTCAGTTAAGCATCTGCCTTTGACTCAGGTCATGATCCTGGAGTCCTGGGATGGAGCCCCACATCAGGCTACTGCTCAGCAAGGAGTCTGCTTCTCCCTCTCCTTCTGCTACTCCCCCTCAATCATGCTTTCTCTCTCTGTCTCTCTCAAATAAATAAAAATCTTAAGAAAGAAAGAAAGAAAGAAAGAAAGAAAGAAAGAAAGAAAGAAAGAAAGAGAAAGAAAGAAAGGAAAGAAAGGAAAGAAGAAAAAGAAAGAAAGAAAGAAAGAAAGAAAGAAAGAAAGAAAGAAAGAAAGAAAGAAGAAAGAAGAAAAAAAGAAAGAAAGAAAGAAAGAAAGAAAGAAGAAAGAAAGAAAGAGAAAGAAAGAAAAAAGAAAGAGAAAGAAAGAAAGAAAGAAAGAAAGAAAGAAAGAAAGAAAGAAAGAAAGAAAGAAAGGAAGAAAAAGAAAAACGGAGAGAAAGAAAGAAAGAGGCATTCTTCAGATTAAGGAAGTCTTAAGAACCTTACCACAATAAATACAAATATATCCATGCCTAGTAACTTAAGTATGAAACCAAAGTTGACCAGTGAAAGTAAAGTCATAAACCAGAAATAGGGAAAGAAAAAGTTTTCTTCAACTGGTAAAAGAATTAAATAATTCACTTCTTAAAAGCAACAATGGAAGCCAAAAGAAAATGGAATAAATCTGTGTTGAAAGGTAACCACTTTAAAGCATAGGAGTATAACTGCATTGAGCTTTATTTCATTGAGGATTTTTTTACCCAACCATAATGCATGCCTACACATAATTCATATAAATAATTTTAACCTCCTTAAGTTAGAGACAACAAAACTAAATTACAACAACAGTACAATGTAAATTAGGAACCCAGTAATTCTAAATTCCTTTTTTTTTTTTTTTTTTTTGCATGGCATGTGAAAAACTTCACTTTACTTTTTTAAATAGATTTACGTGCATGCTAAAAATATGGACTACCTTAAACTGGAAGAAGAGAGGCAGAAAGTATACATACAACCAGAAGGAACATTTAATAATGAAGGGGGTAAAAACCTCAATCAGACCTAAAGAAAACTGGAAAAGAATAAAATATAGCAAAATAAAATAAAATGAGACAAAGATAAGCAAACGAAAGGTAAAATGTTATCTAAATATATGAATAGCTACAATACATGGAATGGAAATGGACTGAGTCAAATGCATGCAATTTAAAAAAATAACCTTCAATAATGTTTCCAAATCAATGTGACAAGAACATTTAAGATGATGATCAGACCTACAATAATAACTAAAAAAAAAAAGGAAATGATAAAATTTTAAAATCTTATATATAATGTATTATAATTAATATACATTTTTAATTTATAAATTATCAGGTTTGTTTTATCATATATTATGTAACATAATATATAAAATAATTTATATTTATCAGTTTCTTTATATATAAATAAAGGTATCAGTGAGAACTTCGAATACAGAAATGTCTAAACAAATAAAATCCATAGGAGGAAGAGCATTCTTCAGTTTGCAGATATCAGTGGCTTTCCTCAGAGAGGTAAACACATCTTAATTTTGTGCATAGGGATCAGATCGGGTCAATGTAGGCATGAAAACTCTTCAGGGCATGTAACTTGGGCTTCCAAGAAGCAACATTAAACTGAGTTAAAAATGCAAGTGTTATGGAATGAATGTTTATGCTTCCCTGACTCAAATTCATATGTTAAAACCCCAAACCTCAGTGTGGCTATATTCAGAGATGGAAGGTTCTAAGAAAGTTATTAAGGTTAAATTAGATCATGAGGATGGGGTACTGATTTTATATAATAAGTGTCCTTTTAAGATGTAAGAAAAACATTTCTATTGTTGAAGCCCCCCAATCTATGGTGCTTTGTTATGTACCAAAAAGACATTTGTTAGAAAGTAATATTTACGAAATATTAAAAAAAAGAAACAAGCAGGATTGGGCAGGGAGAGACTTTTTCTTTATGTTGAAATATTTTTTTAATTTAAATTCAATTAATTAACATATAATGTATTAGTTTCAGAGGCAGAGGTCAATGGTTCATCAGTTTTATATAATACCCAATTCTCATTACATCACATGTCCTCCTCAATGTCCATCACCCAGTTACTCCATCCCCCCACCCTCCCCTCCAGCAACCCTGAATTTGTATCCTATGACTAAGAGTCTCTTATGGTTTGTCTCCCTCTCTGATTTCATTCTGTTTCATTTTTTCCTCTCTTCCCCATCAATGATCCTCTGTTCTTTCTTATATTCCACATATGAGTGAGATCGAATGAGAATTGTTTTTTTCTGATTGACTTATTTCACTGAGCATAATACCCTCTAGTTCCATACATACCATTGCAAATGGCAAGATTTCTTTTTTTTTTATTTACTTTTTTAATGACTAAGTAGTTCCCATTGTGTATATATGCCACATATTCTTTATGCATTCATCTGTCGATGGACAACAGGGCTCTTTCTAGTTTTACTATCACGGACATTACTGTTATAAACATAGGAGTGCAGGTGCTCTTCAGATCACTACATTTGTATCTTTGGGGTAAATACCCACTACTACAATTGTTGGGTTGTAGGGTAGCTCTATTTTCAACTCTTTGAGGAACCTCCATATCGTTTTTCACAGTGGCTGTACCAGCTTGCATTCCCACCAACGGTGTAGGAGGGTTCCCCTTTCTCCGCATCCTTGCACACCTGTTGTTTCCTGACTTGTTAATTTTAGCCATTCTGACTGGCTTGAGTGGTATCTCACTGTGGTTATAATTTGCATTTCCCTGATGCCCAGTGATGTTGATTGAGCATTTTTTCGTATGTCTGTTGGCCATTTGTATGTCTTCTTTGGAAAATCAGGACTTCTAGTACTATGTTGAACAACAGTGGTGATAGTGGACATCCCTGCCATGTTCCTGACCTGAGGGGAAAGGCTCTCCATTTTTCCCCATTGAGAATGATATTCACTGTGGGCTTTTCATACATGGCTTTTATGATATTCAGCTATGTTCCCTCTATCCTTACACTGTGAAGAGTTTTAATCAAGAAAGGATGCTGTGATTTGTCAAATGCTTCTTCTGCATCTATTGAGATGATCGTATGGTTCCTGACCTTTTTTTTTTATTAATGTAGTGTATCACATTTATTGATTTGAGCAACTGCCATTGCAGCCCAGGAATAAATCCCACTTGGTCATGGTGACTAATCCTTTTAATGTACTGTTGGATCCTATTGGTTAGTATCTTGGTGAGAATTTTTGCATCCACATTCATCAGAGATATTGGTCAGTAATTCTCCTTTTTGGTGGGGGCATTGTCTGGTTTTGGGGTCAAGGTAATTCTGGCCTTGTAAAATGAGTTTGGAAGTTTTCCTTCTCTTTCTATTTTTTGAAACAGTTTCAGAAGAATAGGTATTAATTCTTCTTTAAATGTTTCATAGAATTCCCATGGGAAGCCATCTGGCCCTGGACTCTTGTTAGTTGGGAGATTTTTGATTACTACCACAATTTCTTTGCTGCTGTTGGGTCTGTTCAGGTTTTCTATTTCTTTCTGGTTCAGTTTTGGTAGTTTATTTGTCTCTAGGAATGCAGCTATTATTTCCAGATTGCTTAATTTGTTGGCATATAGTTGCTCATAATATGTTCTTATAATTGTTTGTATTTCTTTGGGGTTGGTTGTTATCTCTTCTCTTTCATTCATGATTTTATTTATTTGGGTCCTTTCTCTTTTCTTTTTGATAAGTCTGGCCAGGGGGTTATTCATGTTATTATTTCTTTCAAAGAACCAGCTCCAGTTTCCCTGATATATTCTACTGTTGTTTTGGTTATATTTTATTGATTTCTGCTCTAATCTTTTTAAATTCTCTTCTCCTGCTGGGATTAGGCTTTATTTGCTGTTCTTTCTCCAGTTCCTTTAGGTGTTGGGTTAGGTTGTATATTTGAGGCCTTTCTTGTTTCTTGAGAAATGTTTGTGTTGCTATAAACTTTCCTCTTAGGACCACCTTTGATGCATCCCAAAGATTTTTGAACAGTTGTGTTTTCCTTTTCATTTGCTTCCATGAATTTTTTAAATTCTTCTTTAAATTCTTAGTTGAGCCATTCATTCCTCAGTAAGATGCAAACTCATCTCCGCAATATCTATTCCTTGTTTTTTAATGTTATTTTAGTCACCATATAGTACATTATTAGTTTTTGATGTAGTGTTCCATGACTCATTGTTTGTGTATAACACCCAGTGCTTCATGCAATCCATACCCTCCTTAATACCCATCACTAGTCTATTCCCATTAGAACAAATTACTTGTTCCTCCAGAAAGTTCCCAATGTGCCACCACATAGTTGGTAATGCCAATTAGTCAAATCCACTTGATTGTCCAATTCCTTTTCTATGGTGGATACATTCTGGTGGTCATGAATATGAGACACAAAGATCTTTATACCCATTCCTACTCTAATATCTCCCATCTGTGTCTATGTGTCTACTTCACACCACCCCATCTTTTATTGTCTAGGCTTTTTCCTTTTATGAACTTGAATAGACAATCAGGCCATTTACCACTGCTCATAAGCCCATATACAGTCTTACCTTGAACCAGTATGCATTTCACATTAAGTAGAAGACCAGTGTAGCACCAATAGGTTGGTCCACTAAAAAAAAAATTTTCTCTTGTAACTTTCTTTCAAGGCCAACCCTGACTGATTTAAAATCAATTATAAATTGGTATAAATAAAGCAGCTGTTGCCAATTTTTGTCCTAATCCAACATACTGAGCCTTTTCATTCAAATAGGAAGCTCAGTTATTTTCCTTCTTCATCTTCTATGACTTTCTCCCACTCCAATATAGCATTCCTTAATATGGTCATATGACTGAGATCAATGAGAAGTGCTACTGCATGGGTGACACAGCAGTATTGGGCAATAATACAATGGCTAGTATACATATGTTAATATGAAATTAAACCATAATACAAGAATATTACCAAAGATTAATAAGGACATTTCATAATAATAAAATAGTCTATTCCATAAGAAGACCTAACAATCCTAAATGTATTTATACCTAGTAATATATATTAGTATATTATTATATTATAATATTATTTTATTAGCATCAGTATATGAAGAAATAAACTAAATTAAATGGAGAAGTCAAATTCACAATCATATTTGAAGGCTTTAACAGTCCTTATTCAATAATTGATAGAAGCAAGTACAGAAAAAAAAAATAGTGAGGTTATAAAAGATTTAAACAGATTTGAATCCATTTCAGAAAACCTGTATATTAAACACTATTTATACAACCTCAGAAAACCTACGCTGGTGTCTGTGAAACATTCACCAAAATTGACAATATACTATCTCATTAGGCAATTCAAAATCATTTGGCCTGAGTAATAACAACTTGAATGATACAACCAATTAAGTTTGTGGTAAGCACCTAAACCAGTGCTCAGAAGAACTCTGCCACTTTAAATGATACCTTACAAAAAAGTAAGATTTAAAATCAATTATATGAACTCCTCTCTCAAGAAACCAGACCAAAGAAAGCATATTCATCTCAAAAATATTAGAAGGAATAAAATTATAAGTATAAGGAAATAAATAAATGGACTAGAAAACAGATATAAATAGAACAAATCAATAAATCAAAAATTCATTTTTTGAAAGAGTAATAAAATGCAACTCTTTAGCAATTTTGATCAAGTAAATAAA
This sequence comes from Potos flavus, assembly GCA_028534135.1. Taxonomy (NCBI): domain Eukaryota; kingdom Metazoa; phylum Chordata; class Mammalia; order Carnivora; family Procyonidae; genus Potos; species Potos flavus. The sequence goes on along the minus strand of CM052899.1, from coordinate 78,831,114 downwards.
ATAACAAAAACAAATTACAATTAGTAAGGAAAGGCAAACATCATTACAAATCCCCCCAAAAATTAAAAGGATATTATAAGCAGTACTATATCAATATATCTGATGATTTAAATAAAAGGAACAATGCCTGGAATAAAGAGACATTAATGAAATGGACACAAAAAGAAAAAAAAAGACAATTTAATAGTTATAGACAGGCGCCTAGGAGGTTAAGTCAGTTAAGAGTCTGCCCTCGGCTCAGGTCACAATCCTGGAGTCCTGAGATCCAGCCCCACATCTGGCTTCCTGCTCAGCAGGGAGTCAGCTTCTCCCCCTGTCCATCACCCTACTGGAGCTCTCTCTCTCACTCTTGCTCTATCTCAAATCAGTAAATAAAATCTTTAAAAAAAGTTCTAGATTATACATATACATAAAGACACTATATGACTTTAAGGATTACTATAAAGTTACTTCATTAATACTGTGTGGTATTCATGTAAGTAGAGCCAAGCATATCAGTGGAGCAGAAGAGAGAGCACAGTAGGCCCTCACTTCTAAGGTCACTCAATAAAAACATCCAAACGATTACATGGAGGAAAGAATCTACTTTCAATAAATGATGCTGCAGCAACTGGAAATCCAGAATGCCATGCATTAGCCTTGACTCCTACCTCTCAATGTTCTAAACTTAATTCAAGATGAATCAAATATGAAGCTAAACTATAAAGCTTCCAGAAGGAAACACTGGAGAATATAATCATGACCTTGTGTTAGACAAAGATTTCTTAAACAGGACATGAAAAATGTAACCAGGAAAACATGACAAATTTGAGTTTACCAAAATTATTAAAAATCTGCTTATTAAGTACACTACTAAAAAAGTAAGAAGGTAAGCCACCACAAAAGGGAAGAAAATACCTGAAAGTCAAATATCTTCCAATGATTTCATATTCAGAATATAGAAATTGTCCAAATTAATAAGAAAAAGCAAGAAACCCAATTAAAAAATGAGCAAAGGATTTGAAAATTCTCTCCTAGTGTAGAATATTTAAATAGACTATAAGCACATGAAAAGTTGTCAAACATGATTATTCCTTAGGGAAACGCAAATTAAATCACAGTCAAAAACAACTAGACATTCATCCAAACAGGAAATCAAAACTATTTACAATCCTAAATTAAAATCACAATGAGAGGGGCACCTGGGTGGCTCAGTGGGTTAAAGCCTCTGCCTTCAGCTCCGGTCATGGTCTCAGGGTCCTGGGATCGAGCCCTGCATTGGGCTCTCTGCTCAGCAGGGAGCCTGCTTCTCCTCTCTCTCTGCCTGCCTCTCTGCCTACTTGTCATCTCTTTCTCTCTGTCAAATAAATGAATAAAATCTTAAAAAAAATCACAATGAGAGACTATTAGACACCTATTAGAGATTGAAAATTATGTGTATATGTTATCATGCCAACTTCTATATAGCCAAATCCTAGGAATAACACAAATGTTCATTACATGGAAAATGGAACAAACTACATTGCTAAATTCATACAAAGGAATATAAGCAGTAATAATGACCAAATTATGGATAAATGTAATAACACTTTGCAATAAAAGAAATTCTGTAATAATGTGGAACAACTGGAATTTTTATATACTTTTGTTAGGAATTTAAAAGGGAATGTCCACTTTGGAAAACAATTTCTTAGTTTAATAAATACTGAAATATAGACCTACTATTTAGTACAGTCATTCTACTATTACTTATTTACCAAAGTGAGCCCAGGGACATAATTAAAAAGGAGCAAGAGAATATGTTTTTTTTGGGGGGGAGGGTGAGTATGATGGGTAGGTATATTGTCTTGATTATGGTTATGATTTCAAAGCTGTATACATGTGACAAAACTTACCAAATTATACACCTTAAATAGAACGTTTAATGTACATAAGATATATCTTAAAGTTGTTAAATGCACACTTAAGACTTTTTGGAATTTACTACTAAAGTTAAAAACACACATACCCAATAACCTAACAATTCTACTTCTGGAGAAAGGAGGGCCTATGACCACAAAAATACTTGTATGACAAGGTTTACAGTAGCTCTATTCATCATAGCCAAAACCTAGGAATAACAAAAATGTCCATTGCATGGAAAATGGAACAAACTATGGTGCTAAATTCATACGAAGGAATATTAAGCAGTAATAAAGACCAAATTACGGATAAATGTAATAACACTCTGCAATAAAAGAAATTTTGTCTTTATGTGGTTGGTCGTTACATAATATAAATATAAAAATTACATATAAGAATTCCTATATAAATATCAGGCTCTACATTTAAGATTTTATTTCACTGTGTATGAATTATACCTTGACGAAACACCCATATACATGTATATATGCCTGTATTTATCTGTGTGTCTGTGGATATATATACGTCTTTTTTTATGTATATACATAGAATATAAATACATAGATATTTGTATACATATGTATGTATACAGAAAGATATGTGGTGGGGAGTGACAAAAAAGATAAGAAGGACAATACCGATCAAATTAAAGCGGATATGTATTCTTAATAGATAAAAATAAGAAAGCTTTCTACATAATGATACAATTCCAAAGGAGGATACAAGAATTCTATATTGGTATATCTAGTAATAATCAATTAAAAAAATTTTAACAAAATAAAATACAGACAATTCCACAAAGTGTACGTTAAAATCATCCCATTAAAGGTATTAAATATATCAAGATTATCAATTTGTAATAAATAGAAGATTTTAAGAAAACAATACTTTATTAGTGAGTGTGTGTATTTTTTTCTGTACTCAATTGGAAAACATACCTATAGTATAGTACATTTGAGAAAATCAATGAGGCGTGACTTAAAGAAAATTTCAGAGATTCTGTATTACACATGATATATTTTCTGAGCACTGCACAACCATGCAATTATCCTGAAAATAATGATGTAAACATTTAAAAATTCCCATCTACTGCCCAAAGAAATAAAACATGCCAATAATATTTAAGAAAACCTAGAGAATGAACCTATATTTAGATATAGAAGGAAATTTACATAACATGTTTATAATAAATATATATGAGGTTAAAGTTAAAAAAATTGAAGAGTTAGAAAACAGAAGAAATACAAATGAAGTAGAAATAAAAATACACTATGAATTGGAAGGAGTTAAGATGGCAGAATAGTAGGGGGACCCTGGGCTTGCCTCGACCCTCAAACATGGCTAGATCAACATCAAATCATTCTGAACACCTGGGAAATCAATCCGATGATTAAGAGAACAATATGCAATTAGAGGAAGACAACATGCAAATATGAGGTATGGAAACATGAACTGCAGTGCCACAGACAGGAGAGAGTCCTTCATGTGGAGAGAGGACAAAGAAAGAGAAAGGGGGAGAAAGGGCAGTGGGCCAGGTTCCCACAAGAAAAACACTCCCCCCAAAACCAGTGACTGGGGAATCAAGAGGAGCTGACTATCACAGGTTTGTACAAACAGTACAGCTCAGATTCTGAGGTTTTAGAAACCTGCACCATTTGGCAGAGTCAAGCAAGGCAGGCAGCACCTGGTGAGAAGGAGGACAGAGGCCCAGGAGTGGACAGTAGACAGCATGATGTAGGGATCCTCTGGGTCGCATTGGGAAAGAACGTTCCCATTGCTGGAGTACATTTGGAAGAAAGTATACTGCCTCTCCAAGGACAAAAGACCCACCAGGAGCCACTGAAATGCCATTCATAAGCAATAGACAGAAGTACACACAGACATCAGATAGCCTGGTTGCGGCTTTTTACTGTGCTTCATGGAAAACTCCAAGCACCTGTGGGGCCATGTGATTGCTCTTCTGGGACAAAACCACACCAGACACTCTGGAGGAGGGCAACAGGTCTGTGTCTTGCTGGCTCCTTTTTTGGAGTTTTGAATCGCAGCCACCAGCCAGAGATAAAACATAAGAGAACTGTGGCTCTGGGCATGCCTATGGCCTGGGCATAGGCAGGTTGAAGGCAGGGCTCTGACAAAGGCCTGACACACAAGAAAAGAAGGTACATTGTTTGCTTTTTCATGAGGGCTTCCTAAACAGCGGCAGGTGCAAGCTCCCCTCCCTGGGGATGAGAGAGTGTGGTGACGCCATCTTCCCCCAACCCACTAGCATGGTTGTACATCAGTGAGCAACACAGTGCCCCAGTGGAAGCTGGTGCCATTTACACCAAACTCCGCCCCCACGTCCTGCAGGGACATCTTTCATAGGGCAGGTCTGTGAGCAAATGCAGCAGGCCTCTCCTTCAGAGCACCAGTACAGGTCTTGGGGCACACAACAAGTCTAAAGATCATGGAGTGCTCCAAAGTGTCAGTTCCGGCAGAAATAGAACCAGGCTTGCTTGCTGGCTTCCTTCCTTCCTTCCTCTCTCTCTCTTTCTTTTCTTTCTTGTTCTTTTCTTTCTTCATTTTTCTTTCTTTCTCTCTTTTTTTCTTTTTCCTTTGGAATCAGGCTTACATTTTTTGTTTCTTTCTTTGTTTTTTCCTTTCCTCTTTTTTTAGATAGGCGGCTTCTTCTTCTTCTTGTTCTTCTTGTTCTTCTTCTTCTTCTTCTTCTTCTGCTTCTTCTTCTTCCTCTTTTTCCTTTTCCTCTTCCTCTTCCTCTTCTTCTTTTTAATCAGGCTTATTTTAACAAAGAAATCAAAGCACACTTTGTTAAAGGTCCAACCATTCCCCACTGCAAGCAAGGAGGAACTCAGCAGAGGGCTAAGCTGTGGGAAAAGAAGCCAAAATACAACAGCATAGTGAACACAGCATACACCAGAAACACTTGCTGAACCACCAGGCACTGTACAGTGTATGACTCTTTCTTAATATAGCATTAGTCTCAGGAAACATAACAAGCTTTCATTACATGCAAAAGACAGAAACATAGATATAATGACAAGATGGAGGAATTCTCCCAAAAAGAAAGACTGCAAAGAAACCACAGGCAGGGATTTACTCAAGACAGGTATAAGCAATATATCTGAACAAAGAATTTTGAACAAGGGTCATAAGAATACTAACTGGGCTTGAAAGAAGCACAGAAGACACCAGAAAAACCCTGGCTGGAGAGATAAAAGATCTAAAAACTAGAGTAGGCTGAAATTAAAAATGCTATAACTGAGATGCAAAACTGGATGTAATCACAATGAGGATGGAAGAAGCAGAGGAACAAATAGGTGACACAGAAGATAAAATGATGCAAAATAATAAAGCTGAAAAGAAGATGGAAAGAAAACTATTAGATCACGAAAATAGACTTAAGGAACTCAGCAATTCCATAAAGTGCAATAATAGCTATATCATAGGAGTCCCAGAAAAAGAAGAGCGGGAAAAGGGGGCAGAAGGTTTATTTGAATAAATTGTAGCTGAGAATGTTCCTAATCTGAGAAATGAAATAGGCATTCAAGTCCAAGAGGCACTGAGAACTCCACTCAAAATCAACAAAAACAGACCAAACCAAGACATATCATAGTGAGATTTGCAAAATAAAAAGATAAAGAGAAAATTCTGAAAGCAGCTAGGGACAAAAGGTCCTTAATGTACAAGGGTAGACACATAAGGTTGGCAGTGGACTTGTCCACAGGAATTTGGTAGGCCAGAAGAAAGTGGAAGGATATATTCAATGTGCTGAATGGGAAAAAATATGCAGCCAAGAATACTTTATCCAGAAAAGCTGTCATTCAGTATAAAAGGAGAGATAAAGAGTTCCCAAGACAAACAAAAACTAAAGGAGTTGGTGAACACTAAACCAGCTCTGCAAGAAATATTAAAGGGCACCCTTTGAGCAGGAAAGAGAAACCAAACGTAACAAAGACTAGAAAGGAACAGAGACAATATACAGGAACAGCTACTTTACAGATAATATAATGGTGCTAAATTCATATCTAAAAAGAATTACCCTAGAAGTAAAGGTACTAAATGCTCCATTCAAAAGACACAGAGTATCAGAATGGATAAAAAAACAAAACAAAACAAGATCCATTGATACACTGCTTACAAGAGACTCATTTTAGACACAAAGACATTTCCAGATTGAAAGTGAGGGGATGGAGAATGATTTATCATGCTAATGGATATTAAAAAAAAAAAAAAAAGCTGGAGTTGCCATACTTATATCAGAAAAACTAGATTTTAAACAAGATTACAAACATCTGTAACAAGAGATGAAGAAGGGCACTATATCATAATAAAGGGGTCTATCCAACAAAAAGATCTAACAATTGTAATATATATGTCTCCAAATTGGGAGCAGTCAAATATATAAATCAATTAATAACAAACTTAAACTCGTTGAAAATAATACAATAAAAGTAGGAGACCTTAACAAGCCACTCACAGATCAGATAAATCATCTAAGCAGAAGATCAACAACCAAACAATGATCTTGAATGACACACTGGACCAGATGGACTTAACAGGTATATTCAGAACGTTCCATCCTAAAACAGCAGAATACATATTCTTTTCAAGTGCACATGGAATATTCTCCAGAATAAATCACATACAGGGTCACAAATCAGGCCTTGACCAGTACGAAAAGATTGAGATATACCATTCTTATTTTCAGACCACAGAATTATGAAACTTGAAGTCAACCACAAGAAAAAAATTTAGAAAGACCACAAATACATGGAGGTTAAAGAATCTCTTACCAAAGAATGAATGGGTTAACAAGGAAATTAAAGAAGAATTTTTAAAAAATACATGGAACTGGGGCACCTGGGTAGGTCAGTTGGTTAAGCATCTGCCTTTGACTCAGGTCAAGATCTCAGGGTCCTTGGATTAAGCCCCATGTGGGGCTTCCCACTCAGCAGGGAGTCTGCTTCTCCTTCTGCCTCTTCCCCTCACTCTGCTCATTCTCTCTCTCCCTCTCACTCAAATAAATAAATAAAATCTTTAAAAATAAATAACATGGTAGCAAATGAAAATGAAATAAGACAGTTCAAAACCTTTGGGATACAGCATGGGAGGTCTGATGAGGGAAGTATATAGCAATACAGGCCTTCCTCAAGAAGCAAGAAAAGATTCGTATATAAAAACTAACCCTACACTTAAAGGAGTTGGCAAAAGAACAGCAAATAAAGTCTAAAACCAGCAGAAGAAAGGAAATAATTAAGATTAGAGCAGAAATAAATGATAAAGAAATTTAAAAAAAACCCCAAAACAAAAAAAAAACAGTAGAACAGATGAATGAAACTAGGAGCTGGTTCTTTGAAAGAATTAGCAAACTTGATAAACCCCTAGCCAGACTTATCAAAAAGGAAAGAGAAATGACCCAAATAAATAAAATCATGAATGAAAGAGGAGAGATCAGAACCAATATTGCAGAAATACAAACAATTATAGGAGAATATTATAAGCAATTATATGCCAACAAATTGGGTAATGTGGAAGAAATGGATAAATTCCTAGAAACATACAAACTACCAAAACTCAAACAGGAAGAAATAGAAAATTTGAACAGATGCACAGTCAGCAAAGAAACTGAATTGGTAATCAAAAATCTTACAACAAAGTCCAGAGCCGGAATGCTTCCCAGGGGAATTCTACCAAACATTCAAAGAAGAGTTAATACCTATTCTTCAGAAACCGTTCCAAAAAAAAAAAAAAAAAAGAGAAATGGAAGGCAAACTTCCAAACTCATTCTATAAGGCTAGCATTAACTTGATTCCAAAACCAGAGACTGCACTAAAAAGGAGAAGTAAAAGCCAAATTCTCTGATGAACATGGATGCAAACATTCTCAACAAAAAACTAGCAAATCAAATCCAATAGTACATTAAAGGAATTATTCATCATGAGCAATTGGGATTTATTCCTGGACTGTAGGGGTGGTACAATGTTCACAACTCAATCAACATGATACACCACATTAATTAAAAGAAAGGATAAGAACCTTATGATACACTCAATGGATGCAGCAAAATCTTTTACGAAATACAGAATCCTTTCTTGATAATAACCCTCAAGAAAGCAGGGATGGCAAGAACATACCTCAACATCGAAAAGACCATATATGGAAGACCCATAGATAATATCATCCTCAGTGGGAAAAATTCAGAGCTTTTCCCCTAAAGTCAGGAATATGACAGGGTTGTCCACTCTGACCTCTGTTGTTCAACATAGTACGGAAGTAGTAGACTCAGAAATCAGACAACAAAAAGAAATAAAAGGCATCCCAATAGGCAAGGGAAAAGTCAAACTTCCGCTCTGCAGATGACATAATACTCTATGTAGAAAACCCGTAAGATACCACCCAAAAATTGCTATAACTGATACAGAAATTCAACAAAGTCACAGGATAAAAATCAATGTACAGAAATCTGTTGGATTTCTATACACCAATAATGAAGCAGCAGAAAGAGAAATCAAGGAATTGATCCCATTTACAACTGCACCAAAATCCGTAAGATACCTAGGAATAAGCCTAATCACAGCGGTAGAAGATTTGTACTGTGAACAATGAAATCCCTATCAAAATACCACCAGCATTTTTTACAGAGCTAGAAGAAACAATCCTAAAATTTATATGGAACCAGAAAAGACCCTGAATAGCCAAAGTGATACTGAAAAAGCAAAGCAAAGTGGGAGGCATCATAATCCCCAACTTCATGCTGTATTATAAAACTATAATCATCAAGACAGTATGGTACTGGCACAAACACAGACACATAGATCAATGGAACAGGATAGAGAACTCAGAAATGGACCCATAACTGTATGGTCAACTAATCTTTAACAGAGTAGGAAAGAATATCAGTGGAGAAAAAAACAAGTCTCTTCAACAAATGGTATTGGGAAAACTGGACAGCAACATGCAAAAGAATGAATCTCGACCACTTTCTTATATCATACACAAAAATAGTTTCAAAATGGATGAAAGACCTAAATCTGAGACAAGAAACCATCAAAATCATCCAAAATCTGAAAACACAGGCAGTAACCTCTTTGACCTCAGCCACAGCAGCCTCTTATTAGACACATCTCTGGAGGTAAGGAAAACAAAAGCAAAAATGAACTACTGGGACTTGATCAAGATGAAAAAGCTTTTGCACAGCAAAGGAAACCTTCAACAAAACTAAAAGGCAGCCTATAGAATGGGAGGACATATCTGTGAATGACATATCTGATAAAGGCTTAGTGTCTAAAATCTATAAAGAACTTATAAAACTGAATATCCAAAAAACCAAATCATCCAGTTAAGAAATGGACAGAAGACTTGAATAGACATTTTTCCAAAGAAGATATCCAAACGGCTAACAGACATATGAAAAGATGCTCAATATCACTTATAATCACAGAAATACAAATAAAAACTATGATGAGATACCACCTGATACCTGTCAGAATGGCTAAAATTAACAACATAGGAAATAACAGATGTTGGTAAGGATGAAGAGAAAGGGGAGCTTTCTTGCACTGTTGGTGGGAATACAAACTGGTGCAACCACTGTGAAATACAGTATGGAGGTTCCTCAAAAAATTAAAAATAGGCTCAGTCAGGTAAGCATCTGCCTTTGGCTGAGGTCATGATCCTGAGGTCCTGGGATCGAGTCCCGCATAGGGCTCCTTGGTTAGCGGGGAGTCTGCTTCTCCCTCTGCCTGCCACTCCCCCTGATTGTGCTCTCTCTCTCTTTCCCTCTCTGACAAATAAATAAAATCTATATATTTTAAAGTTAGAAATAGAACTACCTATGACCCAGCAATTGCACTATTAGGTATTTACCCAAAGGATACAAAAATACAGATTTGAAGGGGTACATGCATCCTGAGGTTTATGGCAGCTTTATCAACAATAGCTAAACTATGGAAAGAGCCCAAGTGTCCATCTACTGATGAATGAATAAAGAAAATGTGATACGTGTGTGTGTGTGTGTGTGTGTGTGTGTGTGTGTGTGTATGTGTGAATGCAATGAAATATTATTTGACCATAAAAACTGAATCTTGGATTAGCAATGACATAGATAAAGAGTACACTTACAATGAGTACATGGTGTTAACATCACACTGTATGTGAACTAACTGGAATTTAAATAAAAACTTAAAAAAAGGAAAAAATGTAGAAGTAGTTTGTAAATAAAGTGCTATATAAATTTTAAAAAGTTAACTAAAATAAATAAACAAATTTGACAAATCTATGACAATATTAATAGAGATCCTAAACACAAAAATAAATGTTAATAAAATAAGTATAGTACACATGCTGCAAATATTTTTTAAAAACATAAAAATCTTTGTTGAAGAAATTTTAAGCAGAAAAAATATTCTTGTTAATTATAACTTGCCAAACAAAAAATATATATATAAAATATATATAAATTATATATAAGTATATATATAAATATATAAAATATATAAAAATTATAACTTGACTCAAGAAAAAATAAAAACTTGAATAGCACTAAACAATAAAAAATTGAATCAATAACTTTAATTCTTTTCATACACAAAGAAAATGGCCTAAAAAGTTTTTAAAGTGAGTAAATTCAGAGAATCCATCATTTTAATCTGATAATAACATTTAAAAGTAAACCTATTCTGACTGACTCTGCAGCTTGAGGTTTTGAAACTTAGTGCTTGGGCCTGTTGCCTACTCCCCTCTGAGTTACTCTCAGAACCAAGTTCTGTGAGTAGACTAGGTGGTCAACGGCATCTCTGCATTTACGAAGTATGAAACCATTGAACAGTGGCCCTGCCTGAAGGCATTAACAGAACACAGTCTGAAAAGCATGATTTAGTCTAACCATTTCAATTTGTATTAAAGGATACTGAGAACAAAATAAGTGTTTTTTCAGAGGGAAAGAGGGCTGAACTGGTTCTTAAATATCGATTTCAACTTATTCTGAGTCCTGTGCCTTTTCAAAATTCTGCACCAAAAATCTTCTGAATTAAGATATCTCAACCCTATTTAATCTGATTCTCTTTCTGCTAAAAGAAAACTGAAATAGCATTTTTATCCCAATAGAGAAAGAGATATGTGATTGACAAATTATAAATCCAGACCCATCCTCGACACCCAACACAGAGAAGAGTCATCTCCATTTTCAGCAAATAAATTAGGAAATCGAATGCTATGATACCACCTACAAACTTCATACATCAAAAAAATACATTATTGGAGGAGAAAAACTATAAATGTTTACTACTAGAAAAATGGTGTACAATGATTTTAAAACTAAGTAAATAAGTATTTGTGGGGTATCTTACTCTTTTATTTTTTAATTTAAATTCAATTAGCCAATATATAGTACACCATTGGTTTCAGTTGTACTCATGAATTATTGAACACTATATCTTACTCTTTTAAAACAGTTGTTAAGCAGGAACTTTCAGTTAACTTGGACAGCAGAAGCCAAGTGGCCAGGAGGCTTATGTGACTAAAATGACAGATAATAAAATACATGAAATTATACCTGTTCATATCTAAATTGGGAACATATCTAAAAAATAATTTTAACAAGAATTCCTTAACATTTTTTCAGTGCAATTAGTAGACCTATAGCTTAGAGTCAATGATACATTTTGAACTTATATTAAAAATATTTCATTTAATCATGTTCTTTATGCTATAAATAATCCAAGAAACGCAGATCACACATGTGCTTTTTCAGCACTGCTTAAATGTAAAAGAAGGATTTTCATTTATCCCTATTTAAATATTCACTTTTATCTCCTGTAGAACAAGTAGATGTAAACACAAACTACAAATATTAAAATTTTATTGTGCATTGTTATTGATGGCTCATATTGTGGAAATCATTTTTATATAAAGCATTTAATAAAGAAAAATCACCTTATTTACAATAGTTGGCATGTTGAAGATGTTTAACATATTTGTACAGGAACTAAATGAGTAAGATTTCTCATTTCAGATAAGTAAAAGGCATGTATACTTATCTTCCAATTGTAATTTGATAGCTATATTTTAACTTGAAACTATTCTTTCTAAATAAATAAAAATTTTTTTAAGTAGTTACTATAATGACTTAAAAAGCTAATTATTGTATAATGTGTTTAAGTTATGATCTGCTACTTAAATGACAACACACACACACACACACACACACACACACACACACACACACACACTGCTATAAAAGAATAGCCAAAGTTTTAGCTTTCCAAAGTTCATTTCAAAGTATGGTATTCTATTACAACAATAATCAGTATCACAACAAAAACAGCAGCATTTAATGGCACTATTAACTCAAAAACCTAAAACAGCAACTACATTAATTATATTCATTATACTTAATTGAACATAATCATCTAACCTAACAATTCTTTGTACATAATTAATAAAACAGCATGTCTTCTAGATCAGAAACATATAAAAAGTCTTTCTTTTTGAGTAGATCATTTTTGGTAAAACACATTGAGCCACAATTTAGTATATACAGAAGATACGAAAAAACATTTATTTTTAATATAATTTTGGTGTACCTTAATTTCATATTCTTGCTGATAATGACAGAAGAATATAGTGCCAGATTTTTTTTTAATGTAAGCAAATGTTTTCCAATAATCCTGGGATTTTTACTGCTCTTGTCAGCAAGTAATTTTGGAGAAGTAATTTTGATCGTTTTATTCCAACTGTCATCTCTCATCAAATACCCTACCCAAATCTTTTCACCCTCATTCCACTTAACATGATTTTGCATCCTACCTAAGAAAATATTTATTGCAACTTCATTTCCACAAATAAAAAACTATAATGTTCATATTATTATATTTTTACACTCGTCTGAATGGAAAAGGTGTTCATCTTCTCCAAGATTTCTGTCCCCAGTGGCACAACCCTTGATCAGGTTAATAATCACTGCCATTATTATTATATCTGAGACTTTTCTATTCCTTTGGTATCTTCTCTGCAACCACCAACTGCAGTTTCCCTCTCAAACTCCCTCTCCCTGTTTCTCCTCCCTCCAAATTCCCAAATTCTCCTTTATGAGATCTCTTTCATATTCAGCATCAACTTCACCTACCACCATTTACTTACCCCCTTGGTATCTGTCTTCCTTCCCACATCATTTTTCTCTTAGTTTTTACATTATATTTCATTCAAATTCATAGAAAGCAAAGCTGTATCCCAAAATCTCCCCAAATGGTATCTATAATTTTTCTCTCACTATACAAGCCACATATGCTAATGAAAATGATAAAGCAGCTCCACATGCCAACTAACACTAAAACACTATGTAATCCATAATTTTCAAATCCACACAATATTTTGTATTAGTAACCCTCTTTCATGGAAAAGAATTTTGAGGATCAGAGAATTTAAGTTGTTTAAGTCTTCACAGCTTATAAACTGCAAAGCCATGATGAAAATCTTAGTTTGATTACATATACATGTTTTCTCTGCCAAGACATGTTGTTTCTCCATATCCAAATGTCTTAGGTGTTCAATATATGACTCACACCCAATTCCAAAAATTATTCCATTCCATCATCTCTATTCCTCTTATCTCCATGCTTTCTCTCTCAAGTGAATGGTACTGCATTTCAAACCAATCATTCAAGCCAAAAATCAGTGAATTATATATACTTCTTCATGTATAACCTGTACAAAATTTCTATGGATTCTATTTGTTTAATATTTTTTTGAAACCTAGTTTTACTTCTATTGAAAAGACAACCACTGATACTGCCTCATGTTAAGCCCTTACCCTTTTTGGCCAGAAGCAGCCCAAAGACTAGTATCTTTCTTCCTTAGAATCCACCTTCTACATAAGAGTGAAAGCGATTTTTTTTAAAGATTTTATTTATTTATTTGAGAGAGAGAGCAGGGGGAGGAGCAGAGGGAGAGGGACAAGCAGACTCCACAATCCTGAGATCATGATCTGAGCTGAAATCAAGAGTCAGAGGCTTAATTGATTGAGCCTTCAGGCTCCCCTGAAAGTGCTTTTTTTTTTTTAATCCTAAACCAAATCTGGTTACCTGTCTACTTGAAACAATCCATTGGAGTTGGAATCAAAACTAAATTTCTTAAGATAGTCTACAAAGGACTAAATGAAGGACTAAATGAAGTAGTCCTTAAACACTTCTCATCTTACATTCTCCCTAGCTCCCTGCATTCTTGCCTGCTTATTCCTTTCTGTCAAATCCTCTCATACAACCAGCATCTTTAGGGCTTTCTACTTGATTGAAGATATTCACTTCATTGGCTTCTCTTTTGCCAGTTAGCTCACAAATTACAGATTTGCCCCATCTAAACTAGACTCTTCCTCTAGTCATTTTCTACTAAAATGCCCTAATTTTCTTCAAAGCATTTTTTTTTAAAATAGTGGTTACATATTTGTTTACTTGTTTAATATCTCCTCCCAGTAGAAGGTGAAGTTTATGAGAACTGGAATCTTATTGATCAATACTTTGATTTCCTTAAACAGTATTAGTAGCAATTAAAATATTTACTGAACATATGAAAGTACTTTATTGCCATTCCAAATCTGAATTTAAAAAAGAATACCCATTATGATTAGATAATTTAAGGAATTAATTATTTCTAATTTCTACATGACATTTTATTGAAATATGCCTTTGACTTTAAAGTCATTAGTCCCTCTGCCATTTCCTATCCATTTGCCTATAAGGTCTTCATTCTAGGCATATACATCCTGATAGATTACCTAACATAGCTTTTAACCTAATCTGGCACAGATATCTTATACTACAAAATGGTGGGTAATGTAGAGCCCTCAAAATACTTGTTACTTTTGGAATATAAAAAAATCTAAGGCATACATGGAGCTTTCCATTTCCAGGAATATGACTAGATGGTTGTTCTGTTTACTATGTTCAACAGAACAGAGTTGGTATTAGGGCCACCTCTTCCATTGAAAGATTAATTGAGGATATGATAAAATAAGATTTTCTGCCCCAAGTACAGGAGAAAGCAAAACCAAAGAATTAAATTACTCTTGAAGTTACTTTTGCCATGTTACTTTTGCATTTCTTAACCCGAGGAACTTGAACATCAGATTTTTCTGCTTAGGCAGCACAACACAGGCAACCAAATGCAGGATACGTTCCACATGGGCTGTGGAGTGGAGATATATTCACCACAAATGTGGGATCCCAAAGGCTACCCCTCAGTATAACAATAAACCCCATTAAACTGCTCCACCACTCATTGCCAGAAGCCTGCCAGGAATTCCTTACATTCAGCAGATCTGTTGGAGGGAGGAGGAAGCTCCACAGGAGCTGTAACCAATAGATCTAAACAGCTTATAATTCATTTCTTTAACATATACCACTGCATATTAACTTGATCTTTGTAACAAATTAGTAGCTAAGGTTCATCAAGAAGTTGTGGTTATCCCTCACTTTATAGATGGAAAATGGAAAGCAAGACAGGATAAAGTACTTTGCTCAGTGTCACGGAGTTAGCAAAGAGCACAGTTAAAACTACCCAAGGCAGAAATCTTTGTAAGCTATTAAAGTGCCTCCCTCTTTCATGTTGCTACACAAAATATCACTTGAAAATTTTGACTGCAAATTCATAACTCAAAAGGATGTGTTCCTACACTCAAGTAAAATTTTTGATTGCCAAATTCATAACTCAAAATGTTGTATTCCTATACTCCAGATTTTATGGAATTAAAATGTCATGTTGTGTATGGTGTATGAGTTGTGTGTGAGCATTGACTTCCTTTCATATTCCTATGGTGATTTTCTGCTGCTAAATTAAAATGTTTATACATTTCATAGACAATATTTACAAGATAAATGTTTCAATTAAGATTGTTGAATAAATAAAAAGTTAAAAATAGAGGACATAATAAATTCCTTACAGATCTTCCATTTTATAGGTGGTATACAATAACATATGCCATAGATGTATACATATATGTGTATATATATATATATATATATATATAATTTGCTGAGTTTCTTTAAAATAGTAATTTCAAGTATCTCATTCTCTTTTTTCCATTTATTTTTAAGATAAAAATCTTGGGGTGCCTGGGTGGCTCCATCAGCTAAGCATCTGCCTTCAGCTCAGGTCATGGTCCCAGGGTCCTGGGATCAAGCCCCACCTCATGTTCCCCACTCAACAGAGAATGTGCTTCTTCTCCCCCTACCCCTCTCCCCTACCCCTGCTTGTGCGCTCTCTCTTGCTTTCTCTCTCAAACAAATAATCTTTAAAAAATTAATAAAATAAAATAAAAATCTTAAATCTATTTTAAAAGAATCTAGAATATCATGGGAACATTACAGTATGAACATGTTCTTAAAAAGGAAGGAAACAAGATGTTCTCTTACATACAAATGCTAAATAATGATACCACTCTTACTAACTAAAGGTATGTCCCAAATGGAAGTTAAGTAAAGATAATTTGGAGTATAATGAAATTAGCAGTAAGAAATAAAATCAGTTAAGAGAGCTTGCTGTTGATAAATTAATAATAACAATTCTGGTCCATAATAATGGATTAGTTTAGATCCAATAGGAAGTAAAACATAGGAGTAATGGAAGAGGGGAAATCCGTAACTCCTCTGAATTGTAACTCAACATCATAACCTTACCTGTCTACAAAACCCAAATCAAGTCCTTCCCCCTCTACAACATATTTTATTTGATCTGTCAGTAGTCCTTTGATCATCAAAAGTTAAGGAAGGGTCTCATGTTCCAAAATACTTTCCTCCTTCTGTAACAGACATTTAGGAGCAGGGTAAGTAGAACCGTAATATCTGAGGTATGTCAACTCGGTTGCTGAATATCTCTCTCCTACAATGACCCCTTTCTACATGGTGGTTGTCCCTATAATATTTCCTCAAAAAACCATGTGGTAGAAGGTTCGTGATTCTAAAAATACTTCTAAATTCTTACACATATAGATGTTTTCCTATAAGACCATGTGTATTCCTTTGTCATGGGTTTGCCTTTTAGGAAAAATTCACATACATGACTTGTTTTTCCTTATGGCTGCAAACAACTCTCAATGTTCACAAACTATCTGATAATATATTTTTGAATAATAAATACAACCAGATGCCAAAAGAGAATTTGTAAAATTAAGTTCAATGATTTACTTTATTTGTAAGTGCATACTGCTCATTTACTGTGTCCCAAGCACTGTGTTTGTCACCTTAGATACAACTGTAAAAAGGAAAGACAAGTTTGCTTGGGTAATTCATAGTCAAGTAGGGAAGACAGACATCAAGCCTGTGGCAGGTGCTTTGATGGGGGAAGTACGTGAGACTAAGTAACAGAAGTTCCTTACCAGTCTAAGACTCCAAGAAATGATTCCTAAAAGGCAATATGTAAGTTAAAATCTGAAGAATGAGTAACAGGTTCTGAAGAGGGACTGCTCAAAGGAACAGTGTATGGAAAATCTCTAATATCACCACACTTGTTACAGAAAATACAAGAAAAGTTTAGTATGTGTGGACCACAGATTAAAAGGGAAAGAAATCAAATGGACAGACAGTCTCAGGCCAGATGATGTAGGACTTTGCAGACCATGTTAATATTCTGAAGTTTTATATTAAGCATAATGAAAAGTCTTTGAATCATTTTGACTCAAGAAAAAGAATAAGATCAGTTTGCATTTTCAAAAATCACTTTAGTATCCTAAGTCAACTGTCAGTAGATATATTACAGGCACATGACTAGTTAAGAAACTACCATAATGGTTAAGATATGGATTCATAAAACTGGAATGGCTTCAGGGCTATTCTAAAGAAAGAATAAATCTAATTTGGTGGCCAACTGGAGGTACAATTGAGAAGGGCAGGATGAAACCAACTCAGACTAAATATCATGGGATTAGCTTTGGATGAGAAATGATTCCTTTTCTAAGTAAAAGGTGATGGAAGTGTTGCATGTATACATTTAAGTCTGTTGGCAGTAAGTTTAAAGAATTTGTTAAACAATTTGTTTTTTCAGGGAAGGAGGGGGAGGGCAATTTGACAGTTTGGATACATAAAGAGACAATAATGAAGAAAGTTTATTATAGCAAACCAAGAAATGTGTTGTTGACACAAATAATATTGGATTCTCAGGTAGTGTTAAAGACAAACTATGAAGTTATAGTGGTGCTAGTCTAACCAGCTGAGAGATTTTTTTTTCCAGTGGATTAGGTTGTGGTTTTACCGGGCTGGTAGAACAGGAGCAAGGGGCTGCAGTAACAGAGCAATATGACCAACTGCCCTGGTTTTGCTGGGATTGGCCTAGTGTTGGCACTGAAAGTCCTGTGTCCACAGAAACCTTTTAGTCCAAAGTAAGCTGTGATGTTTGGTCACCCTTAGTGTTAGAAAAGTCTATCATAGCAACGTGGAGACTGCTGGATAAAATTAGAGACAAGAAGAACTTGAGGAACCAACATGGAAGGGGAAAAAAAAAAAAAATAGAGGATTAAAATAAGAGAGGAAGTTGTTAAAAAAAAGTTTTGTTGAAAGAGGAACATCTGAATATATTGACCCACTAGTCCTACATTTGCAGGTGCTAAATTCTAGGTGAAGGTTAGACAAAGGAGTTATGGATGATAAGCTGTTACTGGTGAGAAAGCAAAGAAACTGAGAAGTCATACTGTTGAATGGGATGACAAGATCAATATTTTAATGCTGCAACTTATGGGGCAACATTTTCAGTAAAATAGTGGATACTATTTATTCCCATCGCATGAGCCTTAAATGGGCAAGGGTTTTTGTTTTGTTTTGTTTTTCAGTTACATCAAATTAAAACAGCATGGAAGATGCTGAGGAACTGAAGAGAGCATTTATCAGACCTTCTGGACAGTACGCAAAATGTGAAAGAACAAACTCCACCTGAAAGAGAGGCAAAGGAGTAATTTCCTAAGGAGAGTGTTAGGTTTTTGTTAAATCAGATATAAGAGAAATGTTGGTTGAAGAGATTGAATAGATAAGAGCCTTCATTAATCCTGAAAAGTGACTTCTAGAGGCCAATAAAAATGCTATCCAGCTTGGTAAGCAGACCATGAATTTTTCCTTAACATTTTTACCACAATTACCAATGGGCACTAAATTTTATCAGGAGGTATATAACCTTCAGACCTCATTTTCAATTTTTCAGTTTTTCATAGTGACTATCTCAGTGAAAATTTTGACCAAGTAAATAGAATGATCTGCAGGTGCTATATAAACCATTTAATTATACACTTGTAAATATAACCTATACTCAGGGTATAAACACTTTTTGTTCTGTTCCCTCTTTAATAAATTAAATAAAATCTGTGATATGCTTATTTTATATCTTTATGAGAGTCATTATTTTATTATCCTCATAAAATTTCTCTTTTAACTCTACAGAATGGAAATTTTAAATTAAAGTTTAATATTCTAATAGACTTCTACTGATATGAGTGTTTTTCCATCTAAACTGCAGTAATATGAAAACACAGCTGCTAATATCTACCTAATAACACTATAATTACTACTATGATTAAACGAAGACACACACACACCCCAAAACTGATTTCATCTTCTAAGGAAAAAAAAAAAAGTGCCTGATTACTATAAAAGCTTATTGTGCTTTTAAAAAAAAAATGTAGTGAGTGAAGTGATTCTATACATCCATCTTTGGCTATTGACATTTTTTACATAGAAAAACTACCCAGAGCAAACTCTTTTCCAAAGGTGTCCCATGAGATGAGTGTTAATAGTGAAGACAGCTTAAGGTAACAATCCTGGGATGGTGACACTAACTTCACTTAAACCTTGTTTTTATGCAGCACCTACTGATTACCTCGTATCCCCAAGCAGATCCCTTTCCTTCCCCATTTCTTTTCTTATTTGGGTTTATTTTTCTTATTGAACACTTTTTAATAACAAAAAAACTATACATTTTGTTTTGTTTTCAAATAAAAATTAAATTCCATGTCAAACCGTATATGAAATAATATGTGAGAAAGTCTGTTTCTATGATAAAGTATCACAAATTATAAAATGTAGGACTGTCACAAGTCAGATGATGGGATAATTGACAGAACAATGCTAAGGGAAATTTAGCTTGATAAGCCACAAAAAAAGCAGCCTTCTGCTCAGAGATCCAAGCTTCCCTGGCTTTCAAACCTTCACAAACTGTGTCAACTGCGGATAATAATCCCAACTCTCCTGGTGTAACCTCAGCACATTCCTAGGTGTTTACATAAGGTTGAGTGCCTCAAAGATGATTTTTTCCTTTGCCACCCAGGTTTTAGACCTGCCTGAGGTATCATATTGCTGAAATTAAAAACATAGTATTTATTATTAAAGAATGAGGATATATTGATCCAATGAACTTTAGTAAAATAAGTGCTAGATATACAATATGCTTTAGACCCTACTCTTAGTTAAATAACAAGAAATGCTAAAAAGCTTTGACCTTTGTTAAGTTTTTATTTAGTCACTGAGTGTAAGAATAAAATGCATGGTAAATTTTGACGGTGACATTCCAATTTTAAATACTTTTTCAAGTTTCTACTACTTCAACAATTTTTAAATTTTCTATATAAAATGTTGAACTTGATAGAAATCTAACTTTTAAATAATGTGTTCCTTTAAAAAAGGAATCTTTAGGAGTTTGATGTTTTTTTAATCAGCAAACAAATGTTTTGACCAAAAAACACAGTGAATGTTAAGTTTAATGATGCAATGTATCTAGTTTGTAGCTTTATTATAAATTACAGATTATAAAATTCACTTACCACATTTGCCCAATGTATTTTTATAAGTTTTCAATATTTTTACAAGTATTAGAATTAGCATTACAAAGAAATTCTAGAAACAATATCCTGTCATGATCACATTTACCAAAGTGATTCTTATTCAAAAACCATCCATGATCTATGTGTAAAACTCCATGAAAGATACAGGGCAAACCAAGAAGCAAAAGTAGATAAATTCTAGTTTCTGAATATTTGAAGTTTATATTCCAGCAAAGGGAAATATACCTAAATAAACAATAAAATCATAATAAGGACTGTAATAAAAGTATACATGAGTTAATAGCTAAGAGTAGGGATGTGTGGTAGAAATACAGACATTAGAGAACTGAGCATAAGCCATTAATAGGAATTAAGTGCTGAAAAGCACAACTAGTAAAGTGAGAGCAAAGGAATAAAGAAAAGAGAATATAATTAATAAATTTGAAATAATAAAATGTAAACTTCCTAGAGCTGCCATACGAAGTACCACAAACGGGGTGTCTTAAAACAGCTCTGGAGTCTAGAAGTCTAAAATCAAGGTCCTGACACTGATGGTTCTTTCTGAGCACTCTTAGAGAGAAACTATTCCATGCTCCTAGTAACAGCTGGCAGCCTTTGGCATTCCTCAGATTGTAGACGCATCACTCCAATCTGTCTCAATCTTTACATGACATTAACCCTGTATCGCTGCATCTTTACATGGTCATATCTTATAAGGACACCAGTCATTGGTTTAGAAATCCACACTACTTCAGTATATCCTCGTCTTAAGTCATTACATCTGCAACAACTCTATTTCCAAATAAGGTCAAATTCTGAGGTGTTGAGTAAGGGTTAGGACTTCAACATACCTTTTTGGGAGACACAATTCAAGCTACATTCTAAGAGCTAGTACATATTAAGTAGTAAGAAAACATTTTATATACTTTAAGCATTTTACTCTCATAATATTACTTTGTAATAGCTAATATTCTTTTTTTCTTAAAGATTTTATTTATTTTATTTGAGAGAGAGATCACAAGTAGGCAGAGAGGCAGGCAGAGAGAGAGGGGGAAGCAGGCTCCCTGCTGAGCAGAAAGCCCGATGCGGGGCTCGATCCCAGCACCCTGAGATCATGACCTGAGCCGAAGGCAGAGGCCCTAACCCACTGGGCCACCCAGGTGCCCCAGTAATAGCTAATATTCTAATTTCGATTTTACCGAAGTAATTTCACCAAAGTCAGAGAAAGTTAAGTGACAGAGTAAGCCCTCAAACACCAAAGCTAGTTTAAAAGTCCGTATTTTTTAACCGTTAGGCCATCTAAGCCGTTATTTAACAGCTATGCTATCCTGCCTCCCAAAGAGTCTGATTTAATTGGATCTATGTATGGCATACGACTGAAAAAAGAGTTGGGAAAGTAAAAGAATTACATATATGAAATGGATGGAATTCATACTTCACTTGGAGACAATTACAAATAGTGGTTATTTATTAAAGAGGCATTCATAGTCAGATCCCTGTTTTGCCACAAAAATAGTGGAAATGAATCACAGCAATTTGGGAGATGTTGGAAGGAAGAAATAGTTTAGAAGCTAATGTAATAATGTATGAATGCCTGGACTTTGGGGCTGGGAAGTGTTTGCTTAAAAATGAAGAGAAAAAAAATTCAAGAAAAATGGAACTTGAATATAATTACATGTGAGGCTAAGATAGATGAATGATTCAAAGATGACACTATCACCTCTAACTTGTGTAATTCAAACAATGCTACTGTACCACTAACTAAGACCAAGGGGGGAGAAAATAATCGCTTTGTTCATTTAATCTAATAGATAAAAATTATATTTTGAGTTAATTTTCCTCATTGTTCTCTGCTGTTTTCTTTGTGTCTATTATTTCAGTTTGATAGGAGACTACGTCACATTTTAGATAAAAGCTAGGCTCTGGGGTCTCAAAGGTATGGATCTCAGGAAATCTACCACTCACCAGTGAACCTCGCAGCAAAAATACACAGTAGGAAAGGCAAAACACAGATGATATTAGATATGTTAACATATCAGATTGGAATATATATCATAGCCTAATTTGGAAATGGCTTTTAAATATCCGTATTATTTTATTAGAGGTCTTATTCTTAGCATATGCCAACGGACTTAGGGTACTCAGTGCTCTTTGTAGGGTTTACAGGTATCCACATTCCATATCTTTCTTCTCTTTAATTAGTTACCTCTCATCCACTCTTTTCTTTATAGATGTCATATTGTTTGTTACTGGTTTTGCATAAGTCTGCTCAGCAGGCAAGTTTCTAAAATGAGGGACACAGCAGAAGTTTGGGCCAGTGATTCAGACTCTTGTAGGTGGATTTTTATCTTCTGTCAGTACGTATTGACATCTGATACATGGTTAGGAGATGAACTCTAATTTTCTTTATCATTGCTGGTTGGTAATAAATTTTGTTTCAGTGTTTTGCTGTCATCCTTTGAGAAGGATAGTTTTTGTGATTGCTCATGTAATGAAATAATTAGGATTTTTTCAATAATGCTGAAATTTTATGGGAAGACAGCACACTGTTATCTTTTCATATTTTGAAAAATGAGCCTTCAAGATACATGGTAGCAATTTGATATTTTTATACATTGCAAAATTATCCCCATGATAACTCTAGTTACCATCTGTCACCATACAAATATCGAGTCACTATGATGTACATCTGAAACTTACAGGGCATTGCATATCAATTATGCTTCAATCAAATAAAATATGCTAAAAAAAAAGACACACGGTAGCTTGAAATAATAAAGCTTTGCATGTTGAAAATACCTATCTTTCATGGAATTCTTGGTTTCACCATGCAGTTGGTATGCATCTCCAACTGACCGTTAAACATTTTTTATTAAGAGTAGATTTACCAAAAAAAAAAAAAAAAAGAATAGATTTACCAAGTGGCTTATAATAAAGAAAATATTGATAATATTTTGCTGATCATACAACCTCAACTATCTCTATTAGATTATTTTAAGAAAGAAGAGGGTATTCTAATCTATTGGTTGTCAACCCAGATGTATGTAAGAGTCATTTAGGGGTATTTTTGAAAAATACTGAAGTGAGAGATCTACCTGCAAAGATTCTCATTTAATTAAATGTTGATGGACTAGGGACTTGGATTTTAAAACTTATTTTCATATACAGCCAGTATTGCAAACCGATAGGTTGAAGAATCCAATCTCTGTGTACTAAGCATGTCCCTTTAGACTGATTCCTTTTGCCCTGAGTTCAAAACTAAAGGATCCCCCTGCTTCCAGCGGCACGTTTTAGTTTTGATAAACAACAGTAATGATGAACAACATCGAAATAGCTTATTAACATATCACTGCTAAACTTTGTTTTTTTTGTTTTCTCTTGATGAGCATAACTGAGTTTCTGAAGCTGAAAAAAGCTTGCAATTAACCCTATTATTTACAGCCACTGTGATTTTCCAGCAGAGTCTAACACTTGCTGGGTCAAATGGTGTCTGAAGAAATTATTTGTCATTTATTTTCTCTGCTTGATCTCTTTATGTTGAACAAATGTGCCCAATAGAAATAAAATATGATGTGCCATGACTGATGAATCATGTTACTATGCATTCCATGTGGCTCATCTTTTTGATAAAGTGGTAAGGTATTTTTCTCAATTTTAGAACTTTAGAAATTAAAGCTCAAAAGATTTTCTCTGAACATTTATGTATAAAAGCAGTTAACACATACACCTATAGTCCTGGATATTATGTATTTGTTTTTATTTTTTTTATTTTTTTTTATTTTTTTTAAAGATTTTATTTATTTATTTGACAGAGAGATCACAATTAAGCAGAGAGGCAGGCAGAGAGAGAGGGAAGCAGGCTCCCTACTGAGCAGAGAGCCCAATGCGGGGCTCGATCCCAGGACCCTGAGATCATGACCTGAGCCGAAGGCAGAGGCTTTAACCCACTGAGCCACCCAGGCACCCCAATTATGTATTTGTTTTTAAAAAAGCATGCTGCTTACTTCAATTTACTTCTAATTTAAGTTTAATTCCTAGAGTTGTGTAAGTGCTATATCAAGGATATTTGCCAGAGAATCTTCAATTCCCTGATAGTAATCATGTAAACCAACTGTGAGATATCTGACTTGTTGACTATTTTCTTTAGGATGAGTTGATGCTAATTAATGCTATACTTATTTGTCAAATTTATACCATTCTATACTGTAGTTTAAGAAATTAGTAGAAGTAAAACTACTTCCAATGACTTCAGTTTTATTTTGGAAAAAAAAGCTAAAAATATCAGAATTATGAAAATTGTGAATTATTTTTGAATATTTATTTGAAAATTTATACTTTGAAATTAAAATGCTGTGCAACTTAATTGTGTCGTCCATAGAATGGTTATGAAATTTATAAGGAAGTTTATTTTGTAATATACTAAAGACCTGAATTTAAATTAGAATAATCAGTATCTTCTTTCAGTACTTTCAATGGATAGCTGCTAAAACTTGTTTAGAGATAACATTAAAACTTAAAGTCTTAGAAAAATATTAGATGCAAAACATGTAACTCCTTTATACTGCAAATTCAAATCCAGAATATACTTTGCATATAAACCTCAAAATTTTAAATTTCAGTGATCAGATATGATCAGACCAGCTGTCCACATTACAGTGAATGAAGTGGTTGTATGATGGGCTTCTCTGAGCTGTATACTGTCAATTGTAATATTTTTCAGTTGCTCTAGAAATGTCAAACAAGGTAATTCAATCAAGTCCTATCTTTTACAATTGTAAATAAAACGCTAAAAAAGTTAAAGATGTACAAATGTGATCAGTACCTAGAGCCACTTAATATTAGGGTAGGTACTGGAGCCACATATCTTAATTTTAGATCAAAGTTTTTTCACCTTGCCAACTACCCCATTTGCAAAGGTCTTCTCACTTGAACTGTACATTTAGTCCATTGTATGTAATGCCTGTTTCATTTCTAATATATTTTAATATATATGCTCTTTATATTCTGATCTAATTTTAAGTTACTACTACTGAAAGATCTTGTCATAATTATTTTATGCGCTGTTGGGTACAGTAATATAAAAACAATTAATAACATATTTTGGATTCTTAAATTTAGTATCCCCCAGTTGACCTTTTCTTTCTACTCATTAATATAAATAAGTAACATGTATATATAAAAGTAAGTAACATAAGTAACATGTATATATAAAAATATAAATAATATGATTTTGGTAAAATTGTCTAGAATGTGAGGTTGATAAAAAATCAATTATCCTTATTTTAGATATTGTGTTGAAGCTCAGATTAAAATTTAGACATGGCATGGGGATTGCTTTTATTATTATTGAAATTAACCACGAACATTTTTATATGATTGAGCAACAGTATTTTCTAGAATGTATGATCATGCTGTAGCCCTGTTCAGCCATTTGAAATGTGAACAGTCTGACCTGAGTATGCTTTAAGTGTAAAATGCACAGTGGTTTTAGAAGACTTTGCTTGAAAAAAGAACATAAATGTCTCAAAAATTTTTATATAGATTTTGTTTTGAAATTGTAATATGTGTGATATATCGGTTTAAATAAGATACATTCTTAAAATTATTTTCAAGTGTTTCTTTCTATATTTTTAATGTGGCTGATATAAAATTACATTTGTTGCTCACATTATATTCTGTTGGACAGCACTATTCTAGAGCAGTGGTCAAAGTACCTAATAAGCATAAATAACATTAATAGATATCTTATAAAGGAAATCCTTATAGAATTTTATACATTGGTGTTCAACTTTTGGTTCAATAATAATTACATTAATTCCATAATCTGGCTGGGTTTTAGGTGTTAAGTATAGTCAGTAACTCCTACTTAACATAGAATGTGCATAAAATTTATTAGAGAAGATGTCAGTCTTATTTTTCTGCCACTGTGAAATGGTCAGGAGGTTAGATACAATTCAATGATAACACAGAATTGTTAGTGTTTTTTTTAAATTCTATAGGATATAATTAGTACATCATATTTAAGAGCTCACTTAAAAATTCTAATGCTGGGGTGCCTGGGTGGCTCAGTGGGTTAAAGCCTCTGCTTTCGGCTCAGGTCATGATCTCAGGGTCCTGGGATCGAGCCCCACATCGGGCTTTCTGCTCAGCAGGGATCCTGCTTCCCCCTGTCTCTGTCTGCATCTTTGCCTGCTTCTGATCTCTCTCTGCGTCAAATAAATAAATAAAATCTTTAAAAAAAAATTCTAATGCTATAAGTACCTAATCTTAAGAATTTAGTTTGTTTCTGTATTTGGTTTGCTCTATTAATTCAACTAAAAATGAAAGAAGTCCATTTTTTTTTTTTTTAAAGATTTTATTTATTTATTTGACAGAGAGAGATCACAAGTAGGCAGAGAGGCAGG
>CM052899.1:78632606-78803539 GCA_028534135.1 Potos flavus | reverse complement strand
CTAGGCATTACATATTTGAGAAATGTAACCTCATTTAAACTTTGAAACAATCTTATGATACCAATATGATCATATGCTGAGTGTTCTCTTACAAATGGTTTTCACTGTTAATCCAGCGGTTTTCACTATTAATTCAGCTGTTTCCAGTCTATCCTAGAAAGAGTTAAAATTTGGGTCTCTCTAGTAAACAAACACCAGAGGGAATATGGCTTATATTTTGGTTGCTGAATACTGTAATTGCTACTTCAAATATAAAGATTTCGTCATATTTCCAAAAGTAAGATGTAGCTAAAAAAAAAAAAAAAAAATCACTGTGTGGAGGGAGAAAGGACAGCAGCAGAAAACTGATGAATTTTGTTTTTCATGCAGTGACTCCCAACATTGGTTTTGACATACCCCGAAATAAGATTGCTTCGTTGCAGTTTTTTTTTTATTTTTGTTTTTGTTGTTTTTGGTTTTTTAACAATTCAAAACAATTATTTTCTATGGAACTCTTTGTTAATAAACTATGATGTGAATTTGATAGTATGTTTTGTGAATTATTACACCAAAACTTTAATACTAGCAAACACTTATATGTATGGACAATGTTCACAGTATTCAAGTGACTTGGCATACTAATTCAACTCTTATAGAAACTAAAAGTAATATATTATCTCAATTTTAAAATGGCACAGAATGATAAGTAACTTATTCAAAGTCGCATAGTTAATAGTAAGGATTCAATGTCAGGCATTTCAAATCATGAATATGGCAGAGCAAGTATACAAATACTTTGTACCTCTAAATCCCTTTTCTGTTTGCTGTTGTTGTTTCTGTGAAAGTCAAATTCAATGAAGAAACAGTAAAGACAAACTTCTTTCTGACATTGTTAAGGACCACATCCACATTCAGGGGATATAGACTAGAGATTTGGAAATGCAAAGAAATCACTGTCAATTTCCTTGCCTGCTTGCCTCTTCTGGTTCCAAAACCTGATAGTTAGATATGTAGTCACTTTGTTCTAGACAGGTCTCTAATTATCACAAGGGGTTTCATACAATTCTAAAATAACAGTAATTTGAATTTTAAATACTTAAAATAATTATGTGTCATATAGCTTTTGGGGACAGAAAGGGGTTTCACACTATTAACTGTAAAGCTGGAGGTTTCAGCCATACAAAATGCCAGAAATAATTATTACAGAATTTCAAGCTGAAATTAACCAGGAAGAGCACATCTTCTTTTAGGTTTGATGGAATGCTTTGAGAGAGCCAAATATAGGTTTTTTATTGAGTGTATGAATCTCTTTTTAAAAAAAATAACACAAGTAGTGTTTATAACTGAATCAAAGTCCCCCAGAAGGATGCTTAAATGGAGTACACTGTTTAAGTCAGTGTTCTTTCACAGTGATAGAATCTTTACTTGATACATACTTTGCCAATCACTTTGAAATGAGAAATATTAAAACGGAGAATTTTCCATGCATGACACTATTCAACCAAAGAACATTTATTACTTTCTTCCAATAGCAACATATCTTGAAAGGATAGAAACAAACTTCGCTCAAACGTCTTCATTAAAAAATGCAGGATTAATTTAGTGTTAACTCTTTTATGGTTATACTATATTGTGTAGACTCAAATATTTAAATGTGTAATTATCTTTTTAGCTTTATTTCTTTCTTCAATCATAAATGTCTGTAAAATATAGAGGAGAACATAACTTGTAGACTGAAATAAGCAAAGTAAGCTAAAGGCTGAAATAATCGTACCATAGAATTTCTGGCTTCCATGCTGACAATTAATCAGCTTGGATATTGTCATTCTTGCCTTCATAACAACAACAACAACATGAAGAAACTAAAACCAATGGCTATTCTTGGATCCATCATAATCAATGGTGGAAAATAAAAATTACCTCCCTAAGATCTCGAGGAAGCAAGGATTTCCTCTCACATTTCCATTCAATATCAAATTCTAAAATGTAGCTTTCCAATATGTAAGCAACGAACACGTGGGAAAATTTAAAAAAATAACAAAAAACAACGCATTGACAACAGCACCAACAATTGAAATATTTAGGTAAAAACCTAAGAGAATATGCACAGCATTTATATGCAAAATACTAGAAAACTCTGATGAAAAAATCAAAGATCTAAATAAATAGTGTTCTTGGCCAGGAAGACTACTGTTAAGATGTCAAATTATCCCAACTTAATTTATAAATAAAAGGGGAAGAAGAGAAAAGTCTCCTGTACAGAAGAAATGCAAATAATTCATGTAGATACTCCATCTTCAAGGAGGGGTGAGCATAACTCTATATATTCCTTATGGATGAACTAGGCACAGCAACTTCCTTCCAAAGAGTACAGTATGGAAGGGGTGTGGGAATCTTACAGTGGAGAAACACCATAAACCCTACCTCAACCAGGGAATCAGGCCAACATGCGTGTTCATAAATCATGTTGATAGTATGTACCTTTGATACGATGTAATGAAAATGGCACTTTGCCTCTACGGTCATCCTTCCCAAAACCCATAATCTCAGTCTCACTAAGAGAAAAACATCAAATTCTGATAGCTAAGCATTCTAGAAAATACCTGACCAGTTTTCCTCAAAACTAACAAGGTCATCAAAAACAAAACGAAATGAAACAAAAAGCGAAAACAAAAAATAAACCAAAAAAAACAAAGTGTAAGAAAATGTCATCGCTAAGAGAAACCTAAGGAGAAACGATGACTAAATATAATGTGGTATCTAGACTAGATCCTCCAAAAGAAACATGACATCAAGTAAAAATCAAGAAAACATGAGTAAGGTATGGATTTCAGTTAATAACTGACAACCTTATAACTAATGTATCATACAAGATGATTAACATCTTATACTATAAGATGTTAATAATAGGAGGACCTGGATGTGGGGTACGTGAGAAGCCTACGATCTTCATAATTTTTCTATAAATCTAGACTGCTCCATAAAATATAGATGATATTTTTAAAACTATAGTCGTTTATGTTTGGAACAATTTCATTTTAAATCCAACAATTTTGTGTATACTCTGGAATATTTTAAGCCTAAGTCCTGCTAGAATCTCATGTAGTTTGTTTCATTTCCTTACAGGTATACTATATTTACACTATGTTATCAAAATCTTCAAAACATTTTAAGGATAATTTGATAAGATGAAATGAATTAGCAATGGAAAACTATTAATAAAAATTAAATTAAAATGCCATAAAAAGACCAAGCAAAAGTGGTTATCATTTCCCCTATACATACATAATAATTCAGTTTTACACATTGTTTGCTTTCAAGTAATGTCATTTTACTTGAATAATCCTATAAATTTATTATTGTTTACTAACAATCATAATTGTGGGGTATTCTATGTATATTTGGTCTTGAGATTAAATAAATAAGTGAATAAAAGTTCAGCAAAGAATCAGGTTGGAAACAAATGCTTTTTTTTGGGGGGGGGAAGAGGAGAAAGAAAAGGATAAAGAGATTTTTCTCGTAAAGTAAAATGTGTTTATATACTTAAATAAAATATTATTTAATCATATAACTGTTCCCCAAATGTTAACAAATAGCTCACTTAAGATATTTTAGTGTCTTTCCATAATACCCACCTTATCATAAACATAAGAAAATGTATAATTGTTTGATTTATACATTGCAGAGCCTACAAAAATGAAAATTTAAAATCCAAATAAACATATCAACTTACCTATAACTTATATCAAATTATAAGACATGACTATAACCATTTAAGATTATAAAATTTCTAGAGGTGCCAAAAAGCCTACACCATATCATAAAATTTCAAGCCAGAAAAGAAAAATAGCTGCTTTTGAATAGTATGGTTGAAGCTTTTAAATGTGGGGTAAATACTTTTTTTAATAGAACTGCCATTTTTTTAAATGGTCATTTTAGAAATTACAGTATTCTCTAAATATTGGCATATAATTAATATATTGCCATTAAGTAAAAGCAATGAGATTACTTTCTGCTTGTTTCTAGGAAAAGGAATTGACTATGACAGAGGAATCAAAACAAGGTATTTAACTTGATGTTATAATAGGGAGAGATAAACTCAATGATGGATCAAAATTTCCTCAAAACCGCTAAAAAAAATAATATGTTCTGAAATTAGGAATATACATGTATCTCAAGTACAATTAATGGGCTAGGAATATATTAACATTATGGCAAAAAAAGATAACATTAAATATTAAATGCTGATAAATTTAAATTAAGTCAATAATGACAAATACATTGAATTAAATGGCAGTAATGGAAACAAAACAATCAAGGACAGATTTATAGCTAGGAACAGGAAATGTCTGAAGTAAATGAGACTACAAAAGATGTAGAAAATATTTTAGATTACACAGAGTGATAGGACTTAATTCTTAGAATTAAAGTCAGACAATCTGATGAAATCAGTTAATATTTTAAAGGTATAGATGAGTGATCATATGGGAGAACAGGAAGAAATGAGAATACATTAATGATAATTTCAGAATAAGTCCCATTTGTTTCTGGTGATAGAAAAATAAGGTAAACTAACTCATATTTTATAGCAATTTCTAAAAGTATGAGTTTCTTTGAAAACATTGACATTGAGAAATCAAGAATAATTGGTTTAGATAATAATGGAACGATATTTTGTGGAAGATGGAAAATCAGACACAGGTAACAAAGATTATTTTGATAGTAATATCCTAAAAGTATAAGCTTGAAAATTGGTAAAGAAGGTAACAGAAAAAAAAATTTTAAATGCAAATGTGAAAAAGTCTAACCTCACTCTAATCCAAAGATTAATAATTTTTTAAATGTTTATGAACAGATGTTTGAGCAAAGTTTTAATTGATATATAAGCTAAAAAACTGACTACTAATCATTTTTAAATCATATGATTATTCATTAAATAGGTTCAGTCATTATATCCTTATCTTCACACTTAAAATATTTTGCCACTAAAATATTAAAATATTTGAATTTCTGTTATATATACAACATTAAAAACTATGTGATAATTTTTTCTGCCATTATTATTTTAATTTTAAGGTAAAATAATCCTAGAATTCACTTTAACAAAATCTGACAATCAAAATTTTAATTGTTATTATTGCCAACATACACATTTCACTTCAGCAGACATTACAACTCCAGAATTTCTGAATAAAACATTTATTTTTAAGATTGTCTACATTTGCATATTATTTTCTTCCTGAAAATGCCCTTCCTCTCCTTAACTATCATTTTCACCCTGTTTAATCTGTTTCTTCTCCCTAATCCCTTGTTACCCTAATTTCCTTCCTAAATTCACTATAAAATAATGTGCTTAATCTTCTTCATGGAAATATTTGTTTGTAAATATAATTTTTGTTTATAGCAGCTATATTTTATTCTCCCCTTGAATAGATTGAATTCCTAGAAAATAATGATACATTGTTCATTTCATAAACCAAACAAGAATGATTCATACACTGTTGGTAGTCAATATACCTTTGTAGAATCTGAAAATAATAAATGAAGACAGGTTCCAATATATATTTATCTTACATCATCAAGAAGCAACAGAGAGCAATGAGAATCTACAAGTGTCCATATACACAATGAAAAAGTAATTATCCCCTCAGTTATTTTTGTCTGACCCAGTGGTCTAATTTTCAAAAGATGTGTTGGTTTTTTTTTAAAGATTTTATTTATTTATTTGTCAGAGAGAGAGAAAGCACAAGCAGGCAGAGTGGCAGGCGGAGGCAGAGGGAGAAACAGGCTCCCTGCTGAGCAAGGAGCCCAATGTGGGACTCGATCCCAGGACTCTGGGATCATGACCTGAGCCGAAGGCAGCCGCTTAACCAACTGAGCCACACAGGCGTCCCCAAAAGATGTGTTTTTATAGAAGGATATATGTAAAGAATTTCCAGAAGAGAAACATACAACTAGTAATAATAAAAAAGGAATACTATTTTATTTTTTTCTTCATAAAAGCAGTCATTCATAATTAGCAATCCACAATTAACAACCGACATTTCCTCCATAACCTTATACATATATTATGTGTGTGTGTATATATATGTGTGTATGTGTATGTGTACAACAATAAAAATGTAGAATAAGAATGTGGCAGATCCAGTGGCTGCTTGATAATTATCTCCAGATGATTCCATATCACATTACATATAATTATATTAAGACAATTTACTTAATTTTTATTTTGAACATAAATGGAATAAAATGAAACAAATATTTGAAGAACGACTATGTAGAAGACATCCTACTAGATGTCTTATATATTTACTTAACTTTAACTCCAAAACAAACCTAAAATGCTTGTCCTACTTTCCACTATTTGAAGAAAAGAAAACTAGGGTTTAAAGTAAATCATTTAGGGATGCCTGGGTGGTTCAGTCGGTTAAGCATCTGCCTTCAGCTCAGGTCATGACCTCGGGGTCCTGGGATCAAGTCCTGCATCTGGCTCCTTGCTCAGCAGGGAGCCTGCTTCTCCCTCTGCCTGCTGTTTTCCCTTGCTTGTGTTCTCTCTCTGTTTCTCACTCTGACAAATAAAATCTTTGTTAATAATTAATTAAAGTAAGTTATTTAACTTGTCCAAGATAACACAGCCAAGATTATGAATTTTAGGCCACTTGATTTTTGAAAAAGTTGTAACAGCAATTCAAAGGAAAAAATTAATCTTTTCACACTTTACTGGAAAAGCTTCAAACCACACTGAAAATTATATAAGAAATTGAATTAAAATGGATCGTATACCTAAACATAAGGCCTAAAATTCTAAAATTTCCAGAAGAAAACATTGGAAAAAATATTTGTGAACTTGGGTTAGGTCAACATTTAATTAACACAACATCAAAAGTGTGATCCACAGGGTCCCTGGGTGGCTCAGTGGGTTAAAGCCTCTGCCTTCGGCTCAGGTCATCATCTCAGGGTCCTGGGATCAAGCCCCACATCGGGCTCTCTGCTCAGCGGGGAGCCTGCTTCTTCCTCTCTTTCTGCCTGCCTCTCTTCCTACTTGTGATCTCTCTCTCTCTGTCAAATAAATAAATAAAATCTTAAAAAAAAAAAAAAAGCGTGATCCACACACAAAAAAAAAAATCCTAATTTGCACTTAACCAAAATTAAAAATGTCCACTCTTCCTAAGATACTGCTAAGAGAAGGAAAAGGCAAGCTCTCATATGGGAAAACTATTTGCACCTGTATATCTAATAAAGGACATGTCTAAAATACATAAAGAACTCATGCTAAGAAAGCAAACAATTAAAAAACCAAGTGAGTAAAGTACTTGAATGGGCACTTTGCCAAAGACAATATAAGGATTTCAAATAAGCATAATAAAAGATATTTAATACAATTAGGAAAATAAAAATTTGAACTACAATGAGATATCACTGTACCTTTATTAGGAAGGCTCTCCGTTCCAAGTATTGGTACGGATGTAGGGCAACTAAACCTCCCAGACACTGGTAATGAGAATGGAAAATGGAATAGCCACTTTGGAAAGTTTGTCAGTTTCTTAAGAAATTAAAATATCTATCATATAACCCAGACATTACTACACCCAGTTTCCCCCCTTCCATGACAAATGAAAGCTTGCATCTATACAAAGATTATTACATGGATATTAATAGCAGATTTGTAATAGCCCCAAACTGGAAATGGCCCAAATGTATATGAATAAGTGAATGGAAAAATAAATTGTGGAATAGCCACATAAAGGAATGAACTCCTGATATACACAAAAACAGACCTTTTAGAAAAATTATGTGAAATGAAACAGGCCAAATAAAAAAGAGGCCAGATAAGCAATAGAAACATACTGTAGGCTTTCATTTATATAAAATTTTAGAATATGAAAAACCTAATTGACAGAAACAGGTAAGCTGTTGTCTTGAAATAGGGTAAAGGGTTAGGGAGGGGCAGAAGGAAGGTATTACAGAAAGGCATAAGGAAATGTGAAGGCTGATGGTTGTATTTATTGACCATAATGATTTCACAAGGGGATACATATTTCAAAATTTGTCAAATACACTTTAAACATAAGCAACTTATTGTGAGTCAATTATACCTCCAAAGAGCTTTAAAAATATTTTGCCAGGGCAACCCCTAGTAAAATTCTTCTATAAATTTAATTTTCTTATCCTCTTTATAAAATTTATATCATGGAAGAGTTGGTCTTTTCTCCCTGCACGAACACCTTGTGTTCACCCCACAACCTATGCCACTCTGGCTCTTGCTCCAAGCTCCTGTCAAAATCGTTCCCACTAAAGTAATCAATGGCCTCTAATTACTCAATCCAAGTTATTTTTTCCTTTCCTGTCTCACGTGACTCTTTAACAGCATCCAATATTGTTAACTACTTCCTTTTTCCTTCAAACACTGTTTTGGTACTAAAAAATCATTGCATCAGGTTTTCATCATATTAGCCAATCTCATTCTTCAATGTTGACTCAGTTCTTATGAATAGACATAGCTCCTCCTTTTCTTTTCTGTTATAAAATCTTCACTCCTCTTTATTTCAGTTAGCATCTCTATACTTGGAGTTATTTCAAAATATTTTTTTTCATAGCCTGTATCCCTTCTCTGAATTCCAATCTATACATTAATCTGTACTTGGATATATAAAAATACCTCAAATTGTTTAATCATCTGTTTTTTATCCCATTTGTTCTCTACAAATGAAGCCGTGCAGCATTTTAAAACTACAAATCTCATGTATCATCCACTCTGGAAAACACATCAATGATCTTGGGTTAAAATTTAAATATTTAGCATGATCTAAAGCATAATCTTGCCCTTACCTACTTGTGGATCATCTCATATACCCTGTTTCTAGGTTTTTGAATTCCAGATATACGGACTTTGTTTGAATTACTTAAATATTGCTCTCTTTCAAAGACGGACGGCTCTATATGCTTTTCTCACTGGCTGGCACTCATCCCAAGCTCTCCTTTTTAAACTGTCTTTTCATCTTTTTAAACTGTCTTTCTCAGATCTCAGTTCAAATGAATTTTCATTAGGAAAGTCTTTCGATTTCCTGTTATCTGATCTATTCTTTCTCTCTTGGCACTGTAACAGTTTTTTGTGTTTTTTTTTATAAACTGATATATTTGCTTAGTGGCCATATACTGCACGCCTAAAAGCCCATAAGCCCACAATCATATCTGTTTTGCTCATTACTGTTTCCTCATTGTCATGAACAGTACCTGACACAAAGAAGACAAATAAACTAATATTGTATGTGCTGTTGAAAGAATTATCATAGTTAGCTCTTTTAGTAACTTATAAAGGACATAACATTATAGTCTACAAAAACAGGCATGGAGACAGGAAGTTAGAGCATCAAATTCAGCCTCTACAGCTCCTTAGATGTATGACATTAGATAATTTATTCAATTTTCTAAGCCTAAATTTCCTCATCTCTATAATGGACATAATTAATGAACAGTTTTCCATTAAGGTTTTAAGTATATTAAAATCAATGATCAATACAAATTCCCAATAGAGAGCCTCTAAAACTACATTCCCAACACTTTTTAATATTATTACATATATATTTATTATTACTATATACACATATATATTTTAAAGGAATGTATACATATATATATTTTAAAGGAAATTTGTAGGCAATCATTTCTTATATAAATTTCAAGAAAAAATTAAATAAAACTAGGTTATATCTCAATATGATATTACAAATATTTAGCTTAAGAATATTTAGCTTAAGAATTTGAATGCAGTAAGTCCAGTTTAGAAAATGACCAGTCCATGTCATGGCAGCATGCTTGTATAATACCCAGATCAAGGGTGTGATAGTATATAAAACTGTAATAACTATGAAAACAATCTATTTAAATTGTATATCACATTATTCAGCATGTTATAATTTTATCAGCTCCCAGCTTTATTGATATGCTTGCAATGACTTAAGAGCAATATCATGAAATAATGAAGTCATAAATAATCTCTAAATTTAGATATTTAAAGTCGTAAAGAAATGTGGAATAAAATCCTATCATTAATTTTGTAGTTACTAAATAACTTAGTAATTTTCAGTCATTATTCTTGGTGTTTTGATGGAATACCATCAAGAAAGTGTATGAAACAAAATGTGGTCAATTTTTTTTTCTTTCATGGAAAAGTAGCAGGACTATATTTCCTTGGCCATGGAGAGAAAACTGTAAAATGTCAATTGGCAAAGGACTCCAAAAATATAACAGAAAAATCACTAGTAAGGAAAAAAATCTACAAAGAGATGGTTTAATATATGTAATAGAGTAGAAAAACATACTAAAACTTATAAAATTGATGACAAAAAACATTTACTATCTCTATTTTTTCCAACAACAAAAATGTTTCCTTCCTTAGGCTACTAAAGCATTAAATACAGAGTCACAGAAAGGTTAGTTAATACAATGGTGTTATATACCTTTAGTGTTTGTGATTCAAATAGTATAAGAAAAAACAGAAGTTAATAATTTAAAATAGGTCTCTAAAAGAATTTGAACTTCATTAAAATATAAATAACTAATGTTTTTATTGAAATCAACATAACCTACAGTATAATAAATTAGTAGCATCGTAGATTAAAATGGCTACATGTTTTTGGCCACATCTCCCAAAAAGAGAGGGGCACCTATTTCTCATCCCCTTGGTTCTGGGCTCGATCTACAACTTTCCTTGACCACTAGAACATAATAAAATAACTATGACTTATGAGGTTGGATCTTAAGAGATCTGCAGTTCTTACTTTCATAAGTTCAGAAAGTTTCCTCCTAAGGACTACCCACCCCCCCAACACACAGAGAATTCAAAGTAGGTGGGAGGTCACAGCTAAGGTGCTGTTCTTACTTTCATATGCTTAGGAAGTTTCCTCTTAAGAACCCACCCCCCACACAGAGAGAATTCCAAGGTAAGTGGGAGATCACAGCTAAGGTGCTCTCATTGACAGTTTCAGCTAAGTGTTGAGCCAAAAGCCAACACCCACAACTAAATACTTCCGGAAAACCCCACCTCTCTTAGTATTACTGCATCGGGGTTTAGGATTCAACATATGAATTTCGGGAGATACAAATATCCCGTTGATAGCACCAGTCAATCCACAATATTAACAGAAATAATATACCATATTTTTCTTTAGAACTGCCTAGTTTAGGGACGGTTTGCTACGCAGAAGTAGAAAATGAAATAGAAGGTTTAAAAGTTCAACTGGGCTTTAAAATAAACAGGGACTCCAGAATCCCTGGACTGGTAGTCATTGTATGACCTTGGACAATTCACATTTCTCTGAGTCTTGGTTTCAACAGAAATCATCTGGTGGGATTGTGGTGAGAAGTGCAAAAAAGAGCTCCTGTAAAGCACTTACACAATGACTGGAACATAGTAAAAAGTTCAGTAAACACTGTCTGCTGTGTTGTTGCTATTGAGGTTGCTGTTAAACTGGTCTATATGAAAAATTCTATGAAGTTTCACTCTGCTGAGGCCTTGGGTTGAGCAGGGAATGGAGAAATAAAAAGCATAAAATCAGAGATCTTATGATCTACATATATGTATTTCCAAAAATACATATTTTAATAAACTGTTATTTTAAATAACAGCAATACAGCCATACAGAAAGGTAACTTTGACATTACATTAATAATATATAACTTATTTTTCCTAATTTATTGTTTTAGACAAAATTTTTACTCTTCTCTTTTTTCCAAAAATATTCAAATGGGTACATTTATTATGATGTTATTATGAAGATTAAAAACCTAAAGTTAGTTGACTGCAGTTTGGCATGATGATAGAATTGGTGTTTTTGTTTATGCAACAAAAATAACTGACTTTGGAGTCCCTAGGTAGCTCAGTCAGTAAAGTGTCCCACTCTTGATTTTGGCTCAGGTCATGATCCCAAGGTCCTGAGATGGAGCCCTGCACTGAGCTCTGTGCTCAGCAGGAAGTCTGCCTCTCTCCCTCTCTCTCTGTCCCTTCCCCCACTCATGCACGCACATGTGCTCTCTCTTTCTCTCTAAAATAAATAAATCTTTAAAAAATATTGATTTGGCTATATAACATAAAACTGAAGTCACCTCATCCTAGAAATATGTCATATACAGGTCTCAAT
This sequence comes from Potos flavus, assembly GCA_028534135.1. Classification (NCBI taxonomy): domain Eukaryota; kingdom Metazoa; phylum Chordata; class Mammalia; order Carnivora; family Procyonidae; genus Potos; species Potos flavus. Next base: position 78,791,420 of record CM052899.1, on the reverse strand, counting down.
ATTTCATTACATAATGCATTATGTACTTTGTTTATCTGATTACATTTTAATTTCCGACAAGAACTCTCATTTATACTGAGCACTCAGAAAATCCTTTTTATTTATATTTTCAAAATTTCTCAGTGGTATTCTCTAATTAGCTGAAATTTTCATTTCACATTTAAAATGGCTTTTCTTTGTTCTTAAGAGAAAATTAACACTGGATTGATACTAATAACTAGTATCTATTTGTGTTACCCAAACAACAAGTATTTTTATCTTTATGTTTGACCAATTGCACATTGTAAACCACTAATTTCACTTGCAACGAGTCAAACTCTTAATTTCCTCTTCATTTACCCTTTCCAGCTCAGCAGGACATGTCTCTTCTCTCAAGTCTCCATAATAGACTTAATTTACCCAATAGAGAGGAACAATCATTCTGATACATGGTTATGAAAAACTCTGCAATTGCTCTCTACTGATCTGTCCACCAAATCTCATGAACATCTCCCTTAAACTTGTCCTTTAAATTAGCAATCTTTTATGCTTGAGTGGTTTGTATAGATTCATGATATTAACATAGACCTAGAATATTTCCAAAAGACTTTGGAAAAACGTAAAAGAGAAGTAAATTAAGAGAACATTATATTTCTGAAATGAATACACTGTTATTTATAAAATTGACTAAAGGGAACATATATTAACATCATCCAGTAGTTCCTAAAGTCTCCATGCTATTTAGCATAGATTTAAGGTAGCTATTTAAGTTCAGTCACAGTACTTTGTTCAGCTAGCTCTCTTACTCAAACTTGTCTCACCCAGAAGTTTCTCGATCAATATGAAAGCTGGATTCAAATTCCTACTTTCTCTAATTACCTGAGTCAATAGAAAAAAGAAAAAAGTAACAATATAAAAATCATAGAATTTGCCCAATATATTTTAATGACTGAATAGGAAATCCTGGTGGAGCCAGAAATATGATGAGAAAAGTTTATTAATAATAAGGTATAGGGACAAGTTCACTGGCCAATGTCAACTAGCAAATTAATAACTAATAATTAAAACAAAATTAATGTTTTTAGATTTTCTATCACAAGACTTCTGTTTAAGCCTTTTAACAGTATTATTTTTTAAAGAATCTTAGATGGCATAATATGAATTATATTATTGCTTAAATATGAGGAACCTAGAACACAAGAAGCTTCTTCAGTTGTCCAGGCTGTGATAGAGGCAGAACTCACTTAATCCTAGTGGTAATTACCTAGTGATAATTCCACAGTGGATAGCTGTACCAAAATGTAATACCATACATGGAAAGAACCATCATGATAATAATGCAATTTAGATGTGAGAGCAAAACTATATCTTTATGAAAAATAAACATTTTTTAAAGATTTTATTTATTTATTTGACAGAGAGAGACACCATGAGAGGGGTAACACAAGTGGAGGGGTGAGAGAGGGAGAAGTAGGCTTCCCGCTCGATCCCAGAACCCTTGGATCATGACCTGAACCGAAGGCAGCCGCTTTATGACGGAGCCTCCCAGGCGCCAAAAATAAACAATTTTAATGATCAATTATTGCCTTCCTTGTGCAATAGAGTCTCAATTAAGGACTATGTGAGCTAAGCTGTCCATCATCAATTAAATATCATTAGATCACCTACCATGCAGATAGGCATGAGCATGATCAGCAACATTCCAACACCAAGTAGAAGTAGTATATATGAAACAGAATTCAAGCGGGTTCTATAGGCACAGCTAAATTTTATGAGGAGCTGGCTCACACTCTCAATTCCATCTATTTTTGCAGCATTGCCATCTCTCCCTCAAACACAGCTATGGCCCCATGAGTTCCCAAATTCAAATCCAGCTTATAGATGGAAACACAAGTTGGTACTACTGAGATATAAACTGCCAGATCAGTACCACCACATTCAGAGGGCTCTAAAGGGCAGTGAAAAAGGAAAATCCTCCCCATGGGCAGAATTTCAAATAATACATTTGATTGGCCATTTCACCTGAAGGACAGATAGCCAGAGATACAGATCTAAGGTGGGCAGAGATATTCCTTCTCCCCTGAACTTGGCAGGTAGAGAATCAGGTGCTCGCTCACTCATATTCTCCTAGCTGACGTTCTGAAATTTGAAGTCTGAGAACTTTATACAAAGACACAGTCAAATTAGAGATTGTGTCAACTGTGGTGGAGTTAAGTGTCCAGGGACAAGGTAGCGACAATAACAGTCAAAACTAGGATTAGTGGTGATGTTCTATCAGGTAACTTCTTTGGGCTGTCTGACTGAAACTGACCCTTGTCCAAACCTAGTTCTACAATACTCCCCGAAACTCCATAATATAGCAGACATTTTTCTAAAATGACTATTTTACTCAAAGTAATCAGAATTCATTTAGTTTTTGAAGTTAATAAATCTAACAAATACAGTGTCATCTGCCTCTTCATATAAAGATAGTTTATTTTTATTCACCAAGAAATATTTTTATGAGTTTATGCAAGGTCTGTTTGAAAAAGAAAAATACCTTTACTTCAAACATATGAACATTTATCTATAGCAATTATTTTTAAGAGAGAGAGCAAAGGGAGAAGGAGAGAGAGAATCTTAAGCAGGATCCATGCCCAGCATACAGCAGAATGCGGGGTTTGATCTCAAGACCCTGAGATCATGCCTAAGTCAAAATCAAGAGTCAGAAGCTTAACTGACTGAGCCAGCCAGGAATCCCTACCTAGAGATTTATGTTTCAGAGCTAGATTGACATTCTAGGATTATGTTTTAGAGATAATATAGCCATAGTTAATAACAAATCTCCATAAATTGCAATGCACTAAAATATTTGAATGGTTTTCCCATTAATATAACATGAAAAAAAAAAGATATGCAATTAGAAAATTTAGAAAATGTCCTAAAGTCCTAGAAGCCTTATACACTAACCAGTATTTGGTAACTAAGATTAATGTTTTATTTTGAAGGGAAATATGAAGATTTTTCAGATTATTGCAGTTGAAGTAGAACGGAAATTAAAATTTAATCCATACATTTTAATTAGTTTAATATGAGAACTAGACTCAAGTCTACTAACGTGGCAGAACTCTGAAATAATCAGCAAGCAATAAAATAAATTTTAAAACTGCATAATTAGAAAGCAATAATAAATAATGTTTACTTTGTTTTGAATAATCTATGAACTATAATTGCTGCTTCTGTTTATTTGAGTCTGGCCCAAAACAAATCATCTTAAGACCAAGTAAGCTGCTGTTTTGGTCTTTTGATCTTTTGTTTCTTTCAAAAATATTTGCAGGGGGGGCAAGATTTGTACTTTACTCTGAAGTTGGAAGAAGCTCCTGCTGAACTTATGAATAGAAAACTTAATTTAAAAGTTAATGGCATCATTTACCATATGAATTACTATAATTAAGCACGTTAAATGGGCGATGGCTCCCATGTCTGTGTTCAGAATACTCAAAAATGAATACTGAAGATATTGTTCCTCATTGAGCCAATAAAGTATTATCAAAGGAAGCAAGTGACTGAAAGGAACTGTGGTCACTACAAATGTCAATGAAGCCAGAAATAGTCCTCTAAAAATCAGTTATGCTGCCAGTGAATGCAGAAAGGGCAAAGCTTATGAGTCACTGACATAATCAAAGTAATAGTTGAATGGGCTACTAATCAATTAATTATACAAACTAAAATATTCCAGCATTTAATTCATTTGGATATATTCAATTTAAAAGGCTATATTTCATGTATAAAGAGATATAACATTTATACTACCAAAAAATGTTTTTCTACAATTTTTTTAAAAGAAAATAAAAGTGATCTAGAATCATGGTCTAAACCTCATTCTGTACTTAAAGTATAGCTGGGGAGCATTAGAATTAATAAAGAACATTCTTCTTTTCCAATCTCCAAAAATGCATTTAATTGGAATAATGTAACTGATGGATGTCCTCCACAAAAATATGTAGAGGTGATGGACCATGCCCAACTTGCTCATAAGGCACTTAATAAATGAAAGCAAAAGAGAGACAGAATAATCAAAAATTTCAGAAGGAGTGTAAGCTGTAGGTTTTTCCAGGTAGAGAGACATAAAAATGTCAGAATTATTTTAAACTGTTTGATACATAAATATGTGATAATGTCTTGGTATCTCAAAAGAGATAATGCAACTTGCAAACACTCTTAGGTCAGAATTTATGTACTAATTTTATCTCACTCAGAAGCTAAATTAAAGCAAGCCTTGACTCTGATTACATACTGATGCAAATTAGTTTACCACAATTATGATAAAAATATATGCTTTGAAAAGTTGTGCATCAGGACTCACAAAATGGAGGCTGCACCACTGGCCAGTCCCGTATCACAAATCTAAACCTACGTCGATTTGCATTTATGGGAAACACTTGTCAAGAACAGCCAACATACACTGATCACAATCCTCCAACTCTCTTTAGCTGGCTTACTTTACCCTAGAACCTAGGGCCTGCCTAGTCTTATAAGGAAATCCCCAACCTCCTAGCCAATCATGCTCTATTTCTGCTCACCTCTTTTAATGTTCTATAAAACTCACTTTTACCCAAAATCATTCAGGCAGGGTGCTCTACTTCTTGTGAGGCACTATATTTCCCCAATCCATGGATCTTTTTCCCTTAAATAAAAGACTCAAATTCATTTCTAATTGTTCTAGTTTTGTCACTTGACAGTTTACACCAATCCACAGGAACATGTTGATGCCACCTAACATGCTATTTATTATATAAATGAATATTATGTAAAGTCTTTAATTCACAATTTAAATTATAACAAGGAATTTTTTTTTAAAGATTTTATTTATTCGAGAGAGAGAGAGAGTGAGAGAGATCATGAGAGGGGAGAAGGTCAGAGAGAGAAGCTGACTCCCCATGGAGCTGGGATCCTGATGCGGGACTCGATCCTGGGACTCCAGGATCATGACCTGAGCCGAAGGCAGTCACTTACCCAACTGAGCCACCCAGGTGCCCTATCAAGGAATGTTTTTAACAATTTCTCCAAATACCCACTAAAATATCTATGAAAAAGGAAAGAAATATTTATTCTTTATTGAATATTTATTCTTTATTGAAAAATAAGACTATTGTCACTATATGAGAAGTTTCCCTTAATTATATTGTTTAAGAATTTCATTAAGAAAAAATTCAGTCAAGGGAAATAAAAACAAAAATAAACCCTTGGAACTACAACAAAATAAAAAGCCTCTGAGCAATGAAGGAAGCTACGGAAAACAAGGTGTCGACAGGACTGTGTTCCTTCAGGGAGGCTCTAGGGGGAGAATCCATTTCTTGCCTTTTAAAACTTGTAGAAGTTGCCTACATTCCTTGGTTCATGGAAGTCTTCTATCTTTAAAAGTCAGCATTGGTGGCTTGAGAACTTGCCTTACACCATTTTAACCTTGCTTCCTTCATCACATTTTTTCTGACTCTTCTACCTCCCTCTTAGATATTTAAACAACCCGTGTGATCCCATAGGGTTCATCAGTATAATCAGATAATATTTTAAAATCAACCGATCAGCAAACTTAATTCCATTGGCAGTCTTTTTTTTTTTTTTTTTTTTTTTATTTATTTATTTGAAAGAGAGAGAGAGAACAAGAGAGAGCACAAGCAGGGTGAAGGGCAGACGGAGAAGCAGACTCCCAGCCGGGACTCTGGGATCCTGACCTGAGCCAAAGACAGACGATTAATCAACTGAGCCACCCAGGTGCCTCCATCAGCAGTCTTAATTCCCCTTTCCCATGTCTGTAACCTGAGATATTCAGAGATTCTAGGGATTTGGACATGGACATCTGTGGAGGGTGGGATATTATTCTGTCTACCCTAAACAGTATAACGTTGCTTCCCAGAAACTATTATAAAATTATGTAACGGACTTAAACTGAAGTACTGGGATTCTTTCTGCAAATTACATTTTCCACGTACTGTAACAGTGTGTTGTACAAGTAGTACAATCGGGATACAAGTAATCTTTTTTTTTTTTAAAGATTTTATTTATTTATTTGACAGAGAGAGAGATCACGAGTAGGCAGGCAGAGAGAAAGGAGGAAGCAGGCTCCCCGCTGAGCAGAGAGCCCAATGCGGGGCTCAATCCCAGGACCCTGAGATCATGACCTGAGCCGAAGGCAGAGGCTTAACCCACTGAGCCACCCAGGTGCCCCGGATACAAGTAATCTATATCAGGCCAGCAAACCCACATGATACATGTCAAATAAATACTGAGTTGAATCTATAAATAATACTTCCATCAATATGGTACATTAAGCTAATTCGAAAAGCTCTTCCCAATCCAAATACTACAAATAGATATTCTGTTTAAAATTTAATATAAAAAACATAAAATACCTAGCTGAATTTGGAAAGGGAAAAAAGACAAAGAAGAAGGAGGAGAAGGAGGAAGAAGAGGAGAAGGGGGAGAAGAGGAAATAAAACAAAACAAAAAAACAGCAAAGAAAAAAAAAAATAGCAAGGACCAAAAATAGGAAGAAATTCAAAGCCTCTACAGTGAGAAGGAAATGACACCATGGTAGTTTATGAAGATTTGACTTCACCTATAAGCCTGAGAAGATATTGAATTGTGTTTTAATGAGGGGAGGTACTACCTTGAATAGGCATTAGATTAAAAACTGAATCTGAGAGATTTACATGAAGTCCAAAAGTGAAGTTCTCATTAAAAAAAAAAAAAAAGAAAAGAGAGAGAAGGAAGGAAGGAAAGGAAGGGAAGGAGGAGGGAGGGAGGGTGGGAGGGAGGAAGGAAAGGAGGGAGGGAAGAAGGAAAGAAAGAATGCAGTAGGGGAAAAAAAATATTTGAATGTCCTCTTGACTTTTACCTAGGCAAGTAAGGGTTTAAAAAGATATGTGAGAGAAAATGATACAAGTTTTCAAGTGTGAAATCTGAATTTTAAATATGCTTTTGAACTTGAAACATCAACCTCTGAAATTAATATAAAATGGGCTGGAAAAGGTAAGACACCAAGGACTTTTGGCATAAAATAAATACAATTTTTTTACTAAAGTTCTTACCATAGAATGAACAAAATACTATTAGAAATAAAACATCCAAATGAAAAGTATACAGAGAAAACATCCATGTTTACTTAAGAAAATAAAGCATTATGAGAGAGTGTCATTAGACATGGTATTTCTTAATAACCCAGTGGTTGTAAACTATAAATAATAAAAAAGTACTGTGATTTTATAAGTATGTATTAAGTGATCAGCGATTAAGGAATGGATACCTTATTTAAAACAGGACACTATGAATTAAGGTCATTTTAAGAGAACAAAGACAATTTCAAAATAAAAAATGGATTTGATATTAAAAAAAAAACTAGATAGATAAGCAAAATAATACATTGAATGTTTTGGAAGAAAAACTTAGAGACCTGAAAGTTCCAAATGATATAATCACACAAGATGAATCACAGATTATATAGCATTGAGGAGATGAAGATTTAACTTCAGGGTCCACCAAGAAGAAAGTCCCAGAGAACATTCCAGGCTTGTTGAAATCCCTGGCTAGCTCCACCCAAAGAGAATGAGTGAAAAAAGAACAAGAAACCCTTATGAAAATTCCAACTTTACCTCAAGACAGCTCAATCCATAATTATTTCAAGGCAATATTTCTTTTCTGATTTTTTAAGATTTTATCCATTTATTTGAGAGAGAGAGGGAGAAGGAGCAGAGACAGAGGGAGAAGCAGACTCCCAGCTGAGCAGGGAGCCCTACCTGGGGCCGATCCAGGGATCATGACCCAAGCTAAAGGCAGACACTTAACTGACTGAGCCACCCAAGTGCCCCCAAGGCAATATTTCTTTCTTTTTCTTTTTTTAAAATTAATTAATTAATTTAAAAAATTTTGTATTAACATTTAATGCATTATTTGTTTCAGGGGTACAGGTCTGTAATTCATCAGTCTTACACAATTCACAGCACTCACCATAGCACATACCTTCCCCAACATCCATCCCTCAGCCACCCCATCCCTCCCACCCTCCTCCCCTCCAGCAACTCTCAGTTTGTTTCCTAAGATTAAGAGTCTCTTATAGTTTGTCTCCCTGTCTGGTTTTATCTTGTTTCATTTTTTTCCTCTCTTCCCCTATGATCCTCTGCCTTGTTTCGCAAATCTCACCTATCGGTGAGATCATATGATAATTCTTTCTCTGATTGACTTATTTCGCTTAGCATAATACCCTCTAGTTCCATCCATGTCATTGCAAGTGGCAATATTTCATTTTTGATGGCTGCATAATATTCCAGTGTGTGTGTGTGTGTGTGTGTGTGTGTGTGTGTGTTCTCTATCTATTCATCTATCAATAGACATCTAGGTTCTTTCCATAGTTTGGCTATTTTGGACATTGCTGCTATAAACACTGGGGTGCATGTGCCCCTTCAGATCACTACATTTGTATCTTTGGGGTAAATACCTAGTAGTGCAATTGCTGGGTTGTAAAGTAGCTCTATTTTCAACTTTTTGAGGAACCTCCACACTGTTCTCCAGAGTGGCTGCACCAGCTTGCATTCCCACCAACAGTGCAGGAGGGTTCCCCTTTCTCCGCATCCTCGCCAACATCTGTCGTTTCCTGACTTGTTAATTTTAGCCATTCTGACTTGTGTGAGGTGGTATCTCACTGAGGTTTTGATTTCTATTTCCCTGATGCTGAGTACTTTTTCATGTGTCTGTTGGCCATTTGTATGTCTTCTTTGCAGAAAGGTCTGTTCATGTCTTCTGCTCATTTCTCAATTGGATTATTTGTTCTTTGGGTGTTGAGTTTGATAAGTTCTTTATAGATTTTTGATACTAGCCCTTTATCTGATATGTCATTTGCGAATATCTTCTCCCATTCTGTCAGTTGTCTTTTGGTTTTGTTCACTGTTTCCTTCACTGTGCAAAGCTTTTTATCTTTTAAATTTTTTTTTTAGATTATTCATGTATTTGTCAGAGAGAGAGAGAGAGAAAGCACAAGCAGGGGGAGAGGCAGGCAGAGCAGGCAGAGGGAGAAGCAGTTTCCCTGCCAAGGAAGAAGTCCGATGAGGGACTCAATCCCAGGACCCTGGGATCATGACCTGAGCTGAAGGCAGCCGCTTAACCGACTGAGCCACCCAGGCGTCCCCCAAAGCTTTTTATCTTGGTGAAGTCCCACTGGTGGGACTTCATCCTAGTAGTGGGACTTCATCAAGATGAACTACCCAAGGCAGTATTTCTTAAAGTATAGCCTACGTAGGCAGCCTATCTTTTCATAATACTACCAAGGTGCTATTTTATCCTATTCATTTTGTCAGCATTTGTACCAAAAGCAATAATGATAAAAAGTGTTGGTGCTTTAGCACAAATCGAGGTAGTGGTATTAAGCTGTACTAGCACTCATAGTCACTGTTTTCTTTGCAGATTGCACTCACAATTAAGATGCAATCACCATTTTTTAAATGCTACTTTTATTTATGATGAAACAGTAAAAATTATTATTATTGACTATTAAAAATGCATTTTTATGATCATAGAACTATTCACAAGGCAATTCTGCCCTCTTTTAAAATATATGAACTTGGAAAAAAATATTTATGTGAATTTTTTAGCTGCAAGATGAACTAGCCTTTTTTTTTTCATGGAACATCACGGAATCAAAAAAGAAAGAGCAGAGAGATAATGAGGCAGAAGCATCATTTAAAGGGATGACAGCCAAATGTTTTCCAAAACTAATGTAAAAATAATGTAGCACTGGAAAGGTAATATAGGGAAAATGAGATAATTTTAAAATGCAATTAATCCAAAAGTAAAAAAGAAATAAACTAAAAAAGGAACATAATAGTAAAATAAGTAGAAAACCCATAGTATGTTGATAAATATACAACTATACTACTTCTTACATTTAACACAAAAGGAATCAATACTCTAATATTATTTTCAAACTGAAATAAAAAATCCTATTTATCTGCTGCTTTCAAGAAACATGACTTAAAACTAAGGACATAGAAAGGCTGAAAAAATTACACAAAAAAAGAAAAGCCACACCCACCCACAAAAAAAAGCTAGTTTAGTACAATATTAAAAAAAATGGAAACTTTAGAAATCATTAAATGCAAAAAGAGTCATATCATAATGATAATATGGCCAGTCTACCAGAAGATATCATTCTAAAACCATAAACACCCTATAATAAAGCTTTATTTTATTTTTTTTTTTTAAGTAGGCTCCACATCCAGCATGCAGCTCAATATGTTACTTGAACTCAAAACACTGAGATCAAGACTTAAATCAAGAGTTGGACACTTAACCAACTGAGTCACCCAGGCACCCAAGTTTTTAAATTTTTAATCAGTAATTGACAGTAATCAAAGAAGAAATAAATTACATTCAAAATATTGATATATGACAGATAACAATGACATAGAAGCTGGGCCCTACAATGACAAACTTTATTCTTTTCAAGTGCACATAGCACAATTACCAAAACTTATGACTCTTCTTTATATAGCAAGGTTCAACAAGTTTTAAAAGGTTAAAATCCTCTTGAGTATATTCTCTGACCACAATGAAATTAAACCAGAAACCAGTAACAAATCCTAACTAGAAAATCTCCAACTGTCTGGAAATTAAGGAAAACATTTCTCAATAATACATAGGTCAAATTAGAAATCACTATAAAAATTAAAAAGCATTTTCAACTGAAAGCTAATTTAAGACAATTTAAGACATAACATTTCAAATTTTGTGAGATATTTCCAATGCAGCACTTAACTGAATACCTAAAGCCTAAAGCACATACGTTATAAAGGAATGAAAGTCGAGAATAAATGATCTATTTCCATCTCAAGATGATAGAAAAGAGTAATAAATCTTACCAGAGAAAGTCAAAAGGAGGAATTAATAAACATAAAAGCATAAAAGCAGAATCAATGAAATAGAAAATAAACAAATGTACAATAGAGAAAAAGCAACCAAGCTAAAAGATGTTTTATATAAGAATATAAATTTTTAATAGTTCCCTTAGAACTAATCCAGAAAACGGAAAAAAAAATTACCAATATCATGAATTAAAAATGAGACCACACCATAGATCTTGCTAACATTAAAAAGATGAGAATATTGTGAACAATTTTACACTAAAATTTGAAAAGATAAGTAAAATGGACATACGCCTTGCAAAACCCAACTTAGGAAAAAAAAAATTTTAAATACTCTTAACATGGTTAAAAAAGGGAATCCATTTCTAAGAACTATTCACAAATTAAACTCCACTTGTAAAAGTTTCCACTGGTAAACTAATTCAAGTATTTAAGAAAGAAACAGAATCAATTTTATCTTCCAGAAATTTATATGAGAAGAAATTATTTCCAAGACATCTAAAATCTTACACAAAAATCTGAGAAGAGCATTGTAAGAATGAAAAATTACAGATAATCTGTTTTTTTACATTTAAAAGGTGTTTTTCATTTTCCTGTACATTAGTACTCAAAATACATATTTCTATTTCAAGATAACATTTAAAAATTATTCTAATACAACAGCAACATAAATACAATTCTGCAATTATAAAAAAGCTAAAAAGCTAGGGATCCATAGCTAAGTTATTCTCATGTTTGCAAGTCTGATTCTGAAATAAATACTACTCCCACAGAGCTGTTAGCTTCTCAGGTTAGATTTAAACACACACACATTTTCAGTTGTGGGAAAGCTTATAATGTTATATTCCATACACTGTTCTGAAGGGTTCATTAATAGCCAACAGGCCCCAAAAACTGAAGCACCCTATCAGTCTGCAAGACAGGCAGAAAAAAGTTAATTGGGGCAAACAGGATTCCTAGTTAACATCAAAAGCATATGATATTCTGTAGCAACTGAGAGTACTTCAGGATTGGCAAATTGTCCTCTTTAGAACTAATCTCATCAGAAGAGTTTAAGAAGGTTCATTTTTACCTCTATCAAGGACATTTAAAAGTCACAGGTTTCTTTTGTGCTAATTTGCCTCCCCTGAATGACCTAGCTAGTTAACTAGTCACTGGTAATTTCAAATTACCATGTTATTGTCTGACCCATTCGAACAATTTATTTTCAGTATAAACATATAAAGTCAATACGAGATGTCTAACTAAAGCAAAAACCACCAATTGAATCAAGACAGCTTCTCTTCTTCTAATGTTTAGGCTTTGCCCAGAATTCCATATACATGGAAGAGCCCATTCCAAGAGCCATTGTTTCCACAGCAAAGCCTTGGGCTCCCACACACATTTGGACTGCCACACACATTTGGACCAGATGAACAGATATTTTAGTATTTCCCCTGTTCTTCTATTTATACAGTCCAGATGCAATGACTGCAGCAAAACCCACATTCCAAAAGGAATAAAAGGTGCCCCTCTAGCTTTTTGGATAAGTTTAGATCCCTGCTCTTCATCATATGAAGGAGAGACATCTGGTCAGCTAATATAGTGACTAAAGGATCCTCCTAGAAGGACAGGGCTTCTCAAGTTCCAACAGACAGATAATCCTTTCTTATTAACAGATGCAAATACCCGTAACAAGATATTTGCATACTGAATTTAGCAATGTAAGAGAAGAATAACATGTCACACACAAGTGTATTCCATTCTAGGCATGCTGAATTTGTTTACCATTTGAAAATTAACATCATTTGTTGCAGTAAACTAAATATTATCTCAATACATTTTTTAAGATTTGATAATATTCAAAATCATTCAACATTTAAAACAAAAAAAACCCTTATGGAACCAGGAAATTCATGTACTTCCTAAATATACCAAAAATGTATCCATGAAGATACAAAAACAAATCATACTTAATGATGAATTATTACAAGGTTTATTCCTAAAGTCAGAAGTGATACAGAGATACCCACTATGTAAATTCTATTCAATACTATGTAAGAAGTGGTAGGCAACTGTATTCAGGCAAGAAAAGCCTTATAAAATGGCAGTTAAGGGAATAAGAAATTTAAAAAATATATATGTATGAGGCTTTCATTATTAACAGTGACTTGACTGTGATGATAGAATATCAAAAAGTATCTATACGCTACTTAAATTAATAAGGAATTTAGCTAGATTTCTGGATTAAAATAAAATTAACATGTTACAAGCCATAAAGCATTTCTATGCACCACAAACAATATAAAAATTAAAATGTTAAATGTTGGAGCACCTGGGTGACTCAGGTTAAGCGTCTGACTCTTGATTTCGGCTCAGGTCATGATCTCAGGGTCCTGGGACTGAGCCCCTCGTCGGGCTCTGCACTCAACGGGAAGTCTGCTTGAGAATTTCTCTCCCTCTCCTGTCCCTTCCCCCACTCGCAAACATACTCTTTCTCTCTCGCTCTCTCTCAAATAAATAAGTAAATAATTTTTTTACAGATTTATTTATTTATTTTTTAGTTCATTCCTTTTTATTTATTTATTTTTCCCCCAAATACTTTTATTTTATTTTTTCAATGTTATAAGATTCATTGTTTATGTACCACACCCAGTGCTCCATGCAATATGTGCCCTCCTCAATACCCACCACCAGACTCGCCCATCCCCCCGCCCCCCTCCCCTTCAAAACCCTCAGTCCATTGCTCTGAGTTCAGTCTCTCGTGGTTCTTCGCTCCTCCGATTTCCTCCAATTCATCTCTCCCTTCCCTCTCACAACGTCCTCCATGTTTTTCCTTACGCTCCACAAATCATTTTTTTTTAAGATTTTATTTATTTATTTGACAGAGAGAGAGAGATCACAAGTAGGCAGAGAGAGAGGGGGAAGCATGAGAGAGAGGGGGAACCACCCAGGTGCCCCAAGTAAATCCTTTTTAAAAAAATGTTAAATATGGGGTGCCTGGGTGACTCAGTGGTTAAGAACCTGCCTTCACCTCAGGTCATGATCCCAGGGTCCTGGGATCGAGCCCCGCATCAGGCTCCCTGCTCTGCGGGAAGCCTGCTTCTCCCTCTCCCAATCCCCCTGCTTGTGTTGCCTCTCTGGCTATCTCTCTCTCTCTGTCAAATAAATAAAATCTTTAAAAAAAAAATTAAATGTTACTCAATTTTCAATAGATTAAAAAAAATCAAGTATCTAAGATTAAATCTAATGCAAGATTTGCAAATTGGTACACTGAAAACTTCATGACATTAACGAGGAATTTTTGTGGAAACCTCAAATAGAAGAATATAGCATATTCATGAATTGGAATGTTGACTATTTGAGTAATATAAATTTCCCCAACTCATTTATAGATCTAATACTATCCAGTTTAGAATTCAAGCTGGTGCCTGTGCTTGTGTGTGTATGTGTGTGTGTGTGTGAAGAAATTGAGAAGCTGTTTCTACTATGTATATGGGAATATAAAGAAGGAAGAACAGTAAAGTCAATCTCAAGGAAGAAATCCAGAGGACCTATATTACCAGATATCAAGATTACATTAATTATTATAATTAAGAAATGGTTAATAGGGTCTAGAAACAGATATATCTAAGTTTACATTATAGTGCAGCACACTGGGAAACAATGATTATTCTATAATAGTGCTTGTATCTACAAATATGTAAAAATACATTTGCCAAAAGATAAGCAACATTCATTCATAGCAGTAATATGTAATATAAATTAGGAAAACAACCCAAAGATTCATCAGCATGACAATAAAGTGATATATTCATACAATGCCTTACTATATAGCAAGGAGAAAAAAAAAGAATTACATCTTTATGCTACAACATGGATACATCATACAAACATAATGTTGAAAGAAAGAATCAAGATGCAAAAGAGAGAGGCTATATCTATTTGAATATGTATATGCATTATATATATTAAAAATGTAAAAAAAAAGGCAGCAGCAATAATACTAATATATGGGGGGAAAGTCAGGATAAACATTGCCCTTCAGAGTTGATAGTGATTGCAAAAGATAAGCATAACATGAAACACTTTCTGGAATGCAGGTAAAGTTCTGTTTCTGTATCAGATAGTAGTTACAACAGTAATATTTAATTTTATCAGGGTCTACCTTTAAAATCCATGCACTCTTTTTCTATGTACGTTATAGTTCGATAACATTTATACAAAAGAAAAGATACAAATTATAAATAAATATCCAAATTTAAAATCTACATTTCAATGAATATAATTTTATTCAGAAATTGCAATATAATTTTTAACAGAAAATGCTATATATAATTTTAATGTTCACTGACCATTTGTCAAAAAAAAAAAGCTAATATGTTTCATTCATGTTCTGTGTAGACCACACAGGTAAAACTTCAAGAAAATTTGAATTGTATAGAGTTGCAAAATTTTTCTCTCCTGCTTTATACAATATTTTTGAGTACCACATTAATGAATGTGTAACTCCAGGATCATGAATTGGAATACCAAGTGAAGGAGGTTCTGCAATACTAAACTTGATACTTCATCACACAAAACCTATTGCTCTGGTCCTTTCTAAAAGAAGGATTTGGCAAGTAATTAATAAGCTTTCCTTAGCACTTCTGTTCAAATCCTCCTTGTGCACTAAAGTCCATCTCCAACACTGGCAGCAGCCCAACCTATAAATTTCATATCAATGAATTCAGTCACGTATTTGCCTTGAAACACAGGGCAAAAGATGTAGAGAGTGTTTTTCTGAAGCCTGAACCATGTGTTTATGTTTAATATTATGGGATGCAATATGTGAGCAACTGGAGCTGAATTTACATATGGATGTGCTAGTGGTATACTGGAGTCTGTACGTGCAGGCTCGTAACAACTTATATCTTCAGGAAGTTTACAAGCCAATTTTTTAACCCAGACATTATTAAGAATTAAATTTTGTAAATGTACATTTAAATAAATTATATTAAAAGTTAAGGAAATGAATATTCAAAATGAGTCACTATTTTAATACATTTTACTATGTTCTATACTGAAGAGGATTTTATATCTATTTTATCTGTATGGCAGAGCCAGTATAGAACGGTGTGCTCCTGTGCATCTCTTCCATAGGGAGAAGAAATCTGCCCTGATGGGAGCATTTATATAACAAAACAACAAAAAAGGCAAGTACTACAATTGGGCATTTATTATTTTGTTGACTGTCTAAACTTAAGAAAGTGAAAAAGAAAATGTTTATCATATACATCAAACCAGAAGTATGTCTTGTGTGTAGCCATTACGTTGAAAGTAAAATAAAATTAAAAATATTATTCTGTTGTTCTAAATCTACTATCCAATTCAGCAAAGAAGTTGCTTGCATCACTGATGAACAAAGTTCTAATACATGTCTTCATTATTTCACTTTGTCTTATTAATGTAAATGAAAATTATCAGCCAACATTCATGTCAGGACCATACTTCCTAGTTCAACATTCAAAAGTTGGGTATATATACTAGAGTGAAGCAACAAAAAAAAAAAAAAAAAAAAAAAAAGAAAAAACAATGTAAACATTTTGTGAAAAGCAATTGGCTATATATAATTTGCAATAAATGGTATTGAATATTTTATTATTTATAAGTAGTACAATACACAACCTTTGTAGCAATAAAACTTGTAAGTATATACACATATATGCATATGCATAAACACATTTTTGAGAACCTCTTGTTAAATATTTGCCAGCAAAACAATAAAAGACACTCAAGTATTTTTTAATAAATTCATTTTTTGTGTGTGATTGTGATACATAGGACCTCCCAAAGGGCAGGGCCCAGAGGAAGTTTCCCTCTCATCAGCATCTAAGATTGTTACTGTTAGGGAAGTTAACCAACCCTTCCAAGGCCCAGAGTTTACAAATAGCAGAGAAAGTCTTGCAACCAGAAAGTCTAATATGGAAGTCATGCTTTTTTGACTTTGCAATCTATTCTGAGACATTGGATTCATCTCAAGAAAGCACAAGTTTTTACGGCAGAAAATAGAAGCAGAAAAGACATTTTTTAAAAATTAAGCACCCATTTATAGTTTTATTTTTTTTTAAAGATTTTATTTATTTTACAGAGAGAGACACAAGAGAGGGAACACAAGCAGGGGAGTGGGACAGGGTGACACAGGCTTCCGGCCGAGCAGGGAGCCTGATGTGAGGCTTTATCTCAGGACCCTGGGATCATGACCTGAGCCAAAAGGAAGACGCTTAATGACTAAGCCACCCAGGCACCCTTCACTTATAGTTTTAAAAATGGGAGAAATAGAGTGAAATAACTTTATAATCTTAACTCTTAAAACAGTAAACATCTTGCTAAGTATTTGGAAGTATTCTATTTTAAATTAAATGCAGTATACTATCACCCTTGATAATGAACATTTTCCTGAAAGTCTTAGCTAAGGTAATATGTAAATGAGTAAACATGAGTAGTTTAAGGACTGGAATGTAACTAATAATTTTACTGCAGTTATGCACATAAAGTATTATTATTTAGCTAGAAAATCCAAGGTAATAAACCAATGGTAGAGTCACCAAGAAGGTGATCCAAATTCTTAGGGAGGCATTATCAGATACTGGTGAAGATTCTAAATTCTGGAGACAAACTGCATGGATTCAAATACCAGATCTTCCTCTTCTATACCTTAACATATGTTATTAAGTTCCCTGTACCTCAGTTTCATCATTTGCGTAATGTAGATAATAATACTTCCCATCCACAGCAATCTATGATTTGATATACAGACAGTACATTGAAAACATCTATCAAGTAGTATCTACCATTCAACTGGTTGTTGCTATTGTTTCTACTACTACTCCTACTCCTATTACTACTAAAAGTGCATACTAATATTTAAAAAATAGAAATTAATAATGTATCCATAGTTGGAGAGACTAAATATTGTGAAGAATGCCAATTTTCTACAAGTTATTCTATAAATTAGATGCAATTCAGATCCAAATCCCAAAAATGATTTTCACAGCAAACAAGTATGCTACAAATCCATGTGGAATAATGAAGGGCAATGCATATCCAAGACAAATTTAAAGCTATAGCATTAGGAGGAGCACTTCATCCCGTCAAATATCAAGACACTTAGTAATACCACATGTGTGATGTTGGGACAGAGATGGACAATGAACAGATTAAAGAAACATGATTCAGATCTTCACGTAAGAATATTTATATCTGATAGCCATGCCTTTACAAATCACTAGGAAAACACTTCAATATCTAATTCAGCAGATGATGTTGGAATATAATTGATTATACACAGGAAAAACATTATACCATATACAAAGTTAATTCCATTTATCATATAACTTCTGGATGACAGTACTAGGAGACGAACACTGTATCAGATCAAATTCAATCCCATAATAGTGCCTGAAAGAGGTCTACAAAAGAAAAATAAAATCATGCCACTGAAATATTCTCATTTCATTTTGAAGGAGGATGAACAGAGAATTAGGGAGATGAATAGGTTATCACCTTATGATTCCACATAGGCATTTTTAAATTCATGACACTATGGATGAACTGTGAAATTAACTTATTTTGAGCATCTGTAACTACAGCTGAAATTGAAATAGGTCCTCAATAATGGAAATCTGCATTTTGGGTCTCTGTGTATGTGTCTGTGTGTGTGTGTGTGTGTGTGTGTGTGTATGTGTTTTAATTACTTTTCCCCTTTATCTAATAGATGAGCTTATAGATGAGCTTCTATTTCATCAATGAGATTCATTCTACGCAGTTCTGACGTGTCCATATCACAAGGTTAGGCATGTGGCATCAAAATTATTTTATAGTGAACTATTTGCCTTAGAAATTGCCCTATAATTCAAATTAGATCAATTACAGTCCTCCCAAAAAGAGATATTGGAGAAGCAGCACTCTACTCATCAGAATACCTAGATTTAAAGGCATTCTAAGTGGGTGCCTGGATGGCTCAGCTGGTTAAGTATCTGCCTTCAGCTCAGGTCATCCTCCCAGGGTCCTGGGAACCAGCTTTTCCCTCTCCCTTTGACCCAGAACTGTGGGAACTAAATGTATGTTTATAAGCCAACCTATCTATGATACTTTGTTATACCTGCCCTAAGATATACCACAAATATATTAGAAGGTTATTTTTTGCTCAAAAGAGTAAACAGGTCAGTAGGGAAATCCTCCTCCAAATGACCAACAGACCTTCTGTCATCTTCACCTTATGCCAATCCAAGGCCTCTCTGGCAATGCTCTCCCTTCCAAATAGGAAGCAAACAGAGCTCACAGGAGCATACATCAGAGTTTTTAATGGGCCAGGACTGGAAATGTCAACCCTCCTCACACAACATTGGCTAGAACTCAGGAAATGTCCACACAAAAGAGCAAGAGAGGTAAGAAATATTCTGGGATCAAAAGGTGGAGAACAAGTACATTGTTGAGCAGCGAGTAATTTCTTCACAAACCATCTTTCTCTTGAAAGATACATAGCTATGTGTGCCCTCTTTCCACAGGTGATATTTACTCACTCTTTCCCCAAAGGAGACAATCCAAAGTTTTATTCACTTACCACAGATAGCTGAAATTTCATGGTCTCTGGATATTGGGTAGTATTCTCCATTGTTACGTGATCTATTTGTTGTGGTCCTGCAAAATATGATATAAAGGACAAAATATCAGTCCTGTGTATGTTATCACTGGTAGAACAACAGTAACAGTAGAAAACTTACATTTTGGAAAGGGAAGCACACAGCTGCTAACAATATACAACGCTGGGGCAAGATGGTGAAGGAGTAGGAGACATAAATATCATCAGGTCCCAGGAGTTCAGGTAGGTAGTTATCAAACCATTCTGAACACCTACAAACTCAACAGGAGAGAGAAGAGAAGAAGAGCAGCAATTCTAGGAAGAGAAAATTGACCACTTTCCGGAAGGTAGGACATGCGGAGAAGGGAATCTGAGGCAACATATGGGAAGAGAGACCATGGGGGGAGGGTCTGGCTCCCAGCAAGTGGTAGAGCAGCGGAGCACAAAATTGGAACTTTTAGAAGTCTGCTCCACTGAGGGACATCACTCCAGAGGCTAAGCGGGGCATGGAGACCTCACGGGGACAGTATGGTCTCAGGATGCATGGGGTCACAAAAACACCAGGGGTGTCTGAGTGCGGCAGAGCTCCCAGGTATCAGAGGGGGGAAGCCAGCTGCAGATGCAGAGCCAAGGAGGGGGCTCTCAGCTCAGGATTACCTTAAACCATAATCCAAGGCACAGTGGAGCCACTGCTCTTCGAGTAGGGACCCCACAAGTGGCAGGTCCGTAGAGACCCCCTCCTTCCTCCTCTGGGAGGAGCAGCATGGGAGGCGACTACAGGAATCTTCTGGTTTTGGAGACTCCAAATAGGTCCATGCACCTGAGATAGAAATGCTTGGTCACAGGCTGGGTGAACTCGGCGTGCATCAGGAGACCAGGGGGATGGGAGGGATTGAGTGTTTTTCTCTGAGGACACATTGAGGAGTGGGGCACTGATCTCTCGGATCCTATAAGGCCGGTGATCCGATGGGGACAAACAAAAACTAAAAGAATTTGCAAACACCAAACCAGCCCAACAGGAAATATTGAAAGGGGTCCTCTAAGCAAAGAGATAGCCTAAAAGTAACAGACAGAAAGGAACAGAGACAATATACAGTAACAGTCACCTTACAGGCAATACAATGGCACTAAATTCATATCTTTCAATAGTTACCCTGAATGTAAATGGGCTAAATGCCCCAATCAAAAGAAACGAGGTATCAGAATGGATAAAAAAACAAGACCCATCGATAAACTGTCTACAAGAAACTCATTTTAGACCCAAAGACATCTCCATTTTTAAAGTGAGGGGGTGGAAAACAGTTTACCATGCTAATGGACACCAAAAGAAAGCTGGGGTGGCAATCCTTATATCAGATAAATTAGATTTTAAGCCAAAGACTATAATAAGAGATGAGGAAGGACACTATATCATACTTAAAGGGTCTGTCCAACAAGAAGATCTAACAATTTTAAATATCTATGCCCCTAACATGGGAGTTGCCAATTATATAAGCCAATTAATAACAAAATCAAAGAAACACATTGACAATGATACAATAATAGTAGGGGACATTAACACCCCCTTACTGAAATGGACAGATCATCTAAACAAAAGATCAACAAGGAAATAAAGGCTTTAAGTGACACTCTGGACCAGATGGACATCACAGATATATTTAGAACATTCCATCCCAAAACAACAGAATACACATTCTTCTCCATTGCACATGGAACATTCTCTAGAATAGATCACATTCTGGGTCACAAATCAGGTCTCAACTGGTACCAAAAGACTGGGATTCTTCCCTGCATATTTTTAGACCACAGTGCTTTATACCTAGAACTCAATCACAAGAGGAAAGTTGGAAAGAACTCAAATACATGGAGGCTAAAGAGCATCCTACTAAAGAATGGATGGATCAAACAGGAAATTAAAGAAGAACTTAAAAAATTCATGGAAACAAATAAAAATTAAGACACAATTTTTCAAAACCTTTGGGACGGAGCAAAGGCAGTCCTGAGAGGAAAGTATATAGCAAAACAAGCCTTTCTCAAGAAACAAGACCTCAAGTACACAAACTAACCCTACGCCTAAAGGAGCTGGAGAAAGAACAGCAAAGAAAGCCTAAACCCAGCAGGAGAAGAGAAATAATAAAGAGAGAGCAGAAATCAATGAAATAGAAATGAAAACAACAGTAGAACAGATCAACGAAAGTAGGAGCTGGTTCTTGGAAAGAATTAATAAGATTGATAAACCCCTGGCCAGACTTATCAAAAAGAAAAGAGAAAGGATCCAAATTAATAAAATCATGAATGACAGAGGAAAGATCACAACCAACACGAAAGAAATACAAACAATTGTAAGAACATATTATGAGCAACTATACAGCAGCAAATTTGACAATCTGGAAGAAATGGATGCATTGCTAGAGACATATAAACTACCAAAACTGAACCAGAAAGAAATAGAAAACCTGAACAGACCCATAACCAGTAAGGAGATGGAAGCAGTCATCAAAAATCTCCCAACAAACAAGAGCCCAGGGCCAGACGGCTTCCCAGGGGAATTCTACCAAACGTTTAAAGAAGAATTAATACCTATTCTCCTGAAACTGTTCCAAAAAATAGAAATGGAAGGAAAACTCCCAAATTCATTTTATGAGGCCAGCATTACCTTGATCCCGAAACCAGACAAAGACCCCATCAAAAAGGAGAATTACAGACCAATATCCTTGATGAACACAGATCCAAAAACTCTCACCAAAATACTAGCCAATAGGATCCAACATTACATTAAAAGGATTATTCACCACGACCAAGTGGGATTTATTCCTGGGCTGCAAGCCTGGTTCAACATCTGCAAATCAATCAATGTGATACAATACATAAATAAAAGAAAGGACAAGAACCATATGATACTCTCAATAGATGCTGAAAAAGCATTTGACGAAGTACAGCATCCTTTCTTAATCAAAACTCTTCAAAGTGTAGGGATAGAGGGTACATACCTCAATATCATCAAAGCCATCTATGAAATACCCACAGTGAATATCATTCTCAATGGAGAAAAACTGAGAGTTTTCCCCCTGAGGTCAGGAACATGGCAAGGATGTCCACTATCACCATTGCTATTCAACATAGTACTAGAAGCCCTAGGCTCAGCAATCAGACAACAAAAAGAAATAAAAGGCATCCGAATTGGCAAAGAAGAAGTCAAATTCTCACTCTTTGCAGATAATATGATGCTTTATGTGGAAAACCCAAAAGACTTCATTCCCAGACTTCTAGAACTAATACAGGAATTCAGTAAAGTGTCAGGATATAAAATCAATGCACAGAAATCAGTTGTATTTCTATACAACAACAGCAAGACAGAAGAAAGAGAAATTAAGGAGTCAATCCCATTTATAATTGCACCCAAACCATAAGATACCTAGGAATAAACCTAACCAAAGAGGTAAAGAATCTGTACCCAGAAAACTATAAAGTGCTCATGAAAGAAATTGAGGAAGACACAAAGAAATGGAAAAACGTTCCATGCTCAAGGATTGGAAGAACAAATACTGTGAAAATGTCTATGCTACCTAAAGCAATCTACATATTTAATTAAATCCCTATCAAAATACCATCAATTTTTTTTCAAAGAAATGGAACAAATAATCCTAAAATTTATATGGAACCAGAAAAGACCCCAAATGGCTGGAGGAATGTTGAAAAAGAAAACCAAAGTTGGTTGCATCACAATTCCAGACTTCAAGCTCTATTACAAAGCTGTAATTATCAAGACGGTATGGTACTGGCCCAAAAACAGACACATAGATCAATGGAACAGAATAGAGTGCCCAGAAATGGACCCTCAACACTATGGTCAACTAATCTTCAACAAAGCAGAAAATGTCCAATGGAAAAAAGACAGTCTCTTCAACAAATGGTGTTGGGAAAATTGGACAGCCACATGCAGAAGAATGAAACTGGACCATTTCCTTATACCACACACAAAAATAGACTCAAAATGGATGAAAGACCTCAATGTGAGACAGGAATCCATCAAAATCCTTGAGGAGAACACAGGCAGCAACCTCTTCAACCTCAGCCACAGCAAATTCTTCCTAGAAACATCGCCAAAGGCAAGGGAAGCAAAGGCAAAAATGAACTCTTGGGACTTCATCAAGATCAAAAGCTTTTGCACAGCAAAGGAAACAGTGAACAAAACCAAAAGACAGCCAACAGAATGGGAGAAGATATTCACAAATGACATAACAGATAAAGGGCTAGTATCAAAAATCTATAAAGAACTTATCAAACTCAACACCCAAAGAACAAATATTCCAGTCAAGAAATGGGCAGAAGACATGAACAGACATTTCTGCAAAGAAGACATCCAAGTGGCCACAGACACATGAAAAAGTGTTCAGCATCACTAGGCATCAGGGAAATACAAATCAAAACGACAGTGAGATACCACCTCACATGAATCAGAATGGCTAAAATTAAGAAGTTAGGAAACGACAGATGTTGGTGAAGATGCAGAGAAAGGGGAACCCTCCTACACTACTGGTGGGAATGCAAGCTCACGCAGCCACTCTGGAAAACAGTATGGAGGCTCCTCAAAAAGTTGAAAATAGAGCTACCTTACAACCCAGCAATCGCCTGGATATTTACCCTAAAGATACAAATGTAGTGATCTGAAGGGCCATGTGCACCCAAATGTTTATAGCAGCAATGTCCACAATAGCCAAACTACGGAAAGAACCTAGATGTCCATCAACAGATGAATGGATAAAGAAGATGTGGTATATATACACAATGGAATACTATGCAGCCATCAAAAAACCTGAAATCTTGCCATTTGCAATGATGTGGATGGAACTAGAGGGTATTATGCTAAGCGAAATAAGTCAATCACAGAAAGACAATTATCATATGATCTCTCTGATATGAGGAATTTGAGAGGCAGGGCAGGAGGTCATGGGGCTACAGAGGGGAAAAAATGAAACAAGATGGGATAGACTCTTAATCTCACAAAACAAACTGAGGGTTGCTAGGGGGTGGGGGGTAAGGAATGGGTGGCTGGGTTATGGACACTGGGGAGGGTATGTGCTATGGCGAGTGCTGTGAAACGTGTAAGCCTGAAGATTGACAGACTTGTACCCCCAGGGTAAATAATACATTATATGTTAATAAAAAATGTATATATACATATATATACAATGCTGCTGGCTAGTCCCTATAAGGCGCTCCTTCCTCAAATCCACTCATTTTGACCTGATGTGGAGAAAGTTACTTTATTAGATACACATTCCTGACCAAAGGGAACTTCCTTGCTTATTCTCTCAGATATGAGAATCTGCCCTCTGGGAGACACTTGTTCATTACTTATGGAAACTATACATCTTGCACAGGCTATTTCCTTCTTGTGGGAATCTAAGGATTATTTTGAGTCTTTTTTTTTTTTTTTTAGTCTTAGGCACTCTTAGGAAAAAACAGTATAGTAGGGACAAGGTCTTGGTCTTTAAGTAATCAGGGATTTTCATAAACCTATAATTATTAAGAGAGTGTGCCCTCAAAGATGATCAGTGAAACAAAAACACACAAAAACATGTATCATTGATAAATGGCAAAAAATGATATTTCATTTATTAATTTAAAGATTGTATTCATTTATTTATCAGAGAGAGGGAGAGAGCACAAGCAGGGGGAGTGGCAGACAGAGGGAGAAGCAGGCTACCCACTGAGCAAGGACCCCAGTGCAGGACTTGATCCCAGGACCCTGGGATCATTACTTGAGCTGAAGGCAGACACTTAACAGACCGAGCCACCCAGGGGTCCCCAAAAAATGACATTTTAAGTCAATGGGAGCCTAAGTTCTATTTAAAAAATAGCGCTATAACGCTAAAAAAAATTATCCATATGATTTGGGGGGTGGTTTCACAGCTGTTAAAATCAGACACACACATCTTCATAAATACATACATACATGTGAACATAATTTTTTATATTATAGTAATATATGAAAAATTAGAAAAGGAAAAGAAAATACCAGCTATTTTATTATCATAAACTTCATATTAAAAACTGACACATGCAGGCCAAGAGGGTCCCAGTTTCTAGTTCCAGGGAGCTTGAAAGTCATCAGTCCATCCTAAAAACAAGTAAAATGCTGAACAGACTAAAATACACACAACTTTTCCTGGATCCATAAGAAAGGGGAGGACACAGGGCAAACTGCTGACCCACAAATCAGAGACAAACAAGCATATACAGAAGTCTTAGCTTATGAGAGCAGAGACTGCTTCTTGCAAGTTTCACATGCAGAAACTTCTACAAGAACCCAACGCCAGATAAAAAGAACTGAACTACTAATGAATTACTGGAGGCTCAGTGCAGACAACTCTGAAAGTTAAAAACTCCAGAGGGACACAGTCATAATGGTGCTCCACAATATTGTGAAATTTACCTTCAATAGCCTGACCAAATTCCAAAGGTAAATGTTGGAGAAATATCTCCCAGGGCTTCCAGCAGGAGGAAGAAAAAAGAAGCCTTTTTCTTTTTTTTTTTTTCAGTTAGTTATTAATTTTTTATATAATCACTTTTTATTGTGGTAAAATATATATCTAACTCAAAATTTGTTATTTCTATTAATCGTTTTGAAGTATACAATTCGGCAGCACTAATTACACTAATTGCTATGCAACCATCACACTGTTTCCAAACCTTTTCTTCTAGGGATATGGCCTTTTTTTTTTTTTTTTTAAATTTTCCATACTTTTCCATGTATTTTTTTGGTTTCAAATTTATTTAAATTCTAGTTAGTTAACATATAGTGTAATAGTGATTTCAGGAGTAGAATTTGGTGATTCATCACTTATAAATGACACCCAGTGCTCAATACAACAAGTGCCCTCCTAATCCCCATCACCCATTTAGCCCATCTACCACCCACCACCCTACCATCAACACTCAATTTGTTCTCTATAGCTAAGAGTCTCTTATGGTTTGCTTTCCTCTCTTTTTTCTTTTTTCCCTTCCCCTATGTTCATCTGTTTGCTTCTTAAATTCCACAGTGAGTGAAATCATATGGTATTTGTCTTTCTCTGACTTAGTTTGCTTAGCAAAATACTCTAGCTCCATCCACATTTGCAAATGGCAAGATTTCATTCCTTTTGATGGCTGAATAATATTCCATTGTATATATGTACCATAACTTCTTTATCTATTCACCAGTTGATGGACACTTGGGCTCTCTCCACTATTTGGCTATTGTTGATAATGCTGTTATGAACACCAGGGTGCATGTGCCCCTTTGAATCAGTATTTTTGTATCCTTTGTGTAAATAACTAGTAGTGCAATTGCTGAGTCATAGGGTAATTCTATTTTTAACTTTTTGAAGAACCTCCATACTATCTTCCACAGATGCTGCACCAGTTTGCATTCCCACCAACAGTGGAAGAGGGTTCCCTTTTCTCCACATCCTCACAAAC
This sequence comes from Potos flavus, assembly GCA_028534135.1. Classification (NCBI taxonomy): domain Eukaryota; kingdom Metazoa; phylum Chordata; class Mammalia; order Carnivora; family Procyonidae; genus Potos; species Potos flavus. The sequence goes on along the minus strand of CM052899.1, from coordinate 78,764,483 downwards.
ATCTGTTGTTTCCCGAGTTGTTAATTTTAGCCATTGTGACAGAATGAGGTGGTATCTCATAGTGGTTTTGATTTCTATTTCCCTGATGATGGGTGATATTGAGCATCTTTCATTTGTATTTCCTTGATGATGAGTGTCTGTTGTCCATCTGATGTCTTCTTTGGAAATAATGTCTATTTGTGTCTTCTGCCCATCTATTAATTGGATGATTTATTTTTGGGTGTCGAGTTTGATAAGTTCTATATAAATTTTAGATATTAACCCTTTATCTGACATCATTTGAAAATATCTTCTCCCATTCCAAAGGCTGCCTTTAAGTTTTACTTCCTTTGCTGTGCAGAAGCTTTTTATCATATTATTCATTTTTGCTTTTGTTTCCCTTGCCTCCAGAGATGTGTCTAATAAGAAGTTGCTATGGCCAAGGTCAAAGAGGTTGCTGCCAAATTGATTGAACCCTTAACCAGACTTACCAAAAAGAAAAAAAAAAAAGGACCCAAATAAATAAAATCATGAATTAAAGGGGAGAGATCACAACCAAAGAAATACAAATAATTATTTTAAGATATTATGAAAAATTATATGCCAACAAACTGGGCAATCTAGAAGGAATGGATAAATTCCTAGAAACATACAAACTACCAAAACTGGAACAGGAAGAAATAGAAAATTGGAACAGACTGATAACCAGCAAAGAAATTAAATCAGTAATTAAAAATCCCCAAAAAAACAAAAGTCCAGGGCCAGATGGTTTACACCAAGCAAATTCTATCAGACATTTAAAGAAGAGTTAATACCTATTCTCAAACTATTCCAAAAAATAGAAATGGAAGGAAAACTTCCAAACTCATATTATAAGGCCAGCATTACCCTGATTCCAAAACCAGACAAAACCCCACTAAAAAGGAGAATTACAGGCCAATATCCCTAATTAACATGGATACAAAAATTCTCAAGATAAGAGCAAATCAAATCCAAGAGTACAATAAAAGAATTATTCACCACGATCAAGTGGGATTTATTCCTGTGATGTAGGGGTGGTTCAATATCCATGAATCAACCAACATAATACACCACATTAGTAAAAGAAAGAAGAACCACGTGATCATCTCAATAAATACAGAAAAAATATTTAAAGATAGGTAGCATCCATTCTTGATAAAAACCTCAACAGAGTAGGATGGAGAAAACGCACCTCAAGATCATAAAGGCCATATACAAAAAAGCCCACAGCTACTATTCAGCAATGGGGAAAAACTGAGAGCTTTTCCTCTATGGTCAGGAACAAGATAGGGATGTTCCCTCTCACCACTGTTGTTCAACATAGTACTAGAAGTCCTAGCTTCAGCAATCAGACAACAAAAAGAAACAAAGGCATCCAAATGGGCAAGGAAGAAGTCAAACTTTCATTATTTGCAGACAACATAATACTCTATGTGGAAAACCTGAAAAGCTCCACCAAAAAATTGCTAGAACTGATACATGAATTCAGTAAAGTTGCAGGATACAATCGACATACAGAAATCTGTTGCATTTCTATACACCAATAATGAAGCACCAGAAAGAGAAATCAAGGAGTCAATCCCATTTACAACTGGACCAAAAATCATAAGATACCTAGAAATAAATCTAACCAAAGAGGTAATAGATCTGTCCTCTGAAAACTGTAAAACATTTATAAAAGAAAGTGAAGATGACATAAAGAAATGGCAAAGTATTCCATGCTCATGGAAAGAAAGAACAAATATTCTTAAAATATCCAAAGCAATGTACACATTCAATGCAATCCCTTTCAAAATATCACCACCATTTTCCCCAGAGGTAGAACAAACAATCCTAACATTTGTATGGAACCAAAAAAGACCCCGAATCTTGAAAGAGAAAAGGAAAGCTGAAGGCATCACAATTCTGGGCCTCAAGCTATATTACAAAGCTGTAATCATCAAGACAGTATTGTACTGGCACAAAAACAGATATATAGATCAATGGAACAGAATAGAAAACCCAGAAATGGAGCCACAACTATATGCTCAACTAATATTCAACAAAGCAGGAAAGAATATCCAGTGGGAAAAAGACAGTCTCTTCAAGAAATGGTGTTGGGAAAACTGGACAACATGCAGGAGAATGAAACTGGACCTTTCTTATATCATACACAGAAATAAATTCAAAATGGATGGAAGACCTAAGAAAGGAAATTATCAAAATCCTAAAGAAGCCATTTTTAAATACTCTAGAGCATGCTGTTCTTCTTAACAAGGCCTGCCCTCATGTGAAACTACTTAACCAGAGCTAACCCCCCTAGGGTATTATCAGAGCATAACTGGCCTAGATAAGGGAAATACCCAATACCAACTCACTGTAACCAATCTATCCCAACGAAGGAGGGAGAAAAGAAATAAAAAACACTTGTGAAGTTACAGTCCAGAGACACAAATCACTAAAAGATTGAGACCTACCTGTAGCACTAGAGAATGCTTCCCCTTTCCTGACAACTCACCATGTATTACTAAAGACCTATTTATAGTAGTTCCTTTTTCAATGTATCATGTCTATCAAGAAAAAATTATAATACAATTATATTATAATTATAATACAAAATTATATTGTACATTTATTCATTTTTTATTTCATTGATTCTGCTCTTATGTCAATTCCTCCTTTCTTTTGTAGGATTTATTGCTCTTTTCTAACATCTTAAGATGGAAACATAGCTCACTTATTCTCAGCTTTCATTCTTTTATAATGTATGTGCTTTAGGCTCTAAGTATTCAGTTAAGTGCTGCATTAGCTGCATTTCATAAAATTTGAAGTGACAGAGTAAGCATCAGAACCAGACATGGCAAAGATGTCGGGATGTCAGACCAGGAATTTAAAACAACTACAATTTATATGTTGAGAGTTTTGATGGATAAAGTATATAATATGCAAGAAAAAATATGCAAGGAAGCAGAGAGATGGAAATCCTAACAAATAATGAAAAGAGATGCTACAGATGAAAAAAAATTTATATAACAGAAATGAAGCATGCTTTTGATGGGTTTATTAGTAGATTGAACAGAGCTGAGGAAAGATTCTCTGGTCTAGAACATGTATCAATAGAATGCTCAAAAACTGAAAAGCAAAGACTAAAAAGACTGAAAAAGCAGAACAGAAAACCTAAGGACTGTAGAACTACTACAAAAAGTGCAACATAGACATAATGGGAATACCAGAGGGAAAGGAAAGAGAGAAAGGAACAGAAGAAATATTTGAAACAATAGTGACTAAGAATTTCCCCAAATTAATGTCAGACACCAAACCCCATATCCAGAAAGCTCAGAGAACACCAAACATGATAAATGACAAAAAACTACACCTAGGAATATCATTTTCAAATTACAGAAAATTAAAGATAAAGAAAAAAAATCCCAGAGAAAAAAGCAGGAAAAAAATCTTACTTATAGAGAAATAAAAAGGAATTACATTCAACTTCTCCTCAAAAACGACATAAGCAAGAATAGAGTGATGAGAAATATTTAAAATTTTGAGAGAAAAAAAGTTACGGGCCTAGAATTCTATACCTTGTGAAATTATCTTTGAAAAATGAAGGGGAAATAAAGATATTCTCAAACAAAAACTGAGGGAATCTGTTTCAAGTAGAAATGTTAAAATAGGTTCTTTAGAGAGAAGGAAAATAATATAGGCCAGAAACTTGGACTTATATAACAAAGTAAGAGCACCAAAGAAGGAACAAGTGAAAGTAAAACAAAACTTATTTTTTTATTCTTGATGGATCTAAAAGAAATAGTTTGTTCAAAATAATAATGGCAAGAATGTATTCAATTATATATGTATATATATATATATGTGTGTGTGTATGTATGCTTATGTATGATTATATATGTGAAATGAATGACAACAATGATACAAGACAGAAGGAAAAAATAAGGATTTTATCAGTATAAGATATACCATCATAAAGTGATGTAGTATTATTTGAAAATTGACTTGAAGTATAAATATATATTGCAATCTTTAGGACAGCCACTAAAAAAAGTAAAAAAAAAGAAAAAAAAAGATTAGTCATGATCTCTCCCCTTTCATTCATAATTTTGTTAATTCGGGTCCTCTCTCTTTTCTTTTGGATTAGTTTGGCCAGTGGCTTATCAATCTTATTGATTCTTTCAAAAAACCAACTTCTGGTTTCATTGAAGCATTCTACTGTTTCTCTAGTTTCTAACTCGTTGATCTCTGCTCTAATCTTGATTATTTCCCTTCTTGTGCGTGGGGTTGGCTTATTTTGTTGTTGATTTTCTAGTTCTTTAAGGTGTAAAGAGAGTTGGTGTATTCGGGATTTTTCAATTTTTTTGATGAGGCTTGGATGGCTATGTATTTCCCCCTTAGGACTGCCTCTGCCATGTCCCATAGGTTTTGGACCAATGTGTCTTCATTCTCATTGGTTTCCATGAATTGTTTAATTTCTTCTTTGGTTTCCTGGTTGATCCAAACATTCTTGAGCAGGTTGGTCTTTAGCCTCCAAGTATTTGAATTCCTTCCAAACTGTTTCTTGTGGTTAAGTTCCAGTTTCAAAGCATTGTGGTCTGAGAATATGCAGGGAATCATCTCAGTCTTTTCGTATCAGTTGAGTCCTGATTTGTGACCCAGTATGTGGTCTATTCTGGAGAAAGTTCCATGTGTGCTCAAGAAGAATGAGTATTCTGTTGTTTTAGGGTGGAATGATCTGTATATATCTATGAGGTCCATTTGGTCCAGTGTGTCATTCAAAGCTCTTGTTTCTTTATCGATTTTCTGTTTAGATGATCTGTCTGTTACTGAGAGTGGCGTGTTGAGATCTCCTACAATTAATGTATTCATATCAATATGACTCACAGGACTGGAAGAGATTATGCTGAGTGAAATAAGTCAAGCAGAGAGAGTCAAATATCATATGGTCTCACTTACGTGTGGAGCATAAGGAAAAACATGGAGGACATTGTGAGAGGGAAGGGAGGTGTGAATTGGAGGAAATCAAGGGGCGATGAACCACGAGACTGTGAACTCCGAGCAACAGACTGAGGGTTTTGGAGGGGTGGGCATGGGGGGTTGGGTGAGCCTGGTGGTGGGTATTGAGGAGGGCATGTATTGCATGGAGCACTGGGTGTGGTACATGAACAATGAATCTTGTAACACTGAAAAAATAAAATAAAAGTATTTGAAAAAAAAAGAAAGAAAATAATAAATGACATGCTAAGAAAGAAGAGAAAGTTGAATCATGAAATCTTTTTTTTTTTTTTTGTCAGAGAGAGAGAGAGAGAGAGCACAAGCAGGCAGAGTGGAAGGCAGAAGCAGAGGGAGAAGCAGGCTCCCTGCCGAGCAAGGAGCCCGATGGACTCGATCCCAGGACCCTGGGATCATGACCTGAGCCGAAGGCAGCCGCTTAACCAACTGAGCCACCCAGGCATCCCTGAATCATGAAATCTTAAGAAAATTAAAAAATAAATGCTTAATTAAAACCACAAAGGCATAAAAAGGAAAGACATATATAGAAGCAAAGAACAAGGTCAACAAATAGTAAATATTAATTCAACTATATCAATAATCACTTTATATGTCAATAGTATAAATGTACCAATTAAAAGACAGAGATTGTCAGAGTAGATCAAAAAATATGACCCAACTGTATGTTGTCTACAAAAAAAAAACACTTTAAATATAAAGACTCATATGAATTAAAAATATATAAATGGAGAAATATATACCCCACGCTAACTGTAATCAAAAAAAAGCAGGAGTAGCAATATTAATTTCAGACAAGGCAGACTAAAAGGTAAGGAAAATTAACAAAGACAAAGAAGGGAATTACATAATGATAAAGGAGACAATTCTCCAAAACACATAAATCTGAATCCACCTAACAACAGAGCATCAAACTACACAAGGCAAAAACTATAGAACTACCAGGAGAAACTGATAAATCCACTATCATAGTTGGAGACTTTAATACCCTTCTATCAGAAACAGAACAGAGAGAAAATCAGTAAGAACACAGCTGATCTCAACAATACCATCAACTAACTGGATAGAAATAACATCTGTAGGCTATTTTATACAGCAACAGCAGCAAAAATCCTCAATAAATAACTAGCAAATTGAACCAAACAATGTGTAAAAAGAATTATACACCATGACCAAGTGGGTTTATCCCAGGTATGCAAAGATGGTTCAACATTCAAAAAGTAATTAACATAATCCATCACATCAACAGAGAAAGACAGAAAGAAAGAAAGAAAGAAAGAAAGAAAGAAAGAAAGAAAGAAAGAAAGAAAGAAAGAAAGAGCGAGCACATGATCATATCAATACATGTGGAAAAAAATATTTGAGAAAATCCAGCACACATTTGTGTTAAAAATTCTCAGTAATTTAAGAATAGAGTAGAACTCTTTCAATTTGACAAAGACTATCTACAAAAACCTACAGCTAACATCAAATCTAATGGTGAGAAACTTGAAGCTTTCTCACTGTGATCAGGTATAAGGCAAGGATGTTCCCTGTTCCCTCTCATCACTCCTTTTCAACATCATACTGGAAGTCCTTGCTCATGTAATAAGGAAGAAAAAAGAAATGAAACATAAATAGATGGAGGAGAAAAACATAAAATTGTCTTTGTAGAAGACATGATCATCTATGTAGAAAATCTAAAAGAACTGATTTAAAAAAAACCCTCTTGGAAGTAATAAGTGATTATAACAAGTTTGCAGGATATAAGATCAATTACACAAAAGTCAATTGCTTCCCTATATACCTATGAAACCAAGTGGAGTTTGAAATTAAAAATATAATAACATTTATATTAGCAACCAAAAACTGCAATACTGTGGTAAAAAACTAACAAAATATGTATAGGATCTATATGAGAAAAACTATAAAACTGTGATGAAAGAAATAAAAAAGCTAAATAAATGGATAAATATTCTTTGTTCACGAATAGGAAGACCCCATATAGTTAGGATGTCAGTTCTTCCCAATTTGATCTATAGATTCAATGCAATCCCATTCAAAATCCTAGCAACTTATTCTATGGATATCAACACACATTAAATCTAAAGTTAATATGGAGAAGCAAAAGCCTTGGAATAGCCAGTACAATATTAAAAGAGAAGAACAAATGTGGAGGTGTGTAGCTACCTGATTTCAAGATATATGAAGCTACAGTAATTAAAATGGTATGAAATTGACGAAAGAATAGAAAAATAGATCAATGGAACAGAATAGAGAGCCCAAAAACAGACTCCCAATAAGTATAATCAACTGATCTTTGACAAAGAAGAAAATGTAATAAAATGGAACAAGACACCCTCTTCAACAAATGGCACTGGAACAAGTGGAACATCCACATACAAAATCACCATCATCATCATCATCATCATCATCATCATCATCATCATCATCTAGATACAGACCTTATACCCTTCACAAAAACTCAAAATGGATATAAAGTATAAAACTCCTAGATAATAATATATGAGAAAACCTAGATGACCTTGGGTATGGCAATGCCTTTTTCAATACGAAGGAACAACTCAAGAAAGAAAGAATTGGTAATCTCAACTTATTATAATTATGAACTTTTGCTCTGCAAAAGACATTATCAAAACAATTAGAAGAGAAGACACAGATGGGGGGACTGGCAAAAGATAACGGCTGAACAGAATTTTATCCAAAATATACAAAGATTCTTAAAAACTCAACAATTAAAAAAAAAAACAATTAAAAAATGGGCCAAATCTTCAAAGAAGATATACAGATACCATAAGCATATGAAAAGATGCTCCACATCATCTGTCATCAGAGAAAATCAAATTAAAACAATGAGATACCTCTATACACCAATTAGAATAGCCAAAATCTGGAACACTGACAACAAATGCTGACAAGGATGTGGAGCAACAGGAACTTTCACACATTGATGGTGGGAATGTAAGATGGTAAAACCACTTTGGAAGACACTTTGGCAGTTTCTTACAAAACTAAACATACTCTTAACCATTTGATCCAGTAATTGCACTCCTGTGTATTTATCCAAGAGAGTTGAAACTGTATGTCCACACAAATACCTATACATTGATGTTTATGGCAGCTTTATTCATAATTATGAAATAATTAAAGCAATCAAGATGCTCTTCATTAGGTAAATGGATAAACAATGGTGTATCCAGAAAATGAAATATTATTCAGCCCTAAAAAGAAATGAGCTATCAAGCCATGAGAGACATGGAGTAACCTTAAATACATATTACTAAGTGAAAGAAGTCAATCTGAAAAGGCTATATTCTGTATTATTCCAACTATACAACATTCTGGAAAAAGGCAAAAAAACTATACAGACAATAAAAGATCAGTATTTTGCAGGGTTATGAAGGAGGAGAGGATAAATAAATAAGTGGAGCACAGAGGATTTTTAAGGCAATGAAAATACTTTGTAAGACATTATAACATATTTCATTATGCATTTATCTAAACCCATACGCTATGCAACACCAAGAGTGACCCCTAATGTAAAGAATGGAGTTGGGGTTATTATGTTGTGCCAATGGACTTTCATTCTTGATTTTAAAAACCACTATTCATCTGTGGGGGCAAGAGATATATGAGAAATAGCGGTACCGCTCTCTCAATTTTGTTACAAACCCAAAATTGCTCTTAAAAAAAAGTTCCATTTTTTCTAAAAAGAGCAAATAAGCAAAAAAGTACAAAAAAGGAAGATTACATAAAAACTCATGGTTAAATTTAGATGCAAAAATTTTAAGCAAAATATAAGCAAGTTGAATCAATCAAGATTTAAAAAAAAAGATAAAAGAGGCATGACAAAATTGAATTTATTCTGGGAATAAAAGTGTGGTTTTATATTTTTAAAAATCAACACAGTACATCACATCAGCATATTAATGGAGAAAAATTATATGGTCCCTTCAAAAGATATGCTGATAAAATTAAACCTCCATCTATGATCTTTTAAAAAGGAAAATTCTTGGCAAATTAGAATAAGAAATTAACTCCCTAAATTTAATAAAAGCATGCAAAATAAACAACTTACAGATAAAAACATAATTAAGACATTTTCTTTAAGATCAAGGACAAGATAAGGGAGCTTACAGTTCTCATTTCTTATTAGAACTGCACAGGACTTTAAGCTGTTGCAATAGGCAAGAAAAATAAATAATGTTTAAGAACTGGGGGGGAAACCTAGACTCTTACTCACAAATGACAAGATAGGCTATATCAAAAATGCAAATGAAATTATGGAAAAATTATATAATTAGCACAAGATTCATAAAAGTTGCTAAGCACAAATCAATATACAATCAACAGCACCCACAGAACAAAACAACTTCCTACAAATAAACAGTTTTCAAAGTTCAATGGGAAAATGAGCAGTGTATGAACAAGTTCTTATAAAGTAATATAAAGGGCCAGTATACACACAGTATACACACACACTCATATATATTTTATATGTATACACATATATATTAAATATATATATATATAATATAAAATGTTCGAATGTACCAATTGTCAAGGAAATGCAAATAAATCAGTAGGATTTTTTTTCACATATCGACTGACAATACAATTAAGGCCATATATTAGGAAGACTTTGTGGAAATGAGTATTCTCATACATATTTGATGAAAATGTGCATCAGTAATATTTATTTGAGGGACAAGTAGATGGTACTTCATAAAATTAAAATGTCCATAAATTTAGAGAAAGCAATTCAAATTTCTGGAAATCTATCCCACATTAACATTCATATAGAAGCACAGAGATACAATCATTCATTCATTCAGTCAATAATGACTTATCAAGCACTTCTGTATAGTAGGACCTATTTAGGCAGTACAGAATTATCAGAGAATAAGATAGACAAGAATTACTCTGTTATTCCAGAAATCTTACATACTACAAAGATGGGGTGTTAACAAACCAACCAATAAAGAACACAATTACTAATGAGCATGAAAGAAATAAAAGAAGGGCACCTCGGTTGGCACAGTTGGGTTAGGCCTCTGCCTCTTGGCTTCAGGTCAGGTCATGATGTCAGGGTCAGGAGATAAAGCCCCAAGTTGGGCTCCATGCTCAGTGTGAAGCCCACTTGAGATTCTCTCTCCCTCTCCCTCTGTCCCCGACACCCCCAGCCCTGGCTCCTGTTCTCTCTCCCTCTCTCTCTCCAAAACAATAATAATAATCATCATCATCATCGTCATCATCATCAACCTTAAAAAAAGAAAGAAAAGAAATAATAATAGGGAGTTTTCCTTTTCTGAGGCATTAATAAATGTATTGATGAGGGAGGCAACATCATCTGTGAAGAGCTTTATGGCAACTGTCCTGTGAGGCTGGAAGGAAATTGGGTTCACGGTTTCAGATGGGAAAAATGGAATCCCAGTATACTATAGGCCAGATGAAGAAGGCATACGAATTAATACAAAACCACAAGGAAAGAGTGGTAATGAGGGTATATTGACTTGCAGGGAACTGAAGTAGTGGTTATTTTATTATGATATCCCTAGAATAAAATAAATGAGCAACCTTTATGTGCTTGACATTAATAAAGAAAATAAAGTAAGTCCTGCAAATAAAAAATTAACACAGATTAGTAAATTTATGGCCTTGGGTCAATTCATAGATCATGAGTCCTTTGATTAATGAATAGAGGGGCTTTGCGGAAGATCCCTGAAATGGTGCACCTAGCTATGTTAAATGAACAGGTATCTGAGCCTTCTCCAGAGGGATATGCAGCCATTTATTTGGGTGCTTTATAACAGGACTCAGATAAATACCAAATCTCCAAAGGTTTGTTAAATATAGGCTCCGATTTAACACTAAGCTTCAGAATACAAATACATCTCAGGCCCAACTGCCAGAATGGGAGGTCAAATGACAGAATCTTCATATATGTCTCCCAGTGGATCCTGTGGACCCACAACCAATCCTGTGGTTATTTTTTCAGTTCCTGAATGCAAAGTTAGAATCCTTACATTGACTCCCCAGTATCAGGGTCATAAAAGCTAAGAGGAAACTCTTGTAACTGTCCTGTATATACAAATAAAAGATTAAAAAAAAAAACAAAACAATACCACATCTGTAAGAAAACTGAAGATTTTTACTATGGTTTGAAGATTTGAAAGTTGCAAGGCTGGTCATTCCTACCCTATCCATTTTTACCTTGTTTGTTTGACAGTAGAAAAGCCTGTTACATGTTTGAAAATAACCACAGATTACTATTAGTGATTAGGTTGTACAGTTCCAACAATATTGGGAAGTATACATAGGCAATGATGATGGTACATGGAGTATTTGTTAAGTCTCAGTAGGAGAATCACATTAAAGACTCATTAGTTTTGGAGTAAAGCTATATCTTCTTTGCCAATAGTCATTCTACTTTTGAGAAGCAACTCCTGGCAATTTACTGGGCTCTGGTAAAGACTTCTAATTAAAGAATATCAAGGAAATATGCAGCATGAATTGCCCATCACAAACTGGTCTGTATTTTGTCCATCATTAAATGGAAATGGTATGTATGAGACTGAGTCCAACAACATCAAGAACGCAATTAAATTGCATGAGCTGCTAGCTCAGAATCTCAGGATGGTTATTCATGCTGCTCACCAACATTTCCTAAACCCACAGCTATGGTCTGGGGGCCAAGGTGGGTGAGATTTCCTGTGACCAGCTAGCAGGAGATGAGAAATGCAGACCTGATTTGTGGAACTTGGATGGACACAGGATTACTGCACTACTGAGGATTACCAGTAAGGAAAATCCTAGAGAGGGAATAATTTCAGGCAGTATATCTGGCTGTCCACTCTTCCTAGAAGAAAAGAGGTTTTGACATTTGCACTCATGGGCAAGAGCTGAGGTTGGCTGCTGGCCATTCAATTGGAAAGAGAAAGTGTGAAAAATGGAAATAAACAGGTCTGAAGGAGAGGTATGCATGAAACTTTCAGAATGGCCACAGAATATGGCCATGCAAAGTTCAGGAGTCCTCAAAATCACCCTCACTTCTGACATGGATTTTAAGTTTGGGGAGTCCCAAGAACACCCAGGTTCAATAATTCATCAGAAAAACTGACAGAACTCATAAGAAGCATTATACTCACACATACAGTTTATTACAACAAAATTGTACATATTAGTATCAAAAAGGTCCAGGAGTCACCAATCATAAGCTTCCATTCATCCTCTTCCAGAGAAGTCATTCATACAGTGTCTTTTTTTTCCCCTAAAATGTATGACTCAATATGCACTGAATAGTGCCAAACAGGGAAGCTCACTTGCACCTTTTTGTTTACTGTGCATGCCAGGTACAATTCCAAGTGTTTTAAAATAAAAAGTAAAAAATTCACTTGTCCCACATAACCATCTGATGAGGTAGTATCATTTTTATCCCCAACCTGATCAAGGTCCCAGGGAGTAGAGACAGAATTATAAACCCACACCATCTGGCTAAAAAAAACAAATGAACAAACAACAAAAACAAAAACAAACAAACAAAAAAACCTTCCCTTAAATACTATGGTACTATGGTATGCTGATTGAATAATTACTGGAGTGCTGCTCTTATTTTCTTGAAAATAGGTTTAACTTCCTGGAACTACTTCAGTAGAATCTTTCATTTTAGAAGAAACCTCTGCTTTATATTTGTTTAACTAAAAAAATCAAGAGAGTCCTCTTTTTTGTGAAAGGCAGGAAGGTGGGGTGGGGCTTGGTGAATAAGAGAGAGTTTGCCCCTTGGTGCTTTTACATTGTAACCTTTAGAGAAAATATTTGCTGATTTAAAATGCAAATACACAGAGGCACCCATTGTCTAGCCTTGAGGTTTTAAAAAATGGCTGCTTTTTTTCATTTAGCTGAAGAAAGTACAAAACAGCAGTTCAATTTAAATATATGCAAAAAAGCCCCAATTCCTCTAAATAATAGGAATTTTAATGATTACTTCACTAAGTTTTCTGAATATAACATTTATGTCTTAAAAAATTCCCACTAGCCAGTGAAACATTTTTCATTCACAGTAGTTGAGTGATCTGTCTTTTGAATAATAGTAAATATGGCTCACATTTATTTTAAAATGCCAGAAAACAGTCCAGCTGACAATATTAATAGAGTAGAAAATCCATGATCACAGAAGCTTTCCTGTCAAACATGACAACCTTCTAAATTACTTGTCAAAGTTGACCTGCACACAAGCTTAGATGAACAAAGTAAGTTAGGCAAGTTAACAGTGAGTGTAAAAGTGGAATAAGTCTCAGAATACCAATGATACTTATCACTGAACATATCTTGGAGTAGAGAAAATAGAGGAAAAGCTTACCTACTTCCTGTAACCATCTAAGAATGGAAAGTATATTTATACCAAGTTCAGAGAAAGGAGACTTTTAGCACATATTTACTGCCATCATTCAAACAATACAACAGATTTATTTTACCATCAATGAAAGAAACTTAATAAAAATGTCAAATAAATACTGTTTATGATAAACTCAAACTATAAAGATGGCATTTACAATTAGGAATATTATCTCCTTTTCTAAATTCAAACTTTAATTCCCGAAACCTAGGACTAAACAATAAATAAGGAATAGTTCCATGAGATAATCCATCACCCAAATGCATTATAACTGTTCAGCATATTTTAAATGCAAGAAGAAAGTAATTCTTAAAACTTAAATAATATTTCATGAACTATATTAAAGATAAATTCTAAGGGTAAAAATTAGAAGTTAGTTTATTATCATACTTAATATTTAATGAAGACTTACAATGTGCTGGACACTCTAGTTCTCTTATATGAATTATTTACTTATTTATCACAATAAACCTAAGAGAAGGTCCTATTTCTCATTCCACTTTTTTGGATGTGAAACCTGAGGATCAGAAAATGTAAGAATTTGCTCATGGTGGCAAAGGTAGAGCCAAGTTTAAAACATAGATGTTACACCCTGCATTTTTAAGCACCAACACGAGGAAGACTTTGATGTTAAAGATTTTACATTATTGGTTTTTTGTTTTGATAAAATTATCCAAATATAGCCCCAGTCTGCAAATCCATCAAATGTCTATAGTTTTACAATAGGGATTCCTGGATGGCTCAGTCGGTTAAAGTGTCTGTCTTTTGCTCAGGTCATGATCCCCGGGTCCTGAGATTGAGCCCCACATCGGGCTCCCTGCTCTGCAGTTGAGCTTGCTTCTCCCTCTTCCTCTGCCTGCCGCTCCCCCTGCTTGTGTGCTTGAGCTCTCTCTCGCTCTCTCTCACTCTCTCTGTCAAATAGATATATAAAGTCTTTTTTAAAAAGTTTTATAATAAATTCTGAATTTGCCTTAAATCATTCTTCCTAAAATATTTATTAAAAAGTTAGGGCAATTCTTTCATTGTATGATGAAGACTAATTTTTGTGCCGGAAGAGATCTTATATGTGTTAATATACTTCAAGAAACTGAGCATGATGTGTCATGGGAACACATACTTTGAATTTATCCAGACACAGCAGAAAATGAGCATGCAATAAACCACAGAAAAAGAAGTCAGAAAAAAACTTAAAAGTACTGGCAAATTCAGATTTCTTCCAATTGTCTCCTGTGAAGTACATTTCTTAGACACTGCAGGATCATTTTGGCCCTCCATTTTCTGCTTCTATAACAGTTATTTTATTATGCACATTAATTAAGCGAGAAGTCTAGATTTCCTCTTGGTGCAAAAAGAATTTACTGGCAGCAGAGAAAACCGGCATTACTCATAGCTGCAAGATAGCTGTGCTGTAGACCCACAAGGTCTAGAGTGAGAGGAAAATAAAGCAAAGTAAATTGCTGCCTTTTCTGAGCATCACCTAACACCTATGACATAGTGTACTAGCTATTTTAAAACATTGTTTCATTTAGTGCTACAAGAAATTCCTGTACATACCTAAGTGTACTAGATGGCTATAATTTTCCAGCATAAAGGAAATTTTAATTTATAAACAATTCTGAGTCAGAAGACATATTATCTACTTATTGTATACTTCCTTCCAACGCCTCAATCTAGAGCTTTACCTGACACTGACAGTAAATGTTCTTAGTGTACTAAGAAATTGTTTTAGTATATTAAATCCTTAAAGGTATCAGTATTTTATGCATGGTCTTTAGCCTTTAATTCCCCAATTATAATAATAGTGGACAAGAAGGCATAGCTTAGATTCTTTTTCAAAGAAAATTAAGATAAAATATACTGGTAAAATCTTAGTTATATTATTTTTAGATTGCTTTAAAAAATATTTAGAGATTCTATGATATGCTGGTCATTATGTGTGGTACTAGAAGCTACCTATGTCAAAACATTCACATCGATGTCATGGATTATGTGTGTATACATGTGTGTATGTATGTTGGAGAGTGGGCTGCAAAGATAAAACCTAATAAAATAATGTTTAATACATATGTGGATAGACAATATATTGTTAATTAGTGTTGTCTTTTCCCCCCTCCCAGATTGTCTTCCTTTTTCCACTTCCCCTTCAAGAAAGTAGAAAATCCCATGCTTCAATGTACTCAGGGTAGGTATGTAACTAGAAGGAAAAGAAAGCTTGCCAGAATTCTTAACCCTTGTTTTGTAAATCAGACCCACTGAGCATAATAGTGTCAATTATAAATCAAAAAGAGTCTTGCAAAAGCAGGAGGCTAGTTGGTGTTTCCCCTACAGTTTTTGTTAGGTTAGTGGGGTCCCAGAACTAGAGACACAGATGTAAAGGGACAGTGCCCCAAAGTCTCCAAAAGGAATAGCTGTGTGGTAGTGGAGGAACAAGTGACTACTGACACTGGTCATTTGTTACCAGACTCAGCAGAGATCTGGTCACAAGAAGTATGGCATGGGAGCAGCTAAAACGTGGCAGACAGTAGAGTACTACCATAAGAGAAGACAATGGGACTGTCAGCATATCCACCTCAGTCACCAGAACCTCATTTCCATTCTCTGGGCACCAAGTAGGTTCTTGGAGTACAGAGGAACATTAGGTCAGGTTAGGAGAACCTACCACACTGAATATGGGATTTCCTGTGAAGTTAGAAAGTTGAGAAGTCACAGTAAAATAAATTACACAGGAAATAAAGTAGTATTTTATACACATCTTGGCTTTTTGTCTGTAACACCTGCATGATTGTAAAATATTAAAAGTACGTATGAAGTACATAAGAAAGACAAAGGAATTATTAAATGTGTCACAGAGAAGGTGACTGATTATCTGAAAAAGACTTGCAAGATGAGGAAAAGCTTCCTCAGCAGTGAGGGTTAACACATCAAAGTCAGAGATATCTCTAATCCCATACCTTGATCTCAGTACCAACAGCAATCCGTTACTATAGGACTGGAATATAAAAATCCGCAAGCAACTGGTTTTAAGAGATATGGATTTGCGATAAACATAAAATGTATTGAATGAACAGGATAATATTCTTCAATAGCAGTAGTTCTTAAAAAAAAAAAAAAAGTAGTTCTTGAAGTACGGTCAAAGGACTCCCAGTGATTCCAACAATTTTCAAGGGGTCTACAAGGTCGAAAGTATTTTTTTCATAATAATAAGGTCTTTGTCTCTCTTTTTCTCTAAGAATGTTTTTTATACTTACTGTAAACGGGATTGATTTCTTTATTCTTTTTCAGAAATTTTGTTGGTTTGTAGAAATGTTGCTGATTTTTATATGTTAATTTTGTATCCTACAAATTATTGAATTCTGATTAGAGCTCACAATATTTGGCTGAATCTTTAGATCTTTAAGATTTTCTATACATAAAATCATGTCATCTGTAAATAGAGACAATTTTACTTCTCCTTTCCAATTCTAATACACTTTATTTCTTTTTCATGTCTGACTGCTCTGGATAAGACTTCCAGCATTATGTTGAATAGGAGAAGTGACAATGGGCACACTTATCTCAATGCTTATTTTAGAGGAAATGCTTTCATCCTTTCACCATTGACTATGATGTTAACTATGAGCTTGTCATATATGGCCTTTATGCTGAGATATGTTCCTTCTATGGCTAATTTGCTAAAAGTTTTTATCATAAGTGGATGTTGAATTGTGTCAAATGCTTTTTCTACATCTGTTGAGATGTTCATACTATTTTCTCCTTTCACTCTATTAATGCAATGTATCACTATCATTTGCATATGTAGAATTGTCCTTACATCCTAGGGATAAATCATCCTTGATCATGGTGAATGATCCTTTTAACATGCTGCTGAATTCAGTTTCAGTTATTGAGAATTTTTTCATATCTAGTCATCAGAGATATTGGTCTGTAGTTTTCTTTTCCAATAGTTTTCCTTTTCTGGATTTACTATCAGGATAATGCTGGCCTTCTAAGTTCAGTTTGGGACCGAGTGTTCCTTCCTCTTTGATTTTTTGGAAGACTTTAAGAAGGATTCGTGGTAATTCTTTCAATGTTCAGTAATGGTCACCAAGGAAACCATCCGGTCCTGTGCTTCTCTTCATTGGGAGATATTTACACTGATCCCATATCCTTACTAGTAATTGGTTTATTCAGATCACCTACTTCTTCCTGATTGGAGTCTTGGTAATTTGTTTGATTCTAAGATTTTTTCCATTTCTTTTAGGTTGTTCAATATGTTAAACATAGTTGTTTATAGTACCCTCCTATGAAACTCTGAATTTCTGTGATAATTGTAATATCTCCTTTTTCACTTATAATTTTGCAGATTGAGTCCTTTCTCTTTTTTCCTTGGTTAATCTAAGGGTTTGTCAATTTTATCTTTTCTAAGTACAAACTGTTAGTTTGCTTAAACTTGTCTTTGTTTTTCTGTTCTCTATTTCATTTATTTCTGTTCTAATCTTTATTATTTCTTTTATTCTACTAATTTTTGAATCACTTTTTTTTTAATTTTCCTAGTTCCTTAAGGTATACAGTTAGTCTATTTATTTGGATTGGTCTTGCCTCCTTTCTTAAATTTTTACCTTTATTTTTTTAACTTTTAATTTTATCATTTTTTTTTCAGTTTCAAGTTTTTATTTAACTTCCATTTAGTTAAGATACAGTGTAATATTAGTTTTGGCTGTACAATTTACTGATTGATCATTTACATACAACACCAGTGCTCATCACAAGTGTCCTCCTTAATACTCATCACCCATTTAACCCATCCCCTGCCTACCTCCACTCCAGCAACCCTGTTTGTACTCTATAGTTAAGAGTCTGTTTTATTGTTTGTCTCTTTTTTCCCCCATGTTCATCTGTTCTGTTTCTCAAATTCCACACAAGTGAAATCATATGCTATTTGTCATTCTCTGACTGACTTATTTCACTTAGTATAATACTCTCTAGCTCCATCCACATTGTTACGAATGGCAAGATGGCATTCTCTTTGATGTCTGAGTAATATTCTATTGCATATTATACATACATATACACATATATGTGACACTGAGTATGTATATATATTTGTGTATATATACTGGTTATATGTAACTATATATATACATATATATGTGTATGTGTGTGTCTCTATATATATAGTATGTGTGTGTATGTTTATATATATATACACACATATCACCTCTTCTTTATCCATTCTTCAGTCAATGAACACTTAGGCTCTTTCCATTATTTGGCTATTGTTGATAATGCTGCTATACATATTGGAGTGCATGTGCCCCTTCGAATCAGTATCTTTTGGGTATATACCCAAAAAGTATATATACCCAAAAAGATTTTGGGTATATACCCAAAATCAGTATCTTTTGGGTATATACCTAGCAGTGCAATTTCTGGGTCAGAGAGTAGTTCTATTTTTAACTTTTTGAGGAACCTCCATACTGTCTTCCACAGTGGCTGCACCAGTTTGTAGTCCCACTAACAGTGTAAGGGTTCCCCTTTCTCCATGTCTTCGCCAACATCTGTTGTTCCCTGAGCTGTTAATTTCATCATTCTGACAGATGTGAGGTGGTATTTCATAGTTGTTTTGATTTGTATTTCCCAGAAGAAGAGTGATGTTGAACATCTTTTCATGCACCTGTTAGCCATCTCTATATCTTCTTTGGAAAAATGTCTATTCATGTCTTCTGCCCATTTCTTAACTGGATTATTTTGTTTTTTGGGTGCTGAGTTTCATAAGTTCTACATAAATTTTAGATACTGAGCCTTTATCAGCTATGACATTTGTAAATATCTTCTCCCATTCCATAGGCTGTGTTTTAGTTTCGTTGTTTCCTTCCCTGTGCAGAAGGTTTTTATCTTGATAAAGTTCCAATAGTTCATTTTTAGTTTTGTTTCCCTTGCCTCAGGAGACATATCTAGTAAGAAGTTACTACAGCCAATCAGTGTCAAAGAGATTACTGCCTGTGTTCTCTTCTAGGATTTTCATGGATTCCGGTGTCATATTTAGGTCTTTCATCCATTTTGAACTTATTTCTGTGTATGATGTAAGAAAGGGTCCAGTTTCATTCTACTGATTATTGCTCTCCAGTTTTCCCAACACCATTTGTTGAAGATAATTTTTCCCATTGGATATTCTTTCCTGATTTGTTAAAGATTAGTTGACCATATACTTGTGGCTCCATTTCTGGATTCTCTATTCTGTTCCACTGATCTATGGGTCTGTTTTGTGCCAGTGCCATACTGTCTTGATCACTACAGCTTTGTAATATAGCTTGAAGTCTGGATTTGTGCTGCTTTAAGCTTTGTTGTTTTTTTTTTTTTCTTTTCCAAAATTGCTTTGGCTAATCAGGGTCTTCTGTGGTTCCATACAATTTTTGGATTGTTTGTTCTACCTCTGGGGAAAATGGTGGTGGTATTTTGGTAGGCAATGCACTGAATGTGTACATTGCTTTAGGTAGTATAGACATTTTAACAATATTTGTTCTTCCTTTCCATGAGCATGGAATGCTTTGCCATTTCTTTATGTCATCTTTACTTTCTTTCATAAATGTTTTATAGTTTTCAGAGGACAGATCTTTTACTTCTTTGGTTAGATTTATTTCTAAGTATCTTATGATTTTTGGTCCAGTTGTAAATGGGATTGATTCCTTAATTTCTCTTTCTGCTGCTTCATTATTGGTGTATAGAAATCCAACAGATTTCTGTATGTTGATTATATCCTGCGACTTTACTGAATTCGTGTATCAGTTCTAGCAACTTTTTGGTGGAGCTTTTCAGGTTTTCTTCATAGAGTATCATGTTGTCTGCAAATAATGAAAGTTTGACTTCTTCCTTGCCCATTTGGATGCCTTTGCTTCTTTTTGTTGTCTGATTGAAGTTAGGACTTCTAATACTATGTTGAACAATATAGTGAGAGGGGACATCCCTAACTTGTTCCTGACCATAGAGGAAAAGCTCTCAGTTTTTCCCCATTGCTGAATAGTAGCTGTGGGCTTTTTTGTATATGGCCTTTATGATCTTGAGGTGTGTTCTCTCCATCCTACTCTGTTGAGGGTTTTTTTTTTATCAAGAATGGATACTGTGTATTTTTAAAGGCTTTCTCTGCATCTGTTGAGAGGATCATATGGTTCTTATCCTTTCTTTTATTAATGTAGTGTATCACAATGATTGATTTGTGAAGATTGAACCACCCTTACGGCCCAGAAATAAATCCCATTGATCATGGTGAGTGATTCCTTTAACGTACTGTAGGATTCAATTTGCTAATAATTTTGTTGACAAGTTTTGTATCCATGTTCATTAGGGATATTGGCCTGTAGTTCTGCTTTTTAGTGGGGTCTTAGGTTTTGGAATCAGGGTAATGCTGACCTCATAAAATGAGTTTGAAAGTTTTTCTTCCATTTGTAATTTTTGGAATAGTTTGAGAATAGGCCTTAACTCTTCTTTAAATGCCTGGTAGAATTCCCCTGGCAAGCCATCTGGCCCTTGAGTTTTATTTGTTGGGAGATTTTTAATTACCAGTTCAATTTCTTTGCTGGTTATCAGTCTGTTCAAGTTTTCTATTTCTTCCTGTTTCAGTTTTGGTAGTTTATATGTTTCTAGGAATTTATCCATTCCTTCCAGATTGCCTAATTGTTGGCATATAATTTTTCATAATATTCTCTTAAAATTGTATTTCTTTGGTGTTGGTTGTGATTTTTCCTCTCTGTAATTTTGCTTACATCTGGCTAGGAGTTTATCAATTGTATTAATTTTTTTAAAGAACCAGCTCCTATTCTTATTGATCTATTGTATTGGTTTTGTTTGTTTGTTTCTATAGGATTTATTTCTGTTCTAATCTTTATTATTCGCCTTTTTCTGCTGGCTTTAGGCTGCATTTGTTTTTATTTTTCTAGCTCCTTTAGGTGTAAGGTTAGGTGGCATATTTGAGATTTTTCTTGCTTCTTAAGGAAGGCCTGTATTGCTATATAGTTCCCTTTAAGTACGGTGTTATGCTGCATCCCAAAGGTTTTGGACTATTGTGTTTTCATTTCTTTTGTTTCCATGTATTTTTTTATTAAATTTATTCTTTAATCTCCTGGTTGACCTGTTCATTCTTTAGTAGGATGCCCTTTAACCTCCATATATTTGTGGTCTTTCCAAATTTTGTCCTGTGGATTTCAAGCTTCATAGCATTGTGGTCTGAAAATATGCAAGGTATGATCTCAATCTTCTTGAACTTGCTGAGGTCTGATAAGTGACATAGTATGTGATCCATTCTGGAGAATGTCCCATGTGCACTTGAAAAGAATGTGCATTCTGCTACTTTAGGATGAAATGTTCTGAATATATCTGTTAAGCCCATCTGGTCCAGTATGTCAAATTTCCTTGTTGATTTTCTGCTTAGATGATCTGTCCATTGATATAAGTGGGGTGTTAAAGTCCCCTACTATTATTGTATTATTAACAACAACTTTCTTTGTTATTTTTTATATATTTGGGTGCTCCCAAGTTGGGGGCGTAAATATTTACAATTGTTAGATCTTCTTGTTGGTTAAACCTCATTATTATGACATAGTGCCTTTCTTCACCTTGTTACAGTCTTTGGTTTAAAATCTAGTGTGTCTTATATTAGTATTGCTACTCCAGCTTTCTTTTGACATCCATTTGCATGGTAAATGTTTCTACATCCCCTCACTTTCAATCTGCAGGTGTCTTTAGGTCTAAAATGAGTCTCCTGTAGGCAGCATATGGATGGGTCTTGTTTTTTTTAATCCATTCTGACACTCATGTTTTGATTGGAGCATATATTCTATTTACATTCAGAGTGATTATTGATAGATATGAATTTAGTGCCATTTTATTACTTCTTTTGTCATTTCTGGAGATTTTCTCTATTCCTTTGCAGTATTTGTAGTTTTTGATCTTTCTTTCCCATTCAAAGGAGTCCCCTCTAATGTTTCTTGCAGGGCCAGTTTAGTGGATATGAACTCCTTTAGTTTTTGTTTCTCTGGGAAACTCTTTATCTCTCCTTCTATTCTGAATGATAGCCTTGCTGGATAGAATATTCTCGGCTTCATATTTTTCCCATTCAGCATGTTGAATATATCACTCTACTCTCATCTGGCCTGCCAAGTCTCTGTGGAGAGATCTGCTGCTCACCTTATTTGTCTTACCTTGTAAGTCAGGGACTTCTTTTATCCTGTGGCTTTAAGGACTTTTTCTTTATCTCTATATTTTGCAAATTTAACAATATGTCTTGCTGTTGGCCTGCTTTTGTTCATTTTGGTGGGAGTTTTCTGTACTTCCTGGATTTGGAAATCTGTTTCCTTCCCCAGATTAGGGAAGTTTTCAGCTATAATTTCCTCAAATAAACTTTCTGCCTTCTTTTCTGTCTCTTCTTTTTGGGACTCCCATGATATGAATGTTATTATGTTTGATGGAGTTACTGAGTTCCCTAAGTCTACTTTCATGATCCAAGATTTTTCTTTGCCTCTTCTGATCAACCTCATTATTTTCTATAATTCTATCTTCTATATCATTTAATCCATCCCTCTACTTCTTCCATCCTTGTGGTCATTATATCCGGTCAGTTTCAAACCTCGGTTAGTGCATATTTCATTTCAGTCTCATTGGTTTTAAGCTCTTTTATCTCTGTAGTAAGGGTATCCATGATGTCTTCTATGTTTTTCTCAAGCTCAGCTAGTATCTTTAAGATTGTTGCTTTAACTTCTGGATCAGGCATATTACTTCTATCTGTTTTGATAAGATCCCTAGCTGTGACCTTTTCTTACTCTTTCTTTTAGGATGAATCCCTCCATCTTGGTATTTTATCTAGGTGTCTCTTTGCCTGTTGTATCATATGCATGGAGATTTCTATGATTTGTTGTGCATAACCGACCACCCTGACCTGCACGTACTCAAGCAGGCTAAAGAATACTGTTTGTGAGACTTGTGCTGCACGAGTGACATTGGGAGCCTGGCTAATTGACATTAGCTGGTCTCCAGGTCAGAATTGACCCTTCTGGTCTGGACGCCAAGGGCTATAAATTTTGCCATGTATCTCCTCTGGCTCCAGGCTGTGCAGGCCCCCAACATGGAATCTGGGAGTGGAGACAAGCACATATTGTCCAGGCTCCTTGAAGATGTAAAGACATGATAGAAATGCAGCCTGCTTCAAACTGCACATAGGCAAACAAATGTTTAACTTCAGGCCCCATCATTTACCCCATAAATACAGCCCATGTGGGGATGGTCCATTGGAAGTCTTACCTGAGGGGAAGACACGCTACCTACACCTCTCAATTGGGACTTTAGCCTGGCTGTCTCCAAGAGGTTTTCCCAGCTAATGAGGTTGCATGTTGTAAGTACCTGATTTGATGTAACTGTGTCTTATTCTCCTTTACTGCTTACTATTGCCCTCATCTATGCTCAGATTTCCCTTTTCTTGTTTCTAGTAGGTTTTCTGTAATAGCAATAATGTGTTTTTTCCCCTTCAAAACTGAGAGTACAGCTTCTGTGAATCTTTCTTCAGAACATCTGTGTGTTAGTAAAGTCTATTAGGTTTCCTGCTCCTGAGAGTAATGGTTTTATGAAGAAGTCATATACTCTCCAGGGCCTGGTGCTTCAGGAAGTGTCTCCTGTGTATTCTGTGTGCACTCTATTGCTGTGTTATGGCTGCTTTATCCCTCAAGTCACTCCTCAGCAGAGTTTCTCCTTGCCTGCAGTGGGGAGTGTTTAGACTTTGGCTGGAGTGTGGCGAGTTTTAACTAAGAGTGCTTTGGTCTGCTTGTTAAAAGAGACCTGATGTTATTTCCACCAGAGCTGAAGC
This sequence comes from Potos flavus, assembly GCA_028534135.1. Lineage (NCBI taxonomy): Eukaryota > Metazoa > Chordata > Mammalia > Carnivora > Procyonidae > Potos > Potos flavus. The sequence goes on along the minus strand of CM052899.1, from coordinate 78,740,265 downwards.
TCTGCAGAACTCTGTGGTCAATAGATGTGGTGCATGTATGGGTTAGTGCCTGTCTTCTGGGGGAGGGGCCTCGCTGCACTGGTTCTCAGGCACATTTGCCTGAGAAAAGCAGTACCAGCAGAGCACAGGAGGGGCAGGACTTGGCATAAGCAAGTTAGGTCCCAGTGTTGGCACTGTGCTGTTTACTGAAGTTAGTTTATGCTCAGGGGCAGAGTAGAGAAATGGCACCAGCCAGCTCCTTTGTCCCTGAAGAGAGGAGTTTGTGCTTGCTGGTGTCAGGGAAGCCCTCCCAGAAGAGTGAATAAATGTCCCTCGGGTGTCCTAGGTGTTTTTCAGATCACTGTCTTCACACTGTGTCCCTGTTGCTTGCCTGCCTGGAGTAACACAGTGTACTTTGGGCTCTATCCCAGCCAGGCTGGCTGAGTTTTTAAAATTCCAAACTTTAGAGACCTGGTGTGATGGGGATCTGTGCTGGTCTTCTGGGGGAAGGTCTCACCATGCTGGGATTGATGCAGGTTTGGCCCAGAAGGCCAGTTGCACCAGAGCACAGGACTGTGGGGTTTGGAGCAAAGCACACCATGGAGTCAATGTCCAGGTTAGCCACCCTCAGCAGGTGTCTCTGTGCCTAGGCTGAGGGGTGGGGGAGGGAAATGGGTCCCACAGACTCCTTTGTTCCTAGAGAGGTAATACCACCTCTCTCAGATGTACTCCAAGAAAGGGGAAAGTTCGCTTCCAGTGCTTCTCTGGGTGATCCTCAGATCATGCGGTCTGCCCCCTTTCCCCCCACCCATTATCTGCCTGTCTTCTCTACAGGAGCACTGCAGTGCCCTCAGGGTTTTATACCAGCCACACAGCAGACCACTAAAACTCCAGTCTTTGAGCTCCACTCGTTGTAAAAACTCAGGAAAATCAGCCCCTCTCATTTTCCCAGTCAATGGCTTCAGAGAAGTGTTTTCCTTGTATGATCCAATCCTCTGCACTCCTCTCTCTCAATCTCGCCTCTCTCTGAGACCAGGGTTCCCTCCCCTCTGTAGCATGCATGATCCTTTTCTCCCCCAAAACACATCTCCATGCCTCCTACTTTTCACAATGTGGTTCCTCTCTCTCTCTAGTTATGCAGTTTGTTCTGTCAGTCCTCAGATCAATTTCTTGGGTATTCAGAATGATTTGATATTTATCTAGCTGTGTTTGAGTGAAGAGGCAAGCCTAGGGTCCTCCTACTACTCTATCATCTTAGCTGCTCTTTGCCTCTTAATGTAGGCATTTATAGCTATAAGCTTCCTGCTTAGAACTGTTTTTGCAGCATCCCATAAATTCTGGTATGTGGTGCTTCCACTTTCATTTGTCTCAAGAAACTATTTTCTTTTAATTTATTCTTTGATCCATCAGTTGTTCAGGAGAGTGTTAATTTCCATGTGTTCCTGAATTCTCCAGTTTTTCTCTTGTTATTGATTTCTAGTTTTATGTCACTGTGGTCTGAGAAGATATGTGGTATAATTTAAATATTAATGAATTTTCAAAAATTGCTTTGTGGCCTAATATATGGTCTATTCTAGAAAATGTTTCATGTGCCCTTGAGGAAGAATGTGCATTCTGCTATTGTTGAACAAAACATTTTGTACATGTCTGTGAGGTCCATTTGGTCTATAGTGTTCAAGTCTGCTGTTTCCTTATTGATTCTCTGTTTGAATGATCTAGCCGTTTTTGAGAATGGGTATTAAAATCCCTAACTGTTGTTGTATTGCTCTTTATTTCTCCTTTTACTTCTGTCAGTTTTTGCTTTACATATTTAAGTGCTCTAATTTTGGCTCTAAATTTGTAAAATTACAACTGTTACAACTTCCTGATATACTGACCCCTTTATCACTGATGTAAGACCTTTTTTGTCTCTGTTTTACTGCTTTTAGTTTAAAATATGTTTTGTCTGATAGAAGTATAGTTTACATCTGTATATGTCTTATATAAGTACACTTATATATATAACTATATCGCCTTTTTTGGTTACCATTTGTTTGAAATGTCTTTTACCATCCTTTTACTCTCAGTTGTGTCTTTAAGGCTAAATTGAGTCTCTTGTAAGCATATTGCTGGACTTTGATTTTTTTTTTTTAATCTATTTAGCCATTCTATGTCTTCTGATTGGAGAATTTAATCCATTTATTTTTAAAGTGATTATTCACAAGTAAGGACTTACTATTGCCTTTATTAATTGTTTTCTGGTTGTTATGTAGATCCATTGTTCTCTGTTTCTTATTCTGCTTTCTTTTTTGTGTTTTGATGTTTTTTAGTATCAGTATACTTTAACTGTTTCATTGTGTTCTTTTCTGTAACTACTACCAAAATTTTCCTTATAGTTACCATGAAGCTTAAATAAAACATCCTAAAGTTCTAACACTATTTTAAACTGATAACTTCAATAGAATTTATAGATGTTACACTTTTTTTTTCCTTCTTCTGCTCACATTCTAGGTTATTTCTGTTACAATTTACATGTTTTTTATATTCTGTAACAATAACAGATTATTGTACTTATGATTACTTTTGCTACATTCAGTTCTTTTAAACTACTGCTTTGAGTTAATGCACCACCATTACCCTATTGCAGAATCTAACTATGACTATATATTTACCATTACCAGTGAGATGTATGCTACCTTTTTGTGTTTTTATGATGTTAATTAGCATTACTTTATTTCCACTCAAATAACTCCCTTTGACATTTCTTGTAAAAGAAGTCTGGTGCTAATAAACTCTCCCAGCTTTTGTTTGGGAAGTTTTTATCCTTCCTTCATTTCTGAGGAACAGCTTCAGTGAGTATAGAATTGATTGAGTTATTTTCTTTTAGTATTTTGAATATGTCACTCCATTCTCTCCTGACATGAGAAGTTTCTGTTGAGAAATCCACCTGTTACCCCTTGTATGTTAATTCTCCCTATTCTCTTGCTGCTCTTAAAGTTCTTTGTCTCTGACTTTTGACAAGGTAATTATACAGTGTCTCAGTGTAGCCCTATTCAGATTCAATCTATCTGTGGTCCTTTGGGCCTCACAGTTCTGGATGTCTCTCTCTCTCTCCCTGGATTTGGGAAGTTTTAGTCATTATTGCTTTAAATATACTTTCCATCCCTTACTCTCTCTTCTTCTGGAATTTCCATAATGTAAATATTTATTTTCATTACATCCTACAAGTCCAGTAGGTTTTTTTTCCCTCTTTTTCGTTCTTTTATCTTTGTGCTTCTTTGACTAATTTCCAATATTTCTAGGTTGCTGATTCTTTCTTCTGCATCATGGAAGTCCAGTTCTAAAAATCACTATTGAATTCTATGGTTCGCTTGTTGTATTTTCCAACTCTACGATTTCTTTTGTTGTTGTTTTTAATGGTTGATATTTCCTTGTCAAACGTATTTTATTCATGCATTGTTTTCTTAATTTCATTTAGTTATCTATGTTTTCTTATAGTTCACTAAACTTCCTTAGAGGATTATTCCCTATTCTTTGACGGTTCACAAATCTCCATTTCTTTAGGTTTAATAATTGAAGCTTTATTTATTTCATTTGGAGGTATCATATTTACCTGATTTTTTGTGATCCTTGATTCCCTACATTCATATCTGTGCATGTGAGTAATGGGGCTCCTCTTCCAGATTTTACAGGTTTGCTTTGGCAGAGACTGTTTTTCATCACTCAGCTCAATTTGAGTTTCTGGGTATGTCTGCTGATAATGTCCTTGGGCAGCTGGGGCCTGCTATCATGGTCTATTTTGAGGCTACGCAACTGTATGAACTCTGAGGACAGGGATAGCAGGTGTCTCACTGACAGAATAGTTGGATAAGACTGCTGGCTTGGCTCCCTACCCAGGTGAGGCTTAGGATGGGCTCTGTATATGTGAATATTCTGGTCAGACTTACTAGAGGGTTGGGACTGGGTCTATAGTAGTAGACAGGGTTATGAATTAGCTTCCCTGCCCTAGAAAGTTAGCAAGCCAGGGCTATAGCCCTGTACAGCTTGTTGTCGGCAGGGAGGGTCCTGAATCAGGGCTGAATGTGCACTGAGTTCTTTGGTCAGATAAGGTCACCAGTTTTGTTCTGCAGACAGGAGAAGCCATCGGCTATACTCTGGTCAAGGACCACTGTACATAGTCCCACTGGGCTCTAGGCAAACAAATTCCTCCCTTGAGGATCTGAATCAGGCAGATCTGCACCCTTCCAAGTTCCCTGGTCAGAGTGCACCCCTGACTAGGTTCTGCAGATGAGGAGAGGTGCTATTTGAGATCACTACTAGGGCACTTCTGGTATCAACTCCGTCTGCCAAGATATAAGTGCTGGTTGTTAGAAGTCCCTCCCACCTTTCTCTATGGCAGTCAGATTCTCAGTGATTGAACCCCACAGATTCCCTTGCAATCTTCATGATGCAAAATCAGACTGAGCAAAGACCTGCAAGTTCTCTGTTCCTAAAAAAAACAGAGGCTCGAGGAAGACCACTCTGTATGGTGCTATACACCATATAGATGTATATATCTCCTGGGGAGAGGCAATGCAGTCAACATGTAGCTCTTTCTGTTACCCTTCTAATGCAGTTTGTCTTGGTCTCTGAAGTGCAGGGGTATGCTTCACCCTCAACCTGTGTTCTAGAATTCTCTCAGTGATACCTTGCTCTTGAATAGATATCAGCTGTTCTTCTTATGAGGGGAGCAAAACCAGGAATGACCCATGTTAGCATACTGGTGATGTAATTCTCCAAAACACATAATTTGATATACATTCTCTGTACCTGTAGTTTCAGTGTTGAAATTCACTGTTTCCAAAATAATTAAATTAAGATGTATTTTATGAGCTTACTATTCATTAACAATATAGTAAGTATAATAAAATTATACTACTAAGCTATTAACCTTGAATAATGTGCCATGAACTTGCATTCCACAAGGAGAGATGCCTTAGCCCTTACCTACCAAAGATGAGTTTAAGGCTTCTAATCCCTTAAAAATGTTCTAGAAAATTAAATTACTAGCCCACCATCTATGAGATTTCCTGAAGCAATTCTTCAGGATTTCATTTGGAGAATAAGGCCACAAGTCAATTAAAATGCATGAATTTATGCTAGTTGGGAATACACGAAAGAAGTTTTTGGTTTTGAAAATACACCGTGTGAACACAAAAGTAGCGTGTATGTATCATGTTTATAATGCTATAAAGTATTCTACAGTATTGGTAAACTAAATTTAAAAGACAACTAAATACAGAAATAATTACAAATATGTTTCTGAACAATCAAATAGACTCTGCAGCATAAAAGAAAAACAGATGGTTCATTTGAAACATGAGTATCAACAAAATTCTGAAGAAAGCTAAAATAAATATTGAAAGAAAAAAAATTTTTAAAGGTTCAAGAGGTCTTCCTCATTTTGATCTCATTACTTAGAAAACTCAACCCTAAGCAAGACAACAGTAGAAGCCAGGAGACCAGGTTCTAACTGACATTTTATCACTATTTCACTTTGCCACTTAAATCAGTTAAACATATCTACATCTTAGCTATCTCCTCTTTAAAATTAGGAAATAGGGCGCCTGGGTGGCTCAGTGGGTTAAAGCCTCTGCCTTCGGCTCAGGTCATGATCTCAGTGTCCTGCGATCGAGTCCCATATCGGGCTCTCTGCTCGGCGGGGAGCCTGCTTCCCCCTCTCTCTCTGTGCCTGCCTCTCTGCCTACTTGTGATATCTCTCTCTCTGTCAAATAAATAAATAAAATCTTTAAAAAAAAAAAATAAATAAAAATAAAAAATAAATAAAAAATAAAATTAGGAAATAGATGATTTCTATAGTTTCCTCTAGTTTTAAAAGTCTAGGATCCTGATTACATTCTGGTTTTAGACCAGAAATCTTTATTTGATAGAGATCACAAGTAGGCAGAGAGGCAGGCAGAGAGAGAGGAAGAAGCAGGCTCCCTGCTGAGCAGAGAGCCTGATGCAGGGCTCGATCCCAGGACCCTGAGATGATGACCTGAGCCAAAGGCAGAGGCTTAACCCACTGAGCCACCCAGGCGCCCCAAGACCAAAAATCTTTAGCGCAAGATAAAGGCTACCACTTAATGATGATGTAACCTTTATAGATTATATTCACACAAACATTATGTGAGAGGCAAAAGCTTAAAGGTAGTAGAACGAAAGACTTATACTCCCTCAGAGAGGTACATGATTCATTTCCTCACTTCATTCAGGTCTTGGCCAAAATACCCCTCAACAAAAAGGTCTTTCCTGAACACCCCATGTAACCACCCACCCATTGTTCACTGAACACTGCAATTTTTATTTTTCTTCCTAGTACCCCTTACCATTGCATATTTTACATGTTTAATATTTTGGATGTTTATTTCCTCCACTAATATAAACTCCATGAGAACAGTTTTGTTTTGTCTCAATTCACAGTAGTGCTGCCAATAGAATGATACCTAGTATACCAGTGGAGCTCAATGAATGTTTGTTGATTGAATGGTTGATGTTTTCAACAATAAGTAGACCCACATGACTGAATCCATAAGGCTGGAACATGTTATGGAAGGGTTTATACAACATTCCAAGGCAGAATTGTCCAATAAAATTTTCTGTGATGATAGAAATGTTTTAAATTGGTGCTATCCAATTCAGTAGTCACTAGCCACAGTGACTTTTGAGTACATGAAATGAAGCTGTGATTGAGGAACTTATTTATTTTATTTACTTTTAATTAAGTTTACATTTAAATGTAAAGACCTGAATGTGGCTGTGGCTACTCTCTTAAGCTGGGCATTTTCTAAGGAATTTGTAACTTCAAAACCAAAGAGCCATGGAAGATCTGTAGGAGGAAAAATAATGGAATAAGAACTAGATTTCTGAAAAATAATACTGAAAGTAACATTTGGAATGAATTAGAGGATAGAGAAACAGCCAGACAGAAGACTGCAAAAATCTGGATGTTAGGGACTGAGGACCTGAATTAGGGCAGTAATGGGATGAATGGAAGCAGAATAAATGATTGGGAAACACTGAAGAGGCAAAATAAACAGGATTTTACCTTTTTTTTTTTTTTTTTTTAAATGTCTGCACAATCCGACAAAGACTAAGAGATAGAGAATATCCACCATGACTCAGGTTCAGATTTCCAGGAAGCCCTCTACAGCTCACTCCTACAATTCATGCGCAGTAGGGATGTTAGGAATTCCCAAGTGTTCTCTTGTCTTCCCAAAGTAAGCATGTAAAACAATCCACATCTTTCAACCTCTCTTACCCGAGTTTTGGCATCTCCTTCTTTATCAGTGGAAAGATACGCACCCCCTTCCTTTTGTGGTGGGTTTTGAGACTTTATTTTTTTTTTAATTTTTTTTTATTAAAGATTTTATTTATTTATTTGACAGAGAGAGAGAGATCCCAAGTAGGCAGAGAGACAGGCAGAGAGAGAGGAGGAAGCAGGCTCCCCGCTGAGCAGAGAGCCCGATGCGGGGCTCGATCCCAGAACCCTGAGATCATGACCTGAGCCGAAGGCAGAGGCTTTAACCCACTGAGCCACCCAGGCGCCCCTGGTTTTGAGACTTTAGCGGGCTCTCCAGTACAAGTACCATAACTCCTAGAGCATAGGATAAGGATGAAATAATAGCAACAAATGGCCTCAGAAAGAAAAAAAGGGAGAGGGGTTTATGGAAAAGCAGGAAGACTAGTTTTTTTTACCAAACTATGCTGAAGCATGTGCTTATCAGCTCATCCAGAGTCTGCTTCTGTAACTGTTCAGGGATCAAGGTTCTCATGATTCTCCCCAGGATTTGGCTTGCATACTTTGGAACAAATGATTGATGTCTTCCCTGTCATTCTTCTACACGTCACTCATAAGCCATCTTCTGCCACTGTAGCACCATTCCAGCAGCACTAGGACTTCTCTAGTCATGCCTGTGGAGTCTTGGCTCTTCCAACTCCCAGGGCCTTGGCCAGAGGAGCTCTGAGCCAGGATTTTGATGTTTTTAACTCTGAACCCATCTTTGCTGCTACAGGTGATTAGAATGAAAACACCACCACAAACAAAAGAACCCAGGCAGTAGAGAAAAACCATACCAGTGTCAAGAAACACTTACTGATAAAAATTGAGATCATTTTGGATACTTTTTAAATCCAGATGCCAAAGTATCAGTCATGGTTCAAAAAACAAATGCATAAATTTTAAAAGAAAAAAAAAGGCTTTGCTTGCTTGCCTAGTTGGTCAAAAAACAAGTCCAACTAAATTCTGTGTCCAATTTAAAGCTGACATTAAATCAAGACTGTTTTTAACATTAGATATATACATGTGATACACACACACACATATATATATAAAATATACATAAGTGCATGCACATATAATTTGAAAAATAATTTAAGATGTTATCAAATAAATCCACTTTGTTCCTCATTTCTGTAGAAAGCCATCTGGGACAAGCAGGCACAGGCTTTTTTTAAATGGAGGAATACATTTTTATTTTAAGTTCACATCTAAACAGTGAAACCCTTTCTATCACAACACAAGGAAGACTTCTCCCACACTGGCAACTGTTTTTATATGGTTGGCAGGTTTCAATGGGTCTGAACTCATATGAATAAATTCCAACTACTCCACTGGATGAAAAGCTCACACACTTCCGCTTTTAAAGATGAAGTCGAAAATAACTGTCAGATGTAAGAAGACTAAAGAGTGATTTAATATTTCATCCACAAAGAAGCCTTGACCCTTATTTGCACTATTAAAATCTTAATATAACAAAGTCATATAATGGGACAGTCAGAATTTAGAAGCAAATAAAATTCCTTGGCAGACCAAGAATTCTTGCCACCTGTATCTCAAAGCAGAAGGAAGCATACTCTGCGTTCAGGCTCTGTAATAAGCACATTAAAGTCAAAGGTGCATCTATATATCCCAAGCTAAGTAAAAATGAAAAAGAAATGCCTGAGGGCTCATGTTCTGAATAAAACTGTCTACATTTTGAGAAATTCCACCCTCTATGGACTTCTAATGATTACAACAGCAGGAGATTGAGCCACAGAGACTCAAAGGACATTGAAAAGCATGATTTTCAGAGAAAACCCCAACACCCAGAAGAATGATAATATAGATTACTCAGATTTCAATCTATATCAACTAGTAAGACAATGTATTTGTGTTTGGACAACAGCAGCATGATAGAATATAATCCATCTGAGAGACTAGCATATAACAGCCACTTTTTGTATTGTTCTTCTGAAAGACAAGTGCTTATAAAGTACAAGAAACTTTTGAAAGAATTAGATTTAAAACCTAGGAACTACTAAAACTTTTCAAAATAAGAAAATCATACTAAAAAGTAACCATAGGTAAGAGCATGTGAGGAATATGGCTTACTACTTAGTGGCTAATGCTAGTCTGGGTTCAGTCTTATTTTGAATAAATTTTCATTAGAATTTAGTATCAAATGGATAATATAGTAATTTCTAAGAATTAAATAAACAATAAATTATTCATAGCCTTATGCTAGAAGACAAATGAGGATTAGAAAATCTCACAACTGTAGGCATATTTATCTGAAAGTACTATATATTGAACTAGATACATTTTAATTTTTAATTTTTTTCTCAAAATTTATCAATTCATTACTACATTTTCATCACTTTGTTAAATAGGGTCAAAAGATAGATATTTCCATTTTTTTTTTACCACTTCTCTTGACTATCCCATGACCTCAGACGTATAGCTTTCATCATTGATTTGGATCTAGCAGAAGCGTTTGGAATTACTGAGTCTGTTTTTGAAGAATAATTTCTGAGATATAAGGTTGGAACTTATCCCCTTTTACAAACATCTAAGTGTGATTTTCAAGGTTTTAAAGCAAATAAAACTTATGTATTCTAAAATTGTATTAGCTTAACAGGAAATAAGTATCCTCTTAGGAATAAACTTTCAAAATGGCAACCATAGTCAAATCTACTACCAACAAAAGGTAAGCGAACGTCTCTAACTGGATCTTTTTTTTTGTCTTGCCTATCTTGCCCTTATTTCACTTATCTAAAATACTTGCTAAAAAGCAAACAAGGAAGAGAGTCTATTTGCTAAGCAAGTTGTCCTCGAAAGACTCCCTATGACTCACCCCAAAATTCCTCAAAGAAAAAGAAAATACATTAACTAACATGTAAAACAACAGGAATAACTTTTAAAAAGATTATAAATGTAAATAATTTTATTTGAATATGGATAAGGCAAGAATGCTCATAGGGAAAAATTTGGAAGCAGTTTAAATTAGAGCAGGGCTCTTTCACTTATTTTTAAATTGGCGATGTCATGTAAAATATGTGAATTTGTAACTTTAAAGTTTGAAACTGAATTTAAGGAGAGACATCAAAGGAGTCTAAAAATATGAGAGTTGGGTACATATTTTAACTCATAATTTCCTAGTTTGTCCTTGAGTGTATTACTTAATGTCACTCAATCTCATAATTTTCATCAATAATGTTTATAATTATATATAAATATTATATATATAAATATATATATTTATAGCTTTCATGAGATAATTGAAATGTCATATGTAAAATATCTGGTAAAGAGGCAATTTTCTATGTAGTCAGATACCTAGCTAACATGAAGTAGGACCAACGCTGAAATCAGTTGGGGAGATTGTTTATCCAAAAAGCACTATCAGAGTTAAACCAACTTCAAAGTCAACCCACTTTTATCCATACTTACTAGATAGCAAAGGCCCACTGTAAACAAATCTCCCAAGAAGATGAAAACGAGCAAATTAAGATCAGTCTCCAAGTTAACCTAGAAAAATCAATATATAAGAAATGTACAACACACCTGAAAATGACAGAATTGCTCCCAATAAGCAAGACTTGATTATAACCTAAAAATACCATCTCTAAAAAAGAATGTGTCAAACAGAAAAGGTTCAGTTGGTCAAAGAAACACAGACAAAAGGAATTACAAACAGTAGCAGTGGTAGGAAAGAATAGGAAAAATTTTTAAAAGCAGTAATCACAAAGCAAAAGATGGACTGAACTGATGTTAAAAGAACTCCTGCTCATCAAAACATACACTAAAAGAGAACAAGACAACCATTATATGATAGGAAATATTTACATTACATAAAATAAAAATGGGTTCCTACCCAGAATAATAAGAAAAAAGAGAAATGACAAGAAAAGACAAATTGAAAAATGGGAAAAAGAACTGAACTGGCAGTTCATAAAAGTACAATTCCAATAAATTTATGATACTCATTGGTAATTAGAGATACTTAAGTGAAAATAGTCATGGAATTTGTATCTGCACATCTATAAAATTATCAGATAACTAAAATTTCAGCCGATGCCATGGGTTATCAAATATGTGAGAGCAACAGGAACTCACATAAACTGCTGATGAGAGGTATATTGTTATAGTTGCTTTGAAAATATGTTATCATCTAGTAAGCATATATCTCACATAAAATTGTACAATTAAATGAGGATAAATATACAAAAATGTTCGTAACAATAGTGTTTGTGATAGGTGAAAAAAAATATAACAAACATATGCAATAAAAATAAAATTTACATGTTGTAAAGAAAACAAATTAACCACGGCCACCCTCAATATCTATGATTCCTATACAGTATTAATTGAAAGAAGCATAACACAGAATAAAATATGTAATAATGTTTCATTTACATAAATTAAAAAATACAGGGGGCGCCTGGGTGGCTCAGTGGGTTAAGCCTCTGCCTTCGGCTCAGGTCATGATCTCAGGGTCCTGGGATCGAGCCCCCCATCAGGCTCTCTGCTCAGCAGGAAGCCTGCTTCCCCTCTCTCTGCCTGCCTCTCTGCCTAGTTGTGATCTCTCTCTCTCTCTGTCAAATAAATAAATAAAATCTTAAAAAAAAACAAAAAATAAACATAAAAAATACATAAAACTATTAATAAAACTATTATTTCACTACATGAAAAGCAAAATTTTAAAGAAAAGTAAGGAAGTGATTCACTTTAAGTCAGAACAATTCTAATGAACACAGGGAGATATCATTAAAGAAAACAGTGTATTTTCAGATTGCTGGGAGTGTTCTATGTCTTGATATGGGTGGTGGCTACCTAGGTGATCACTTTATAATTACTAATTATATTGTACCTTATGTATTATACATTTTTCTGTACTTTTGTTATATTTCAAATTTTTTTTAGCATTTTAAAAATTTGGCCATGCCCATTGTAATGGGTTGAAAGGTGATCTTCCAAAAGGTCTTTCTGCCCAGAACCTCAGAATGTGACCTTATTTGGTTTTACAAATGTAGTTAAGAATCTCTAGAGAGCATCCTGGATTAAGATGGGTCCTAATTCTAATAAGTTTCCATATAAGCCACAGAAAAAAAGAGACACCAGCATAAAAGAAAGAAGGCCATGCAAAGATGGAGGAAGCAACTGGAGTTACACTGGCATATGCCAAGGAAAATTGTAAGCCACCAGAAGCTAGAAAAGGAGAAGAATTCTTCCTTAGAGGCTTTGGCAGAAGCCAACACTTGATTTTGGATTTCTGGCCTCCACACCTTTGAGAGAACAAATATGTCATTTTAAGCCAATAAGTGTGTGGTAACTTGTTACAGTAGCCTGAAGAACTAATACACAAGCATTCTATAGACAATATTGTACACTGAATCCTTTACATTTTGGGCTGTGGAAATGGCCTTGGTTACAATTCTGACTGAATCATTTACAACCCTTGGCCAATTCATAGTATTTTGTAACCTCGGTTTTCCCATGTATAAAATGAGAATAATACTATCAACCTGAAAATGTTACAGTAAAGGGTAAACAAAAGCATTTAAAAATCTCAGTACATTGATAAATGTTAAGGGCCTGGATAATTATACACATTTATATAACAGTGTGCCACAAATAATGCACTATTCTTCAGAGAAGACCACCATGAGATGAGAGATGAATAAATTAAATAATTTTAGTAATACTATAAAACTAAATTAAATCAACTTGCCTTAGTCTCATTTCAGGAACACCTAGCAACTGGTCCCAGAGGAGGCTTAACTACATGAAATAAAGAAGCTTTTTCTAGTCACACAGGTTTTTAAAGCTTTGGTCTCTGTGAAGTTACTCACTGTTGTGATTAAATACATTCTGTTAGTATGCATCAGTCTTATACTGTTGGTCAATAAGAAATGATACCAGAGAAACAGAAATAATTTTAATATAGTCAGAGAATCAGGTTATTCAGCAACCTTGAAAAATCCACTTAAATGAAGACTTTTTAGGAAATAAACTATTTTTAGGAAATAAACTATTGGTCCTTCCCTAAGAAGTAATCATACCCTTTTTCTATTCTGTACACTTACTTATTTGAACCTCTACTGCAAAGCATGGTTCTAAAAGACAAAATCATTTAAAAATGTAGTCACCAACTACATGGACCTTCATGGCATCATTTTCATATAAACAAAATTAATTCTAATGATAACATTATCACAGTTACCATAATTGTTCTTTATTTAAATTTCTAAACAAGAGACCAAATAAAACTAAAAATAATGAAATGTAAAACACAAGCACTAATTCCCTTAAGGTAATATTTATAGTTCAAAGAAGATTAGTAGTATTAATTTTATTAAAATATGATGATCAGCTTCTGCTTTGGAAACATAATTAGAACATGTACCTTTGGCACCTAATCTAGTTTACTGGTAAAACTGTTTTGAAATTTGTCATTAGGAAGTTTTGTTCCCGCTAAAAGCTTACTTATTCATTCTCCAGTCTGACTAAACCTATCCTTTCACCTTCACTGAGCTCCTCACCTTCCTAACTAAAAACAAAAGTATTAAGTTGGATGGTGGTTCAGAGTAGAGAACCTGCCTGTTTTTGTGTTGTTTTTTTTTTTAAAGACTTGTTTATTTATTTATTTTTAGAGAGACAGAGAGCAGAGGGAGAGGCAGCAGGGGAGGGAGAGAGAGAGGGAAAGAACCTCAAGCAGACTCTGCACTGAGCACAGATCCCAAAGTGGGGCTCAATCTCCTGAATCTGAGATCATGACCCTGAGATCATGACCTGAGCTGAAACCGACAGGTGGTCACTTAACCAATGGAGCCATCCAGACACCCCTAGGGAGATCCTGCCTAATTAAGAGGAAATAGGTAAACTGTGATTATGAGTTGACAAAGGGTCTCTGACCTATAAAATTCTTAGATCTAGTACTTAGCAACTCTGGGTCTCAATTTAAGTCATTTAATCTTTCAGATCTAAGTTTATTCACTTATAAAATGGAGATGATTATACCTACAGCAAAGGGTTAGTGCATATAAAAGCACTCAATACATCAAAAGATAGCATCACTTAATAAATATTAATTCGTCACCAGCCTTAACACATCCTCCATTTCTGAGTCACCTTTTTCTGAGTTAGCTTTATTCTTCACAAACCCTGTATTTTTGGACTACTGTCCTATCTCTCTCATCTCTCATCCAAGCTTTTTGAAGGATTTTTCTGTTTCTCTTTAGTTCCTCATCTGCCATTCATTGCTCAATCCACAAAAATGTGACTTCGAAATAAGGTTTTTTTAATATATATACTGTGATTTATACATATCCACATTTCAAAATGCAATCTATATACCAGTGACTTAATATAGGACTGTGAGATGCATACTCCATCTTGCATTCCCTTATTTCTATTTAAATATAAAAAGTCATTTTTTTGTTTTGTTTTTAGCTTCCCATGTTACCACACAGATTAAAAGATGCTATTTCCAAGGCTTCCTGGTAACCTGGTGAGATACAACTAAATTCTTGTGAAAGAGATATATACAGAATGGGGTGAGAGTTTGGCTCAGTCTCCTTAAAAGGGAGGAGCTATGCCTTCTTCCATTTTGTTACTGGACACACCACTGTGATGGAGCATTTACACTAGAAATTTTGGATCCTATGGAAGAGGTGCCACACCTTGGAATGGCAGAATGAGTATCTGAAATAAGTCTGGATGAATGATTTTTTAGTGTTCAATTCAGCCTAAGTTGCCTTCCACTATGCTTTTTCCACAAGTGAAAAAAGTCTCTACCTTGTTTAAGCACCTGTGATATGGGAGTCTTCCTGTTCTGTGAAGCTTAGCTAATTCAACCAATTCTATATATTTGAACCAAACCTTTCTGATGAGGTCCAGTCCTATATTACAGATTGCTATTTAATATTTCAAAAGATCTTCAAGGTTAATGCATCAAGCAAAAACAGTTGTCTCCCCAAAACTTCTATCTCATTTATTATGTCTCAACTAACCATACCAGTATCTGTCTACTTATTCAAAACCTACATTCCTTTGGATGTTTCCTCTCTCATTTGTAATATGAAATAGTCAACAACATTACCTTGAATTGACTTGAATTCATCTCCTTCCTGAATTTACCCCCATTTCAATAATGCACTCTTATCTCTAGCTCAATTACAGAAATTTAATGTTACATATGAACATGCTTACTGAATTTTATACATTTGAGCAGGACATTTTATGATATTGGCCAATGATATCGATATTTTTATAAGCATTAGTGACGTCTAAAACACATGAACAAAACAGTGGCAGTTTTTCTAGCGACAACAGATTCCAATATTACTCATAGGACATCTCATCCATACACTTTTAACATTTGGAACTGAGTAGTATAGAAAATCAATTGAACGCTCTGGTATGATTGGTGATACATTTTTACTGATGAAGGAATTCAATCAGTATATAAATATACATATTTTTAAAACATCTTTATTCCAGTAGAAGAAAGATCCCATTTGAATTCTGTAGTTAGCAAGTAATAATTTCTCACAAGAACATTTCGCCATCTCAGCTAACGTAAGCAGTTATTAATGTGAATTCACTAAAATAAAATAATAAAAATTTTGAATTACTGAATAGTTTTACAAACTAAAATTATACTACGTGACTGCTGGTTGAACATGGTTTCCCTCTGATGCCTCTCAAAACTGTATTAAAATGACGAGTAAATTAATTTTTAAGAAGTTACATATACAGAAGAGAAAGAGAAGAAAACACAGCGGGTGAGAGATGTCAGGAAATTTTTTGGTAAAAGAAAAGTACATGGATACATAACTGACACAGCATTGCCAACAAAGCTAATGCTAAAGTGCCTTCACAGGAAGAAAGTCATGTCCCTCTGTAAACACCAATGAATTACTCAGGAATTGGAGTTACCAGTAGAGCAACATGGAGAGCACATGGGATAAGACTGAAAATAAAGAGATTTGTTAAAAGATGGAATAGATCACTTCTCAGATCTTTTTAATCATTCCCCCAGTCCTAAAAGTTCCCCTCCCTCTCCTCAACACATATTAACTTTATGGAAATGGGAAGTACAAGAGGCTGTTATCTCTGGGTCACCAGACAAAGGTGACAGAGGTAGAGGTGAGGTACCCAAATAAAAACAGATGTTTTAACATGGAAATCTGCAGAGTCAAAAGTGGCATTTCCGGCCCATTTTATGTCTTTCTGCAAGAGATTAGAAGATCCTGCTTTGTGAAAATTAGTCCCAGGTAAATGATCCCAAACATTCATATTTAAGAATTCCTGATTAGATTCTTCCTACTGTGAGGGACACGTATCATTCTCACACTGACCCTTGTACACTGAGCATCTAGTGAACTCTTTTATTCTGATCATTAAAGCAACATTTTAGTTCTGCTTTAAAACTGAATGGATGGTCAATGAGCACCACACATAAAACAATCTATAAATGAAAAACATTGAACAAAATTAACAAACAGAAAATAGGATCTGAGAAGAAAGAGTAAATACAGGAAAAGGATAATAATTCAGAAGAAAATCTTTTTTTCTCAGAGAGGTATTAAAAAGGTATATGAAGAATAAAAAACCTCTTATAAGTTAAATATATGATAGCAGACATAAAAATATCCAGTAGAAAATCTGGAAGATCAAATTGAGAAAAAATTTAGACAGCAGGAAAAAAATCACAAAGACATGGAACATAAACAGGAAAACATAATAAAAATTAAGACACTGATTTAATTAAGTTTTAAGAAAAATTAGAACAACAAAATAGAGAAAGTTTAAGAAATAGTATCAAGGGGCGCCTGGGTAGCTCAGTGGGTTAAAGCCTCTGCCTTAGGCTCAGGTCATGATCTCAGGCTCCTGGGATCAAGCCCCACATCGGGCTCTCTGCTCAGCAGGGAGCCTGCTTCTCCCTCTGCCTCTGCCTGCCTCTCTGCCTACTTGTGATCTCTCTCCTCTCTGTCAAATAAATAAATATAATCTTAAAAAAAAAAAAAAAAAGAAAAGAAAGAAATACTATCAAAATATATCCAAAAACTGAAAGATACACAAATATATATGTATATTTAAATATACGTATTTTTAAAAACACACACATTTTAGAATGCAAAATGGTCCAGTGAGTACTCAGCTCAATGAAATGTGGGTTTTTTTGTTTTGTTTTGTTTTGTGTGGAGCAGCACACAGGTTGTATCATCCTGAAATTTCAGAATACCAAAGATAAAGAGAAAAATCCTAAAATCTTCTGGAAAGATATATAAGCACAACACGTCACATTACACAGAGCTAGGTTTTGAAACAGAATGTCAGATTTTTCAAGAGCAACCCTGGAAGCTAGAAGAAATGGAATCTTCAACTTTTGGAAAAATAAACATTTCTGAACTAGAATTAGATCTTCAGTCAAATACAATGTTCAACAATGTTTTTCAGAATTCTGTGATCTCAAAAATGTGACTCCCAAGACAAACCCCTTCCTTTCTCATTTGTTTCTGGATAACACATTCACTTAAAATTAAGGAAAAACCTAGAAGGAGGATAAATATAAACTGAACACAAGAGAACACACAGGAAATTTCCAGATGATGTTGAAAGGAAATCCTGGGATTGATAACTGTTTCTCTGACCTGCAGCTCAGCTGCCACAGAATAGAATAAGATGCTGGCAGTTAAAAAGGAAAACAACAACAACAACAACAACAAAGAATCTAAAAGATTATCTGATATGTATGTACTGAGGGAATTTTATAGTGTTTCTGGAGAATTTGGAGTGATAGGTATATACAAATTAAAGACATAATTTATCATCCACTCCAGATAAAATCCATTGCACAAGAAAGCAATTACATTCATAGTACATGGCATTTAACTCAGATATAAACAAATTACATACTTATAATATAATAATGTAATCACCAAATAATATTTTAACCAAAATTACAGTAAGACTCCGGTGGAATAATGGAAGTAGAGAAGAATGCTTTTATATATATAAGTGCATTGTTAAAAGAACTTCTACTCTGGGACATTAATAGCTATATCCAGCCTAAAATTGAGAGGTCAAGAAATAAAAATATCAATGAGGTATTTAGATACATAGCTAGAAATATCCAAAGAAAAAGCTTATAAAGTTCAAGATACTTGTCCTTGGTGACTAGGTATCTTGGATGGGAAGGATGGGAGCAGAAAATTCCAGTTTTTGCACACTGAACTATTTAGTTAAAATGTATGCAAATGTATTACATTTAAAAATTAAATTAAAATTAGTTACTTTTAAGCAACTGTAACCTGAAATATGCTAAAATCTAAAACAAATATTTCTTAGGAACATAAATGCTATAATTAATAAGTAAGTTGAAACTGTCATGTCAAAGTGATTGAAAAAGAATGCTTTCAACATTTTCAACTATTTTTAAAACTTTGAAAACTGCTTGATCTCTAAGTGTGTATACTTCTCCTATATAATTTTTTACGCTATTTATTTGTTTCATATACTCTTTTCCACTGTGTCAAAAAAGTTTAATACCACACCGAAATTTTCAGAAATTGCAAATTAATCAAGTGTGAATTAATATATGATAGATGCTAGACAGCAAAATCCCAAAGGCTGACATAAATTCTGCCTCTGAATCAACCTCAACTAAAAAGTAGCAAAACTGAAAATAATCTCCATAAAAATCCAATATTTTACAACACAAGATAATCACTGGTAAGAAAAAAAAAACAGTCTTCACATAAACAAAATGTTACTCGTTCTATTACTTGTGCATTCAATTCTGCAATTTATGTTCCCCCTGTCTTGTGTTTATTTTAAGAAAAGTTACTCTTTGCTTTTTTATTAAAGTGAGAGGGAAAGGAAAACATTAATGGGATTGGCCTGGTATAATGCATTTGCAAAGGTGAAACCTTAAAGTGAAATCAAATGGGGCACTGGAAATCAAATGAGCTTAAGGATTTAACTATAACCAGGGAATAAAAGGTTATTCACTTTTGCAAAATCAAAGCAGTCTCTGACAAGTCTAATTAATGAATAAAATTATTGTTTCTTTTACAATAGACCTTTAAACTATTTCTACTCAGCAGTCTCAAAATGATTTCACTAGAGCTACTAGAGTTATTGAGCTGAAATGGCAGCTGCTGTTTTTCTTAGTTTCCTTTATTCCATAAAAGGATTGGTAACTTATATTGGGCTTCAAAACACTTCTCCACTAGCAACTCCCCTCTGCTTTGTTTCTCCTCAAAAAGTTTAATGTAATTTAGAGTATTCAAAGGGGGAAAGAACCAGGTTATTTTTATAAAGTAATTAAAACATGATGCTTTCTATTCAATTGCTTCTAAATTAGGACTGCCCTTTCAAAGAAATATTAAGCTGAAACAGATAAAGTTCATCTTCCTAAACACTACAATTAACTGAGGATAGAAGGATCTATATGGAAGCCCAGTTCTTCACACCTGTGGTTTACCAATATCCACAAGAAAGATTAAACAGCTCTCAAACTGCATTTTGAACTATTCAGTAGATGTCAAAATATTAAATCCCTTACTCTTAAAGATCAATGAAGTCTATTTTCATATTCGAATACTTCTTTATCAAAAAAACATATTCATGCCTTTCTGGTAACAAAATAAGATTGATATTGACCCTAGATTTGACCATAGAGAGGCTTCAACAAAATATTACTTAAACAAAAGTATACAGTCTGGAATTTTTTAGTGAGTCATTTAGAGTGAATAAAACTAAATCAAGTGAGTGGAGAGAGATGTAAAAAGGTGAAAAATCCCCTGATTCAATTAACTAAAGGCAAGCTCCCTCTGACTTTTTACAACTAAAGATTCTTCTGTGGATACAAGTAGGCTAATTAAATAGGTACCTTTGTGCTGCTTAATTACTCACATTTCTCCCAGAAAGATATTATATGAAATTTAACAATTATTCTATAGAAACTAAAACACACATTTCCAATTGCATGTGATGAAATTATTAGAAACAAGACATCCACAAGCATATATAAGATAATTATATATATGGTGTACTATACTTAGCTCAGTGTATGTCAATGCAAGAACGATTTAAACATGATTCTTATAACATTTAGGATTAAAAATATATTCATTAACTGCATTGTAAATCTGTAAAATAGGAAAATCTTTATATAAAAAATAGGTTTACAGCAAATCAGGTATGGCAAATCAGTAAGCTAAATATATATGAAGCATCTTTTAAAAAAATAGATTAAATACAATCTGTAATGGTATAATTTATTCACCAGTCTAAAAATGTAATCCACACAAAATAATTTTCTTTACAAAAGAACTTTAAAAATAACTAATCAAGGACTTCACAAACTTCTTAAATACATAAATGTAAAGGATTATTACCATTAATGTAATTTATTATTAACTTTGTATAAATGTGGACCACTGTGTTGAAATCATTCTGAAATGTATTAAAAATGTCTTTCTTAGTAAAAGGACTACAAGCAAAAACATCTTCATTTTTGTCTTTGTCTTTGTCTTCATTATGTACATCATCACATGTGTTGCACTTAACTGAATTCATACAGATATCTGTCTCTCTGCTTTCTGGTATATCTGGTGTATCAGAAGTATCTCGTGATACTTCTACCCATATCCTGCCTACCATCCACCTCTTCTTTTCTAATCTCCATACACATATCAACTAGAAAGAACTAAACAATGGCTCTCAAATCAAATACTCACACTAGTCATATCACCTTACCACTTTTCATATGAAATTTTTTTGACTAGAAAAAGTTTTTGTAAGCACTGAGCACAATGTCCCAAACGTATAGGACTTCATTTCACATTTTTAAATAAGTGAGCAAATAAGTATATGAAGTTAGTAGCAAATAAATACGTAAGCTTGGGAGATAGGCATTTTGCTAAAATAAAACTAGGAAATTGAGGCAGGCAGGAAAAAATCAGAGCATTAAAACAAGAGTGAGCATTTTGTAATCACAGAGTATGCATTCACAGAGGACAGGACTTGTTCTAAGACCACTGCTTGCATAAGAATGGCATTTTTGCAAAGGGCAATGGAGGCAGTCTCTTGGAGCAGTCAAGTTTGATATGAAACTTAATTGTTCAAATGACAATAACTACATTTTCTTTTTTGCTTTTAATTTATTTTTATTATTGTTTAGTCATTCTCATGGAAGATAAGAGTTCTGATAATGTGACCAACAAATTCTTCCAAGGTCTCCTGGGAACTCAATATCTTAAACCACAGTTTTACCTCTACTGACACCACATTCTTAAATACTACCTTACATTTCTGTCAAGGGAAAAAAAAAAAAAAAAAAGGAAATCTACCCTCTATCCAAACAGCCCTTTACACCTTTTCTTTAAAAGCCTTCTTGCCATTAGAATGACAAAGTTATTTTAGTGGTTCTCCCACTAATTTTGTGTTTGGGGCAAATTGCCTAGTGGGAAAACATTCAATTTAATGGCTAATGAGAAATCTACTTTAAAGCAACTCCTGAAGGAAATCTTAAAAAAGAACAGCTAAAGTTGTGTTTGTTTTCTCTTCCTATGGCAAAACAACCATAGTCGCTTACTAATAACACACTGTATTTCATCTCTGAATTCTATAAACCTCACAAATTTCGGAGGTACTTAATTTTAAATTAAAAAGATCCTCTTAACCTGTTCAGCTTTTCCTATTCTCCATAGCACTTTTCACCTTCTGACATACTAGATGATTTATTTATTTAATACATTCATTTGTTGTTGTCTGTACACACACACTCTAAAATGAAGGCAAGAACATTTGTCTGTTTTAGTCACTAATATATCCCAAACACCTTGACATATGGTAGGTGCTGAATATGCATTTCTTTAATGAATAAATGAATGAACCAAAATTTCTTGCCATTTTTTATTTCAAATTGAAGTTACATGGAGCATAAAGATATATTAACTTCTAGGGAAGGCCCTATATTTAACAAACTTGAGTTCATAAACTTGAAATCTAGATTATCATATAGGTCCATGCAAGCACGACCTAAATTAAATGATTTTTTCCTAGGCTCTAGACAAACACACAAAATAAGTCTGTTGTACTCACGCTGCAATATCTATCGACATCTTGAAGATGTTTATTCATTTATTTATTTTTATTAAACCTAGGCATCCGTAGGGGCAAAGATTGAGATCTCAACTAATATAATAATAAAACATTCTTAGAAAAACATATTTTGTGGGAATATGATAGCTCCAAGCATAATATTTCTTTCAGGTGAAAAGATACTCATTCTTAACATAACTATTTGACTCAAAAGCTATCTGAGAGAGTAAATTATTCAAAAACAGGGAGGCTAACTCCTGGGGTCCATTGCATTTCTCCAATCCAAATGGGAGGAGATTTGGGGTTTATTTTCAAGGTTTCAATTTATTTTTCAAATGAACTTAGCTCAATACATTTAGCTAATGTCTTCTTAACATTTCTACAAGCCTATGCCTACCTTAGACTCCAAACGCTTAAGGGTATTCAGACTTCCAAATACTAGAGAACCATATCTTATCAAAATACAATAAAACCTGTTGGAAAGTACTTAAGAAACACTCAAGTTTTGAGAACTTCTCTTTTTGACCTTGAAAAAAATCTGAAGAAAGTTTCTGAATTCCTCTAAGTCTACTTATTTCTTATTAGAATAATCAGCTTGAGAGAACCAAATGATCCTAAAACAACTGCCTAGCATTAATGTGAGCATTTGCAAGCAAGCAAATCTATTCGAAAATTTTAAGTTACATATAGGCCAAAAATTGCAAAAATAACTGATTGCATTAAAATGAATAAACAAATTATGGTGGGGAAAGGGACAAACAAAGCAAGCAAGCAAACAAACATTAAAAAAAAAACCTACAACAGAGAAAACACGTATACAAAGTAAATACCGCTTACTTGGTTGGCAGTATAGTAGCAACATTGGGTAATGTCAGCCCTACACTGTTAATTATTGACTTGACCCTCAGCAAGTGTCTGAATCTACTCCATTGTCAATTTTCTCCTCTATATGTAAGGATTTGGGATTAGATAAAATGGTTTTAGTTTAAAAGGGAAAGAGATTGTTTTACAAAGTTCAAAGTTTTCAAAGTTTATATGTAAAACAAAGCAACAGGAAAATTGCAGGGCACCAGAGTTTGACCTGCTTGCCTCTTTGGCTCTCACCTCCACTCTGCCCCATCTTCCAACCCTGTATGTCTCTGAATAACCTTCATAAAACCTTTAAACACACTTGGTGAAAATTTCTGGAAGGGATGGTGTCAGTGGACCACTTTAATGCCTAATGTTCTTATTCTCTGTAAGATGGGTATGGGTATTGATCATCACTTTAAAGTTTTTCTGTATCTCTACAACATATATAATTTTACAATCATACTCATGAATATAATGCTTTCAGAGTGGATATGAGGCATAAAGAATAGCAATTTTGTACTTATTCTCAAAGATAGATATCACACCTCAAGACAGTAAATCAAGAAAGTATTGAATTTTTACAATTAGCAGTCAAAACACATTTGCTTGTAACTTTTAAAACAGAAGATGTAGAGACAGAATAAAAAATCTCTTCTCACTGGTTTGATATATAATTCTAAGAAGACTTACAGCTTTAAAATTCTGATGTTAATATTAAATCAACTGGTCAGTGAATATTATACTGTTTCTAATGTACCTTTAATAACATTACCAAAAAAAAAAAAAAAAAAAACTTTGTATCTTTCAGAATAAACCTAAGCTTTAAGATACTTCCCAAGAGCATGTTCTTGTTTGAGGAAGTTTATCTGATGTTCTTATACCAAAAACAAAAAGAAGAAGGGAGTTTAGAATGGAAGTTAGAACTACAAAAAGCTTAAATATGAAATTGTTAACCAACTGAGATATCTTCTATCTACCTGCAGTAAAACATAGAATTTAGTTGTGTATACTGCCACCTATAATTCACTGAAATATAACACACTCTTCTCAGATAAAAAAAAAGAAAATTTGCAAATGTTGCTGAACACAATACAAATTCAGCAGGGATTCTGTGACCATCGGCAATTTAAGAGAACAGCACCATATTAAAAAGATGTTCTTAATGCCATAACCTTTCATTTTAATCCATTTTATTCATAATTATTAAAGTTGGAATAAACTATAAAATCAATACCATTTCTATCTTTATATCTAAAATTCTTCTTCATATGTAAAATTTCAGAGCACAGAAATAAATAGCAGCATTATTGTTACAGTCTTTAATCTATAAATCAGATCTCATTCTCCCATGCGTGTCCTTAATTGAAACATAAAAATGCTACATAAGTTATGAGAAAGCCAGCTAAATCTAAGCTACCAACTTTAAGAGTGAGAAAAAAGGAGCACTTGTTTAAAGGAGCATTCATTTCAAATTTGTAAATGAATTTTCCCATCCTAGATTAATTCAGGTGTGCTATTAAAAAGAATCATGACAAACATCAATAGATTTTTAAAATAAAGCATGTGTTCTAGGTTGATATTTACCCATTTTTTTTTGCCTTTCAGAGATAAATCTTATATATTTAATTCTAGAAAAATAGTTAAATAAGAATTTGTATACTAAAACATGAATAAAAAAACAAAAACCTTTTAGACAAATTTTAATGTGAATTTCAGTAAGAAATAACCATAAAACAACCAGTAACTTAGTTTTCCAATCAGAAGACATCGTCAGAGCTATCTATGCATGTCAGAAATACTCTTCATTTGGGCAGAGGGGCGCCTGGGTGGCTCAGTCGGTTAAGTGGTTAAGCCTCTGCCTTCAGCTCAGGTCATGATCCTGAGGGGTCCTGGGACACAGCTACCTGCTCAGCGGGGAGTCGCTTCTCCTTCTGCCTCTGCCTACCACTCACCTGGCTTGGGCTTATGCTCCTCGCTCTCAAATGAATAAAGGAAAAAATATATATAAAGAAATACTTTCCACTCGGAATCTGAAAAACAGGTTATTATTTCAGGACTCTCTAACTAAAAGTAACCTCTTACGAGTTTCTGAGATCTCAACACCAAAAATTGGGAATTTTTCTAACCTTGGTAATGAAAAAAGACTAACAGTATTAATTCCCCTCCTCCCACATCAATGTCAAAAGGAACTCACGTTGCAATAAGGAGAGGTCCGAAAAGTTCAAGCCTCAATTTCCCCTTCCAGAATCTCCATCCGTTGCCACCATCAGCGCCTCCCAGGAAAAGACTACCGTTCTTCATTGGAGGGCCTCACGTTGTGGGAAGAGCACAGTTTCTGCTATCTCTCACGTATTTGTTCCAGAAGTTTTTTTACTTGCCTTCGGGAGTAAACCTGAAGAGCACAATGTTAAGCCCTGTTGCAAGAAACGTATCTGGAGTGACGTAAACGTGCCCCGTGCGAAAAGATTTCAGTCTAAAACCGAAACCAAGCTTCAGAGGTTCGGAGATGGAGAATCTCACGCATGCGCTCTTAGGGAAACCTGGGAGTCGTGCTGTAAATGCCCCGTTTAAAAAAGAGGGAAACTTTTCTCTGGGCCAATGGACATCCGCGAAGAATCTCACCCTCTTCTCAAGCCAATAAATTTACTGCTTGGGTTCTGGCTGGACTCCCCGTTCTTTGCACGCCTTGCCCATTGCAACCTCCTGTGGCCCTCAGGCTCACAAAAGCTTGGTATGTTTTGCCTTCTGATTTGCAATTCTTTTGCTATTCCTGAATAAACTCAATTTCTGGTAATTCGAGTTTACCTCTTTTTTCAGTTGACAGATGCTATCATAAATCTAATTATCCCATGGTTTTATATCTTCTAATTAATGCTCAAATCCAGCAGGGTATTCATTTTTATATATCATGAAATATGAAAAAGTAAACCTTTCTTTTCACAGCAGACATGAAACTTCTCCATTTTAAACCAAGCAAACTTCTACATATAGCATCACCTGATGTGTCATCTATCCTGTTTCATTGGTACTTTTTTTTATTTTCCTATACCAAAAACATAGTTTTAACTACTATGCCTTTTTTTATCCCTCATGTGTGTACTTTACCTTTACACTGAAACCCTTTCATTCTGGTCAACTAATGCTGACTTTATTAGTCTGTGAAAAACCTCACAGGATTACTCTTAATCTTGCATATGTAAAATAGTTGTCAGACTAATTACAGAATTATTTCCAAACTCCATAACATCTAAACTACAATACGGGTCTGGCAGTTATGGAATAAGGAAGCTGGGGAATACGAAAGAAAAAAATATGTATGTATACACACTAAGGTAACCAATAGCCTTTTCCTGAAGTGACATAATTCCATTTAGGGAGATTAAAAAATAGAGAAGCTTAGAAGCAAGACAGTGTCATCACTTAGAGTCTACAAAATTAATCAACATTTTTTTAACTTAATCCTGAAATACTCTCTAAATTATAGTATCTTCCGATTCTATCTGAGGCAGCAAATGTCTTCCCATCTCATCTATGTTTACCCTTAACATCTGACATTCTAATCACAGAGAACTCCTTAGTTTGTCATGACCTTATAAAAGGAATAAAATAAGTAAGAATATTGGCCACTTTACTTACTCTGTTCCTATTTGTATATAAGGTCAACATAGTATATATGAAATAGAGTGAAAATTAGAAAACAAAATCATATTGATATATCACTTTGAATAGTAATTGGAGAGAGAAGAAATGCATTTCATTAGTTGTGAGCACTTACACAGTGAACTTTCCACCTTAGGTTTCTTTGCAATAACCAAGTTAAAAAGACCTTTCTCAAATATGGATTATTAAAAACATAGATTGTGGAATTGAGCAAAATATCTTAGAAACATCTTTTAATAGTAGAAAGTTAAAAGGTCAATCATTTATTTATTTAATCAGCACATTTTTATGAAGTATCAGTTATGCTGCCAACAAATCCATCAAAAATGTGACCAGTTAGCTGAATGTTTGTTAGGTTCCTTAGACTTAAGTAATACTTCTCTCTCTTATCTGTCCAGCAGAATGAAAATGTGTTCTTGTTAAATTAGATACTTAGGTAGTCTGAGTAGGAAAGGTTAAAAAATGGTTTGAGAAAATCAGCAATCAGCACTTCATCATTAGATTAACAACAGCCCCAAGGTCCTCAAATATATATGCTAATGAACAAGCAATAATATTACGTTTTATCATAATTCTAAGGCTGAATGTTGGCGATTAGCCTAAACCATACCAAAAGCATTACTCAGGTATATACACTGAATGAGGATCTCACTCTTGTCTGGTGACCTTAAATTTGGCCAAGTTCTTGCAGGTGATAATGGGGAGGAAAAAAATCCAATGAAACAAAATTAAGTCCTTCTGATATTGTATTTCTTTTTCTTTTCTTTTTTTTAAGATTTTATTTATTTATTTGACAGAGAGGAGAGAGATCACAAGTAGGCAGAGGCAGGCAGAGAGAGAGGGGGAAGCAGGCTCCCTGCTGAGCAGAGAGCCTGATGCGGAGCTTGATCCCAGGACCCTGAGATCATGACCCCTGCCAAAGAGGCTTTAACCCACTGAGCCATCCAGGCACCCCCTTCTGACATTGTAGACTTAAGGAACTGAGTCCAGGGTCAGGATATTGCCCCATAATTGAAAAGATTATTTTGCTGTTTTTATGATCTCTATAGAAATGCTTTTTGCTATCGCTGCCTTCACTTCTTCACTGTGCAAACCCCTCTACCCTGCTTTAGGTGGTTTTAAATCATAACAAGGGGCACTTGGATGGCTCAGAGTGACCGACTCTTGATTTCAGCTCAGGTCATGATCTCAGGGTCCTGAAATCAAGCCCCAGGTCGGGCTCTGTGCTCAGTATAGAGTCTGCTCGAGATTCTCTCTCTACCTCTCCCTCTACACACCCCCCACACTCGTGTGTGTGCTCTCTCTCTCAAAAATCAATCATAACAAAAACTGCCCTTTCCTGAAAATCTTTGCTTAACTAATTGGTTTTATTCTAGTCTTTTCTTTATTCGTTATGCACTTGGTGGTCATAGTCATTATATGTTTTAATAGTTTTTTTTTATTCTGTTCAATGAAATTATTCAAACATTTAATGTATATTCTTTATATATCAAATTGAGTATGAATCCTTAAAAAAACATATCCATGATTTACATTTTTTTCTATTCTTTCAGTATTGCTATGACTGTGCTCCTATCACACTAGCACCCATGCATGTTTTTGCTTCTAAAATTATAAGAAGCTGCTGAAGAGAATACTAATAACAACAATATTAGGCAGAAAAATTACAAGGAGAAGGATGCTGAGGAGAAAGTCAAATACAATTGAAGCTTGAGACTCAGAATTGAGTCTAATTCTAATAAACTCATTCTATTTTAAGTAACTGATGTTCACTAATTTGTTTTTAATTTGAAAATTTTAGTACTCATCAGAATAGTATGTATGAAGATGTTACATTAAAGAACTGGAAAAAAAATAAGTGAATCTATCAAATAAGTATACTTTAATCCTAAAATTTTGATAAGTACAGAAGAAAGAAAAACAAATTTTTACAATGAAAGAGCATGTTCTTATCAAAATGATTTTTAAAATCTGTCTACATATCAGTATTATATAAATTAAAAACTTATAGAAAATTTAAACTTCTCTGGAAGAAAACAAAAGTTTTAAAACGAAACACGACTATGAAAAAAGGTCATTATTGATTTTTATGTCTTGGTACCTAATTAAAATGTTAGTTTAGTCTTTATCATTTATTATTTGCACCCAATCTTCAAAATTATATTATAATTTGTAATATATAAAATATTATATATAATATATATAAAATTTTATTATAATTTCCTGTAAAATAGAAACAATGTGAAATTGTTTTTCACCTCAAAGTAAATAATTTGTGTTTCATGAAGGAAATAAAATCATTAGGAATCAATGCCAATTATTCTCAATAAGTATCTTATTTAAGGACACTTTATTCCAAACATCTTGCTATAATAATAGTTAACATTTACTGAGAGTATACCATGGGCCAAGAATTTTCTATAGAACATTTTAGTTAAGCCTCACAATGACTCAACAAGGTCAACATATATTATCATATTTCAACAGATGTTCAGCATGTTCAATACACTTTGACAGAATTTCAAAGGAGTCAAATAATGTGTCCAAGTTCAAACATTTTGAGAAGCAGGGATTTGAGCCTAGTTTGGCTTGATTCTCAAGTTCTTCATAATTTACTGTACCATTGCCTTCCACAGTTGGGTACTTTTAGAAATGAGTAACATATAGAAACTACCCTGTAGAGCCTACATTGCACATACTCTGAGTGACTGGGTATACTTCTAAGAGAAATATGATATTTTCCTCCGTTAATACTTATTACCAAAATAATAATATATATTTTACTTATAGTAAGGAAATAAGATTCCATAATCATCTTCCTTTGATTATTTCTTTCCATATTAAAATTGTTTTAAAGTTGTTTCTTTTCCATTTTCTGCTGGCACAAAATTGTCAAATAAATTTGTTTAACTTTAAAATTTAAAGTTAAAACAATCTTTTCTGAGCAACACTGAAGAAATTAGTATAAATGATAGTAGAAATGTTGCTTAAAGAGACAGTTTTCCTTTTAAAGACAAGTTCAGAAACATACACAAAATAAACATTAATATTTGAATTATAAAAAACTGATATACTTCTTGGTTTTTTTCTAGCTTTTAACAAACTCTAATAAACTAAGGCAATACTTCTGGGACCATTGATCAACATTGTATTTTTCAGGACTGGATGAAACAGAGATGCCTTCCTTTTGGACACATTTGTTTTACCAATTTCCATTTTCAGTTATTAAAACCTACAATTCACATGTCAGGCACTTCTGCATGAGAAAGAGATGGCTACTAGAAACCATTCACTCTTGTAAGAAAACATACTCAAGCTTCGGTTTCCGGACAATACTCCCTCATACACATATACATGCATGCACACACACACACACACACACACACGCACATACACAAAAAAAAAAAACACCTCCTTAAATTCATTTATGAATTTCTCCATGGCTCAACTCAATGTATTAGCCATTTTGATAAAACGATAAAGGATAAAACGAGTACTGTTGTCCGTACCAAATCTGGATGAACCCCACCTCTATATTAGCTCATTTTTTGTTTGTTTCACCTCTTAAATAAATCTAACTCAAACTAGAAAAACATCATGGTGTAGGAAAGTGAACCTCAGCATAAGCATCAAAAGGCCTGAATATGAATTTTGTATTAATTCGATGAGTTACTTAAACTTTGAACATCCTTGGGGTGCCTGGGTGGCTCAGTGGGTTAAAGCCTCTGCCTTCAGCTCAGGTCATGATCTCAGGGTCCTGGGATTGAGCCCTGCATCAGGCTCTCTGCTCAGCAGGGAGCCTGCTTCCTCCTCTCTCTCTCTCTGCCTGCCTCTCTGCCTACTTGTGATCTCTCTCTGTCGAATAAATAAATAAAATCTTTAAAAAAAAAACTTTGAACATCCTTAGTATCTTTACCTATAATGTTGAAATGATAATACTTATAGATAATAATACTTATAGATAATGATAATACTTCATGGGGAGGGATGTGATAACTTATGTAAGAATGCTTGGAATACATTGGCTGTTTAAAAGTCATTAGTTAATTTCACCTAAAAAACCTCCAAAAACTAATAAAATAAAGCATTTTACAGTGTAGCATTGCCAGGCCCATTGAAATAAGACATCATGAAAATGAAGTTTCTGATATAAAGAGTTATACTACATAGGGTGACAGTCAAACCGAAATAGATAATTTTTTTATTGAAGTATCTATATACTGTTTACTACTGTAATCTCAATTACTAATTATTAATCTAATTCTCAAGTTATGTTTGATATTCTTTGCATGGTGTCTCCAATAACATTTTCAAACTCTTCAGAAAATAATGCTATGGCTTGTAACCCTAATCACAATTTGGATAATCTCATTTTGTATTTATAAACTCAAGGGGCTTCCCCTTAAGAAAACAATTTATACTTACCAGATAAATGCTAGCATTATGCTGACTTTATCATTGTCAAATAGGAAGCAAACACACTGGGGAAGAAAAAAAACACAGAATTCTAGACACTTTTTTTTCTTACTTATATAAACTTAATCAGGGCTTGCAATTACTTTTCGAAATTGTTCTGAATTGATCTTAATGTTCCAACCTTCATTTCTACCGTTGGGCTCCATCAGTAAAACCCACACATCACTTATATTAGCAAAGCAGCTTGCTTTTTAAATGTGATGTCTTGTAGTTCTTATTTACAATCCTAATCACATCATTGATTTCAGTAAACTTTCAGTAAGAATGATTATTAATGCTGTCAAAAGCAGAAGCTGTGATTCAATTTTTTTCTTTTTCTTTTTTTATAAACCTGGATAATTAAGATTAAGCCTAATAATGTGGCTCTGGAGGCCTCTGGGTAATTAGATGTTTCCTGTGGTTGAGTACATAATACAGCAAAGACACTATCTTCACTTAAAATTCTACCCATGCCCTAAAATACTTATATAAGCCAAAAATGGTCAAATAAAAGTGGTAGGAGTAGGCACTCATCATAACACAGAGGTAACTAGACTTTTTTTTCCAGACTCAAAAGACAAGCAGCACATAAAATTTTACTTGATTTTTTTCCTGTAATTTAAGACAGCCGTAAGATCTATTGTCTACTAAGACCAAAATAAAACCGAGGTATATGACCTTTTTACTAACTCAGGTGTGTCTTTAACACACTAAGGAATTAAACAGTGTTCTGGAAAAATAGGATAAAACAAATATGAAGAAGGTAAGAAACATTTTGGAGAAACCTTATTTTTCAATATCAAAAGCAATGAAAAGGTAAGATGAGATTATGCATTTTGATTTTCAGAGAACGAGGTCATGATGTAATAAAGATTGTCATTCTAAATTAGATCTATTTATTTGCATTCTGAAAGGTGTGGAACAAAACATAAGTTTCCAAAGGACTATTCATCACCCAAAGACACAATAGTGAAGGAGCTGACTAGAATGTTAGTATGTTCAATGTTCACCCCCCACCCCATACTCAGGAAAAATATATATATTTGGAACCCATATCAGACACCATTGCCTAATTTAAAAATATTCGTGGACCTCTTATTGATCAATATCTCTTATAGAAAGGATGAGAGTGTAGCATCTGAACTGAAACAGTATTATTAGAAAATGATATCGTGAGCATTAGGATGTATAATTCATGTTGCTTTCATTTGCTCAGACCATTGTAAAAATCCATAAATCATTTTCTTCTTCATGTATTGCTTAAGTGCAATTTGTCATTTTGCATTAGAGGGCTGCTTCAGCTCATCAGTGCTTTTAATTCACTGTTTAGAGTTTAACAAAATGCTGGCCCTGTCTGATAACTGAAAAGACACTGAAATGTGAAGCCACGCCAATATTAACTAGGTTAAACAAAATGGAGAAGAACATTTCTACTTTGAATATGAATAATGTTTCCATGGAATAGCTAGTATTCCCAATCCCCAAAACATGGATTGGTTTGTTCTCTGTTGAATCCAGAACATTATAACACAGTATCTAAAGTCACCTAAATGCTTATAATAGCATAAGCTATAAATCTTTTCTAGAAACTCCAGTCAACATTGTCTCTCTAAAGTAGATGAACAAAAACTAACAGTATCTTGCCCCCAAAGCCCTGCCTTCCCACCTTTTAAGTTAGTTACATAACTACAAATAAACCTATTTCATGGATCCCATAAGAAACGCAGTAAGGTCCAGGTCCTCTGAGTTTGCTCTCTGCACTCTCTTTGCTGGGAATGACAAATCCCAGGAACCACCTAGCTCAATCCTGGCCTGGTTTGGTGTTTGAAAGACTTCTTATTGACAATTTAAATTTTTTTCTTCCATTTCTTAAAAAAAAAAAAAAAAACCTCTCAAAGCTCTGGGCACACTGCAATAATAAGAGGATTTAGAAACAAATTGCTTTCAAGTCAAGTTAAATCACTGCAAACACTCATTTATCCAAACGCTGGTTGTTTCCCTCCTGCCTTTTCCAGAAAACGGTAAGGAAGAAAGCAACCCTGTTACCTAGTTTCAAAGTTTGTAACTATGTATATAAAACGCATTTGTGGGATCCTTAGCGCCCCCCAATTTCTGCCATACTTAGAGGCCAATGAAATACATGAGTGACCATTATCATTCTCATACACCAACCAGGACTTTTACCACAATTGATTTTGATACATCCCTCGAAATAATAACTACTTTCCCCTTCTGATTTAGGATGCAATTTGTTTTAGCCCATATGGTAGGCTCCTCTGGGGGGGGGGGTGTTGGGGGTAGGGGGTAAGGTTGTGTTCACTAGGTGTTGTTGCTCCCTTCGCGGTCCATAATGGGGGGAGGGGTGAAAGAAGGATGCAGTATCACAGGATATTCTGAGCTTCAAAGAGGTCGTGAACCCCACTACCGAGGCTTTTATTTTTGTAACGGCCTCACTAAATTCCGGGGTTCACCGAAGGAAATGTAAAAGGAAAATGAACTAAGAGGCCTTTTTAAGAGGCTTTTTTGTTTTGTGGGTGACGGGGTGGGGCTGCGTAATGGTTCCACGGTAAGGAGGCAGGGAAGGCTATTAACGCCAGTATCTGAATCTTGCCCCGAACAAAATGCTTTCTCACTTGCCCTCGGATGGAGCTACCTAGAGGGAGGAGGACGGCCGGGCTCGGGTATGTTCCCCCTGGCAGAAGACCCCGTCGTCACCCCGAAGGTCCCGGGCAGCCTCAGAGACCAGAAGTCAGAGAGGCGAGACCTCTAGAGGACCCAGGCCGGCGCGGACACAGGCCTTCGCGACCCAAGAAATCCTGCAGAGCCCCCAACAGGCGAACCCTGCCAAACGAGAGAGCGCCAAAGCAAAATTCTCTGGCTTGCCCTATGCTGCTTTCGCCGCTAGGAGACGCCTGTAACCCACGTTTGCAAGGAGAATTCCCGGCTCAAACACAACAGTTACCCAAAAAAAAAAAAAAAAAAAAAAATGCAGCTCAAGTGTTACAGTGGATGTAGTGATTATTTACAGGCAAATCTGGCCATCTCTCCACGTTCTCATCTTCACCTCTGGAAGGTCTGTGGCTCTCAGCGACGCCCCAAGTCGGCTCAAACTTCACCCACATTTTGAAAACACAAACCCTCTTCCTCAAACAATTTCTGGATCTGCATTGTCACTCAGCCACATGTCTCTCACACGCAAACACGAGTGCACTCGTGTGCACACACAGTGTTTCCAAACGTATAAATGAAAACATTAGAAAATTACCGTCATTTTAAAAATGCTCCGGAATTCTGATGAGTCAGTTGGAAGAGCTCAAAATATTTCATTTCAATCCTGCAGATCTAAAGAAAAAGGGGGGGGGTGGGATAGAAAGTACAGATGCAAGGCCGTTATTAATATTCAGATACACTATAATCTCCTTTTCATTGATCCACAGGTCCTTTTTATAAACTGCCACTCCATTCTCAGCAGTAGACACGATGCTAAAATCATTTTAACTGCAGTGGTTTTCTCTTGGCTATGGCCAGTAGTCAATTTACTGCAGCTGAAAAAGGATTAGCCATTTTTGCTGGCATCCTTTCCTTCTAACCGCTCAAAGGCAGGACCCATCTCCATGAAAGAGCCAACGGTGGGGGCGTCAGGGCACTAGACACGCACTCACGGGACTCACAGAGCCATGCCTCACTCTGTAATCACGCCTGTGGACACTCGCTCTCCTTAATTCCCTGTCACGAAGAAATGTCGACGTACCTCGGGGTTGGGTAAAGGGCTCTCCTTTTCTCGCAGGTTGTAGCGGTGTTACTCTCGGGTCATTCATTACCGGGAAGCCGCAGGGGACCATTCTACATTGTGGCATAAGAAGAAGACTGAACAGGGGCAGCTTTAGTGAATATACAACCCTCTACAGCCCATTAAATAATAATAATAAAAATACGCTTTAAAAAATCTTTTTCTTGGAGAATTGGCATTCATTCCACTCTCTAGCATTGAAGAGTTCGCGCTGTATTTTAACTTCACAAGAACTGGATGCATGGATGCACTGCTTTGCCCCCGCGTCACGGCAGTGGGCACTCAGAGCTCCTCAAGCGCATCCTTCAGAGATCGGAATGTGTGGTTCGGCGCTCCGTTGGGGGTTGCACAGACTTGCGCGCCGAGCCAAGGAGGATGGATGTGAGAACCGTTAAGTGTGCAAGAGAGTTCTCTGATACCCGGAGCCGCACAGACTAGGGCGCCGCATGCGCTCGGCCCCTGCCCACCTACCCATCTTCACCCCTGCCGGTGTTCTCAGCCGCCCCTCTGTTCTCAGCCAGCGGTCTTGTCTCAAACTGGGCAACAATCGGTGCCCCGGTTTAGCATGGGGGCGGGGAGGGGGATCTCCAAATGTCAGAAAAACCAGAAAATAGCCTTTATGCGCCGCCGCAGCGTAGCGCTTGGCCGGGTGAGGCGCAGGGATATCCGAGGCGCCTTGCAGCGCCCAGCGATGCTCCGATGCCAGCGAGTCGGGCGTTAGGCTGGCGTGCTTGAAGGCAGTGCTCAAATGAAACTCCTCAGTCATTGATCAAAGCGCTTTCAGTTTGAACTAGGTCCCCAAGGGAATTAATCTGTTTGGTAACACTGAGGAAGGGAAGAGGCAAATCTGATGGGTCTGCACATCTATAGTACCTGTCCTCCCACATCTCTTGGCGTGAATCCCTCAGTTTTTCAGGACCCACCTCCGCCCCACACTCCAACCCACACTTCACTCCTTTCCACACAGACCCTTCAGACCCTCACGCTTAGTTTTACACAATCTATATCTCTTAAAAAAAAAAAAAAAAAGTCCAGCTAATCTCTGCCAGAGTCCCCTAATTAGGTAACCCCTGTAGTTAGTGGCCCTTCTGCAACTTTTTCCCTTCCCGGTGATTTATTTCCACGATCAGTAGTAAAGGAAAATACCTTAAAGGAAAAAGAATGTTAGCGTCATTGGAAACCCCGCTCCCGAGAGAGGACACCGCTGCTGTTGCTATTATGTTTTCAAATTTGCTGATGCAAACAGGGGAACCTCTCTATTCCCTCTCCATTACCTGCGGCTGGGGATTGGGAACTTTCCGCGGCAGAGTCCCCAACCAGCGCCTCGGGACCTGCCGGGCTGTTCTCACTCTCACACTCACACTCACCCCGGCCTCCAGCCCGGACTCGGGTTCCATCCCCCCCCGCCCCGGCTGCCGAATGACGCACATGCTTGACAGCCAGATTGGCCAATTAGCGGTGACTCGGTGGGTGGTGCTCCTCAGCCATTGGTTGGCAGAATGAGGGCGCTGCGCAAAAACAGAAAAGCGGAGCGCTCGGAGCTCAGAAACTGCCAGCCGAGATCACAGGCTTTAGGGCTGAAGCAGGAGGAGGGAAAGACTGGAAGGAAGAGAGACAGGTTAGAGGGAAAGAGGCTTGGGAAGAAAACAGCAGGAAAGAAACTGCTCATCAACTTATAGAGAGGCAAATGATGGTGGAGGCGAGGACGGAGAGAGACAGAACTATGAAAGCCGAAAAATACAAATAGAGTGAAAGAAGAGAAAATGTCAAGAAGAACATCCATCCGGAGAAATGAAGAGAATGAAAGTTTTATGCTGCAGAGCCGTTCTATGTTTTTCCGGCACAAAATTCTCTTGCTGTTTTTAAGCCCTTTTGCATTTGCCAGCCGTTGACATTGAGGCATGTTCAGCGGTGCCAGCAGCATCTCCTCTTCCTTCTCCTCTTCCTCTTCATCTTCCTCATCCTCCTCCTCTTCCACCACCTCCTCCTTCTCCTCCTCCTCCTTTTCCTCCTCCTCCTTCTCCTCCCATCAGCAAGAAGACAAACCGAGGACAGTCTTGAAATATCGAAATTTCCTCCTTGGGATTTGCCAGCGCCGCGTTGCGCCAAGACTGTCGGAATAAAGGACGCTGACTATTGTATTATTATTTTATTAATTGGTCAGGGGGAAGATTACAGATGAGGAAAGGGGACGCCTGTCACCCTTCCTGCGCTAAGATTGAAAAATGAGGCTGATTTGGGGGAAGCCCTAAAATGAAGCAAAAGGAATAAGATTTTTAAGGACAGAAAGCCACAGGAGCCCCTCCACATAGCGCACTTTTATTTGTTTGTTTGTTTTTTTTAAGATTTTTTTTTTTTTTTTCGTGGTGGTGGGGGTGGTGATTGGGTGGCTGGCTGGCTGTGGGAAGCTGCTTCCTTTCCCTTTGGAGATGATTGTGCTATTATTCTTTGCCTTGCTCTGGATGGTGGAAGGAGTCTTTTCCCAGCTTCACTACACAGTGCAGGAGGAGCAGGAACATGGCACTTTCGTGGGGAATATCGCTGAAGATCTGGGCTTGGACATTACAAAACTTTCAGCTCGCAGGTTTCAAACGGTG
The DNA here is from genome assembly GCA_028534135.1 of Potos flavus. Classification (NCBI taxonomy): domain Eukaryota; kingdom Metazoa; phylum Chordata; class Mammalia; order Carnivora; family Procyonidae; genus Potos; species Potos flavus. The sequence goes on along the minus strand of CM052899.1, from coordinate 78,702,536 downwards.
CCCAACTCGCGGACCCCTTACTTGGACCTCAACCTGGAGACCGGGGTGCTGTACGTGAACGAGAAGATCGACCGCGAGCAAATCTGCAAGCAGAGCCCCTCCTGCGTCCTGCACCTGGAGGTCTTCCTGGAGAACCCCCTCGAGCTGTTCCGGGTGGAGATCGAAGTGCTGGACATCAATGACAACCCCCCCTCCTTCCCGGAGCCGGACCTGACCGTGGAGATCTCTGAGAGCGCCACGCCGGGCACCCGCTTCCCCCTGGAGAGCGCCTTCGACCCAGACGTGGGCACCAACTCCTTGCGCGACTATGAGATAACCCCCAACAGCTACTTCTCCCTGGACGTGCAGACCCAGGGGGATGGCAACCGATTCGCCGAGCTGGTGCTGGAGAAGCCGCTGGACCGAGAGCAGCAAGCGGTGCACCGCTACGTGCTGACCGCGGTGGACGGGGGAGGAGGGGGAGGAGGAGAAGGAGGGGGAGGCGGCGGGGGAGGGGGCCTACCCCCCCAACAGCAGCGCACCGGCACTGCCCTACTCACCATCCGAGTGCTGGACTCCAACGACAATGTCCCCGCCTTCGACCAACCCGTCTACACTGTGTCCCTACCAGAGAACTCGCCACCCGGCACGCTCGTAATCCAGCTCAACGCCACAGACCCAGATGAGGGACAGAATGGCGAAGTCGTGTATTCCTTCAGCAGCCACATTTCGCCCCGGGCGCGGGAGCTCTTTGGACTCTCCCCGCGCACCGGCCGGCTGGAGGTGAGCGGCGAGCTAGACTACGAAGAGAGCCCAGTGTACCAAGTATACGTACAAGCCAAGGACTTGGGCCCCAACGCCGTGCCTGCGCACTGCAAGGTGCTAGTGCGAGTACTGGATGCTAACGACAACGCGCCGGAGATCAGCTTCAGCACGGTGAAGGAGGCGGTGAGCGAGGGCGCGGCGCCCGGTACAGTGGTGGCCCTGTTCAGCGTGACCGACCGCGACTCAGAGGAAAATGGGCAGGTGCAGTGCGAGCTGTTGGGGGATGTGCCGTTCCGCCTCAAGTCTTCCTTCAAGAACTACTATACCATCGTGACTGAGGCCCCCCTGGACCGAGAGGCTGGAGACTCCTACACCCTAACGGTGGTGGCTCGGGACCGGGGCGAGCCGGCGCTCTCGACCAGTAAGTCGATCCAGGTACAAGTGTCAGATGTGAATGACAACGCACCTCGTTTTAGCCAGCCGGTTTACGACGTGTATGTGACCGAGAACAACGTGCCGGGCGCGTACATCTACGCGGTGAGCGCCACAGACCGCGATGAGGGCGCCAACGCCCAGCTAGCCTACTCTATCCTCGAGTGCCAGATCCAGGGCATGAGCGTCTTCACTTACGTGTCCATCAACTCTGAGAACGGCTATTTGTACGCCCTGCGCTCCTTCGACTACGAGCAGCTCAAGGACTTCAGCTTCCAAGTGGAAGCTCGGGACGCCGGCAGCCCCCAGGCTCTAGCTGGTAACGCCACTGTCAACATCCTTATCGTGGATCAGAATGACAATGCCCCTGCCATCGTGGCGCCCCTGCCTGGGCGCAATGGGACTCCAGCGCGCGAGGTACTGCCTCGGTCGGCGGAGCCGGGTTACCTGCTGACCCGCGTGGCCGCAGTGGACGCAGACGACGGCGAGAACGCTCGGCTCACCTACAGCATTGTGCGAGGCAACGAAATGAACCTCTTCCGCATGGACTGGCGCACGGGGGAACTCCGCACCGCGCGTCGGGTGCCGGCCAAGCGCGACCCCCAGCGGCCTTACGAGCTGGTGATCGAGGTGCGCGACCACGGGCAGCCGCCCCTGTCCTCCACTGCCACACTGGTGGTGCAGCTGGTGGATGGAGCTGTGGAGCCCCAGGGTGGGGGCGGGGGCGGTAGCGGGGGGTCAGGGGAGCATCAGCGCCCCAGCCGCTCTGGCGGTGGGGAGACCTCGCTGGACCTCACCCTCATTCTCATCATTGCGCTGGGCTCGGTGTCCTTCATATTCCTGCTAGCCATGATCGTGCTTGCCGTGCGTTGCCAAAAAGAGAAGAAGCTCAACATCTACACGTGTCTAGCCAGCGACTGCTGCCTTTGCTGCTGCTGCTGTGGCAGCGGGGGCTCGACCTGCTGCGGCCGCCAAGCCCGGGCGCGCAAGAAGAAACTCAGTAAGTCGGACATCATGCTGGTGCAAAGCTCCAATGTACCCAGTAACCCGGCCCAAGTGCCGGTGGAGGAGTCCGGGAGCTTCGGCTCCCACCACCACAACCAGAATTACTGCTACCAGGTCTGCCTGACCCCTGAGTCCGCCAAGACCGACCTGATGTTCCTTAAGCCCTGCAGCCCTTCACGGAGTACGGACACTGAGCACAACCCCTGTGGGGCCATCGTCACCGGCTACACAGACCAGCAGCCCGACATCATCTCCAACGGAAGCATTTTGTCCAACGAGGTAAGGCTGAAGCGAAAGGACCACCATCTCTCATCTCCTCCATCTGAAAGCCTCCTCTAGCCCGGCCCTTGTATCTCTGGTGCACTGTGTACTTATATTTAGGATATTAACTTATTTGTATCTTTGTGGGGGCAGGAACTGGGGGGAGGCTATCCCACCCCTTCGTATGTAACCAACTTCGTGTTGTCCCTAATTTTCTGCGCTCCACCCCTCCACATTTACTTTCATTTCCTCCCCTTGGTGCTTTGCCACCTTGGTTGGATCCTCCTTCTTCCCTCTGGCAAAGTTCCTTTAAAATCCTAACCCCTTCTCAGTCCTTTCCCTTCTCAGAAATCTGAGGGTAAAGGGAAGAGTGCACGGGGGAGCAAGGGAATTGCGATGGAGGGACTTTCTGGTACTGGCAAACGTCTTTTCTCTTTGAGTTTGTCCCAGGCATTAATAAAGTTAATTCTGTTTGCTTTGTTTATCGATGCTTTCAGTCGCGTGTAAAGTAAGCTATAGATTGTTTAACTTCGCACAGTTGTCTAAACTCAAATGCATGTTTTAGTGAATAAGTTATCAGATCCTTGTCCTCTGAACTCGGGTTGCAGAAAAGCCTTCAGTTCTGCTCTGGACAGCATTTACAGACGCTCCTGAAACCCAAAGCCCACACAGTGTGAATTTGAATGAAGTTGCTTTGGCACAAATCCCTGTAAGCAAAACTAACAAAAGGCTTAAACAATTGTTACCTTAAATATATCTTTTAGCTAATAATCACCTTTTGCCACTGTTCTTGATAAATCGCTGCTGTTGGCTTTCTTCCTCAAAGAATTTGGCTTGTCAATTCCGATTTCTTTTTAAAAGATGAAGTGGCAAAGTTGGAAGGAGGGAGGGAGGGGAAGAACAGAGTTGATTTATGTACAAGAAAGTTTGGACCAGAAAAGGTGTGTGGATGGTGGAGGTGGGGAGGAGGATGCAGAGGGTGTTTGGAGGGGGAAAACTGAGGGGAGGGGTGATTATGAATTCCTTTCTTGGCAGGTTATTTTATTTATTTGAGTCTTAGATATTATTAATTGACTTTCATGAATATTTGTACAGCTCATTTGTATCTTAAGCACATTTTGAAAATAAACAACAAAATAATTCCATAAAATATCCAAACTTTTTGCTTATTGAGCGTGCTGTTTTTCTTGTGTCAACCAGTATGCACCTAAACACTTTTTTAGGCCACTGAAAGAAAGACTACAGAGTATACCTAGGTTGACTCTATTAGGGACAATAGTTTATGGGCCCTAGCTACGAGGTCATTTGCATTCTCTCCTTAAGAACACACACACACACACACACACACACACACACACACACGCACACACACACATTTAAAATTGGCTTTTTATTTTTGTAATTTTTTAACCTTTACTGAAAATCTAGACTGAAGTGTCTCTGTGTATTGCCCTTCCCTTACCCAGCAATCACTAGGGTGAGGTCTTAAAACAGCTTGAAAATTCATAAAACTATACACAATTACTTAAACTAGACTCAGATCCTAACCTCAGAAGAAGACTATTAGTTAAGCCCTTAGCATTCAAATGCTCTTGATTTATTTATTTTTTTTCTAGACTAAACACCAGCGAGCAGAGCTCAGCTATCTAGTTGACAGACCTCGCCGAGTTAACAGGTATGGACTTTCTTTTTTCCCCCCATAGCTTGGTGTGTGGACAGTTTACTACCTACTAAAATTAGGAATTAGGTGTATTGTCCAATATTAAAATATAAGATGTATAAAGTATCTCCATCTAGGTCAGAACATAAATACTGATTATGTTGGGGTTCCTAGACAATACATTAAAAATATGGATATAATTCATCTATATAAAACTTACTGAATATATTTAAATATTTTATCAATTTATACTCCTACACTGCTCCTGATAGTCTCCCTATTCCAGGTGAATATAATACTCTCTTTTATGAATATATATACACATATATATAATGCTAATCATAGCATAATGACTAAAGTGACATGTCTTAAAGGCTCAAACTGACTGCTCTGCTCAGTTTTAAAGAATTAGGCTTAAGGTGATGAAAACTAGCTTTCTGCAGAAATAAAGCTAATTGAGAGGTTTATGAATCTGCAGCACCATTGGTGACCATATGGTGGCAGAAGAATGTTTTCTGTGTTTCTTCACCTTTTTTATTCTAATATTCACGTTTTTGTACTTCTAGTTCTGCATTCCAGGAAGCTGACATAGTAAGCTCTAAGGACAGTGGTCATGGAGACAGTGAACAGGGAGATAGTGATCATGATGCCACCAACCGCGGCCAGTCAGCTGGTAAGTGTGTTCAAAAGGCAATGCTGACTTTTATAGTTTGTTGTTATTGTTGTTGTTAAAGGTAAATCTAGAAAGAATGATGTCCTGGATAATTTTCTGTAGGTTTAAGGTTGGTAAGTCCACAGGAAAATGGTGTCATTCTATGTTGATAATTATATATTCAAGGAGGATTATAAAAACCTAATGTTCCTTTGGGTAAAATTAGAGATTCATTGTGAAATATGATAGAATATAAGCTATTTCTTCCTTACATAATGTTCTTTAGTGTAATCATATTGCATAAAAAGACCTATAGATTTCTCACCTGGTCCAGGCCTCGGTCTTCAGTCAAGTAAGGTATTATTAGACTTGTTTATGGATGAGGTAACTGAAGATGAATGAAATTAATTGACCTGCACAAAGTCACAGAGAATAAGTGGATGATTGGGAAATAGAATCCAAATTTCTTCCTTTTGAGAGCAATGCATTTTGCAAGCCACTGACTATTGAATGGGAGAAGGAAAGATGATTGAAAGTCATGAATAGGCTGAAAGCAGGATTTCCAATGCTGGGTTCTTAGGCTTCAGGTCATTAGTAAACATTTTATAATGTATATTTTCTCAAGCATCCTAGGTTTCCCCATATTTTCTTTTATTTTCCCCATATTTTCAATAGGGTCCCTGACCTGTCAAAAATTGAACCCCGTATGTATTTGTATGTGAGGTTAATGATAGCCACTGATGGGGTTGCAGTGTAATACATATATTTTATATTGTTTGTTTTACTCTTTTCTATATAAATTGAACTGTTAAGTTTGATAGGATGCTGATAATTCTGTTTACTAATCCTTAAAGAAAACACTTTTAAAAATAAAACATATACCCTATAATAATGAAAATGATTTCACAATGGTTGGATGTTCTTTCCACTTCATTTGCATTTCAACTAAGAAAGGTGCCTGATGATTTTTTTATTTTACTTTTTATTTTTTGATTGAGTTTTGTGTTTTTCTGACATGTAAAGAAATGGAAAGGCAAATTAACCTTTGTAACTTATAAAAATGTCCATCGCTAGATTCAACTCTGTTTACTTGATTTTGAGCTTTATTTTGGTTAATGATGTAACCACAGAGAGATAGAGCCCTCATTTTCAAGGTAACCTTGGTCCTAGAGAGCACACATTCCTTAACACACTTGGTGGACCTCTGAATGGTGCTGAGGCAGTGTGTCAAAGGGCAGTACCCGCCCCATGGTCGCCTGGCAGCGGTGGTTACTGCAAGCCTCTCACTTGGCTAATGTGTGCTGTGTCTGAGACTGCCTTAACCTTGGGAAATACAGGCAGGAGGAGGGGGAAAAAAGGCTGCTCAAGGGTCTCTTTATATTGCTGCAAGTCATTAATATGCAGACCTAATGAGACTTGAGAACTGCCAAGAATCCCCGGAGGTCCCTGCCCCTTGCGGGCCTTCACGCTAAGTGAACAGAGCATCTATTTAGTGTCTGGGAACCTGACAACAAACCAGATCTTGCCAGAAGTTTATATTTGAGTACAAAGTCCCTTTCATTTTTGGCCTATATATGGCATATGATTTATTGTTATCTTTAAAAAGCTGTACATTTAGAATTGCTCATTCCTATTCATTTTTCAGGGTTTTGAATTTAAGTTAGCCTTTTTAAACTTTTAAAACAAAATGTTTAATATTAAAACAGTATCTGCTGCATGTTTCCTTGGGTGCATTTTATTCTTTTCCCACTCTCCCACCGCCTGCTTTGTTTTTTTCTGCAGCACTCCAGTCTCAATGAACATTTCAATTAGTTTAGTCCCTCAGACATAATGAGCTATAATAACCTAACCAAAGAAAGAGAAACGAATAAACATCTGCAAAAAGTGCTAAATTTGGAAGATGGGTGGGAATAGATTCTTACCAATGTGCCTTCCCGGTACCTATTTTATTTCTCAGGGACTCAATGTTGCCATTTTGGTAATATTTCTTTCAGATTATTTGAGATGTCAGAGCATTAAAAGGAAAACTAAAATGTCAAATTGTGTTCTCAAAAACATTTTTAAAAAGCAAGGCAGTTTGTATTTTTCTTTATCAATGGCAAAAAAATTTTCCCTATCTTTACATTCTTAAACATGAAAAGTGTTACAGAATTAATTTATTTTTGTATTTCATTGGCAGTTCTAGGGCAGCCGCAACATACTGAGCACAATAATTGTTGTTTGAGAATTGTAATGACACACTTGTATTAAGAAGTAATCTCATCTTTTTGTGCTGAATTGCAATCAGATTTAATATGTCTAATTTTATTGTAAGAATGATTTTGAAGTGTTTTCTTTTTTAAGTATAAAACCCTACTGCAGAGAATTGAAATGCATTTACTTTAATGACTTTCTCCAGTTCGCACTGATGTTGTGTGCCGTAAACTTTATAGCAAGCAGCTATAATATTTCCTAAAAGTTGAACCCATTTCAGGTGAATAAGTACCTCTGTTTTATTTTCTTGTAAAGCCAGGTATTGATGATCTTCCAATTTTGTAATATTTAGGAAATATTATTCACAGCACATCTATTTCCAGGTTTACAATATGGAAAAGAATCATACCAATAAGTAAATTTTACTTGGGCAGTTTTTAGGGGGAAAACACCAAGTTATCAAGGAAAAATAATACGAGAAAGACATAGACCCTGAATTCTGTCCTTCAGTCTGTACCTCATTCTATATTACATTATATGCCCTATTGAGCTTAGTGCTTCACCTGTTTAAACTTCTTAGCTTTCTATTTCTCAATTTCCTTTTCTGTGTTAACATTATTTTGTATTTATTTATTTAGATATGCCTTCTATTTATTCTTCTATGAATAGTTTTCTTTTTTGTTCTTTCTGCCTTACCCCCCCCCCTTGCTTTTCTCCTTTCTAAGCCATTTGCAGTCACCAATCTTGTTCATAGAAGGGCTTTAAACACGGAGGCAGCTGCACACAGAATCACATAAGCTTTTTCAGTTTTCTACTGCACCTGGCTCCATGTGTGAAATTCTTCGGCTTGACCACTGCTCTGTGGCGTTTTCTTTCTATAGCCTTGTCAAGGTGCTTTCCGTTTTTTTCAGTGCACTATTGATATATTGCTTAGATATGGCAGAAGTCCAGGGAGATGTGGTAAATTTATGCATAAACCATCACAAGAGGAAAATCTGATTAATCACAACTTAAATAGCCAAAAAAAGTCAAAGTGTACTTAAAAGAAATATAGTTTCACTTTTGTTTAGTATTCATTAGATTAAAAGATTATTTTTCTGATTCGCAATACTGATACAGTTTAGTTGCATATCTTAAACGTTTTAACATTATTGCAGGTACATCTAAGGAGATATATTCAGTTGTAAGAATGTTTTTTGCCTCATTTATTAAATATTTGCAATATGCATATTCCTGGAATTAATTGCACCTTCTTAAAAAATACATTGAAGAAGATAACCCTAATAAGTTATTCTGTTAATGTTACTTGTTATGGTGTACCTAAAAATTGTCAAGTCGCTCCTTCTTGTAAGTTTTTCTTTCAGTTACAGTTAGCTTCTAAGTGTTTATTTTTTAATTAATTATTGATATTGATACTTGATACGTGGTCAATATTAGACTATACGTAAAAAGAAATAAAGTGATTTGAATTGTCAGTATCTTCAAACTAGTAGATAAAGTATATCATGAAATTTGTTCAGCCGTTGGAAACTACTACATTATCAACAAGATAATTTTTGTTTTATCAAAAGTACAAATTTCCCTTTCCCAACTCCAGTAAGAATTTACATACTGCCCGATTAGTGTCTGGACTTATAAATAAAATGAATTTACATGATTATTTGCAAAAGCTTATTCAGGTTTCTGGTGAAAATCTGAACTACAAATTGATGTTACAGAAAGATTTATAATTGGAAAAATACATGAGGAAATATTAGAGAAAATGGAGAAAAATATAAACATTTTGAATGATAAGTAGGGAGAAATTTTGATGTACATGTTTGACTTTTTCATGAGTGAATTACGTTGATAAATATCTGCCTATGAGCTATATTTTCCTAAAAATTATAGCAACTTTTGTGGTTGTAATTATTATCTCTCCATTTTTTGGTGCTAAGTGGTTAAAGGAGGACTGGAAATTTCTTCAAAAAATTAAGTACTGATTTTCTTTAAAATTAATTTATCACGTTATGAAAATTAAACATTTTTATGAAGCCTTGATGTATGAAGAAGAAATGTACCCATAACTTTATATGATTACACTCATCAGAAAACAGCACAAATTGAATACAATTATAATATTTTTGAAATGACAATTCGTTCTCAGTGGTACTATTACTGACTAAAGGAACAAGTTATTTGCTGGTTAAAAAATATGTATTTAAAATTTGTCTAAATATATCTTTGCATAACAGGCAGTCTATCACATCAGCTGTCATGCCTTGTAGAAAGGTTTTTTTCTGAGAAGTTGGAAAAATAAATAAGTAGGAGAAGAAATTTCAAATAATATATATATGTTGAGATATTTCTTAGAAAATACCAAAACTTCAAAACTGAGGTATGGTTGGCCTGTATTTTTCTGCTGTACAAATCTCACAGGTTCTATAGTAAGGGCATTTGAATAAGAAAAACTAAAAATCAAGTTAAATTTATTTTGTCTTAGGCTTTCAATTTGAGCTATTAAAAAATTCCAAAACAATTTGAAAGGCATGCATTTCTTGCCCTATAATACCAGGCATTCCAGTATGTAATGTAATTTATCACAACAAAATTTAAATATACTTCTGCTTATTTGGTCATTAAATAATATATTTAATGCGACTGGGGATAAATGAAAAAAAGGTAAAATACTGTTAGTCTTTTAGAGACTCCCTGAAGTGAGGAATGATAATAGGAACATTTATCTGGTTCTCAAACTATATATCTAAAAGGCAAATGATTTGAAATTTGTTGATGTACTCTGTTATTTTTCTTTGAATTTTGTTTCTATGTCTGATATTTTTTTCCTTATGAGAAATCGATACACTTGCTTTATCAGTAAAACTGGTGAAATATACTCATGCACAATTTGTGGCACCAAATTTCTCATTCTGGTTATATAAAGCTGTGTTATTACTATGGGAATCACACTTTAAAAGGACTAGTTCATAAATATACTAAGAACATTATTTACAAGTGTTTTCTTTCTTCTGTCAAGTAAAATTATTCTTCCAACAAAAACTTTATCATATTTCGCATTTTTGTTGTTATGCACATGATATACTTACATCATCTAAGGAAATTTTAACTAGCCTTTAATAACTAAAGAAGCTGAAAACCAGAAAACCTTTAACTTCAAGAGAAGAAAATGGGCACAATTGAGTATACACTATCTATAAAAACAAGTTCTATTGAAAGTACCTTCTAATATAATCAAACATCTTAATAATGTTGACAGACTAGTTTATTATAACTTTTGAGAGATTATCATATTTAAGAATATGAGAGTCCGTGGGTACAGGTGCTCCAAAAGACATGGAAGATTATTAATGGTTCCATGTAGTATATTTAAAATGATATTTATCAGTCATGTGAGGAAAAATTGCATTAATTCCAAATTTTGCATTCTATACCCATCTTTATTAGGGTCTAATAATACAATTCGATCTTACTATTTGAATTAATTCCACCAACTTCAAATTTAATGTCTTGAATTTAATTTTCAAACGAATGATAGCTCATAATAACTTGACTTTTAACAGTAGTTCCACCTATCGAAAAAGTCTTTTTTTCTCTATCACACTGCAAATATGGAGCATTTCTAGTACAGTATTCAAAATATAAATCTCTCTGGTTCTATATATTCTGCCTACCTCGTTTGTCAATGTGTATCAGGGACATTGTCCTTCCCTTACTCTTTTTCTTTCAGTTTCTTTCTACATATCTCCTTGAAGAAATTGAATAAAAAAACTAAGCTGCTCTGGTGTCTAGAAAAACATTGACTTGTTTTACATGCTTTCTAAGTCTGGTTCCTTATCCTGGTTTCAGCTCACGTTTAAGTTCCTCAACAGTTCACTGATCAGTAATTTATTTCCAGGCTTACGCATGACAATTATCAATGGAACATTATAATCGAAGTCAGACTTGGTATTATACATAGTTTAATTTAAAATAAAAAAGTCATAAAGTGAGATTAATATATGATAAGAAGCTTCGTTTTATTTCTTTAAACATAATTTACATAATTAACGGTTTTGAACTCTGAAATACTTGCAGATAATCTAGAAGATTAATACTCTGAAAAAATTTTTTCTATATTTTATTTATACAGATGTTAACATACACACACAAACAAGTAAAGCAATTTGTGACACAATACCAACTAAAACTGACTCAAGACTTCAAATCACTCACGGTATTTATAAGAAGAAACAATCAGATGGGTTCATTAAACGAATATTAGTCCGTCCATTAAAAAGAGAAATTCATACTTATGGATTTGAGAGTTTCTTTTATACAGAATAATCATGCTCAAATTACTTTAAATTGATCCTGTTTAAAAACATGTGCAATAAATGTGTTAGTATGTTTAGAAAACTATTAAAATGTGATTTGGGTTTATGTACTTCTTTTTCTGCACGGGGGTTGGTTAACAAAATGAATATCAAAAAGTATTCTATAATGCTCAGAAATTGTTATGCTTTGCTTAAGAAACTGAACTTTCTTAAGTTATAATCAGATAATGTTGAATAATTTTGTCAATCTTTGGGAGACAATGAAACTTGAAGATGTCATTTGAAATCTTAATATTCTCAGATTAGTAGGGAAACAGTTCTGTGTTGACTAGGACAAGTTTTTCCAATATGGAATAAGTAATAAAGTATTTGTCAATAGTATCTGCAGCTTACTCACAATACACTTGATTACCTTGGGTCACTAATTACAGTAATTTGTTCTGGGTTTGTCTGCAGTGGTAAGTGATAAGTGGTTTGTAGTAATATGGGCTACCAGAATGTCATTGAAATATACCTTTTAGGGTCATTTTCTGAGAACTTGAGAAAGCATGCTCTTGGCCACTCATGAAATGCTTCATTCTTGTTATTTATCAGTTTATCAATATGTGAGCTGTATTTCTGTTGAATTTCACTTTTTATTTCATATCCAGATTTCATAATCTAAATATCATCATTTTTGCTTCACATAGTTCTGAAGTTTTTGTCTCTAAGGAAAAAAAAATGTTGGATGCCTTATCATCATTAGAGATTATGGATTATAAAGGCTTTACACTACGAATTTCGCCAGAGATTAAAAAAAAATATTCGTCCTTTTTCTACTCACCATTCCCTAATTATTTGAATAATTTAGAGCCAGAATTTTTTCCCAATACTCTGAGAATTTTAGAAACATCTACCTCAGGGTCCTCTTTGCTAGAAGTCTAACTCTTTGGAAAATATTACAAAGACGTTTTTGGTTCCTACGAGGTTAAGGCAAGAAAACTTTGGCAAAACACATTCACCCAGCACTCTTTATGTCACCTGTAATCTCTCACATTAGTGAAACTTGAATCTGTAGTTTCCTTTTTTTTTTCCTGCTTACAGGTATGGATCTCTTCTCCAACTGCACTGAGGAATGCAAAGCGCTGGGCCACTCAGATCGGTGCTGGATGCCTTCTTTTGTCCCCGCTGATGGACGACAGGCTGCTGATTATCGCAGCAATCTTCATGTTCCTGGCATGGACTCTGTTCCAGACACCGAGGTGTTTGAAACTCCAGAAGCCCAGCCTGGGGCAGAGAGGTCTTTCTCCACCTTTGGCAAAGAGAAGGCCCTTCACAGCACTCTGGAGAGGAAGGAGCTGGATGGACTGCTGTCTAATACACGAGCGCCTTACAAACCACCATATTTGAGTAAGTATTACATAAAAGGCTTTATCAAAGTATTCCCTTTGAGGGAATAAGTTCAACATGCCATTCTTCTTAATAAAAATAGAGTTCAGGTTGTTTTCAGAAATAAGATAAAAGTGACTCTTGGAGGTAGGCAGCACTTTACTATGGAAAAATGAATATACTTAATAAGGAGACAGGTTCCTGTGTTAGGACATGGTTGTTGACAACAGTCAAACATAACTTTTGATGTTGAATACATTTTTCCAATGTGCTTCATATTTCCTTTGAATATTGCTCTCTTGCTTACTTGATTTCCATGTGTTTTGAAGGGCTTAATTAAGATGGAAAAACATCTCTTGACACTTGAGTCACTGGGAGATTTCTTTCTTTTTTTTTTTTTTTGATGCCAGCATTATCGCATAATCATCCTTTTCCATAGTGACATTAAACATTTTAGTCTAAATTAGGAAATCAGTGCAGCCATCACTTTGACCATTCAATGCAATTGAGTACTATGTTCATATGGAGTAAGTCTCTGATCAGAATCAGAGGAACTGTGTGATGGAAACATAGAAATAAAGCAATATTCTTCATTTATTTAAAATAATATGTTATTCTAACATGGAGACATTGAAAACTGTACTCAGCTCTTTCAATATTGGGACCATATTCTCTAAGTGGATTATTTTATACAACCACTGTGAAAATAAAAATGCTTAGAGATTCTGTAGTGTATTTCCTTTGAGGATCTTGGTAATGAAATGATCCTGTATTCTCTGCTACATAGTTATCTTTTCCTTTTAGTTAATGAGTAAATGCCCCTGACAATTCAATAGTTTGGTCAAACCATATAAACTAATGTTTGATAAAGATGAAACTCATAAAAACTCAGTCAAAAGATGACTTTTATCTTATATAGCAAATCCAACGTACATGATGTTTTCTTTCTTTCCTCTTCTAGTATAAAAAATCATGGAATCATAAGCTAGGAACAAAAATGAGACAGATTGCAGATGTGTCATTTCTTTTATGATTTATGGAAAGGGAGGGAAATCGAAAAAATACTGAAAGGAAAGAAAAAAGCTAGAAGAACATGTATTTTAGCTCTTGTGAATGTAAATATGGAAGGCATGGATTGAGTGCATTGAGGACAAGATTGCTACTCTAGACATTCATAAGTCCTATGAATAAAGGAATAGATCTGCCACTGCATATACACATTGTGTTGGCAACAATGATTAAACTGTTTTATGAAGGTTTGCCTTCAACTTTTCAAATTACTTGGAAATACCATTATCCCACACATGATATAGTAAGTATTTTAGCATTTCAGAACCAAATAATTGCTCCTGTCTATAAACTATTGATATTTTTTGCTTTATCTTTTGAAGTTAAAAAATACAAGGAGAGCATATATACTTAAGGGAAGTGTTGAAATGTCTAACATAGAAATTTGGATGCTAAAGTCCTAACGTTTAGCTCACACATCTACACACATTAGTGATTTAAAATAGCCTAAAATAGTTATGTGTGTTGCTAGAAATCAAAGAATGCATATATTATTTAATTAAGAAAATTAAGATCTGTTTGCATATTACTCAGATATGGTAAAATAAATTAGTTTTTAAAAACTATTCTATTTCTTTCTGTGTTAGCCAGCTCACACCACTCAAAATTTAGGGTTTGGGATGAAGTGTGACCTGGCTGAAAAATAAGCAGAAATAGAAGTATTTTGTTGTTTTTACTTATACTCTCCTTAGTTCTTCATAGAACTTCAGCTTTTAGTGTTTAATGTTATCTTAGACTTATACAATTATCTTAAAAATTACATCATGGTTCTGATTTAATAGACATAGGCAATTTTATGGTTAATTTGATAGTATAAACTACAAATAAAAAACATTCCTGACCATTTGCCCTCCAAATTCACACGACGATAGTTGTTAATATCTGTACTATTTATCATCAAGAATGGAAATATTCTCATCTTCTAAATTGAAAAGAATGTCCCTTACATAATTAAACTAAAAACTTGGCACCTATAACTTGTTTTTAATCAGAATGTTTAAGTAATTATTGAGGTAGTAGTTTTCTTTTGTTGAACATGCATTTAGTTCTTTAGTGAACATAACGTTTATTTAATCTTAAGAAAGTAGCTGAATACTTATTTATTTTTGTAGAGCTCTAAAAATAAAGCCTAATGAAGCTACCACTGTCATTTATAAAATGATCAGGAAATGGTAATATGCTTAATAATACAAATGAGATCACTGTCTATATCCAAGAACTTCCCATTTCTATACTTCTGGTTGCTAAATTTAAAATTAAAAATCGCAAGGAACCAACTTCTACACAAAAGTACATGTACACACATGTTAAAAAACAAGTGATTTGTGTTTTTTTAAATGCCCAAATACAACTATATTTCCTTTTTTTTTTTAATGTGTAAGAAAAGATCCACAAACAGTATAGATGATGCATTTTATCTTTTAAATCAGGAATAATTTTGAGAACGTCAATTCAAACTCGTTAGTCATGAGCACTTTTTGAGCATGCTTGCTCTTATTTTTGTTATAATGCTGTAGTTTGTTATTACTCTGATGAAAACCAAAAGGATACACTGAAAGATTAAAGAAATAAATTTAAACGTAGAAAATGGTCATATACAAAACAGTGTTTAGATTTATCTTAAAATGCTAATGAATTTTAGTGTAGCTTTACCTTTTTCAGAGACATAAAAATACTAAAATATCACCTTAACTTTTAATAAAAATTAATCACTGTTTTTGACACTTATTAAAATAAAATATAAAAAAAATTATTACCTGGAGTTTAAAAATAACACCACATTTTATTGTGAAGAATTCAAGAATTTCTTTAGTATTGTAGACATCTTATTTAAAATAACAGCCTTTCAAATGATGCAATGTTACTCAGAAAAAAAATGAGCATGAAAATGATTTAAGTTCAAGAGTATAATAGATTAAAGCTATATTATTAAGATAATTTAAAAAAACCCAATAGTTAAAACAATATCTTTAATACTACTTTTGCAATCATTCTTACTTATGATTTTGGCTTCACATTTTGAACATCATCGCTTACAACTTTTGTTAGTAAATAAGCATATCTTTTGGTTCAAATCAGCATAAACAGTACAGTAGTAAAGGTGTAAGGATTCATTATTTGGAAACTCATTGATTTCTTGTCAATAAACCTAATAAATGCCTAAGAATTGACAACAATCAAAAGACAAATAACCAATGAAATTTCATCTAAAATACATTTGTGAAAATCCTTCTTTCATTTATTTAAAGGGTCATACAGTAATAAATTATATTGAACGAAATGAAAAACATACATTAACATAATAATTTTTTAAACCCTTAATTCATGAAGTTTTCTAGACTCATAAGACTGTAGGGAACTATTTATTGAAGTGTCATGGTCCATCCTCTGTTCACATTTCACAACATTTAGACTAGTCCATGTATGCCAAAAAAATTACTAGTTTTCTCCTGACCTAATTTTATTTTTGCCTACTTTTTGAATCCTTTTGAAACTTCAGTTCAACTCAATCTTAACACAAGAAAAGATGTCAGAACTTTGAAACATCGCATTTGAAAAATTGCTGACGTTTTACCTAGACTTTTTTTCAGTAAACATCATTTTGAGAAAATTCTTTTGGGCATCTATGTTATTTCTATGGTGCACTTCAAGTTTTCAGTTGATTAAAATTGTAGAGCGTGTTTTGTTTAGACATATCTCTTTCAATCCCTTCATTATCTCAATCTGCCTTCTGTGAGTTTTCGTAATTTGTTGAACTCAATAGTGTGGTAAGAGCATACATAAGATTCAAAATAAAACAACTTTTCTTATTGGTACACGTTACCCTCATATTTATGAATCCTTGTATATGTTTTCTCTGGGATTTCTATATTCCTGTAATGTCATAAACATAGCATCAGTTTATCAAATATTAAAGTCCATAAATAAGCATTATTATACATGGCCTTTTTAACACTTCTGTCTCATAGGTCCATACATCACTAAATAAATGGACATCTTTTTCAGGATATTTTTTTTCCTAGCACATATGTTAATTTTAGTACATATGTTCCCTTTTTCTCCAAGTTGTGTTACTTTTTTATAATATCCTATTTCTGAGACTTTTGCTTCTCTCACTCTTCTTTATAAGAATAGCTCTAGATTTGTGAATCTAATTTTCTCACTTTTTTAGTTAAAACCTTTGTGACAAATCCCTGGTCTTTGAATCATACCAGTCCTTCTGTTTTTCATTAAATTCCTTTGTTTAGTAATTTAAGAATTGATCTCTCATAATTAAAATAGTTTACTCACCTCAGTTTTGTGAGCAGGAAATAAATGATAACTCATGGCCAGGAAAAAACCCAATCCCAGTTCATATTCTCTGGACATCTACCATTAGATGTAATGTTCACTGAATTTTATATTTTGCTTCTTTGAAAAATGATAATCTATTCACAATTTGTATTCTTACTGCAATTAGCTGATACAACAGCTGCCTGGAACCTTCCTGTAACTCCAGATAACAGATATTATCACATTATCTTATTTCTTCTGTAGTTGTTCAGTAACAGTCTACCTCAATTAATATGACTTCAAGTGAAAGCTATAAAAATCCTTCTGAGGTGAATGTTCATTTTACATCTATACATCTGGCAATTTCTGTAGGCAATTTGTTCACTTATTCAGACATCAGTGCTTCTCAGTGACTTATCACATGTCATTTAAAATTTGTGCCTTTGGGTGCATTGGACCTGGTTAGTATCCAATACTCTCTTGGCGTATTTAGACTCATTATCCAGCTATGCATATTATAAATGCTAAATAATTATGTGATTAAAAAAGAATGAATGGCTGAATGAGTGTTTTTAAAGTACCCAGATAATCTTAAATGCTGTCGTTATACTTTAATTCACACACGCGTCTGCACACGGGTTTGTTTTATTTTGTTTTTTTTATCTCCAGGCAAACTTTCTTTTCTTCCAATTTTTAAAATATGTTTTAAATTAGTTATACTTTTCTTGTGCTATTACCTACAAGTTTTTATAATGGGAAAGAGATAGTAAACTCATTCAAAATACTGATATGTACATATCCAAGGTGCTTTGTAAAATATGATAGAGTTTTTCAATACTTTGAGACTTTAAACAACTTTGGATTCATTCTAAGAACTTATATTCTAAAAAGGTGTTAAATTTGTTTCATACTTGTTAACTCTTTTAGAATTTTAAATACTCCCTTTACATACCAGATCTTTGAGATAATCTTTCCTTGACATATTTTATTTACTAGCAGCTTTCATAGTTTAGGTCTTATCTTTCACTTCTTTGTAAAGCTAATAGACATAAATTTTCATCTAGTGTAGTTATATATTTTTCTTATGCTAATTTCCATGCAAGAATTATTTATTTGCATGTTATTAATTATATTTTTGAACTGACAGATACATAGCTAAATAAAAACTATATTTAAGGGTATATAGAGAAAACTTAATTGATAAAAGTAGTTTATATCTTTATTCAATATTTTACACTCCTTAGTATATGAGTCTCCATCTACTATTTAAAGAAGTTTATTTCATGCATACTTTGCATTATATTGAGCTAACATTTAGCATGTTAATATTATTTATATACCTCATTTTATATTACAGATCATTTCCATCCTAATTCTTATTTTGTACATTGGAAGTAAATCCACATAAGCACTTATCCGTCATGTGAGCCTAACAAAGGAAGATTATCAATTAAAATATAAATAGAATTATTCAATGAAAAGGATTATCTACTTGGGATTTTTTTTTCCTGCCTCATCATACTGAAGATGTGTGGGTCAAAATTCAAATGCATTAAGATCTAAAGATATTGTAAAGAAGTCTAGAACATATAAACTCAATTGCTTATAAATATCATTAAACATTATTTAATACTCAATGTACTAGACGTTTTTTGGGAGTCTGCGTCTTCTAAAGTCCTTTTAACAGGAATTAGATAGCATCATTTAGACAATATAGCTTGGAAACTGTTTTGAACTGTGAGGTTCATTGTTCAGGATTAAATAATACTATCAAATTAGGACTAAACTCAGCATAATGGGAGTCAATTTAATGTTTCCCAAGGTATAATAAAAATCTTGGCAGTTTTCTATTAAGGTCCAATAAGACTCCCCAATTACTACATTAGTGACCCCTGATCACCTACATCAATTTAGGTGAGGAGAGTATGGAGGATTTGAAAACATTGAATCCCAAATATAATTACACACAAAAGGATATGGATAAAGACAAATTATAAGCTAGAAATTTTCACAGATAAAAATCAGGGTTTTATCTCTGAATCTTTCATTGATACATTTATGACATTATATTTATACATTATACCTAGGCACATACTATTTTATTTTTCCTAGAAATATCTTTCTTTTAACTGTGAAG
Source organism: Potos flavus (assembly GCA_028534135.1). NCBI lineage: Eukaryota > Metazoa > Chordata > Mammalia > Carnivora > Procyonidae > Potos > Potos flavus. Next base: position 78,683,430 of record CM052899.1, on the reverse strand, counting down.
ATTGAAAAGATTATAGGTGAACTTAATTTCAACAAAATTTCCATAATCTGTACAGTAGAGTGTTACTACAAAATTTCCATAATCTGTAGAGTGTTATTAAATTATCAGTGACAAAAACATTATCAATGACAGCTTTTAAGTCATGGAATTCAACAGGTGATTATAAACATATTTTCTGTGTTTCATTTCATGATTCTGCTGTGTGGATACTTTTGTGCATATAGATATCTCATATAGAAACATTATATTTTTAATTTTATTTATTTTTTAATTATATCTGTCAATTATTTGAATGCGATTATTTAACTAATGGCTACTTCATTATCAGAAGCTGCTAAACATGAGAATATAGTGTTTTTTGAGAAACAGTTAAGTGATGTAATCATTTTGGTCTATTTCTTTATTTTTTAAGATACTGATTGTATTTTTTGAGGACCAGTTCACAGTGCGTATTATAGTAAAATTAATCATAATGCTTTGGAGGAAATAGATGTCTGTATTTTGAGGAAAACATTATTGTTACTGTTTGTAAAAATATTATAATAAGTAGGACTTTTTTCCTCTTTTTATGTTGCATTAGACACAATCCTACCCTAGATTCCAGTATTACCTGTGTTGGATGGTCAGTGTTGTATTTTACACATACCAGAGAAGTGAGTTAGTTTGTCATCTAGTGGTCTAAGTTTCATTTTATGCCAATAACTATATTTCAGCTGAAAGTTGGATAAAGACTGCATTATTCATAAAAAGCATATTTGTAAATATTTTTTGTTCAAATTTTTCAAATAAGTGTCTTAAAAAGGAAAAAAGACCCAAGTCCAGGAGAAATACATAAATAAAATCAATATCATATATATATTTCTTGAGTTTAATTTTGAATCATGCTGGATAAAGAAATAGCCATAGTGAAGGGATTCTTTGCGATCTCTCTAAACATAACATTGAGTTTTGTCTCAAAGTGCAACACATGGTAAAAAGTTCTGAGTCAACAATGACAACAGTATATAAAGTGTACATAATAAGTTTCTTGATGGGATACACTTGATAGTATATATAAGATAAAATATTTTCCATGTAGGTTTAGTCAAAATAGTGTTAGGAATAGGTACATAGATATGAAGGGGAATGTTATAGTTTAACTGTTGCTATCGTTTCATTCTTAGAAAATATATAGAAAATCTGGAGGATGACCTGTAAAATTAATATAAAATTATTGTGCTCTTTCTCCCCTACTGTTAATAAACCTGATGCCAAAACTAATCCCCTTGCTAGTCACTGGTGGTGTGGGTTTAAGATTTATTTGCCAGAGAAGTACTCATCAGATGATTATACTGAAGGTCATGAAATCAAGATATGTTTTGGTAGCTGTATCTTGATTCTTTTTTTTTTTTTTAAGATTTTATTTATTTATTTGACAGAGAGAGAGATCACAAGTAGGCTGAGAGGCAGGCAGAGAGGAGGAAGCAGGCTCCCCGCTGAGCAGAGAGCCCGATGTGGGGCTTGATCCCAGGACCCTGAGATCATGACCGGAGCCGAAGGCAGAGGCCTTAACCCACTGAGCCACCCTGGCGCCCCTGTATCTTGATTCTTGAGTTACCTCAATCTTTTTGATAAGAACAATGGTAATAGGGGTGCCTGGGTGGCTAAGTAGTTAAGTGTCTGCCTTAGGCTCAGGTCATGATCCCAGGGTCCTAGGATCCAGCCCAGTATAGGGCTCCCTGCTCAGCAGGAAGCCTGCTTCCCCTCCTCTCACTCCCCCTGCCTGTGTTGCTTCTTTCACTGTGTCTCTCTCTGTCAAATACATAAATAAAAACCTTAAAAAAAATGGTAATAGAAAACAATATTATGGAAAACCAACAGAGTTCTACTAAATTATGCTTTTAAACATAAAAATGATGGATAATTTCATACATACACAAAAATAGAGTGAGTAGTACTAAACTCTCCATGTTCTGCAGCCTAAACAATGATCAATTCTTGGCCATACTTGTTTCATCCAAATGCTAAAACACTGTCTTTTCACTCAGATTTTTAAAGCAAATCCAGAGATCCTACAGCTTACTCCATTAATATTTCAGCATATGTTTGTTAAAGATTAAGTTTATTTTTAACATTACCACAAGAACAATATTCCTCTTTAAGGAGAGTTCTATCATTGGTTGTCTAGTTATTATTCAAATATTCATAATTTTCTCATAAATATTATTTACTTTTAGATTTATTGGTTATAATTTTCTCACAAATATTTTAATATTATCTACATTTTATTAACTTGATTCATGATTAAAATAAGCTCCATACATAGCGACCCATTTTTAGTTTTTTTATTTTTAAATTTTTTATTAAAGTATAAAATACATGTAGAAAGGTACAAAAATCACAGATGTATAACCAAAGTTTTCACAAAATGAGCTCACTTGTGTAATCAGTGACCACAACATTAACTTGGTACCACGTACAGTAGTCAAAAAATCCTAGTACTTCGAAAAGTACCTCAAAAAACCCTGTATTCTGTCCTCTTCCAGCTACTACCACCCCAGGAGGTGCCACTGTCGCGACCTCTAACCAAAAATTAATTTTTCTGGGTTTTAGATTTTATATAATTTGAATAAATGAAATAGAATAATATTTTTGTTTCACTAAAATGTAATAGCCAGATATTCTCTCTGCTACTACAGGGAAAGCAACCAGCAGAGCCTAAAACACACCAATGTGTAAACTAAAAAGGCAAGTTAGCATGTATTCTCCTTGACCATGATTGCTCTTACTATTTTTGGAATTCTTATCATGTCTCGTCTTTCACAAATGCTTGGTACCTGTCTTTATATCTTTCTTATTGATGGAAACATTATCTGTTCACTTAGTGGTGTTTTATAGAAGCAAATATTTAAATATGTTCATTTGAATATCAGATTGTACGTCTGTATTTCACATTTCTTTGAGTCTAGGTTAGAGGATTGTGGCAAATTGGCACTTATGATGCTAAAGGGAGACTTACTAAAATAAAGAGATTAACATTTTGGAAAATGGCATATCTGAAGAGAGTTTAAAAGGATTGAGGGACTGTGAATTGAGAAAAGGGGAGAGATGACTTAACAAATGTTAAGTGTTTAAACAAATACTACACAGATAAGATAAAGATCAGTTAATCTGTCTTTATTGAGAGCAGAAAAGAGAAAATGGATCTATATTGCATCCTGAGAGATGTAAATTACACATTATGGGAAATATCCTGACCCTGACATTGGTATTTGCTCCTGAGAGATATGGAAACGCTTTACCTAGAGAGCTTTACAAACTACAAATGTAGGCATATGTCAGCTGTGATTTGGTGGAATGGCTCTTTCTAGCCCTGAGATCTATTTCCTGCAGCACTCATTTCCCAGCACTGGGACTGGTGAAGGAGTGAAGGGGATGAGGCTCAGTTTTACTGGAGGACAAAAAGAAAGGCAAGTGAGAAAGCCTAGGTTTTTGTCTATTTCCTTCCCTTTCTGTTTCTGTGTAGATGACTTCTCATATTTCTGTCTTATATTTCTGAGGGATTTTGAAAGGAAAAAAATTGATTTGTAAAGCCTTTTTTGTCTCCCTCACATTGAATTGCAATGGATGATTAAGTATCCAGGACCAGAAACTAAGAAATCATAGTTTTAGAAGGAAATTTGCGGGCATGTGTAGAGGGCAAAAGCTGATTATAAAATGTCTATTAAATTTATTAATATATAGAGAGATAGATACACAATATATAACATAGATCATGTCTATTAAAAGTATGTGTTAAAACTTAAAAATGTAAGGCTCCATATTATATATAATAATAATCAATAAAAGGAAGACAGATGACTATAGATTTTAACTATCTGACTTTGTCAAATATTGAATCTTCATTGAGCTGTTTTATTTGTCTTATAATAAGAATTCTCCACTTGTGTTATCATCTTATCTTCTGCTGAATTTTAAGGAAAATCCTTGGCGTCAGTTACTGTGAAATGGCTCACAATTAAGTAAAAAAATAAAACAGACATTAATAATGATTCAAGGTCAAGTTGCCTCTTTTTTTTTTTTAAGATTTCATTTATTTATTTGAGAGAGAGAGATAACGAGAGAGAGAGAGAGCAGGAGCAGGGAGGAGAGGGCGAAGCAGGCTTCCTGCGAACAGGAAGCTTGATTCCAGGACCCTGGATCATGACCTGAGCTGAAGGCAGACACTTAGACTGAGCTATGCAGGTGCCCCAAGTTGGCTACTTCCTTAAACCTAGTAGTAATGTGGTTTCTGAATTATTTCGGAAGATATTGCAAGCACGCTGTATATGATCGTTATATTTTGGTTACTTTGGAGAGTAAATTAAAATGTAGCATTAGCTTGATAACACGAAATCATGAATTAATTACACACTTAAGAAAAATAAAATGAAAAATAATCAAATAGGAAATTGTGTTAGCTAAACATTAAATCTAAATTTAATAACGGTAGTAGCTACTACTGAAGGCCCATTTTATAGGCATGAAAAGATGAAATAAGGCACAATAAAGGCACTGATTTCATAAATACACAACCAATGTTATAAGGTGGTAGTTATTTTTATCTATCAAGGGTGATGAAGTGATTTTTGAATTAGATATAGGAATAATTTGTGATTATATAAATATACTTAATTATATAGAGCCAAAGGGGTTGTTTGGTATTAGACAATGTAAACATGCCTTTTATTGATAGATTGGAATGAATTCTAACTCCTTTGAACTTGACTAAGCTAAGGATTTGGGAAATCAGTATTTTTAAATTATATATGGGATGGTGTGAAGATAATTATTTCTCAAATTATAAGGAACAAAATATTGACTCATTGAAATTACTGAGAAAGGTAATTTTTTAATGCAGGCTTACTTAGAATTATTTTTAGGAAATACTTGATATTAAAAAATTTAATTTTCATGTCTCCCATTTAATATTGAGCTTGGAATCTAGGGATATAATTCTTGGGAACTTCAATTGCTTGCTTTGTAGGAATTCTTCATAGAAATTATATTTTCACAATGCTTATAGAGAAGGTATGCTGATATATCTAAAATGGGGAAATATTATCTTCCCCTTAAGTAAAAACATTTAATGTAGTTTATAAAAGATATATTGCTTTGAGGTTAATTTTAATTCTACGTCCTTTATTAATCTTTCAGAGTTTTTCATGTTTCAATTACTTTCTAATTTCAGAAGGATGTCAATAGGTCCTATTATTTGTAATACTATTATATATTGTGAAGTAGTGCCATGGCGGTTTAGAACTGTAAGGAAAGTTTTTAGCTAGCTGCTTTAGGCATGTCTTCCCAAGCTACTGAGAAAAACAGAGTGACCCACATTCAAGAAAACTTATTGTTGAGCACCTATTATATTACAAGCATAGTGATTTTCAGATTTGTTTGCCCTAGAACTATAAATGTTCTCTATGCCAACTATATAGGAAAATGATTATGGCTCATGAACTCATCACAGTTACATATGAAAATAAGATCAATATCTTAATTTAAATACATATGTAATAATGGAATCAATTGAAATACTCTTGAGAGATATCCAGGAGGAAAACAGAAATATTACGAGAACTTTGGTTGAAAATGTAAGGGGCATCAGATCAGGTTCATTATTAATGATCACACATAACCTTATGCATCCTCATTCAGTAGAAGCATACAGTATCTTCTGCATAGATCAACATACTCAGATCCAGTCATCTCAGTGTCACCTGCTCTGCACCGATCTAGAAATATGCAAAAGCATTTTTAATTATTGATGTCCTTCCACCCTATACCTCACGCTAACTACCAGCCCTCTTTTGAGGTAATTTTGGAAAAACAAAAGAATAAACTGACCGCAGGCATATTACAACACTAGTAAAAAGTTTTCAACTCCCTCTTTAAGATATACATGAAGCACAACCTACTTACCTAGTTGGATTGTGGTCTTGGCAAATATTTGAAAAATACTCTAGCTTTGTTTTCAGGGTAAGTTTTCCCAAGCATCACTAATTTTATCCATTTTGACTTTGTGATAACTCGAAAATTTTAATTTCAGCAAATATCACTTTTGATTTTGTTCTTATGGTATGTGTGTACTTCCTTTGGACTTGTAGCCCACGACATAATTACAAGAGCGGGTCTTTATATCTGTCTTCCTATCAGAGATGTGACGTGGTATAGTTAAGAGCTCCAGTTACAGGGCTGGTCTGCCAGGGTTCCAGTACTGATCCAGCCAGTTACTAGCCGGGTGACCTCTGTAATTTCTTTAACCTTCCTGTAACTCATTTATCTCATCTGCGACATAGATCCTCAAAAGCTCATTGTAGATATTAAATTATTTAACATATCTGAAGCAGTGAGTGCCTGGGCCCAAAGGAAGCACTCATTAAGTGTTCAAGGCAACCATATTTTCAGTTAAAATTGGAACAATGACATCAGCCTGAGTATGGAGAAAATTAAAATTCTGGCTTAAATAGAACTAATTATGCTTTCTTTTACTCCCAGAGAAAAATCAGACTCCAAATGTTCTTTTCACGATATATCACTATTTTACATCTGCAGTATATATTCTTTCACATAATACATATGTTTTAAAAGTACAGTATCCCTATTTTTCTTTTACATCTGTGAAACCAATGAAACCAATTGAATAGAACCAATGGTATAATGATCGGCAAAGACGAGGTTGTATCATTTTATGGTGATGTTAGTCACAGAGTGCGATTCTAATTTTTAAAATGTCATGTTCTCATTATTTTACTTAACTTGTGTATTTACAATGAGTAAAGATACTTGATCGTGTACAACAAACGGTAAAAATAATCTGACACAGAATACACTTTTGAGATGATAGATTCTTATTTCAGTATAAGAAGCAGCATATTGTATTTGAAAATAAAGAATTTATATTTCTTCAGGCCAAAAAATAATTTTAAGTGATACAAATAGATGCCCTTATCTAATTTGACACAATCTACATTTCGACAATTGTACTAACATTAGAGTAAATTCTGGCCTTAGACAGGGCGTTGTTACTCCAAAGAGTTCTGATATCCTCGTGTGGGAGACACAGATGCCCAAGATCATCACACAAAGTAAATGTGAAAACTGAGTCTTTCTATAAGATATATGATAGATATCTTTGTCTGCCGTAAATAAGCATTTGAACATGCAGAAGCTCAGATATTTTCTTGCCTCTTTTTCTTCACTAAAATCCTACTATTTGATAAATGTAATTCTCTGAGACAGCATTGTATATTTATGTTTTTGTAACTTTGTCTTTAAAAGTCACATAGAACTAGCAAATGATGTCACAAGCTCATTTGAGAAATGCCTAAAAATCTACCCAAATTTTACTTTTTGTTTATCATTTTTTCATTGGGTTCTCTGTGTACTGCTCATGAGTATGATTCTGTGTGTTTTCTGTCTCCTGCCTTCCAGGTCGGTTTTGCATGTATATCACTAATCTGCCCAAATTACAATAGACCTAACAACTAAGTTTTAGTGCCTGATTACAATTCAGCATTATATATTCTTCTTTTTATGTGCATGTCTCATATGAAAACAAAAATTTCTTATCTTTTTATAAAATGGTGAAAATTTCTGCACTTAATAGCACTGTTGCCCAACTATGGGGAAAAAATGAAATTTTAAAACAGATTTCATTGTTTTTTCATTTACATATCTGTGAATGAAATCGCAGTGTCAACTGCAATTAAGCATTTTCTCTCTTCTCAAAATGCACTGTTTTTCAATGATTCTACTTTAAGTTTCTCAGCTCATTAACAGATACACAAGATATTTACTTTATTATAATAAATGCCTTTGGCTATCTTTGGAAATGATCTCTTAGAGTGTAACCAAGGAAGGATTTATAGAACTCTACTTTGGGTCCATTACTGGAGCACTATCTGAATGATTTTAACTGCAAAATGGTGATTTTTTTGACTGAAAAAAGGTGTTCTAGGAGTATAGAATTGAATGAAAAAAAGTGTAGAACTAGAGAGCAAATCAAATACATATGAAGAAGTGAATAATATAGGTTGCCAAATCTATAACATAAATCCAGGGGGAATAATGGAAGTTAAAGTTTGAAAGTTATGTTTTGGATAGATTAAGACTCATTTTAAGTAATAATACCAATAGTATAGCAGCTAACAATTGTTAAGAACTTCTTATTAGCCTAGCACTCGTGATTCTAAAAACTTTTCAGATATTAATACATATAAGCCTTACAATAACCAAATGAAATAGGTATTCTGGCCCATTTACAGATTATAAAATTAAGAAAAAGAGATGTCCAGTAACTTGTCCGTGGTCTGATGGCTAGAGTGGAACAGCTAGACTTTTTATTTGAGACCACCTGATTCTAGAGGGAGCGTTTATTTGTAACCCATTCACTATTTGAATCTCAGGCTTAAGAAAGTGGACATTATTCAGAGGGGAGTCAGAAAGGATGTGTTGTGTGGTGCTTTTGGTTTTGTTTTTTATCAGCAGAGTGTTATTGACGTTGTCAGGCTTTGTGGCAATAAGAGCCTGGTGGAGAATGACAATGAAAGAATTACTATTAGAGAAATTTAAAAAAAACAAAAAACAAATGGAAAGTATTAGAATTATCAATGTAGCAATAAAAGATAAAGAAAGTAGTTATCCAGGACGATTCTGAAATCTTTAGACTAAATAATTGGGAAAAGTTTGCACCCCCACTATACAACTACTGAGGATCACGTGCTGGAAGGGAATACGTGTTTTGTTTTTATTTTTTAAGATTTTATTTATTTATTTGAGAAGGAGAGTGCCAGTGGGGGTGAGGAGCAGAGAGGGAGGGACAAGCAGATTCGTGCTGGGTGCTAAGACCTACAAAGGGCTCCATCTCACAACCCTGAGATCAGGAACTGAGCCAAAACCAGGAGTCGGTAGCTCAACCGGCTGAGCCACCCAGACACCCCAGAAGGGAATACATTTTGATTGGGAAACTAATAACCAGCTAGGAGCACCCTTGAAAGTACATATCAGTAAGACGGAGAAAGATGAAGTATGTGTACTTTATTAAATTAATGTTTAATATTTTTGGAAGTGAAAAGTAGAAGGAAAGATGATAGCTGAAAATATTAGTAGGCTGAGGTTATTTTTGGCTAGGAAATATCTGATCAATGCATGTGACCTTTAATCACTTAAAATATGTTATTTTAAATGCCATAATTAAAATTGTCCCTGTGTCTTCACTATTTCTGTGAATCGCTGACCAGATGTTCCCAGGATGAGACTTACTTGTGTCTCTCTGTGAAAGAATAAACTGGAAGCTATATTTTATTTAAAAAAAATCAGTTTCACAGTTATAAAGTAAATTTAATACTAGTCTATGATCATTATCTGCCTTTTTTTTCTTTGTTAAGATATGTGGGAAAAATGTTCCATGCTTTTCTATAGGTACCTAGCTTTTATTGCTGCTAATACAACTCGAGGCTTGAGATTTGGGACAGAATCATTTCTTTGAACAGCTCCTTTCTCCACTTTTTTCTTTCACAATTACCTTAGTATTAAGTGATCAGCTCCAAAACACCCAGGTAATCATTTGATTTCAAAATGTTTTGTTACATTTGGGAGATTTAGGGTGATGGAATGCAAACTATTTCCAGACACGTAAAGTATAAACCCCAGAGTCTTTTGCTGGGCTCTGTGAGGAGACGCAGGTGTACTTCCTTTTGCATTCCCCAATCCCAGTCCTTTCTGCCTAGCTCGCCAAAATTAATGAAGACCCCTCCGTTTTTCCATCTGGTTTCTACTGTCAAGTAGAGTATTAATTTATATTTATAGACATTTGACTTCAATAGTCTCCTCTAAACATTTTGAGCAGCTCCCTGTTGTGGCCACAATAATGCTCGCTAGCTTTAAAAGTTTTTTATATTTAAACCCTTCCTACAGTCTGCTTCATGTCATTCAGTGATTGTCAGCTTCTCGATACACCATTTTCCCCAGGTCATTTGTTGTGCTTTGACACATTCTATTCTCCCTCTGGAATGCTCTCTCTTCTCCAAAACCACTCCTCACTATATCAGTGTGGCTATCTCTTACTCATCAATCAAAATTCAACTCATTTTACCTTTAATAAGAAGCCTTTCCAGACAAAGACAGATACACATTCTTCTTGTAACTTCTAGACTTTTATACATGATTGCTGTTATTAAAATATCTTGTAAAACAATTGTTTTTACTATTGGATTGTTAAATCTTTTTTTTTTTTTTTTTGGATTGTTAAATCTTTTAAAACAGAATCCATGAGTATTCATTTTAAAGTGTCAAATCCCAGAATTTTGTCTGGAGCAAAGTAAACAGCCATAAATGCTTATAGACTACATCAATGAATCAACAAATGAAACATCCTAAAGCTAAAAAAACAAGTGCTATTTTTTTTCTCTTTAGTAATCTAGGTAGGCATCTTCCTGACTTACACAAATTAATATAATTATAATAATCTCTTCATGCCAAAACAAATAATCAAACAACCCCCTAAATCTAGTCATTTTCATTACTAACATACTCTTCCCTGATTTCATCATCTGTCAACCTTCCATAATTTCTATGTCCTTTTTATTCCAGCCTTAACTATATTAGTCCTTTTATTCCTTTTTTCTGATTGATCACTTGTTCTTTAAAAACTCCTTAAGCCTCAGGGTGCCTGGGTGGCTCACTTGGTTAAGCATCCAACTCTTGATTTCGGCTCAGGTCATAATATCAGGGTCCCTGCCACAGGAAGTCTGCTTAAGATTGTCCATCTGTCCCTTCTTTTGCTCCCTCCCCCTCAAAGGATAGTGCACAAGCACACCTGCTTTCTCGAATAAATAAAAAAATCTTAAAAAAACCCCAAAACTCCTTAAGCCTCATGTTTCACTATCACCAACTGCTAATTTCACTAATATATTTTTTCAATGGTTTATTGTGTGTCATTTACAAACATATATGTAAACTTTTAAGTAACTATAAGGTATTTAAACATGAGCATAAATGGAAATCCATTGTAATACATACTTACATGCAGGGACAGGAAATTATTCATAGTACAGGATAGCTATGGCTATGCTAGGCATATAGCCATATAGGCATAACTAGGCAATTTATCTGACTTTTCTTTAGCTTTGGGGGGGTTCAGTGTGACAATTTTTAGGTGTTTGGTATTTTTGCTCATTATCATTATTGCATAAATTATTTTCAGATTGTTTTCTTAGACAGTTATTTTTCTATGGCCTTGTGGCAACTGATTATCTTAAATACTTTTTTTAAATAAGACAAAATTTTGATTTTTTTGTGTGAGAACTTTATTAAATATGCAGGAAGGTTTGCACATTTATCATGTTTTAATGATGTCATAGATGTCTTATATATAAACATACATTGTCAATACTATTTAACAAGAATGTGTTACTGGCCCCAGCAAAGGTTGATTATTTAAAATTTGAACTTTTTCCTAGATTTATTGTGATATTTTTCATAAAACATGACTTTATTTTTTATGTGGTTAAATATGTAGAGTAATTAAGATAAACCCTATTTAAACACAAAGTGTAAAGTCATGAGAAGTAATTTAACTATTTAAGGATCCAAATCTTGTCACTTAATTAGTACATAACTAACCTTTAACAAGCATGATATAATCTTATTTCAACAATTTAGCATTTTTGAGATTTTTTTTTAAAGGTGAGTTTGGTTCACTGCCTATCAATTTTCAAAGATTTTATTTATTTATTTGAGAGAGAGAGCGTGAGAGAGCAGGAACGGGGGAAGGGAGGCAAGGAACAGAGGGAGAAGGAGAAGCAGGCTCCCCGCTAAGCAGGGAGCCCAGTGCATAGGCTGACATCCTGATCTGAGCCCGAGGCAGATGCTTAACTGACTGAGTCATCCAGGTGCCCCACCTATCAGTTTTCAAATCTTTAATTATCTGATGATAGGTTAAATTGAAAAGGCAAGGGGGAGGTGGTTTAATGAGTTTCTAGGGTATAACTAAAATTAAAATGTACACAAAGGCTTAGATTTTAGAATAAATTATTTAAAATTATGTTTATTATGCAAAAGAAGAAAACATTTTATGTAATATGCCATATCTCACAAAAACAAAGATTTCACTCAAAACATGGTTAAAATTTAATCCTGATACAAAGAACTAATTTAAATGACAATTAAGATTGCATCTATGTATGATATTTAATTCATTAGATATGAACATATATTGTAGATAATGGAGTTTCACTTCTCTATCTTCTTTTGAATTTTATTTACATATTTATTTAATTTCTTATTTTGAATTTTAAATCTTAATTTAAATTTAAAAAATTTTTGAGATCTTAATTTTAAATCAGTTTAGATGGAAATACATATAGAATATATGAATTACAGTGTTATAAAATAATTAGAAATTATAATGCAACATTTTTCTAGGGAACACTGTAATATTGGCCTCAATGGTAACCAGTGTCATCTGCGGTGTCATGAAGCAGATGCCTTAGGGTAGGGTTGCCAGGTTTAGCAAATAAAAGACATGACACCTAAATACTGCATGGGGCATATGTACACTAACGAGTTATTCATTTTATTGATTTGAAATTCAAATGTACCTGGGCATTCTGTATTTCCTCTGCCAAATTTGCTCAAGGGGTTTTGGAAGTCCATACATAGTCTTGGGGTTCTTAATCTGTTTTAGTGTGAGTGGTCAGCCTTCCAACCCCTCTCTGAGCCTGCAATTCCTGTTTTTAATCTGCTATTTGTTTTGACGTAGAAGCAACTGAATCATGTTAGGGGAAATCAGATTATTAAGAACATTAAATAAACAGCCATTTTTTACACATAGTTTCTAAGTTGTGTGTATTGTGTGTGTCTTTCTTGAAAATAAACTTATATAAATTGTGTTACAAGTATTTTATTGACCAATCCAGAAGATTTTCCACTTATTTTCATGGCTTAATTATCTAAGATTTTACTTATTTTGAAATTTTATCTCTTTAAGTAGGTTATTAGTGGTTAATAAATTAGATATATGGCTACATATTTTTTGAAGGAAGGTCTTATGTATTTATTTTTTAAGTTCTTCCTATCTTTGCTAGAATTTATGCTTGGTTTTCATATAAAAGACAAAGTTGCACACATCACTAATAGTTGATCTAATATCACAGTACAATGATATTTGTTGCAGATAGATCTATACACGTAAGATCCCTATATCTGTAGGAATGACCAATCCCATTCAGGCATTTTTTCATGCCTTCTGCTTTAAAAGTTAATGCTAATTTCAACCTTACAGGGAAATAACTAATTTTGAAGGAAACTAGTTGAAATACAAGTGTCTAAATGTCAGTAAATGTTATCGCTCATAATTCTCAAAGAAAAAAGAACTACTTATTCTTTAAAGGAACATACAGATATTTTGTTAGAATTTTAGATACACAAAATAATGGTATTTATTTAACTTGAATGAAAGTATTCTTTGTTATTACTAAAGTCAGATAGTTGCGTGGTTTGTCTTCAAAAGAAATTTCAAGGATACTTCTTCGTTGCCGGTGTAAAAAATGTGATTTTCAAATAGTTCTGGAACAAATCAGTGTTCATATTTTAGTGGATTATGAAAAAGGATTCCAGGAAAATTTTCAATGATATCATAAACATAGAGGGCCACGTATGTTGGAGTTCCATTGCCTCGCTATACACCAATGTAAGGTGGAAGTACTTAAAAACTAATTCAGTCTCCAAACTTGATTTTTTTTTTTTAAAGATTTTATTTATTTATTTGACAGAGAGGGAGAGAGATCACAAATAGGCAGAGAGGCAGGTAGAGAGGGGGAAGCAGGCTCCCTGCCGAGCAGAGAGCCAGATGCGGGGCTTGATTCCAGGACCCTGAGATCATTACCTGAGCCAAAGGCAGAGGCTTTAACCCACTGAGTCATCCAGACGCCCCTCCAAACTTGACTTTAAGACACCAATGAGGCAAGGTGGTTTTGTTCATCAAAGAGAGCCTGATAGAGTGGACAGAGTGTGCTGGGTAGGGTCATGTCCTATTATTTTTCCCCTTCGGGGAAAATTTGTTAAGCTTCTGAGTCATAAATTTCCACATTTCTAGATGAGTTTGGAATAGATCCCTTCAATCTATAAAATTTTATGCAATATCTTGTCATAGTAGGTTTTTACTTTTCCCCAAAGATTTTAACTTTAAAGTGTAATGTTTTTAGCATTTAAAAACAGATATTTAGAATATTGACAACTCTTGTGTTTAGACGGAAAAATTATGCACGATTACTGTTTTTAGCTATCTTGCTTAAATCAATTTAGATAATGATAATAATCAAAATGTATTGTCTAATTAAAGGAGCTGATACACTATCACTAGTTTTTGCTATAGAGTTCAAATCACTCTTAATTAATCTAGTTAATTAAAGATTTTTAAACCAAACAAAATTGAGTTACTATAATTGTACATCTATCCTGTCAAAAATATTAGTGGTAGTTGATGTGATTGCAGTAACCCACAGACCAGAAACTTTCTAGTGAACCAGTTGTAAATGTACCATCACCTTTGTGTGAAGGTAATTTTAAATTATACATCCCACATACACACAAACAATGCAAGTATATAGAAACCTTTAAAAGCCTATGGATTCTCTATCTAGAAGGAACCCATGATGTTTCAGGTGATTCATTTCCTCATATAAAGTTATGTGAGGTCATGGTATATTGTCACAGTTGTGGAATGTACTTCTGGACAAATGGAAGCTACTATTTTCAAGGTTGTTAAGTCTTTTAATTAACAATTAAGTTTGGCTTGAAATAAACTTTGAGCAATAAATTCTGAAATTTTCACTGATAGTAAATTCAGGGCTTTGCACAGTGCATCACTCTACTTGATCTTGGGGGGCACATTCCAGCTTACAAAATAAATTCCTTTTTTGCACATACCATTCTTAGTGAGGAAATGAGTCCTAAATCATTTTTAATCCATAGCCTAAAATTATACTTTATCAAAAGTATGCGGTCTTTATCATAACTAAAATAGGGCAGTATTGGTTATGCTGACTATTGTTAAGTAACAAAAATTCAATGGAGTACATTTTAAAGATCTAATTGGCTTTATTAAATGATTCACCAATTGGATGGCATCCCTTCTGGCAAATACAGGGGCCCTCTGAGGAATTTTACAAAATGGAAGGTTTTTATAGAAGGAAGGTGGGGAAAGAAAGTTATTAGCAAAAGTAAAGGATTGTTCAAGCAAGGCTGCTTTCCCTTAGGGGAATAAAAAAGGGGTCTTAACATGCAGATTACCTCATCTTCCTTTGGGGAACAGAGAGGGCACTTGTGTCTGACTCACTGGTGCTAATCACTAATCGAAAAGTTTCTTCTGTCTGACTGGTTAACACTACATCTCTGGGGGGAGATTGAAACTGCATTTAGATTAGGTATGAGGGTCCAGTTTAGAAATTTGGTCTAAGTGATGTCATTTCAAAAGATGAAAATGACAGGCAGTGGTTTTCTTTTTAATAGTAGTTAAGGGTGCTAGAATTGCTAGAGCTAGAATCTAGTCTGTGAATATGCTCAACAGCTCAATAGGCTCCTCTCTTAAAAAAGATCCATTTTACTCATTCATTGATGTCAATTACTCTACCACAAAACTACGGTTGCCAATTTCTTACTTCTTCAGATACGCATGAATTTATCTTTTAACAAACATTTATTAATAACATTTATTAATTGCAAATTACATTGTAAGCATTACATACACATATAGACTGACCTGAATACTTGGCTTTAATATTTATATTTCTTGCATGAGTGTTCTGAAGGATTGGTTGAGTCATTTATTTCACAAAGTTTTCTTTCTAAAAGACTAATCAAGTTTACATATGTGAACCGCTTTCTCCAGATGAACTCTTGTTTTCTAAATATATTCTACAATCCCCTAATTCTATCAAGATAGAATAAAAAGCGTACTGTTTGATGAAAGGAAGAAAGGAAATTTAGCATGAGGTTGTTGTGAATATTATGAAATAAATGTAAGAACACAAGTTTATGCTGCACTAAGCTAGTATTATTGGGCAAAAGACAAAATATATTAACAGAAGGCTTTCGGTCTTTTCATAATTCATAATAAACTATAGCGTTTAACCAGTTTTTTCATTATATGTATCTTAAAATTTAAAAACCTTTCTGTCATTTTTTGTGGAAAGGAAAACATCTATAATATGAAGCATGTACAGTAATATTTTAAAATAAAAAAGCAAATCTAATACTATTCAAGGAGAAGGTAAAAGACAAGTCAAGCAGTGACCCACATTTAGTAGTTACCGCTACTATGCTCATTGCTGGACTTTACAGTTAAACAAAAGCAACAAAAAAATTAGCAAGATTTTGAAAGAGAATCCTCAAAAATGTCTCAAGAATAAGATAGAGGAAAGTTAAAAGAATTGATTATTCAACTGGACAGATCTCTAATGGAGGCTTGCTTTTAAACGATCTTTCAGTTTATGATATGCTTTTACTCAGGGAACAAAGGGCAGGTGTTTCCGACTTCTATAAGGGGTAATGGGCTTTAACTCTTGTCTGCTAGATTCACTTTACATATAAAGAAGTGTCCTGACCGTGAGGCTCATTAAACATTTTAATGTGCTGTGGAGTAGGTTACTGATCTCAGCCTCTAGAAGTTTTTCACTGCAGTGGAGTCTCAATCATCTGTGACATTTGAAGGCTGTTCTTTCTTTCAGTCACAGAAATAGGTTAGGTCCCTTCACATGTTTATATATTTCTTTAGCTTCTGTGGTTCATACTGTCATAAAGTATAAAAGGTATTTTGCTTCCTGTTATGCAAGTACAGAAATGTGAATATTTAAATTATTACATTGTCATTTAATATATTGCACCAAACTATTTTTCACCAAGCTAATTATACTATTATACATGGTATAAATAGGATATCAGTACTGATATTTTTACTATTATCTTTGCAACATACATGCTTATAGTCATCGATCAGAATTTGTAAAGTCCCAAAGTTTAATATCGTACTTTACAAATTATCAAAGGCAATAACAGGAGTCCACAATATGGAAAATTACGCATCCTGGAACTTTCATCAAAAATATGTTAAATATATGCATACATATGTGTTAAATATATACACACATCTATGTGCTAAACTGTCAAAAAGTAAATATTGAATATCTGTTTTCCTTAAGAGTCATTTTTTTCATCCATAGTTAGGACAATAAGATAAAGGTCTTAAATGTGAGATTTCTGTGATTCACTATGAAGAATAAATGCAGTGAATGAGTAAGTAGAAGTAAAAAGAAATACTAACAGTTCTTTTCCTATTACTTTAGATTTGACTGAAAAGAAAATCTTTCATCTCTATCAAGTGACCAATTCCCTACATATGCTGATGAATAGCTAGGGGAAAAATGCATTTGTGAATTCAAAAGAAAAAGCAGAAATTTTCAAGTATGCTTTCATAATTCCGAAACATATGTAGAGTACATCATAAAGTATAGAGATTCAATGTATTTGACCCATTCTCTCTAGCCTGAAATGCTTCAGCAAATGCATAGCCTTAACGTTTAACGCTGTGGAATAACTATCTTTGGCGCTGACTCTAAAACACAATAACATTGCTTTTTTTATATATATATGTATATATTTGTGTGCTACTTGACCAACATTAACCCAGACAACCCCCAAAGATAATGAGTATTCAGTATTCAAAATCAGCTCTTAAAAGCCTTGATAAAAAGTGTATGTGACTATAACTTTAGTGATAATATTTCATTTTCTCTAGTTTGTCTGGCAGTACTTCACATTTGGGAAATTTGCTTCGGAAATGGAGGAAATCTTTCCTCCTTGTCCTACTTTGTCCTGAAAAACCTCAGCCCTTAACACTTGTCTTATTCAGATTTACATTTCTGAATTAACAGATAGGTGGGAGGAGGTAATTTAATAAAAAGCGATTACATTATTCATACAACTGCTGGAATATGTGCACTTTTAAATAAATGCAGCATCCCCGTAACTCTAAGCAGCAATTAAAATATACATTTAAGCTCATGTTTAGATTTAAGATATCGAGTATAATGTGTGCTAAACTTCTGTATTCTTAAAACTCTGAACTATTTTAATAATATAATTTTTTTATCTTGCCTGAATCAAATGAACATATAATTTCCATGCTAATAGCTTTTCCTATAAGTAATCTTTTAACTTAATTAGAAATATTTTATGGATTTAAATATGTATCGGGTTGACTAATTTCTGCATTATACTAAGATGTAGTTTTTCAGTATATTAATTTTGCACATAATAAATTACTTTATAGGTTGAGGATAGGTCACTCTTGAGTTTCTTTTGTCCTCGAACTATAAGTGTTCGAGATGTTTCCTATAAATTAGTTTCCTATAAATGAGCATTTTAAGATGCTTCCTCTAAATGAGTATTTTAAGAAAAAACTTCATCCTATAAACAGTATCTCTAACTTATTTTTGAGAAAAGTAGTATTGTTTATAAGGTGTTCATATTTCCTGGTTGTCCATGAAAGCACAAGATTATGTCTTATGTAATTATTAATAGTGTTCCCTTTTACTCACGCGATTGTTCATCTTGGACAATAAATTATTTGATCATTGTAATTATTTGTCCAACTCACTTTACGAACCTGAATTTCTACAGTGCTTCATTATTCGAATTTACTGAAGAATTTAAAATTCTGATGGGTATAAACCAAATATATTTAAATCAGATATACTCAAGTATATCATGAAACAGGAAATTTGAATTCAACAACATAGGAAAATAGGATTGACTATTTAAAAAGACCAAATTTCTATTCGCTTTTATAGAATATTCTCTGTAGCATTATGACCAGGTAAGTTATAATAACTACCATGTTGGAGCTAACTCATTTTATAACTCATGATATTATATAATATTACAAACCAAAATATGTTTTGATTGTTTTCGATACTAATTACTACACAGTACATGTATATATTCATTTTCGTTTTATTTCTGTCAATCGGTGGTGCCTGACCTTTACAATTTTAATTGATGTGTCTGCTAAATAGTGGCCTAGGGAAGAAATGTTTGGTGGTCTGGTCACAAACTGAGCTTGTGAGGAAAAATAAACGAGAGAATCAGGGAAATAAATTAGGAAAAATATATAACCAGATAACCTACTTGAAACTAATGGAAATACCATAGAAGAGGAGTTGAACTGACCAGTATGTTCTTACATTTGTGTAAAGAAACCCCAAAAAGAAACAAAAAAATCCAACTATTCACCAGATTGAAACAATTCAGTTACACTATTTAGAATAGTTCTTAATTTTTAATTCTCTCTCTTTATATATATAATTTTTATTATTATTTATTTTATACAACCAAATTGCCTTTTATCATAATTGTACACAGCTTTCAGTACCTTTTTATCATATGTCTATTATATTCCAGATACTGACCTAGGGAATGCAGTTTCTCTTCTCATTGTGCTCCTTGCCAAATATAAAGATTATGGACAGGTGGAAAGAAATACACACTATCATTATAAATAAATAAAATACTTAACATCATAAAACCTAAATGATTGAATTTAGAAATTCTACTTCATAATTCAATACATTTTATAAGACTGGGCCAAATTCAGTATCTTTTTCTCTTTTTACCTTTACCTTCTTTATAAGAAAACTGATTCTTTTTAGGGGATGAATTTAGATTTTTTTTTTTAATTTTGTAGACATAAATAGGTTTGATTTTTGCATAATTTCAAAGATGAGATAAAGTAAACCTATAAAATGTGAAATATCCTTTAACTTTTTAACTACATAAACATTTTCTTGCATAGTTTGCTGTATTATACATTGATTTAATAAATATAATTTAGAATTTATTGAACTAAACATAAACCAGTTGTTCATAGATATTATAAAGGTTTATTCTAGAATGTTTAACAGCCACACATATTTTTCTACACTCTGATCACACATAAGTAGTGAAGTAGGGATTGTTTTGTATGTCACTTTAAAAGGTTAGTCTCCACATCACTGGTGGTTGGTATATAAAGTATACATCTCCCAGGCGAAATTGATTTTTTTTAAATATCAAAATTGTCATTTTTAGAAAGCCAAGCACCAGAATGACTTGACTATTAGAAACCAAGTTTATACCTGAAATATTTTGACACTACATGGGTCTGATATAGGGACACAACTTATTTCCAGTTGTATTTGTTTCTTTTACAATGACATGCAATTTCATAACTCCAAAACCCAGGCTCCTTTTCTTAGAGTATTTTTTCTTTCTTTTTCACAGCACGGAAAAGGATATGCTAGTCAATTCTACAGGATTTACCTGAAGCAGCATGATTTGCACAAAGTCGACCAACAAAAGCATCAACTTTTCAACTTCATTATCTTGGCCATCCAGTTAGTTGTGTGTAACTGAGTATTAGATTGCCGGCGGAGTCATCATGGCCAATTATAGGACCTAATTGCTCTCAGCAGGCCTGAGAAATGAGTTGAAATGTGCAGAACTGTAGAAACTTTAGAGGCAACTGATTTTTGCCTCTCCGATCAGTGTGTGCCTGTTTACAGCACTATATATCTTTCTCTCTCCAAATGTCACTGAGCCCTTTAGATGTTTATATTCACCACGAGAAGCCAGTCATAGAGATAAAGGAAATTTGTGCATTATAAATGCAATATCACTGTTTTAAACTTGACTGTTTTATATTATTTTTGTGTGATCAAGTGTTCCCCAAACTATTCCAACTTTACAAGAGAGATTGTGATTATGTTCTTTTCACCTGTGGGTTATAAAAAATGTTGTATTCTGAAGACCCACAAAATATCAAAGACATTCTGTAGTTTATACACCGTGTTGCAAAGTGTTTACTGTACTATTTCAAAGCTTCTAAATAAATATAAAATATATATATTATATTATATAATTTTCCTAAAATGTGGTACAACTCAGTTGGTTTTTAAATGGATTCATACAGTCCACATCATACAATAAAGTAAAAGGTAATTCAGGGTCCCAAAGATAAACTTACTAAGAAAAAAAAAAATCATTAATAATTTCCTCCCAATTTTCATATCTTACTCAACCCTGTTTTTCCTTGTTTAAAAGAAAATGAAGCTCTAAGCTACAAAATTTTGTCAAGAACTTGTACTGAATTTTCAATGCCAAAGATATAGCTGTCGATGTTATCAGAAGAGCACTGAACATGTAATATCAAAATCTCTAACAATCTACATTCTTTCAAATCTATTTCTATGGCTTTGAATTTAGAATCATTTAAAGCTTTTATAAGGAATCTATAAATTCACCTGTATTTGTTGTTAGAAAAAAACAAAAGCAAACACTGAGTGTCTGTACATTTTGTGATGTAAAATCTGTCATTGAGATTAATATTTTAAGAAGTCCTCAACCATAGAACTCACACAGAATTTTATTTTACATAGTTTTACATAGTTTTGTGTTTCCTAATAACACATGAATATAAAATCTATTTATGACTCTATATGAATATATAGAGATATATCAATATCTGAACTGGTAAAGAGCAACTATAAGATATAAGGAATCTCTAAATTTAAAATAAATTAAAATTTGGAGATAGAACTATGGTACGTTATTGTTTCAGTATTATCTTACATGTGAAAGTTTTATAGCTTAAATATAGTCAGTGTTTCATTAATGAGACTAATTCTTCCTGAATCACCCTTGAAAGGTTAAGCTTGCCTCTTATTTTGGAGTCAACGAAGTTAATTATTAAATCCGCCAAGATGTATTTTCCTTTCTTTTACATATTTTTCTTTTTTTCCTGCTGTTGTTTATTGTTTAACTAAGAGAGAAATTAAGAGAAAGAAATCAGAGAATTTGAGGTAATCTTCTTAGCAAAAAACAGAATTCTCATAGTTCCCCTCTAAAAAAAGCCTTCAACATATCTGAATGTTTGTCCAATCCAAATTACAGATCAATTTGGCAATATTTACCTTAATTGTCAACTGATCTTATGAATTCAGTGATAATTTGAGCTGTGCTATATTATTAAAGAACAGACTGAAACTTAACAGACTAAAACATTACAAATGTTTCCCACCCGATTTATGGTCATTTAAATGGGAATATATTTCTTCGATTTAACATTAAAATGCATACACATATTTATATGTCCTTGATATATATATATTTGAGTGGATTTTGACATCACTCATTTGACTGTTATCAAATTATAGATATTAATATGCCATAATCCCAAGCATTTTATATATTGAAATAATGTGTAGTGTTCCAGCCTTTTGGGGACCCTTTAAAATATATAAAACTAATCCATCACATATGACACAAAAAGCACATGCATTCACATAAGTGCAGCAGTAACATTTTCTCAAACTTTTGGCACTACTACATTAATATTTTGAATGATAGACTATTTTAGTAAGGATATGTTTCTATATAATTTAGCTGGAAAAACGTCTGTTTGCTGTAATTGCTCTTCAAACAAGAAAATGATTTTCTTGTTGAGTCACTCTGCTTTAATTAAAACCTTTCATTCATCATTTTACAATTAAGGGGGAAAACACACATCCATCTGCCTTATCACATGCATTAAAAATAAGGATATTCTCACTTTATGTATTATGGTATTATTCATTCATTCAACCTTAAGAAAGTTTCTTTAATTATTTAGCCCTTAATGTCATTCTATATAATCTCCCTTGAACAAATTTTTTATGCCATATATTTATGCATTAGTTTTTTTATGTCATAGTAACAGTTCTTCTAATTTGCATTTAAATTCTTAAATTATATCATTAATCTACAAAAACAAACAACAAGAAAAAACAAGGAAATTTTACCTAATATTTGGGAAAAATAGAATTATTTAGAACAAAATACTAAATGTTTAGTTATTAATCAATTATCTATTGCATCCAGAATAAATTGGAAGTTACGACAGAGTAAGGATATAGTTTTAGCAAATTGGCTAACGTGTTATCTACCAATGATGGGGAAACTATAAAACAGAAAAATGCAATCTGCCAAAAATAAAGGTTTCCAAGTAAAAGTTTATTAGAGTAGCGTGAAAAGAAATTTTAGAATAGTTTTTCTATTTAATCTAGTCATCCTAATAGCCAATCTTATATAACTTTACACTTATCGAAAGAAAATAATATCTAAATTATTAGACAATATTTCATCAATAAATTATTTCCAAAACGAATAATCATGATATTTACTCCTTGATAACATGGTTAGTTTTAAAGTAGTAAAAATGTCAAAATATTTTCCTGTGGAAACAGTGTCTTATGTTTCAAAGGTATGTCAAACGACAATTTTTAGAAATATTTTATCCACATGTAAAATTCTAATTTTTACCTTGTGAACTTAATTCTGTGAAATCATTTTCAATCTAATATTTAAATATCACATCAGAATTACTTAGCATATATAATGGTGTCACTATAAGTGTATCATCTCTCTTGGGAAATATGAAGGAAATATGTATATTGTTTTTTGAAGATATTAAATGCAATGCCTTTATCAAACATTGCAAATTAAGTACCATAGTAGAAGATTTAAATATTTTAATTACTCATCCTCTTGCTTCATTTCTTAATAGTGTTATAATTTGATGTCAGATCTTCTATAATGTAGAAACTCTCCTATTTCTCCGACAAGAGGAGGAACAAAAATCACCACAATTCTCAACAAAAACTTTAATAACTGTATATGCATTGTACCATTTCACCTTACAAAAATTATTTGCTGGAGTAAAGGAAATATTTAATATAATTAGTCAAAATGTTGCAAATGTTAGGCAGGATAAAGAAAATTACTTATGGTACTGAAGGATAAGAGCACTGTTAGTTGTCATTTCATGTGATTTTCTTTCTCCCCCTTCATATTTCTATGTGTGCTTTTAATACCCGAGGAAGTAAAAAATATTTAAAACATTGGTATACTTGATAATTTTTCTGAAAATCCTATATTTTTCATATTGCAATTTCTTGGGTTCTTTATCTTTTTCAATTCTAATTTTGTAGTGGTAAAGGCTTTGCACTTAACATCCTTTTTATGTTCCTTTTTAACAAGGAAAAACAGAAAATGACAAAATTCCATATTTTTTATGCCATGGAGTAGTAAAATTATTTTATATATTGTTAGCACTTCAAGTAATTTCCCTCTGCTAGGTCCAACAAAATCCTTATACAGTAATTTGTGAAACTACTGTTCAATAGGGTATTTTTTTTTCTTCTAAAACTTGGCATAGGTTTTAGATTATAGCATTCTATGAGGATGCTGGTAGATGGGTGCCGCCAGAGTATTGCAGGCAATAATATAACTAAAATTCTAATACCTTTAGTGTGCATGCATGTATTTCTAACCACTGTTATTTTTTAAGTATTTGTAAAATTAGAAAAATGACTTTTATTTCTTGAAAACTTGTCACATGATTAGTTTGAAGTTTTACACTCCAGATGTTTTTGAGTTGCATGAAAATTTTGCATTAATGATGCAATATTAAAATTTCACATGAGACTCAAAAATTTCTGAATGATAGAACTCAGACTTCCAATACATCCATACATCGTGGAGCTGAAAGTAAGCAGGGAATTTCAGCTCTAAACACATTTTTGAGACAGTTATCTGTGAGTGAAAACAGGGTATTATAACAAAAGATGAGTTTAAATCTTAACTATAGTGTTTGTTACTGTGAATGCT
This sequence comes from Potos flavus, assembly GCA_028534135.1. Classification (NCBI taxonomy): domain Eukaryota; kingdom Metazoa; phylum Chordata; class Mammalia; order Carnivora; family Procyonidae; genus Potos; species Potos flavus. Next base: position 78,658,671 of record CM052899.1, on the reverse strand, counting down.
ATAATAATACATAAGTAAAATGAGTGTAAATGTAATATATTATTTTATACTGCTGTATACATATGAAATAAATAAAACTAGGATACATATTATGCCATTTTTCCATGCATGGATCTTCCACTGACGCCCATGGGAGCTTTGAATAAAAATCAGGCAAAATATGGCCCTAAGTTTAAAAACAACTAATGCTGATTTAGAAATTTTAGTCTTAATATAACAGGTCTAAGGGGACATCTGTTCAAAACTGAGTCTCATTCGAAGAAACATATGCTAGGTTTAAAGGATTTCACGATATTTATTCTTCTGAAAGTAGGCGTTTAGTTCCACATGATTCTCACGATACCTACAATGAATATTTTAAATATATACATATTTCCACCTAATGTTATATTTTCTTTTTAATTTTTTTGATTTTTAGTAATACCAAGGGTCCACAAGGAATGATATAGAGAAGTTGTACACAGGATATGAGTGCCTTCAAGCAATAAGAGGAAAACATTTTATCTAAAATTTTAGAAATTATTTCATATTTAAAGTCAAAGGAATCATAAGAAAAAATAAAATACAGATGGGTATCATTATTCAAAAAGAAAATATAAATTATGGTATAGATTTTTTTATAATGTAAAAATAATCTGAATGAATCTTGCAGAAATTTATAGTCTGAAACAGCTAAAAGGAAAGAAATATGCTTTGTAATCTCATGTGTGGTTTATGTAACTGATTTTCTTGAGTTCAGACTACATGTATCTGGACAGAAATTCATTTTATGAAGCAATGAGAGATAGGAGTAGGTACTTCTCCTATTTGGACATCAAATAAAGCCAACCCTATGGTGGAAAAGTACTAATTGAAATACACAGGAATGATGATTCTCAATGAAATGTTGACAGCTATAACTACAAGTTACTTTGTTCCCCTAGACCTGTGCCTCCTATCACTTACTTTCACCCTTTCTGGGAATCATATCACGGAATCTTCCATTTAACCAAGAGACATAAAAATTAAATTTTATTAAATTACACACCTATAGTAAGGTCCAACAATGAGGGGAGGTAAGGATGCATGGAAGTAATATCTGCCTTCATGAAAATTCTAGTTTGCCTTGAGAACCAAAGAAATCATAGGAAAATACTAAATAATTAAATGGTCGAATAATTAAGTAATCAAATTTGTTGTCAAAAGCCAACTGTGGGTCATGAGAGTAATTCAACATATTAAGATGAGAACATAAAAACAAAATTATAAGTAAATAGAATAGTAAAAATGTAGAGTAGAAGAGTATGAAAACACATCAAACATGGTAAAAACAAATAGTTCTTTGTGAAACATTTTTTCTGATACATGTGTGAAATAGGTCACAATGTGAAGTATATTTCTTGCTGTGAATCATTGCCCAACTGTTTGAAAAGCACTGAACCATATGATCACTATTTCAAATTTAAATTTATTTAATGCTGTAGAAAGGGAAGATCTTTTCAAAAAGCTCTTTCACATTTGAATCTTGCTCTTTATCTTTGTAAAATATGAAGTACACTTAGCTGTAAAAGTCTTATGAGAATTCAGTGAACTGACACATGTGAAATGCATAGCACAATGCTAATGCACATTAGGTAGTGTATTTTACAATTAATATCACTTTCATCCTTTTATCACTATTCTTGATTACCAAAAGTATGGAATACAGTCTACAAATGGAAATCATTCCTTTTTCAAAACTCCAGACTGCTTTCAAGTTGTATTTAAGCCGTGCTTATTGCAATATCTCAAAATGCAAGTTGACTTGCCTTTGGTGTCCACTCATCAGCTCAATTCACCTTTGCCTCTCTATATCGGTGGTTTGGAGTCCAGGAAATAAAACTCACAACTGCTGAGTTCCAGTCATTTCCCTTTGCAACTCTCAAATAGCCCTCTATTCCTATTATTGAAAAATATATATGTGTGATTGCACTAGGATATATTTACCTGATTTTTTTCCCTCAACCCCCAATGTGCTTTTCGAATAACTTTCTATTTCCATGCAAATAAATGTTTGTTGGAATTACTGAATAATTGACAGAATGATATTTTTTACATATGACTTATATTATAAAATGAATTTGGGCAGTGTGAAATAACAAAAATTCAACTGAGTAAATTTTAAAGAACTAACTGGCTTCATTGAACAATTCATAAATCAGGCAACATCCCATCTAGAAAGTAGAGGAGAGCTCCAAAGTGCTACAGAAAGGGAAAGATTTTTAAAGCCAGGACAAAGGAGTCATAAACAAAATAAAAGATTATTTCAGGAAAGGTCACTTCCCTTTGGGGAATAAAAGGATCTTATTATGTGGGTTACTTCACTGGTGCTGAGCAGAAAATTCCAGACTGACTGAGTAAGACTGCATTCCTGGGGAAGGTTGAAACTGCAATTAAGTTAGGAATAAAGCCCCCATTTGGTGATGTGGGCCTAGCAGAAGTGACTCCATTTTGGACCTGTGGTTTCCTTTTTAACAGTTCCTTCCTTTTGATCAGACTGTCAGCTTGACTGAGAGACGTGATCAAAATTCAAGGCATTAGCACCACTTTCAGCTACCACTTGGCAGCTTCTGTTGTTTCTTTTTGTGGTATCCATAGGTCACGGTTCCAGGTTCATAGTCCTTAAATTTGTCATTCTCTTCACTTCTTTTCAGGAATTCTAGTCTTAGGGAGATCATTTTCTTGGTAGTTAGCAGCTGTGAACATGCGTTTAAGGCTTTTGAGTGAATACAATGTACTAGGGAGATTATTACGATTATAATAGGCAGAATATTTTTAATGTTTGGAGTGCACTTTGGAGCCACGGTGCCCAAAACCCAAACCAATCAAAATCAAATGAGTCAAAGAAAGATTCCACTGAAGGAGTCACCTATTCAAGCCAAGCGGCTTGCTCAGTGATCCTATGTGCCCAAGATTCAACTTCCACAGAAGTGTTAATCCAGGTGCAGCAGATGGTGATGGCCACAGCACAGATATCTCCTCACTCAGCTGAAAGAAAATCGAGGGCATTCTTGTTATCAAGAATGACCGTGTTCAGAAAGTCTAAGTCTAAATTTTTGGGTAGCTATTGTCTTAGCAACAGATTCTATGCTATCTTCAAAAATTAAGGAGAGGTTTCTGATCATATTCTTATTTACATTTATTCCTAACCAGGGAAGTATGGCCCTGCCAAAGGAAACAAATCCTGAGTCATGAACACCTCTTGGGAGGTCTTTTCTAACCAGATGGTATAAATTCAGGGGAACCAACTAATGAGACGTCTTAGTTTGTGGAAAATTCAGGGCACAGTTGCATAACCTAAGAGGTATTGCCCAGTTATGCATCAGTCATCTAGGTATTCAGATCCAAAGAGAATGATAAGCACCATAGACAGAGACAAATCCAGTTAGGGCACAAACCATTCCCATTAAGGAGGTGTTATTAATGGATTCATTAAAGAGATTGATACATTTGCCCCTTCAACCCAGGGATCAGTTAGGTTTTCAGCACATTCGGAGAGTAAATCTCATAGCCTAAAATAAAGAGTTCTTCTGAATACCTTACAAAGATGGGTGCTCCTGGAGAGATCTCTTAGTGATTGGGAGTAGATCTGAACTAGATACTAATGGGAATGTAAGAGTGTGATTGTACAAAGATTTACATAGCTATATGAGTTTAATTGCATAAATACAGTTATAATTGGAGAAAGGAAAAAACAAAGCACTAGATGTTCTGTCATAAAAGTTGAACTTGGCGAAAGACTTCTAAGAGGGACTGACTGAAGCTCACCCCCATTAGCGTGGTCTAGGAAATATGGATAAGGGTGTTAGCTTTCTGGACCAATGTCATAGTAAAGGAAAGAGACAGAAGAAAAAAAGCTTTCATGTTCAGTTAAAGGATGAAGTTTTGATCTGGTGTCTTGGGTAGTCTTGGGAAGTAGTCTATGCTAATGTCAGCTACTTGTATTCTTGTATTCTTCATCAGTTTGATTAAAGGATCTTCAGTGTCTGTGCAGGACCAGATGTCAGGTAAGGGCTTCTTTAGCTGTGAGATGTGTACCATAGACTTGGTGCCTTCCAGTTTTGCAGCAGTGTTGGTGGTTGAGAGTGCTTGGTGATGTCCCTTCCAGTGGGGCTCAAGAGGAGTCCTCTGATGATGATGTTTCCAGAATATCTAGTCACCAGGCTTCAGACAATGGCCAACAAACAGTATCCTTTGAATTGGGATCTGGGAAGACTTCTTTAACCTGTTGATACTCTTTAGCATAAGGCATTAAATACTTATAGCAGTTATCCATACTAGCATGACAATGAGGGAGCAGCAGAAAGTTGTATACCAATAGACATCAGTGCACTCATGTAGAGTTAGTTTATGTTTCCCAAAGGGGGTCTGAGAACTGTCAGCGAGGCCATAGGCAATACTGTAGGTCAAGGGAGTCCAGTAGTTTCAACAAACGTAGAGATTTTGAGTTTGACAATATCATTAGTTTTCTTGACCTTGCCTAATGATTGAAGATGATAGGGCCAGTAATCATTCCAAGAAGTTTGCAAAGTTTTGGTTAAGGCCCATATGATTCATCCAGGGAAGTGGGCGCCTCCATCACTGGAGATTGCAGAAGGTAATCCCCAAGTGGGAAACACATTCTCTAATAATTTCTTTGTCACCATGAGAGCATCAGCTTTGTGGCAGGGGAAGGTTTCAAACCACCCAGAAAACATATAGAAAATAACAAGTACATATCAATAACCCACATTAAGTGGCAACTGAATAAAGTCCAACTACAGGTGCTTGAAAGGACCAGAGGGAGTAAGTCTGAGGCTGCTTGGGACAAAAATAGTTTCTCTAGGATTATAGACCTGACAGGTTAGATGTTGGTAGTAAACTATTTGCACAATTTTATAGAAGTTGCTACACCAATGTCTATTCATAAATTGAGTAACGTTAAAGGCACCGTGGTGGATAAAGGAATGCAAAACTGAAAATTGGAGTTTACTAGAGAGCCAGGAAAAACCATCACCTTGGGTTTCCCATAGCCCCAACTGTTTATTTAATTTACAGCCATTGTTTGTCCATCTTATTTTTTCTGATTCAGGAGCAGGCAATTGCTATGTTACAAGCACATCAAGATGACAAAAGTCTAGCAATGAGGGGTTATTTTTTGCTGAAGCAGAAGGAGTTCACCACCTGAGTTGCAACTTTTAGATTCTGTTGTTGCTGTCTATGCATGAAAGTTAGCTAGGGTATTTCCCTGACGTCCAAGTTCAGTCTTTTTAGTGTGGGCCTCAATTTTGATGATGGAAATTTCAGAAGGTAAAAGAATAGCAGTAAGAAGTTCATTTACTTATGGTCCTTTTTTTGATCGGGGTCTCAAAGGACATTAGAAAATTCCTTGGTTTCCATAACATCCCCAAATCATGGATTACCCCAAAGGCATACTGGTTGTAATATAAATATTAACAGTTTATCCTTCTGATAACTGGTATGTTTTGGTAAGGGTCTGGGGCTCTGCTTGCTGAGTTGAGTTAGCTTGTAGGAGATACCCCCTTTCAAGTAGTCCTTGTTGGATAGTAACAGCATAACCAGCCTTGAAATTTCTTTCTTCATTTCTGCAGTATGATCTTTAAACACACAAGATTAAATCAAGATTAGTTAAAGGGGTGCCGTATAAACCTTCAGTATTCAGTATCTGTTCTATCGAATGGATTTTTTCCCCCCAATGGTTTTAATTGTAGATTTCTTGAAGTTGTCATTTCTTAGCTTGGCAGACCCTGTTCCCTAAAGCTGTCCTTGGGTTGTTCAAAATTATTTTATTTTCTCCTTTTCTCTTTAATTAATCAAAACTTTTATTTCCTCATTATGAGAAAACTAGTTTTTAAATTTATCACCAAACTAAAGCAGTTCATATTAATCTGTGACTAAATTAGTGTTTCTAAAGGGGCACTTATATTTTAAAGGAAATATATTAATCCATGTAAAAATTCTATTGAGAATACTGTATAGATGAAGACACTTTTTATTTTGCTTCATCTTTGAGAGCAGTTGCTAATCATTGGATCATTGCTCACCCAGTCTGCCTGGGAGTAAGACATTTAATGAATGTTGCAGTTATCTAATTTGGAACACCATCTCCATCCTCTTGCTCCCTTTATCATGGTGAGTGGCTCTTAATTATGAAAAGAGGGACTAAAGCATTGGTATGGTGAATTACATAAAACTGAAACTGAATTTTATTTTAGAAGTATGAGAGTTTTTAATATTCTTAGTTGTGTTTCCTAATTAATAATGGAATGAATGGCCAACTTCAAGGTTTTCTGGCAATATACTTCTCTCAAAATTGATATCTGTGTGTGTGTCTGTGTGTATTGTCTGTGATGGGGAGAGATATTAACTAACACAAAAGAGACTCATGGAGGAATGCATAGAGAAAATCATATTGTAGGCAAGCACATATATTCTATACACTCTATTAATTAATCTTTAGACTATCAGAATGTCTGGTTGGAAGGTAATGATATATTTGATCTTCAATAAGCTGGCATGGCCTTTTCCACATAGTGGGAAATCAGTGACCCAATTTCTTTTGGCATTTTGTGGTCACACCCTTATTTTATACTGGCTACATGGACCACAAAGAGACAACACAATGGTTATAGTAAAATATATTAAGTAAAGTCGAATTACAAAGAGAAAGTGAGAAAAGAGAAAAAGAGGGAGAGAGAATACAACCATTGTTTTCCTTTATTCTCCAGTAAGTTTTAAGAGACTGAGAAGCAGTTATGATTTTTAATGTTCATGTAGTCATATACATATGTAAGTTAAAACAAGGAGAAAGCTACTAAAAAAAAATGATGGTTGGGTAATTCTAATTAAAATATAATAAAGACTGAAGTAAAGTGAGATAACTTAGAAAGGAGTAAAACAGGAGAACCTGGGTGACTCAGTCGGTTAAGCATCTGCCTTTGGCTCAGGTCATGATCCCAGGGTGCTGAGATCCATCCAACCCAGTGTCAAGCTCCCTGCTCAGCGGGGAGCCTGCTTCTCCCCCTGCCTCTCCCCCACAGCTCATGCTCTCTCTCTCACTCTGCTGTCTCTCTCTCTCTCTCAAATAAATAAATAAAATCTTAAAGAAAAAAAAGAGAAAAGCAGAGAAAGGATATATAAATTTTATTTTAAAATATAGGAATAGGATACCAAACTATCTCATTGGGATGTTTCTGTAGAGGTGTGTTTTGTGTCCATTGTTTCTCTGATAAGGATGTATGGATTTACATGACAGTGTTTGCAAATATTTTAAGTTCAAAGTTGTCTCAATAATCTTGAGAAAGTGCACTTGCAATTATAGGGACCATAACAGGGGAGAAACCGGAAATGCCATTAAGCGATCATGCAGAATCATGTGCACTGGCATAACATTTCATAAAGCTAGATGACAAGTTTACAACACTGTGATTATTAGTCAAGAGTATTGCTGCTGAGGTGGTAAGAATGTTTTCAATTGCAAATCAGGTAGATGGAGTCATCAAGGATAATAGGTATTTTTAAAGTTTAGTTATGTAGCACAGTTTTAGTTTAGATATAATACTTTCTTCGACATTTTAGAAAAGTCTATTCCAGTATTAGATATAATAATAATTAAGAGATGAAAATAAATGTTGCAAATAATGAAGCATTATGGTTTAGATGATGTTATGAGATAACTCATAAAAATAAAAACAGAAAAAAAAAAGAGAAATTGGGATAACGAGAGACCCATTTGTGTTGTAAATCTCTAGCTAGGAAGCAAGCGAGCACAACTAACTTACAGACTGGACTAGTAAAAATGGTGGTGGGAAGGGGCGCCTGGGTGGCTCAGTGGGTTAAAGCCTCTGCCTTCGGGGCTCAGGTCATGATCTCAGGGTCCTGGAATCTAGCCCCACATGGGGATCTCTGCTCAGCAGGGAGCCTGCTTCCCCCTCTCTCTCTGCCTGCCTCTCTGCCTACTTGTAATCTCTCTCTGTCAAATAAATAAATAAAAAATCTTAAAAAAAAAAAAAGGGAGGTGGAAGGACAGAATTGAGAGACAATTCAGAAAGCAAATAGATTAAATAGATGGCACTGCCTTCTTGGTTAGATGGTCAGCTGACTGATGAGGGAGAGGGAGAAGTAACTATGACTGGGAGTTTTGGTTTGCCTGAGTGAATCATGCTGCCTTCAAAGAAGACAACAAAAGAAAGACAAGGGTAATCTTATTTGTAGGAGGGCTTGATAATTTTCTCTTCATCATTCAATTTTTGCTATGCTTGCTGTCCAGCTGGAACCTGAACTGCCTTATATTTAAACATATTCAGAAAATTTTAGATTTTTACCCTTATAACAAATGATAGTCTCTCTACTGCATTTTACTTCATTCTCTCTGTAGTAATTTATTATTATTTTGACCATTTAAATTAAAACTCTTAAGCTGAATTTTTTCATTACGTTTATTTGGAAATAATTCTATAAATATATAATATGTAAATTAGAAATATTTTTAAAGATTTTCTTTTTTTCCCCTGTGCAACTTTGGCTAGTGTTTATGCCAAAAGTGGTCTTGACTAATTTAAAAAGACTGAGATTAAGTTAAAACCTCTTGCTCTTTTTGTGACATGCATGACACTACATAATGAAGAGGACTACATATAAATAAAAATAAGCAAAGACATAATAATAGTAAAAAAGCTATTTATTTATCTTTCCATCTGTTCAAATAACATTTTCAGCAAATATTTTCGAACAAAATCATAATACCTTCATGTTGTTTGACCCGTATTCATCAGCTCCTATCTAAACTCTATTAGCAATTAATTTTCTTTTTCTTTTTTTTTTAAGTGGTCTCCACAGAATAATAGACTTTTAGTGCAGAGCAGGTCCTTGAAAATATTCTGGTCCGTAACCTACCTATGAAGCAAATGAGACAAATACAGACTGACTGATGGAACAACATAATCATAAATATAAAGTCCAAACCACTTTTCCTGACTGAATTCTTACCTGTGCCAGGCCATATCTCTAGTCTCTGTGTCTTATTTTAACTTGAAATTCTAGGAGTAACTATATTTGAAAATATAAAAATAAGCTATAGCATCTAGAACTTCACTTTATATTTTTAAATTTCAATGCTCTCCCTACGCCACATGCTCATTTCTAAGGATGATTCCCATGTAGAAGGCATCATGAAATGTGGCCTAAGAAACTAAAGACAGTTCTGACTGTCCTTTTATGATTTATATTGAGAATAAAATGTTGTTTTAATATATGCATTTTTATTCCTCTTAACCACCATGTTATGTTGGCAGTGAACAAGCAAAACTAGAGTCAGACAAATAGGAGTACATCTCCCAGAGAAATCCTATTAACAACTGCTACTTCACTGAGAATAGGTCTGAATAACCTGACTTTATAAAATCATCATCATCCCAGCTAATAAATTCACCTAACTTAGCTCAACTTACTTCAACTAATTTAGTCAAAATAAGAAGGTAGGTAAAGTGTGATTTTAATCGTCAACTATCCACCCTATTGGTGAGGGAGAGATTTCCACCCTAGGGTTTTGGAGATGGGGAACACACAACATCTGACACTAGAGAGACAGATGAAATTGACAACAATTTATGAATCACATATTCTCACAGCCCAGGGGAGAATGATACCACACAAAATATAGGGCCACACTACCAGGGGACTATATGAAGGAGGCTTTTTTAGTATCAAAAGGGAAGGGTTCTCCCTGGTTTCTGCTGGAGGATGTGACGAGGGAGAATTCAATGGAGTTACAGGGGAAATGAAACTACACTACTTAAGAATCAGCTGTAATCCATCCCCCTGATAAGCAGAGCTGTTTGGCTAGGGGATCTTATCTTCTTGAGGATGATGAAGAAGGTAAGGTTAGACCATTCAAGGTAGAACATAATATTGGGCTTTAATTTTAGTCCTTTAATTGATTCCTTGTTATCTTGACACCAATTTTTACCTTGGTGATAAACTGAGATTTCTAGGTAGTAGAAGTACCTCTCCAGGACATGAAGTAGGCACTTGACCAGGAAGAAGACAGTGTGAGGAGAAAAAAAAAAACTATTTTGAGTTGCTGCCTAGGCATTTCAGAGTATGATAACCCTATTCTTGCCTAGAGTGTGGACATTTAGATAAGGACCGGAGCTTAGGATTCCCACCAGAAGTTCCCACTTTGCTCTTCCTGGGGCACCTTTTAAACTAACCACTTAGAATTAAGCCATTGAAAAGCCAGTGACGTCCACTGCAACCCCCTTCTAGGTGCTTGCTACCCTATTCTCTGTCACCTGCTTACTCATGGGCTGGGACTCATGGCCCTTTCCCTGGCTCTTTGACCCCCACCCTGGGATTTAATTAAGTTAGTGACTTGACTTCCTTTTTGTGAGTGTACTGAAACTGTGCTTTTGATCAAAATGACTAAGACTGTGGGTTCACTTCCCCAACATGGGAGCTCAGATACTGAAGGAGATATCTGCCAAACGTGTGAGGGTCGCTTATGCCTCTTCGCTCAGCAGATCATAATCTGTATATTTTCAATTTAATGCATGAGCCGTGGGCCTCCCAACAAAGAGGGGCCCTCCAACACCCCAAATAGTGAGATGAACTTCAAAAACATGAACTTTAGAGGTTTCCCCTTTATGGCCAATAAAGAAATTGAGGAACATGTGTGGCATTAGTACAGGGAGTGCATGTCCCCAGGCAATGTGGATTTAGAGTAATCCATGCCTGTGGCAATAGCGGAGGGTTACTTGCTTTCTTTTGAATTCTTTGAAGGAGCCATTAAGCCTCTCAATTAAACTGGCTGCCTGGGGCCTATAGGGGACACGGAAATTGTATTGAATGTCTTCTTCCAGAGCCTAACAGAGTCCGTTTTGAGAAGTGAAATGAACACCTTGGTCACTATCAGTAATCTCTGAAATTACAAGGGGGAGAATAGGAGTGTCTTGGTGAGGCCAAATTATGGCCTTAGTACACGTAGTGACATCTATTCTCTTGATTTATATTTTAGGTCTCTGTGAGACAAGAGGTTCCCAGAGTCTTTTACCTCCAAGGGAGCAATTCTTATAAAATACATCAAGAGTTTAGAAAAATGTACATATGCAGCCATTTTCTGGCCAGGGTATCTGGTGCTAAGATGAGTGCCTGATATATGGTCAACTGTGCTGACTCTTAGATCCTGCATTTATCAGGGATATCCTGGATAAGGAATGAAAAGCAGCAACAATCCACCAGGTTCCATCACATATAATGGCGGCAATATGTTCCATAAAGTGTATAAACTCTATTAATTATTCACTAAGTTGCTCCTATGGGGTTCTCCATGTTGCTAAGGGGGCTGGGAGAGGGTTGACCTCCTCTAACACCGTGGCATGTAGCGAGGATCTGAGGAGAGCTGAGGCTACACCTTCCTTCAGATGGGATATGTCAGAGGGTTAGAATTGACTCCAGCTTGTAGAATGGAGGGCTTGATAACTATGCAGATCTTGTGAGTGCTGGTTCCATGACCGAAGGCATAATGGCCAGCGTGGTATGGAAGAATAGATGCTCAGGGTCTCTGAGAGACTGTTTGCAGAGGAGCTCGGTATATGGCCAACAACTACCACTGCTAGTCAGTTTGCTAGTTGGGCGATCAAGCCCCATGATTAGATGATTAGCCCTTTGGCCTGCTGGTAACCGGCAGCACTAAGACAAGTCCAGGCACATTGGTTAGGGACGTTTCATTGAGACAGCAATTGTATCACCTTCTCCATTATTTGGGGAGGGGCTGGTACCCCATGTTCTTTGCCCCCCCCTTTTTTTTTCTTCACCAGTGCCTGGTCCATAGGTTGCCTGAAATGTATACTTGGGATAGTAGCAAGGGGAACAGCAGCACAGGAAATGGGCAGGGTAGCTACACTTGCCCAAATAGCTCTTATTAAATGACTTAGGTTGCATGATTAATTCTTACTAGGGTGGTGATCTCCTTCCTTTCCACAAACCTCACAAACCTCATAATGAGCCACCCATTGACTTCCCCTGAGGGTGGACAATCACAATAATGTCCAGATGGCTGCCCCAAGTAGCTAGTGATGGTTCTCAAGTTAGATGCAGTGACCAGAGAGCTCTCACTTATCCTTGGTAAGTGGAACTGAAGCACCAACTGACCGGGTGAGGTTTTGTGCTGTCACTGACTTTACAGGCAGAAGATCTAGACCGACTACATCTTGCTACATGTAGACCGACTCCAATAGAACATATGCTGATGGATAGTCAATTAACAACAGTTCTCTTCTTGAGGACAAGAGCATTTTGTGGTGGGAAGGGAGGGCAACACCTGCTAAAGACAACACAGTGCCCGATAGGCCAAAGTGCAAGTCCACCAGCAATGACAGTTTGGTCCCAGGCAGCTGTCCCTGTATCATGAAACCATTTAGTTTTCCAGGAGCAGTTAATTCAAGCTGACCAGGTGTCCTTGGTCATGGTTGTATCATTGTGTAAAGGGTTGTTTTACTTACCTCTTCATCACCCCTTTAAAGGTAAGAGAGAAATTTCTGTCCTAGAGTTATGGGGTTGGAGAATATGTAGCACCTAACACTGGAGAGAAAAGACCAACAGCAATTTATTAGTCACAGCCCTGGGGGGGGAAGGTGGCAGGAAGGATGCTGTTCATGGCCACAAGGGATTGCACTCCGGAACAGAGTGAACAACCAGGAGCTGTAGGAGGTAGGCTTTGTAGCATCAGTGGGTGAGGCATTCCCTGGTTCTGGCGAGATAGGATTGGCTTGTTTGAATTGGCTTGTTTTATAAGCGAGCAAGGAACTGACACCCACCTTCAACTGGTCCCCCTGATAAGTAAGGTTGTCTGGCTAGGCGATCTTATCTTTGGGAGCATAATGGAGAGAGAAACTTGGGAGTTAGGTCATTTGGAGTCTTCTTAGTTGTGCCAGATGTCAAGGCAACACATACATTGGGCTTAATTTTGCTTATACCATAGAGTGAGTGGTATGTCGTTGGAAAGGACCAAAATCTTGAATGATTTAAGTCTTGGTTAGGCTTGCTTCAAACCAAATTTGTCAGATATTAAGCTTAGGTTCTTTGAGAGGTTTCCTATATTGCTTTCCAAAGTAGAACATTTTCCAAAGTAGAAACTAAACTTTTATGAACACAGGTCCCCCAGCTCCTATGGAAAATTATGGGAGGGTCTCTTTGTCATCAAGTTCTGAAATTTCATAGTATCATATGATTTGATGTAGATCTGTTTCCATCTGAATTTCGGATTCTTAGTACGCTCTTTCAGTCTTTAAACCCAAGCTTTCAGTTTTTGGAAATTTTCTTGAATTATTGCTTTTATCATTTCTTCCCGTATTTCTTTTCATCTTTTTTTATCCCTTATTATTTGGATATTGAACCCCCTCTACTGACCTACCATTTTCTTCACTTTTTCTTCCCTGCTTTCTATAGTTTTTAATCTACTTTCTCAGAGATGTTCTTATCTTTATTTTCCAAACTTCTACTGAGCTTTTTATTTCATTGTATTATTATTATTTTAAGACTAATAGTTTTTTTATGTTTTCTCAAAATTCCTCTCTAACTGTATTTTGAACTCTTTTCATGTATACAATATTTTCTATTTGCCTGAAGAAATCAATGATAGCTTATATTACATTTTATTTTCCCTCAATAGTGTCTCTTTCCAGGAATCTACAGTAGAGATTTTTTTTTGCCAATATCTGGTGATACTTAGCTGTGTGCCTATAATTAAGAATGATACTCTAAAATGCTGAAGGTAAACTCTGTCCTTGTGTGGAAAGCTTGTTAAGTTTGTTTGTCTGTAGGGTGATCTTGCTGGATCATTTAATTAAGGAAAACCCAAAGTTAGTATGTTTGGTATATTTTTCTCTTTAGGCTAGTTGGAGACACCCAGAGAAATGTTTTCAGGTCTTCTGTCTGGAAGTATAAGCCTGGACACTTGCATTCTGAAAGTTAATCAGGGAAAGATGTCTGGGAGACTCCAGAGCCCAAGTTTTCTGGGTATGATGATCTCACATTAAACCGTACCTGCTGTCTTCCAATGTAGGCACCTCTGTTTTAACCTCCTTAGAGAATAAATTTCCTGTCTTCTAACCAGAGAGGATAATTGATCACCTACATATGCACAGTCGATGAGAGAAATCTGGAGTCTAATTGCTTCTCAATGACATTTTTTGATCCTTCTTTTTATTTTTATATTCACTCCCACTTCAGAACTAATTCATTCTATTAATTCCTTAGCCTTTGGAATATTCTGTGGGATAAATCAGATTTCTTTCTTCATACTCTTAACTTCTAGCTAAAGATTACGTATTTTTAAAACTAGTACTTAGATAGCAATTTACTGATCCACTTCCAAACTTCCAAAATATTGTTATAGCTGTTTGTTCACTTGTTTCTTTGTCTTTTGCTTGTTCTTGTAGGCTTTTCCATAGAAAATGTTCTTTTCATTTCTGTGAGGTTTTATGAAAAGCTAAGGTGTGTGCATGAATTCATCTCCTCTCTATCTTTAACTGGAAACTTAAAAATAAGCTTTCACATAATGAGCTAATGTGTCTTACAACACAGAGTCATGAAAAAAATCTGCTCTTCGGTTATTGAGAGTTTGTGGGATTCTTGCTAGAAGTACACATTTCTTTGTTGTTAGAACCATATAGAAGGCACGGATATGCTTCACATTTGGTTACATTTGGGAATTAATACTTTAAATGTAAGATACAGGTCATTCTCTCCTTATATATCAATAAATGAAATTATAAAAAAATGATATGCAATTTCTATTCCCCAAATGTGACTATTACAATGATTTATTTTTCACTTTTGATTCGTAAAAAGTTTATCATTATCTTGAGTTTTAAAATTGATAAACTTTAAACTTGAGTTTTAGATTGATAATGGTAAAACCAAATAGGTGACATTCATTTTTATATTTGATATAGATTAGAATTGCGATTATTTATTCAATTGTTTTTAAGGTTATAATTATGTATGAAAATACAACTTGAAACCTGATAGTGCTTTTCTCTTACATTGGTTTATTCACCATATTATTCTACTTTGAATAGTGCCTGAAATTAGTGTCCAAAAGTATCAGGCAACTTGCAAGCTTTAGTACTTGAGGTCAATTTAATTACACTGTGCATGACAGAAACTAGGCCATTTGGGTATTGCCTTTGCCACCAGCAATTGACACCTGAGTGTTAATGAGCCGGTAATTAAGAGTTGGCACATGCAGACACATTTTACTGTTTGGGACTAGGATAACCATATGCTACATAACTTCGGTGCTAAGTATTTTGTTAGCTTCAGAATTTACACAACTATGCTCGTGAGGTTTTTTTTTTTTTAATCTTTCTTTTGCCATGGTCAAAAAAAAAAAAAAGGATTAACAAAGAGTTACTTTAAAGATTTAAAATAACCGTACTTGTCATTTTCAAGTTATGAAACGTTTGAAAACTACTAAAGGCATATTTGGAGAGCAGATATTTGGAAAAAATAAATTTCTGGAGTGGCAATGACTTTCAGTTTAAAACCACAACTACAGGACTTTTATTTCGAAAAGTCTTTTGTAATATAACAAAATACCAAAAGCAACTTAACAGGAATGTAATATGTAAGGTAGGCAGCCTCTGGGATGGCACATAATGATTATCACCTCCTGGTATTGAACTCCTGAGTATCCCCCTTCTCTGCAAGTAGTTGAGCTATGGAACCCACTTCTATGAAGCAGAATTTGGTTCTGGTGTTAGATTATAAAAAGGTTATGCTTTCCATCTTGGGACTGTCCTTGTACACTCTCTCATTCTCTTTTGGATTGCTTGCAGAAATGTGGAGGCAGCTCTGTGGGGAGACCCATGTGGCACGAGATCGAGGCCCATCAGCAAACACATGAGTAAACTCGGAAGCAGACGCCCTTCCCCAAATTGCATCTTCAGAGGAGACCACATCTTCTGCCAACAGCTTGGGTGTAATCTCAAAAGAGCCCTTAGCAGAGGTTCCCAGTTAAAGTGCACTAAGAGGTTTGAATCATACAAATTTGGAGTATAATGTTTTCCAGCAACAGATAACTAATGCAATATGGAAGTGGCAATCCTATGGTCTGCCATAGCAATATGAATTACTGATTTTTCTGATGTGATGTGTATAATTAAACGATATGTATAACGTACGTGCATCATGTCTTTGCTGTACTCTCCAATTTTCCTTTTTTCCTCTTCTCCTCCCTACCTCACAAAAAAAGTCCCCATCACTTTCTTGATTAATCTTCTATTGGTTAAAAATAAATAAAACTGTTCTCATAGGATGAAAATGCATTAACTTTTGTGAATTTTAGTTGTGGGAATTACTTCTAATTTTCTTCTTTGAAAGAGTTTGCTTTTCCATCGAACCCTCTGTAGGACATAGAGCCTTTTATATGCAGATTGATATAATTATGCTTTGAAATAGCTTTGAATTCCCTGTAGCTTAAACTGAGAACATGAAAGGCCAAATGTTATATCGAATTGAAGGATATAAAAGTGCACGTACATCAATCCAAAATGAGATATAGAAATGAACAGCTCTTTACACTGTGATGTCAGTTTTTGACAGATTATTGAAGGATCTTTGTAACTGCCGAGACTGCTTTGGGTAGCATGAAAACTCTGCCTGGGGATAGTCTTACCAGTTTGTATTTTTATTCTTTCAGTACCAAAAGGTGAGTAGATGTTAAGTGAAACAAGTGAAATACTCTCTGACAAAAGCTTTAACTCTCTTCCCCAAAGATGACATCTGGCCCCAAATGGTAAAACATAGTGTGACGCGATGATGGAATCATCCACCCAATCTGTCACGCTAGAGCTGGCAGCCTGGATGAGGAGGTTACATTTTAGGAAGTTGACAGAAAACCCACTTGGCAATCGTCACCTCCGGAGAGATCCTAGTGACAGACAAGGGTCTCTTCTGCTCAGGAGGGGAGTTTATTGTGCCGGTGACAGACATGTCAAGAGGATTTAAAGCACCCACATTCTTTCTTATAACTGGCGGGAAGATAAAAGGATAAAAGGAACTCAGTGAATTTTCGTACGTTCAAAACCTTGAAATCAATACCATGTTTATTTACAAGCAGATTCTAAAAAACCTAACTTTTATGTCAAAAGAGTATGTACTGCTCACTTTTAATATCCCAACTGCTTTGCTTTAAGTAAAAGTACCTCTTAGAATTGTTCTTTATATCGGCCATGAATAAAGACATTTTTTTTCTGCTTAAAGGGCACATCCTCTCCTGAAATTATAATCCAAAGAAAAGAATGAAATATTCATCTCATCTGAGTTTGTTAGTAAAGGGGAATATGTGTTAAAATTGAAGATGAAAATCCCCTAAATTCCGGCGTTTCTAGAATGTGCAGATATTAAGTAATTATAACTGAAATCAGAACAAGGGCAGAGGGTAAAACTTTGAACGAAATATACACTTTGATACTAATACTGATTCAGGCAGAACTGAGTAGATAATGAATACAATACTTTTGTATTCAATCTAGGCTAGGAAATTGTACTGTGTTTGGCACTTTGCAAAGCTTGCCACTTATTAATCTGCAAAATATATATGAAAGGAGATGATGATAACTTAAACAGTAGTTGAGAAAAAAACATAATCATTAATTAGCTCTGACACTATAATCAAAAAAACATACATACTCATATACTAAAATATGTCTTTTCAGGAAAGGATTGACATGAATTTAAAAACAATTCAAAGGCTTTAAACATGTAACTTAAGTTTATATTAGATTAGTACCACTCTTAACTTTGATACTATGGAAAATACACAAACAATATGAAATGGGCAGCATGGTGCCTCTGAAATTATTTCAAATTAGATTATCTTCTAGCTCTACTACTGAAAATCTTATGACCTTGGTAGAGTTCTGCAGTTGATTTGGAGACTCATATCAGTTCTCGTATCTAAATTAGGGTCATGAGTCAAATTTTAGTTGGAAATAATTTAAAACAAAACAATCTCAGTGTACTCAGTCCATAAATTCATGTGAAACCCCCTGTTCAGTAGAAGTTCTGGGTAGGAATAAAAAACAAACTAAAAACCTCTTGCAATACTGTGAAGGACCTACTAAAATGGTTCTAATTATTAGTGATAAGGAATAGTTATATTGTAAGTTATATTGACAGGTGTGACTAATAATCTTTTCTCGATAAAGGTTGTAAAAGACCATCGCTACCATGAATTTTTATACAATTTCAAATTGTGGCACAAACCAAGGTTAACAAATAGGGTTCACATTAAAATCAAAACTATGATAGTTTTAAAACTATAATAAAAGCTAATATTTATTAAGTATCCCATCTGTGACAAGTACTGTGCTATTCATCATAACATTTATATGAAAAGTGATACTTTAATCAATTTGCAGATGATGAAACTATGAGAAGCATGTAAACTTGATTATTTCTTAATTATAAGGCTAGTGAGTGTTGAAGCTTCAAAATGACTTCTGACATATGGAGCCCTACTCTCAGTTGCTTTGAATAATATGGGAGAAGAAAAGATAAAATGAAGCAATTAAGCAAATAATGTTTCATTAGAAATGCCCATAATAGATATATGCTGAATTTTAAAGATAGACTAAGATATATACATTCCTCTCACATTTAAACCACATGGTCCAGTGGTCTAAACAAAGTTTATGGTGCAAGTATTAGAAATGATAAAAAGACTAACAGATTTAAATTGCAGGTTGTATGCTTTTTCCTACAGCTTCAAACTACAATAGTGCATCTCACACTATCCTAAAGTCTGTGTGTATGTGTGTCTGTGTGTGTGAATGAAAAGAGGTAGGAACTTGATGGTCACAATATCAGACATGAATAAAATAGTATAGAATAGAGTACAGTCTAATACGTTTCAGTAAATGTGACTTAAAAACCTTCTTGTCTAAAATTTCCCAAACCATGTTAAATGAACCTTCAGTGTCACTTAATCAAAGGTGGGGAAAAGGGGAGTAGCTAAGGAATTTTCATTTTCAAATGGATATTGCATGCTACATCCATTTCTGAAAGATTTATAATTCACCTCACCGTGTTAAAAGTCTCACAGGAATCTTTTCAACTTAAAAAGGTCCTGTTTAATGCTTTTTAGCCTAGTATATGTGTATGTATACACACATGTATATACAGACAGATACGTTATATGTATGTTTATATACATAGTGCATGTACATATATAAAATTTAATAGACATTTCACCTCATGATCTAAAAGGATGTCTATTATCCTTCAGAAATGCTGTGAAAAACAATGCTTTTTGTTTAAAAACAGATTATTTGTAATTGATTTGCATGAAGTCAAGGCTAATAAGGAACTCTTTAAGACACTGATAAACTGCATTCATTACTTATCCTTAATTAAAAGGAATGGAAAATACACCTTAATGGAGAGAGGGGAATTAATATAAGCATTGGAGAAAATGATATTTTTTTTTTAGCCTTTCTAACAGGAAGCCTTTCTAACATGATTTACCTAATTAATATTTGATGTGTGCAATTATCAGTAATACCAGATCATGTAACTACTTTTTCAAGTTTGAATAGTTCATCTAGGATAAGTATACATATATTCCCAGTTCAAGAACCAAAGGATATGAAAATTAACATAGAACTTAATAAACTTATTTTTCTGAGAGATAGTTTTTAGTAAATTGAAAATCTGACAATACTTTCTAACATTAGTTAAATTTAATCAAACCAGCTATCACACAGTGTAAGCATTGCAATGTAATATCATTTCATACTATTTTCTATTTCTTTCCTTTTCAATATTAAATCATCACTACTTTCCTCAAGCCTGAAATCCAAGCCTGAGTCATCCATAGTTTTCAGTGGATGACCTTGCTTCTTCATTCAGGGAAATAGTTTAGGCATCAGAAAGGATGCTATAATTTCTAAAAGTCTCATAATTTCCACATCACCTGCATCCATCCTTACATCTTAAAAAGAACATTTTTTGTCACTGTTTGTATTTGTCAAGACTCCTCATAAGCAATAGGATGTCAACCTACATAAGCTTAAGAGGAAAGGATTACTTTCACTCAGGTAACTGAAAGGTCTATGCATGGATGTATTCAAGGATCCAAATGAGAAGACTAATTCTTAAATTCCAAGGTTGATCTATTCACTGATGATTTTAATCCCATTGCTTCCTGCTTGCCTCTTGGACATCTTGCTCCATTCAGTTGTCTCCTCCTTTCCTTCTTCCTCTCCACTGTTTGCCCCTCAGTATATAAACATGTTCAAACTACCCTAACTTAAACATTACATCCTTATACAACATCTCGATTGATATTATGTGTAGTCTCTCACTCTGTCTCACTAGTTCAACCACTCTGATGTCCCTTCACTTCAAACCCTCATGTTTCTCAGGCCAACTCCACAAACTCAATACACCTGAATATTAAAGCCTCACTCTGGACCCCGTAGAACTTGTCCCAGTACTGCTGACTTCCCCCTGACATAAAAGTGTTCAAGGTACCCTCCAAAGCTAGAGCCTATACATCATTCAATCTCTGAGAATCCTTACTTTCCAGCTCTTCCGTTCACTCTTTAAGATCTCACTTCTAACTCAAATGAACCAAGGCCTCCTCTTACTAAGGTAATGACAGGCATATGTTACTTTATTGCCCTTCACATAAGTGCATCTTTTACAAATTGAAGATTTGTGGCAAGGGACTCCATTGTGCAAGTCTTCTGGTGCCATTTTTCCTACAGCATTTGCTCAGTTCATGTCTCTGTGTCACATTTTGGTAATTCTCACAGTATTTCAAATTTTAATTATTATTGCATTTGTTATGGTGATCTGCGATCAGTGATTTTGGATGCTACTATTATACTTGTTTTGAGGCACCATGAAGTGCGCCCACATAAGACAGCAAACTTCATTGATAAATGTGTGTTCCGCTTGCCCCACTGATGGGTGATTCCCCCACCTCTCTTACTCTCTTCAGGCCTCCTTATTCCCTCCCAATATTTCACCAATATTAAAATTAGGCCAATTATTAACCCTATAATAGTCTCTAAGTGTTCACGTGAAAGGAAGAGTCACATGGCTCTGATTTTATTTATTTATTTATTTATTTATTTAATGGCTCTTGCTTTAAATCATAACTAAAAATGATGAAGCTTAGTGAGAAGGCTGAAAGCTAAGCCTCCTGTAATGAACAATTACCCACGCTGCGAATGCAAAGGAAGAGTTCCTGAAGGAAATTAAAAGTGTTACACCAGTAAAGACATGAATGATAAAAAAGCAAAATAGCCTTATTGCTAATTGTGGAGAAAGCTTCAGTGATCTTGATAGAAGATCTAACCAGCCACAGACATTCTTTGAAGCCAAAGCCTAATCCAGAGCAAGGCCCTAAATCTCTTCAATTCTATGAGGACAGAGAGGTGAGGAAGCTCCAGAAGAACAGTTTGAAGCCAGCAGAGGTTGGTTTATGACATTAAGGAAAGAAGCTGTTTCCATCGCATAAAAGTGCAAGGTAAAGCAGTCAGTGCTGATAGAGCAAGTTGTCCAGAAGATCTAGCTAAGATAATTAATAAAGATGACTACATTAAACAACAGATTTTCAAAGTCTGTTTTCAAAGAAACATCCTTCTATTGGAAGAAGATGCCACCTTAGGCTAGAAAGGAGAAGTCAATACCTGGTTTCAAAGCTTTAAAAGACAGTCTGACTCTCTTGTTAGGGGTTAATGCAGTTGGTGACTTTAAGTTAAAACCAATGCTCATTTATCATTCTGAAAATCCTAGGGCCCTTAAGAATTATCTGAATCTACTCTGCCTGTGCTCTGTCAGTGGAATGACAAAGCCTGGCTGACAACACATCTGTTTATAAGATGATTTACTGAATATTTTCAGTCCACTGTTGAGACCTACTACTCAGAAAAAAAAAAAAAAAGATTCCTTTCAAAAATATGACTTCTCATGGACAATGCATCTGGTCATCCAAGAGCTATGATGGAGATGGGCAGTAAGATTCATGTAACATCCATTCTGCAGCTCATGGACCAAGAAGTAATTTCTACTTTCAAGTATTATGATTTAAGAAATACATTTCATAAGGGTATAACCGCCATAGATAGTGATTCCTTTGATGGATCTGGATAAAGTAAATTAAAAAAACTTCTGAAAGTTTTTTCGTAAAGAACATCTGTAATTCATGGGAAGAGGCCAAAATATCAACATTAATAGGACTTTAGAAGAAGTTAATTCCAACCTTCATGGATGACTTCAAGGAGTTCAAGACTTCAGTGAGAGAAGTCACTACAGATGTGGTGGAAATAGCAAGAGAACTAGAATTAGAAGTGGAGCCTGAAGATGTGACTGAATTGCTGCAATCTCATGATGACACTTTAAGAGATGAGGAGCTGCTTCTTATGTATGAACACAGAGAGTGGTCTCTTGAGATGGAAACTACTCCTGGTGAAGATGCTGTGAAGGTTGTTGAAATGACAACAAAGGATTTAGAATAGTACCTCAACTTAGCTGATAAAGCAACAACAGTCTTTGAGAGGACTGACTTCAATTTTGAAAGAAGTTCTTCTGTGGGTAAAATGCTTTCAGGTAGAAATCATTCATGAAAGGAAGAATCAATAGATGCAGCAAACTTCACTGTTCTTATTTTAAGAAATCGTCACAGCCACCCCAACCTTCAGCAGCCACCATCCTGATCAGGCAGCAGCCATCAACATCAAAGCAAGACCTTCCAGTAGCAAAAAGATTATGACTTGTTGAAAGCTCAGATGATAGTGTTTTTTAGTGATAAAGCATTTTTAAATTGGGTGCTTGGGTGGCTCAGTCAGTTAAGTGTCTGTCTTTGGCTCAGGTCGTGACCAGAGTCCTGGGATTGAGTCCCACATTGGGCTCCCTGCTCAGCAGGGAGTCTGCTTCTCCCTCTGACCTTTCCCCCTCTCATTCTTTCTCTATCTCACTCTCTGTCTCTCAAATAAATAAATAAAATCTTAAATAAAAACCTCTATTCTAAAAAATAAGTATTTTTAAATTAACGTATGAACATTTTTTAGACATAATGCTACTATGCACTTAATAGACACTAGTATAAACATAACTTTTTATATGCACTGGGCAACCAAAAAATTCAGTTGACTTGATTTATTTAAATATTGGCTTTATTGCTGTGGTCTGGAACAGAATCCACAATATCTCTGATATATGCCTGTGTTTGCACAAAAATAAAGGCTCTATCTGAACACAATAAAATAAACTTAGAAGATCTATCACTTGTGCTGGAAAGTGGTGCTGTGAGAGAAAAATAGACAACGAAAATTTGGATATTTGGCCTGCCCTTTCAACTACAGAATTCCACTTTTGTCTGTTTTGGGTCTAAGATACCAAACAATATTTTAAAAGATTTTTACCGCTAAAATATTTTAATACCACTAACTTACAGGATAAAATATAAACAACTTCAGTTCATACCCTGACCAATGAATTCAACCTTTCCTCTTCCTAAGTTTGCCTCACATTTTTCAGTCTAGGAATGCCAAGTTATATTTCTCCTTAGTCGAACAAACTTTCCTCAATCTCTTTGTCCCTGGCACTTGGTATTCATTTTGTGTGGAACAGTCTCAGTCATTTTTTTTATCTAATGAAGCCCTATTCATTTTTCACTCCTCAATGATTGAAATGCTAATTTTTCTATGATATCTTTGACTTACCAAGATAAATATCTACACTTTTTTTTATGTCTACACTTTTTTTACTTAATCTTTTTGTTCTTCTTCTAGAAGTGACTTGAAAACAAAGCAAAGGATGACTTTTGCCTTCATGGTGTTTATAATCTGGACATATCTGAGAGTCACATGCAAAATGCTTAAGAATGAGGAAGACAATTCACAAATCATTGTCTAAGTAAGATATGTTATGAGGTGAGAAATTATGGAATAGGTCTATGTAGTTTATTGGAGAAGACTTATTTATAGAGATTAGTTTTAGAGATTACAGAAAACAAAGAAAACTATGTTATGTGATCTCTATTATAACACCAGTAATAAGTCATATGTTCTTTATAAATGTGGTAAAGGCCACCTCACTTTATTTTGTTAATGTAATAATGTTTATGTATTAAAACAATATGTTGAAAAATTGAACAATTTAATAAAACAGTTGTGGGGGATTTTATATTGCTTTATGGATAGTTATTTTTTTTTTTTTGCTAAATATATCAGTTACCATCTCATCTGTATGTTGCCATCAAAATAAAGCCTATACTTTTTTGAACATTAGAATAAAAGGCATTTTGAGGTTTCTTTCCCATGTTCATCTAAATTACTTGGGAAGGATTTTTCTATGTCCAAGGTTTACTTTGACAGTGGTGTTATCAATATCAGGAAGTATAAAGAATTCATTTTTATCATCCCAGGAGTTTAACATTATGCCCAATAGTTAGTACATGTTAAATATTTATTTTAAGTTAAAAACCTTTATGAAAGAAGCAGCTCAATTCAGATTGATGTTCACCATCAATATGAGAAGTAATGAAGTTTTTTCCCTAGGATGCTATATAAAAGTAGAGAAAGTTTATTTTGGCAACAGAAGGAATATGTGGGCATCTTTCCAACTCTTTGAAATTGTTTCTTCATGGTATGACTTAATTGCCTTTAATGAAATGATATGAGTTCTTTGAATAACCGTACCCTGTAATTTTATAGAGAAAATTATATTCAGTTGACCTTGAACAACGTGAGTTTGAACTGCAGGCCTACTTATACATGGATTTAAAAAAAAATAAATCCAGTACGGTACTGGATTTTTTTCTTTTCTTCTTTATGGTTTTCTTACTAACATTCTTTTTCTCTAGCTTACTTTATTGAAAGAATGCAGTGTATAATATATAAAACACACAAAATATGTATTCACCAAGTTTGTGTTACCAGTAAGTCTTCTGGTCAACAGTAAGCTAATAGTAAGCAGGAATTCCTGTAGGTCTGTTTTTCTCCAGTTTATTTTTTTTTCATTTAAGACAGAGTAGAAACTTGAAGAGACATAATAGTTTTAGTTTTAGAAGCAAAAGATTCAGTAAATCCCTATTGTGTTCAGTTGATAAAAATTATAGTTGGGAGATGCAAATAGTAGCAACATTTCATAAATCCCATAGGAAAAAAAAATGATATTTTACACTGAAGTAGCTCTCTATTATTCACTCATTAAGATTTTTTAGATGAACCTGTGTTCAATGTTTGTTTTTGCCACTTTCTACCTTGGTAATAGTGAGCAATCTCAGTGAGCCTCAGAGACTTCACGAGTAAATTTGGGTTTGTAATACTTTTCCCCCAAGCATTTGCTATGGATAAGCTATATATAAAGTGACAGTAATCGGTAGATTTTTTTGTTGTTATGATGTTGATGGTGACAAGCACGGTGATTTTTTTTTCCCAAATACTTTTATCAAATACTTTTATTTTATTTTTTGTGTTACAAGATTCCTTGTTCATGTACCACACCCAATGCTCCATGCAATACGTGCCCTCCTCAATACCCACCACCAGGCTCGCCCAACCCCCCACTCCCACCCCTCCAAAACCCTCAGTCTGTTGCTCGGAGTTCACAGTCTCACATGGTTCATCGCCCCTCCAATTTCCTCCAATTCACCCCTCCCTTCCCTCTCACAATGTCCTCCATGTTTTTCCTTATGCTCCACACGTAAGTGAGACCATATGATAGTTGACTCTCTCCGCTTGACTTATTTCACTCAGCATAATCTCTTCCAATCCAGTCCATGTTGAAACAAAAGTTGGGTATTCATCCTTTCTGATGGAAGCATAATATTCCATTGTATATATGGACCATTCTTCTTGATCCATTCATCTGTTGAAAGGTATCTTGGCTCTTTCCACAGTTTGGTGATTGTGGCCATTGCTACCATGAACATTGGGGTACATGTGGCCCTTTTTTGTACTGCATCTGTGTCTTTGGGGTAAATACCCAGTAGTGCAATTGCAGGGTCAGAGGGTAGCTCTATTTTTAA